>CM059212.1:28329669-29022169 GCA_030347435.1 Clarias fuscus
ATGTATTTATTTATTTATTTATTTATTTTAATTTGTCTAGGAATGGCAATGCTACCTTACAGCTGTGCCTTGTTCATAAGTTTTTCTTTCTCCGTGTTTTAAAGCAGCACAAGTTAAAAAAAAAAAAAGTTAAGGATTTTGAATCATGTTTTAATATTTGTGATTTTCTACTAAATTAAATACAAGAGACGTTCAAGTCAAACTGGGACTTTTGATTGCGCAGAAAAACAGAACGCAGTTATAAGAGTAAAATAATTCTAAATTCTATATCTTCTCATGGATACCATCAAGGTAAAAAGTTTTCTCAGTGCGTCTGAAACTCTGGCCTCCCAGGAACTCCTTTGATGGCCCAAACATGTGGAAATATCTTGACTTGGGAATGGCTGAGCTCCTGTAACGTGTAAGTGGTGTCGGTGAATGACTGTGTGTACAGTCCAGCGTGTTTTCCGCAAGTCCTTGACACGATATCCTTCATTCCACCAGCTGATCACAGACGTACAGCCTTTTTTAATATGTTTGCACCGTTCCGATGCTTTACTGCGGCTAAGAGTCTCATCACCGTATCGAGCTTGAAGCCTTCTATAAATGTCAATCACTTTTACAGCTTCATTCAGCAGGAATTTTATCACAAGTCTCGGTTTTGACTTTATACATTGTAGACTGTCCTTAGAATACTGATATAACATTTTGTTCAAATTTGATCTATTCATTAAAAAATTTTTTTTTTACCCCAGTCCCTATAATTAATTCAATTAGCACGCACTCGGACAGACCTGCATGCTCAGGTGCTGTGGCTCGGAAACCGCTGTTGAATGAACAGAGGGCCCAGGTGAGATTTAGGAAACAGGAGAGGAGGAAAAAAGTGGGCAAAGAAAGATCACTGGAGCTGGAGGCATCTACCGGCTGTAAATCAGTCTCCTGAGTGCTGGGCTCAGTGGGGAGGGGGAAAAGAAAAAGCAAAGTACAAAGTAAAGAGAGATTGATCCTGATAAAAAAAGAAAACCTGGTTCTCATAGAAAAAAATATATATATGTTCCTGTTTTATCCTGGGCGTCTTATATTTCCTTGCAAATCCGTCCATCTTATCTTAATTCGGCGGATCACATTATGGTGGCTGTAATGGATCTGGGTTATCATAATTGCAATCGGGGCCCTTAATCTGTCACGTTGGTTTTAGCTCTCCGGCGTAAGCTGTAGCATTAGTGGGCAGAGCCACACACACCCACACACAGATACACTCGGACATGCAAGCGCACACTGGTCTCTGCTTTCCTGTCACAATTGTTCACACAGGGTTTGGCATATCTCTGGCGGGACCACACACTTCTGCCTAGGACGTAATGCGACATCTAACAATAGGTGTAGTAACATGTTATGTTATGTTATGTTACAGTATGTATGGAGGCTGAAAATATGTCACTACCACTTATTTTCTTCGGTGCTACCAAGCTGTTACTGTATATATGGAGCGAACCATACAGTTAAGCTAGCCAGTTTAACATATACTGTATGTATTTCCACCAATAATTTAATAAAGTAATATAATAATATAATATAATAAAGTGTCCTTTAAAAATTTTGTGTAATAGCTGAAGTGTTTCATTTGTTACATTTATACATTTAACATGTGTTTAAGCAGCTGAAATCAGAAAAACTTTAGAAAAAAAAAATAGACCAAAATTTTCATGATAAATTGTACTACAGTATACTATTGTGTATATACGGTACTATTGTGTGTACTGTTCAAAAGTCTTAGGCACCATATTATCTGTAGTACAAATTTTGTTATATAAGTTTATTATGTCTGCATTATTCTGTACAAGACTCTTCTACAAAGATGCACTAAAATTAATGAATAAATAACATTAGAGGCATGCAAATATTCTTCTGTAAAGAAAGCTACACATTACATGACAGACCAGTTTTGAGATGGGAATAATATACATCAATAATGTCGACTCCTGGGTTTTGCATGAAGTCTATAGAAAGGAGCGAGTGTGACCAAGTTACCAAAAGAACTCATATTCTCCAGCATGCTCAGTAAAACCTAACAGCTGTTTTATTTAGAATACTGCACACATCTGTATCGAACACTACCGCTTATTATCTAGCAAAGAGTTTCCACACCAAATATTAACTGTTTATTGTTTATGTTATTATGTTTATTGCTTTTTATTGAAATTTCTTTTAATTTAGAAATGTTTTCAAAAGCATCATTGCATACAGCTTTTGTTTGGATGTTCCCAAGACTTTTGCACAGTACTGTAAATAAAACAGCTGTTAGGTTTTACTGAGCATGCTGGAGAATATGAGTTCTTTTGGTAACTTCGTCACACTCGCTCCTTTCTACTTGCATGCCAAACACAGGAGTTGACATTATTGATCCCCCCCCCCCATCTGAAAACTGTCATGTAATATGTCGCTTTCTTTACAGGCATGCAAATATTCTTCTGAAATGTTATTTATTCATTAATTTTAGTGTATCTTTATAGGGAATGGTCTTGTACATAATAATCCAGACATAATAAACTTATATAACAAAATTTGTACTACAGATACTATGGCGCCTAAGACTTTTGCACAGTACTGTGTGTACTCGGATTTAAACCTGGAACCTTCCGAATGCCTTAATCACTGAGCTACCTCTGCCCCAGGAAACTTATTTGCTCATTCCATGGTACATACTTTGGTACAACGGTATATGTACTAGAGTATGATAAGTTCTACCATGTACAGTACTGTAGTGCGGTACTATGGAACAAGTGTTCCATACAGTACCGACCATACATGGTAGAACTCCTTTTAGATGGCACATTCTCATCATATATAAATTACTCTCATAAGAAATGATACCTTGATACTATGGTCTCCTATTGTACATGAATATGATATTGTACTTGTTCCATAGTACCACACTACAGAACCATGTATTATACATGTACGGTACATGTAAAGATGTACCATGATTTCAGTAAATAAGTACCATGATATTGTCAAAAGATACCATGATCTTCGATTGGACTGCCATGGTACATATAGAATGATACAACTTCTTATGAGAGTAATCTACTGTACATACAGTACCATCAGAAAGGAGCCAGCTGGTCCGTTCAATGGAGTATTGTACTCATTTATAAAAAGTAATAAAATGGTGAGCAGTTATTATTATTATTATATGAAAATTCAGTATTCCTGAATGTCCACTCCATGCGGTGAATCCATGCTGTGATACTGGACGCGCTGTGTTATTTTCCCTTCATGAAGAGGAAATGGACACCACCGCATTACCTTCCTGTCCATGTTGCACACTAGAGGCCGGGACAATTTGATTACAGGCCAAGGACTAGAAAACATTCAAACTGCTCCTGGATGGGATTTTAGCTGTCCATCACTGCTTTGACTAATATATGGAGAAACACTCTAGCATCGAAAATGGACTCTAGCACCTCCTGCACTCCAAAGACATTCAGTCTGCCTAATGGTGTACAAAAAGGAATCAGTAAAAACTTTACTCTGAGACGCCAAGTACAGTGAGGAAAAACTACAGCGCTGTGCAGCGACATAAACTACAAAACACAAGCGGAGGTGACAGGCATGGTGACGTCGAACGTTAAGCTTCAGGGGGGAAAAAAAAGAAAGGTGGGGGAAGAGGGGGGGGGGGGGACTCAAGCCCAACCCAATTCAGTGTCTCTTCCTGCCCTTCCTCCACTTTGCAAACACACATGCAGGAAATTTTTCCATCATCAGCCTCTGATTAAGATGACATGAAACCCGGCAGACACAAGGGAACACGTGAATATAGTGGGATACCCATGATACTGTATATATATTATGTATATCAGCAGCAGGCAGCAAGGTTGTCAGCTTGTTTCAGGGTTTCTTAAATTGCATATTCTTTAAACTGTCATGATAATTTCATTTTACAGGGGGAAAAAATGGACGATTTTCTGAAGACACTAAGACTAGACTAGAACGAAACAAAATAGAGCTGTATAAGAATTGAAAATGACTAATTATAACCTAATGTCAAAACAAATATTTATGAATTTGTAAAAAAAAAAAACTGATTTCTATACAGAATCCAGACAAATGTATAAAATAAATAAATAAATAAATAGATTTTTTTTTTGTCACCTTTAAATATAGACATGAAAAGAGGATGAATGGTGGTGAGTGATTGGTCGCGCATCTTATCTGGCCGTATCCACCAAACTGAATGAAGAATGGTTCTTTGTTTTATTTTGCTGTGCTTAATCATTCACATGCCCTGCGATGGATTGGCACCCTGTCCAGGGTGTACCCCGCCTTGCGCCCTAAGTCTCCTGGGATAGGCTCCCTTAAAAACCCACTTTATTCCTCGTTATTATCCTCTTTTACACTAATAAACTTATCCCAGCGTACTATCAAGGTAGAAGGTTTTCTTAGTGCGCCAGAACCATGAGCCTGCTTCACGTCTGAAACGCTGGCCTCCCAGGAACTTTTTAAATTACCCAAACATCTGGAAATGATTTGGAGCGAGGTCAGGAGTATACGAGGCATATGGCAACCGAGTTCCTCTAATGTGTAAGTCATGTTCTTAAATGATTGTAAACGTCTGCAGTGGGCTCAGAGCCACCTCGGGCCGGTGACGTATAGCATACTTTAAAACGTCGGCACCATTCAAATGTTTTACTGCGGCTAAGATACTCATCACCGCACTGTCCTTGAAGTTCTTCTTTCAGGTTTACATTTTTCTTTGTTCACAGGGAATTTTCATCACAATTCCTGGTTTGACTCGAACAGCCCTAAAATACATGTATATAACTTCGGACAATATAACTTTATTCAATTTCAATTAAACTAGAAATGCAATCGACTCTACAAATCACTGATTTGCCTTAATATAAACAAACCTGATTGGTGAACAGATAAGAAGCACTCAGAGGTGATCAGACATATGCCTTGAAAAGCTCACTGCTCGTATATATTTGCACTGTGGTTAAACTTGACCTAGATGATCAGAGGTGAACTGAGATCCAGAGCAGGAAAACCACGTGCAAAGCAAAGGTCAAGGTCTTTACTCCTTTGATAAAGCACTCAGTGTCGCTACTGCGGTGTTTAACCACGTGAACTGTTAACAGCGCATCTACAGTAGGATGTAAATTCAGCTCTATGTTGACGGAAACAAAAACAATCAGGCCACAGGTTTTCTGGAAAGTCAAAAATTTTTTTCCATAAAACAAGAATGAAGGTAGGCCTACACAGTCCAATCTGCAGGTAAGTAATCAGTACAACAAGCAGTTCTAAAGGTCCAGAGGTATACGTTAATCATGCTCCTGTACATTTGTGTTTCCCTAGACCCACTGACATAGCATTATGTTCTTTGAGATTATGTTCTGTAAGCATTTTTCAACGTCAAGACCAGGTCAAGTAAGTCCAGATGTTTCAAATGCATCAGCTGTTTAAATATGCAGAGCATTATACGATCATTTACTTTTTTTTTGGAAAACTAATAGCTGAATCGAGATGTAATGGCTTCCGCTGTTCCTGAGATTTACTCTAGAAATGGGATGAGGAGATAAGCACCAACATGACAGCCTAGAAATGCTACCACCTGAAAAATATGGAATTACAGTACACAACCTCCGATTCGTAATTTGAAACTGGGCTTAACAGTGAGCCTTGAGGGTCTCGCTCCAGCGACAAGTTATTGTACCTTAAATCCTGAGTTTAGCAGCTTTTTATGTGAACTGGTGCACAGATTCATGTTAGTCATGATGGCGGGTGCACTAATGGATTGCGGGAAAAGCGAAGCATGATCACTTTAAGCCATTAACTTTTCCAATAAACCCGTTCCCATAAAAATGACAGCTGCAGCCCTTTTACAAAAGCGAACCCAAAACTGGCAGGCTGTAAAAAACCTGACTTGTATGCTTTTAGTGGTGCGAGTCTGCACGGCCCCTTCAAACGCGGACCTGTAAAATAATCCCCACACCCGGTTCTACCTTTGTTCCTGAATTATGGCCAGAAGAGGAATGTGCAACCCCTCCACCATGGCTGTGAATGTCAGTTTCTCCTCAAAGGCCATGAAGTTGGCTGACGGGGTGGAGAATGGTGGCACCCACATCACTCGAATCCTGAGACGCTGTCAGTCGCAGACTACATGAAAGAACGACTTAAATGACAGGTTGCCGTTAAAAAAACAGGCCTGTTAAGTTTCCTGCAAAGAAATCTGGATCTGATATGATGTAAAAAAGTTTTTTTTTTTAAATTAAACAGTTTGCAAGACGTGATTATCTTCATGGTCATGAGAAATAGATTCTTGCTAAGACAGTGATGAGAATCTGCCTTAGCACAAATATTGCTCGGTAGTTAGCAGCTAAATAAATCATAGTCGGACGTTAGCACAGCGGCACAGCAGGCTGATGCAACAGCGGACAAACTGAGCTCAGTCCCATGACATAGTCATGCACCAAAATACACACACAGGACAAAAATAATGACAATGCATTTGTCCATTTATTTTAGCTCTTTTAATTGTAAACAACTCCCTATCAAATCCATTTCAAACAGTACATTAACGCGTGTTGGTGGTTAACTTTTAATGAGCTAATGGAGAGAAAATAAATAAAAAGAGTGCAACGATTCAAAAGAAAAAGAGATATTCATTAAGCTGAAAGGGCATTAATAAATACTTTGAAGATCACCATTAAAACAATTTATGAAAAGCTTTAAAAAAAAAGTGATCTTTTTGAACTGGAAAAGTCAGTAATTACTAACGCCAGTGCAGCGACAAATAAAAAGCAGGAAATGTTGCTATCCTTGTCCTGACTATTGTCTGATGTCAATTAGTTAGTGTTCTTCAGCTTAACGGCAATCCAAAAGCCTCTAAAATCCATGTATATACAGTATGCATACAGACGTACAGTAGAAACTGTAGGGAAATCCTCGCAGCTCACTCAAGAATCATGCCTTGGTGTAGAGACAATGTAACGATGAGCATTAAGGCGTAACACGACTCTCAGGAAAAAAGGGACACAGTAACACTCCCGGACTGACTCCGACCAGATAAGCAACACAATGGCTAACCTGAACTGTATACGACCCCCAGTTCGTGAGCTCATCCGTGGGGATCCGCATGTATTGGGTTACACACCTTATTGTGCTTCGAGCTTTACTACAGTCAGCATCTATTTGTTTTGGAGGCAACCCTAAGTGCAACAGAATGAGATGTGAAGTGTAGAGTAAGATACTTGTATCTGGTTCGGATCTGACTGTGGCCTCAATGATAAAGATGAATGCTGTGATTTAATTTGCTTAAGGAGTGCAACTTGATATTTCAACTCATGCAGCACATCCCAACGCAAAGCCTACTTAAGTCAGGTTTAAAATATATGATTTTGTTGCCAAGGTACAGCACAATCGCACACACTGAAAACAAATCTTTTCTGAGTTTTAGAATTGATTTGCAAAGCTCACTGGTGGCTAATTTAGTCCCACCTTGACACCACTTTTGAATGAACACTTCCAGAATTTCTCTGATTGAAGTCTCAGAGTGTGAGCGCTGCTTGGAAAGCTCGTGTAAGAGCCACCAACAGGAGGATGGCACAGAGTCATGTGAAACGCATGGGACAGCTACACATCCAGAAGCAGCAATGATGCAACATAAAAAAAAAAGAAGAAAAAACTTAGTAACTTGTGATTGCTTTGAAAAAAGTTACTATTCATGTAAGCCTATTTTCTGGTTGAGAGGAACGTAGCGAGTTTCTTGAACTGCAGGTCCATTATTAGTGAATCTTTATCATAGTATCTGATATGGATAATGTTATTGTAAAGTCTGTTATAGAATGTAACTAGGAATGTATTGGGATCATTTTGATATGTATTCTGATTTTGATATTCTGCTGTAACCGTGCAAAGTAAAACTAGATTTAGGTGTAAAATATGTAATAATCCTGCTGAGGGTGGTAGTGGATTCAGGGTGCAGTGTCTTTGGGAACTTTGGGGACGAAGATTTGACTTTGAACCACAATGGATCGCAGGACACCGTACTGTAATATTATAATATTCATAAACTCTGACATGCACAGTGAATGCACGCGGACATGAGCTCAGGATCGATTAAGCTGCAAGTGTGCTTAGGTATTATTATTATTACTACTACTACTACTACTACTACTACGAATACTACTACTACTACTACTAATAATAATAATAATACAAAAACTGGCCTGTTTAGGTTTCTTTACAATTAATAGCTAATATTATTAATCATTATAAATCTATATTTATTTACACACACACTCATTGATTTTGTTCTTTGTTACTATTATTATTATTATTATTATTATCTTATTATTAATAATTACTATGAATAATAATATAATAATAATAAAAAATCTGATTAAATGCATCTTTATTTACACACACTCACACACACACTTTGTTCTGCTATTATTATTATTATTATTATTATTGTTGTTGTTGTTGTTACTATTATCCTAATAATAATCATCATCAACAACAACAACAACAACAACAACAACAACAACAACAACAACAATAATAATAATAATAATACCAAACCTGGCATCTTTAGATTTGTTTAGAATTAATACCTAATTAATCATTATAAATATATCTTTATTTACATACACACACTTTGCTATTATTTTTTTATTATTATTATTTTATAAGAACGACAACAATAACAACAACAATTAATAATAATAATAATAATAATAGGTGTTGCTGATGATTTTGCGCAGAAAGGATGTATTAGCTGGTAATAATTATGCATTGCGTTTTTAACGCGCAGACTTGACCACTCAAACACTCAGACACACTCAAACAGGTTAACCTATAGAAGCCACACCTTGAGCTCTAATCAGCACTAAAGCCTGCTGGTCTATAGGTTCCACTAAGTGTAAAGCAAACTTCCTTTAAAAAAAGTTTTACACTCTGTATTTCTGTGTACGTGCGTGTGTAACAGTCGGACATACTGTCGACACACTGATCCAGATTAATACTGCTAATAATATTAATATAATGAATCATCACTTTAAACATATGTGAAACGTGCACAGTGGGAGACACGCGCGCGCCGAAAGCCAGGAATGGATTCAAATCGTGCTGCGCGCGCGCGAGCGCGCGTGACTGTTTTCTTTTGTAATGCATCAAACATAACGACGTTATATAAGCATGGCGTGCTTCATTAGTGTTTTATTGTTAACTTTAAGAGGAAAAAAAAAGACACAAGAACATTTTGATTAAGTGAAGTGACGGAAGGAAGGCGCACTCTGGGATCTTCCTAACACACACACACACACACACACACACACACTCCTCCACAGGCTAAGCGCGCGCGCTACACAAACACACACACACACACGCATACAGAAGCCACACGTCCCCTATGCTCGCACACATACAGTGTACTGAAAGCAAATTTCAGAAACTCTCCACGTGATTCTGAGATCTGATCTGATCAGATCATCAGTAGCAGTCAAACGTAAATAGGAGAGAGTGTGTGTGTGTGTGTGAGAGAGAGAGAGAAAGCAAGGCTGGATGAAATGAAATGCCCTGCTGCTGTCATTGGAAACGCGTGTCAGTGGCACCGGAGCCAAGTTTTGCGCACTGTTTACTCCTCTTCACACCAGCGCACAAAGCAAACCTAAAAACTCTGCCGGCGAAGATATGAGTCAAAACCTCGGCGTTATCGCGCGCGGGACTGGCGAAACAAAGCGTGCGTTTCTAAATAAAGCGTGTCGGGGACGCGTAAACACATCGCACACTGAGACATTTCCACAGCTTCGATATAAAACAGAAAGAATGAAAAAAAAAAAAAACAGAATGATTAACAGGGAAACTTACCCAATGATAAGAAAGGTTTGGTTTCCATGTCTGATCGGGTTAGCTCATGCCAATGCCAGCTGACACAAGCCGTGTTTTTTGTTTGTTTGTTTTTTGTTTTTGGAGCTTTACGTTCAGGCTTGAAAGGGAAATCGAGCGCGTCCTCGTTGCCGGCGGTAAAATAAAATAAAAAACCCCGCGGACCCGCGTAAACGCGCAGTGTTGGATAGCAGCGCTCACTGACACTCTGTCCGATTTTCACTTTTGCGATAGTTGATAGTTTGTTGCGCGCTCTCTCTCTCTCTCTCTCTCTCTCACACACTCTCTCTCTCACTCGCTCTCGCTCTCGCACACACACTAAACTACTGCAGCAGGGCCCACTCTAGGGGGACTCCATCCCAAAGAGGGACGTCCTCAATCAGGGACGCATTACAATTCTTACTACTCAGCAAGTTTCTTTCTTTCTTTCTTTCTTTCTTTCTTTCTTTCTTCTTCTGAAACAGAATCTGATTCAAACCAACAGAGATTGCATTTGCATTCAGGAATTTTGGTAGACGCTCTTATCCATAGTGACTTACAAAAGTGCTTTGAAGTTCCCATCATTGGATAGATCCTTACCCTGGTGACTACTGTACAGGATGGGTGAAGATCAGCTCGGCAATGTTTAACAGCTAGACAACATTGGCGATTTGATTTTCATGCAGGATGGTGCACCAACCTATTCCGCTCTTTGCACAGGACGTTGACTGGGACCTCATGAATGACCTCCAAGAAGTCCAGATCTCACTCCATGTGATTTTTTTCCCCCCTGTGGGGCTACACAAAGGAGGAGGTGTACAGGACAAAGCCTCGCACACTGGAGAACTTGGAGGTGTGGATTCAGGAGGTTCTCAGACAATATCCCGAACCACTTCCCTTAGAAGAACTGGTTGACGCCACCGGGGCCTCCTTTGAAATTTTAAGATTTGCTATCATTTTCTATATCATAAAGTACATGTAGAATTTATTTCAATTATGTTGTATTAGAAATACGGACTTTATTACCAATTACTAATGCCTAGTTATTTTTCGCCCACCATGAGTATCATCAGTCAAGCACTGTTAATTACATAGAGACATTCAACACTTGCCCCTCTATCAATCTTTTTTAATTTAACACCTGATCTTCCACAGCGTCTAAAATGTATTCTATATTATAGTTTTTTACTAGGAGTTTAATGCCCACCCAATGCCAAAAATCTGGCCACTGGATGCAGTACCGATTTCAAGCACAGATAAAATGTGAGGGTTACGTCAGGAAGGGCTTCCGGCATTGAAACCCATGCCAACGTTGTGTGTGGATCAGACGGTCTGCCGTGGCAACCCCTCAACGGGTGCAGCCGAAAAATTACCAACAGCTTAAAACAACATCTTGACATTTTGGTCTAATGCCATTTTAAGTGGTTGCCCACACCAGCATTCAACTTCCTGCTTAGTGGTTAGCACTGTTGCATTTCACCTCCAGTGTTGAGGGTTCGAACAGCATCTCTCATTCTTGTGCATGAAGTTTGCATTTTCTCTCCAAGCTTGGTGAGATTCCTCCACGTACCCCGGTTTCCTCCAAAGGCGAGTGTTGAAGGCACTGCAATTGAGATTTCAAAATTGCTTATAGTGTACAAGTGTGTTTGTGTGTGTGTGTGTGTGTGTGTGTGTGTGTGTGTGTGTGTGTCCGTGTGTGTGTCCGTGTGTGTGTGTGTGTGTGTGTGTGTGTGTGTGTGTGTGTGTGTGTGTGTGTGTGTGTGTGTGTGTGTGTGCGCGCATGTGGGTTTCAAAAGGTCCTCTGCAGATTATCTTCCATTTACAGCAATGACCCTGGTGTGATGTCATAGGTCATACCACAGCCAATCATAGGCTAATGATAGATAGAGGGACAGATAGATCATCTTTACCTAAATTTAGGACTTTCCTAAATGCCTAAATTTAGGACAGTCTGATATTAGGTCTGGAGAGTCTGCTCAGACAGACCCGCTTGGACTGCTTCATATTTCCTGCTAAAACAATGACATATGACGTGTTTCTCATAGATCGTTGAATTGCTGAATGGATTTTGCTAGTAGCCTTTGTACTGTTTACCCGGAGGAGACCCACCAAGCACAGGGAGAACATGCAAGTATATAAGAACACCAGTATATAAAATGCATTTATTAATATAATTATAAATTAATTAATTTATTTATTATATTTTTTAATACTCCCAAAGGCATTATAAACACTGTCCACAACATTAAAAAAAAATCTGTCACGTTCTTACGCAGAGAAAAAACCCCTGTAATATTACATTTCAAATTATTCGCATACAGGTCGTTTTTAGGTGGAGATTTTTTACTGCAATTACTGTAGGATTCTTCTTTACTATGGTTACCACATCTACATTTATATACAAGTAGAAAATGTGCCGTCTGCTGAGTTTATATAATAGTCAGTTTTTTAAGATTTTAATCTCAAGGTTTTGACTATGTGTAATGAGTGTTATGCAATGACACTAAGCTACATTCAATGTCCTTTAATGAAATTATATAATATGTAATATGTGCAACCCTAAAACAGTAAGAAAACATGATTGTGAATATGTATGTGTGTGTGTTAGGATTTTGAAAAACAAAAAAATAAATCCTTTGGTTTATGTGTTATTTGTTGCTGGGCAGTTCACCTCTGATCAGCCTGCAACTTCATGGGTTTGAACCTGACTCATGAAAGATCTCAGACTACAAAATACAAAATATTATGCTCACCTTTAACCCAAGAAGGCTTTAAAGTTTTTTTTCCCGCCTCATACTTATCTGAAAATCTAATCAGAGAGCTGAAATCAAAGGAATCGCATGGCCAGAACGAATAAACATATACTAACTTTTTGGAATATGATCTGACGTGAGACTAAAGGTTTATTTTAAACATGCATCTCAATCAGGAGTTAATTTCCAACTTTCATTTTGACACGGCCAGGATAAAGCTGTTACTGAAGACTGGAAGTTTTCCAATAATAGCTTAACTTGAAGTTGATTACTTTCCAATAACAAAATGTCCCAAAGTCAATGAGTCAACAATTGCAATATTTTCTTTTTGTCCATTTATAATTACACTTAATGTGGCATGTCCACAAGACAAGTTATATCTTTCTTGGAGTTTATAAGACAAAAAAAATAATAAAAAAAATTAATGCAGCTTCTAATGTTACAAAGAAATCTGAAGACTTTCTTAGGGCAAATAAACACACTGGTTGTTACAAAGTACTGACACTGGAGCCTCCTTCTGTAAATATTACAGAAATATCTCCTAACAGAAAGCTTCACCATATCAAACATTATTCATCTTTCTCCAATAACGTTAAATACTTTTTCCATTTTATATTTAGCCTTATATTATATGGCGCTGTACAAGTCTATGTGTAACTATATTAACAGTTACCATAGTAACAACAATGTATTATAGCAAGCGCATTCGTATAGAGCCAGCTTTATTGTCAAACCTGCTGACCAATCAAATTCAATATTTTTTACAGCTTGGGTTATATTACAAAATAAACACTTTAAATGTTCATATTATTTTTCCTTAAAAAAAAGCCAAATAATATGGATTCTCAGCACCACTTCACCGATGGCATTTATACTGAAAAGGAACCTGCTCATTTGTTCATTATTATACAGCTGTCATCTAAATGTCGCTATAACAACACTTTATCTCTTGCTCATATTGCTGATTTTGCTCTCCAGGCACCTGTCCATGTGCAAATACATGTATCATCGCTCTTAGCTCTAACAGCAAGCCAAGAGAAAGAGAGAGCAGAAGAGAGAGAGAGAGAGAGATGCTGGCTGAGATCCAGGATGCTGAAGAGGCAGTATAGAACTTTTCTTGCACGGCTCTTAGGTTGTGCATGCAAATGCTCGTGTATAGTATATATACACACGGTGTCCAGGAATCAACCTGCCAAAAAAAAAAAAAAACTGCAGAGTGTTTGAAAGTGCTTGGCGCAGATCGCCCAGCAGGAGGATCCATAATTAATGCAGCACACTGCGCATTAGAGATCAAAGACATTTGTCGACACTATTCAATAAACCCAAAGCAGCGGTGTCTGGGATCCAGTTCAGACTGAGTGTGTGCTTGTGTATGTGTGTGAATGATAAGGATGATATGAACAGGAAGACTGACAGAGTCGTTTCGTGTTTGAGAGCAGTACATCGTCTACGATGCAGAAATAATGGTCTAAGTACTTTCTGCAAAACAACAGCTCTGATTGTGTGGAGTTAATAAGCTAAAGGGGTTTAACGATTCTCTCAGGCTTGGATGTTGATCATATCTGGGCCTATCCATGAGAAATTTTACCATGCGATAGATACAAAAGTAGCCTGGTTGTACCTTTACCATGGTACTTATTTGCTTATATGCAGTAGTACAGTGCATATACCACACTATGGTACATAGTGCTACAGTACCATGGTACATACTTTGGAATAACGGTACATGTACTATTTTATGGTACATACATGGTTATACAATATACAGTAGTATGGTACTATGGGGCACACACCATGATACAGTCAAAAAAATGTTATACATGTTTATGTACCGTAATGGCATATTGTAACCTCCGAAGTTACAGTATGGTTCCCTACATAGGAAAATACACAATACTTTGCAGAATACCAAAGTACTTATTGGGTACCACAGTGGATACCAAAATTCAGCAGGTATCTAATATGGTACTGCCTGTACTATGCCATAGTAGTAGTACTGTAAGTACTTACATATCCTATATGAGACAGTATGCACAACCATGGCGGCATAGTGGCTTAGTGGTTAGCACTGTCACATTGCACCTCCAGGTTCGATTCCTGCGTCGGGTCTGTGTACATGGTCTTGGTGGGTTTCCTCCCACAGTCAAGGAAAAGACATGCTGGTTAGGCAAATTGGTTTTGCTACATTGGCTAGTTTCCTAATTGCTTGTAGATGGTTCTCTGGAGAGGGAAATAGCAACCCATTCCAGTATCCTTGTCAAGCATGTAGGTCATCCATGAGGTCATGAAGAATCGGACATGACTTAATGACTAAACAACAAAAGAAAAAGGCAAAACCATACCATAGCAGATACCTGTTAAACGTTAGCAGCCACTGTAGTATCCAAATGGTACCATGGTATTCACCTAAGTATTATGGTACATACCATAGTAACACCATGGGATACGCTATAGTATCTACCCTGGTACTGTACAAAGTCCTGCGGTGCCTCCCATGGTACAGTAAATAATAAAATTGATTATGTCCATCAGTTTTATCATAAGTTTCAGGATTAATATTGTTGTGAGGATGCTAAAATAGGAAAACAATCAACTTAGTACTAGAATTTTGATTGTTATTGTTGCCTATTTTTTTTAAACAGCACATCACAGCATAATCTAACTCTAACCCTAACCCTGTGTTTTATTCCTCCTCTACAACCGCTTTTTTTCCATATTAAAAATTATCTGTTACATTTTTTCCATGCATTTTTTTAATGCTCTATTTTTTATATTCATCCATGTACTGTATACTGCAGTTTCTTTTAACATTCTGGAACAGCAAGCAAAACGGGCTGTTGTTTACATGGTAACAGCTATAAAGTCATTCTTTCACTTTACAGGTCTGTTACAGTTATGTAACAGTTACTGAACTTTTCCTCGGACTGCTGTTGGAGAAAATGAATCACCAATCAGATCTGAAAATTTAATTGCATTTGGTGATAATTAATATTATAAACTACTCTAATTAATCATTATGGCATGAGTCATTGACTAATCAGTTTAATCATGATCTTAATTAACATCTTTTCGAGAAGGAATCCTTCTAAGTGTTACTTTAAGGAACCTTTAAAGTCATTCATGTAGAACCGGAACATAGAAGGTTAGAAGAGAAAAGACAATTTTTTTTTAATGAGCAAAAAAGATCCTGCATTACTACGTCTTTTCCTTAAATCATCTATGGTGAGATTGGTGCAGTTTCTTTTCCATATACACACCAGTCCAAGAAATAATCAACGCATTTAGTGCAGCTTGCGACGCTTTAAATCAATCGAGGCGTTTTACTTTTTTCCCCCTACATTTAAACCCTCCCTAAGGCAGTGCATAATAATCAATAAAACTAGAGTGGCACATTTGGCAGTTTAGTACATGCCTGCGTACTGTACACGGCCAACATTTCTACTAAAGCCGAGCATCGGTGTTGTGAAACAGACCTAAACAGTGTTTATAGCTGCATGTGGTAAAGCCATTTTCCTCACTTGATTAATTTTGTGGTTTCTAAGGAATCGAGTGAAAGTACAGAGTGTAATTTGTGTAAGACCAGCACACCACACCACACCGCATGATGAGGGTAGTCAACGGTTGAAAGAAACACTCAGAACAGTCTGTGTTCTCCAAAACAAATGCTGGGTCCAGTTGTGATGAAAGACAGACTGTGACTCAGCACCTAATTCCATAAGATGTGGGGAAAGTGCAGGAAATAAACAGCTTCGACTTTCTCAGAGAGTTCAGCTAACTGACTTGTTGTTTCCAGCCCCAGGTGCGAGTCAAACCATGGTCAGTGTACCAGCCAAAAACTTGTAACGGCCAAAAACTTGACTTTGATTTGCAAATTCGAACTTGTCAGACTTTGATGTACAGTATAGCTTGAAAACATGACTTGTGCTTATACAGTAGTTCGGAGACTTGAGACTTGACCTGGAATCGTAGTTCGAAAAATGCTAAAAGTTAATTTGACTCATAGCTCAGAGACTTACTGTAATAGCATAGATCAGATTTTTCAGGTCTATCTTAAATCAAAAGTGATGTGAATGTAAGTACCTTACCATAGGTCATGGTCGTTATGCGTTTTCCTGCCCGGAGTACAACAGACTGTGAAGTGTGCCACCCGGAACGCGAGTACAATGTAAGTAATCAGGGAGAAATTCCACAAACCTCCATACGGGCAAAAATGCATTCCAAAGTTCAGCTGAGACTCATATGAAGCTTGTGCTAAATAGAGTCGGCATCTTTCAAAATGACGGAATATTCAGTACAAATTTAAGTCTTGTCTTTTTCAAGAACTTTCTGTATCTGTATGTAACAACTTAAAGTATTTCAAAATCTCGACCTGGATTCAAATATCAAAGATTTTAACTTATAACATGTAGCTCATGTATCCATGTAAGACACAACTGACTGGACAGAGACTTGAGACTCGGCATGGAGTATGAGCAGAGATTCAAAAGTCATAAATTGGAAATTCGACTTGGACGGGCATGTTAGAGATTTATCAGTTCAGAGACTTAAGTCCTGACTCAAACTGCAGCCAAACTGAGATTTATTCTTAAGAATGTATGTAATTAACCATTAATTGATGGTGACGTTTTGTTCTTTATATTTGTGTCAACGCATTTTGTCTCTGTAAATGTTAAAACCTATCAGTGAGTTTTAAATGACGTAGACTGGTAGACTGCAGAGTAGACCGGTGCTTGAGTTGTGTGAGCGGCCACTGTAGAGCCGATCTGGCCTTATGATTACAGAGTGCAACAGCGCTCGGGCTCAGATGGATGTTTAGCCCACGGCCCACGCTCTGTAATCTAAGACAGACACAACACACTCTTATAGACGCTTCAATTGGCCGCTCTCTCATCTGCTTGTGAGACCCAGCTATTTAATCCCTTTCTTTGTCGTGATTAATAGCTCCCTGACCTTCGACCTTCCCTCATATAAATCTTCGCAGGGTGTTGTGGGTCTCCTAGGCTCTTCATGCTTCAGACCACTCCTCTCTTAATGTCTCAAGACACACACATGCGCATTTCAAGCTCTATACCGGAGTCATTTTTAAATAACGCTCTCATGCCTCGGGGAGTCACCTCTACCATGGCCTCTGTTGAGGTAACAGCCACATGTGTCCTTTTACCTCTTGAGGACGTGATAAATGGACCACAGGCTGTTGGGTTCCTTTTGTGGTTTAAACATTTAGGACGTTCAAACCTATAATGCGTGTTAAATTCATTAAAGAGCGAATTAATCAATTTTCCAAAGGATCACAGAGAATTTTTTTCTCTTGCCTTAAAAATGAAACTTGATATTTCCAAGAGTCGGTTCCTTTTTTAAGTAAATCCGTGCTATGAATAAGTTTATAGGTGTATTATCATATTTGTGTACATTATATCATACGCACAGTATATACTGTTCGGGACACAAACTGTTCATTCTGAATAATGTCATTGAATTGGGTTGCATCGTACATAATATGTATTAAAAAAGAGAAGCAGAGACAATAAGTGCTTGGGTAATGACATAATTCTTTTTGATAACTAGCCTGAGGGCTAACCCGTAGTCATCAGCAGAACTCTGTGGTTCACATTCTTAACCCGAAGGGTCAGACACTGTGCCGAGGGCTCACTTCCCTATTTACAGAGGTTACTAGATCCGAGTGACAGTGATGGGAACAGAAATGAAAAACAGGACATTTTATGAACTGGAGTGCACTTTACATACAGTCCACGTTCATCACATCGTCCAGATTTGAGGTCTGCCATGTCTTAGTTGGCGCCTCGGTGAATGAGTTTCGTGCTTATTCTTGACAGAAAGTACAAAGTACTGTATGAGCAAGAAGGTAATGTTTAAAAAGTTTCATAAATGGTTCAGAAGGACTAAAAAATGAAGCTTAAACATTTTGCTGTAGGGAAACTAATTCAGTTGCAGTCAGTGTTAGCCAGGAGAACAAAATCGCTTGTCCAGGAATGAAATTAAATCACATTGATTAGCAGTATAGACGGATACAGCTCCAGATATTAATGTTGCAAAGCAAAGCTAAGGCATGTTAATATCATTGTCTAAGTTATGGGACTTCAAAAGGGCTCCCTGACAATCACAGGATATCAGCAAATATTCAGCCCACAGGTTTTAAAAAAAGAAAATCTAATAACTGAGAAGCCCTTGTCGAGATGCATTAGTGCCCTGGCAGTTTATTGTTAATAATGCTGTAACTATTAGTAGCTGCTACTCCTTAATGTAATTCTGGTAATAAAATTACATGAGCCTTATATCTCTATGTGTAAGCATTCCATCCATCCATCCGTCCGTTTGTCTGCCTATCAAGCTCTCTCTCTCTCTCTCTCTCTCTCTCTCTCTCTCTCTCTCTCTCTCTCTCTCTCTTTCTCTCTCTCTCTCTCTCTCTTTCAGCTTGCTTGTCTGTCCATTCATCAACGTGCTTGCCTGTTGTCTGTTTGTCCATCCATCCATCTATCTGTTCGTCTTTTGTCATGTTTCTTACTATATATCTGTCTGTCTGTCTTTCTGACTATATGTGTATTTGCATCCATATCTATCTATCTATCTATCTATCTATCTATCTATCTATCTATCTATCTATCTATCTATCTATCTATATTACTAATAAGGTAGGCAAAATTATGGCAGACATCAGTCTGTGTCTCTGTCTGGCTGTCTGTCTGTTTTGCTGTCTGTCATGGCAATCAGGGCTCGGAGCAGGAATGAGCACAGTAACACAGTAGTAAAGTGAGTGGACCACAGACTGCTGCCTCATTATTTATCATGGCTAATTAGGACCCTGTTATCAATATTAAACCTTATATCACCATCTCTGCCTGTGTGTCAGCCACGTGACAAGTGGAGTGTGGAGTGTTGCACCGCAGGGGAGTGTGAGACTCAACATACATCACTCTTTAAAATCATATTAAAGCCATATTGGCTGTGCTTCAACGGGCGCCGTGATAAATGCTGCACGTCCCGCGTTATTGCCGAGGACGAAGCCGAGTCATTAGAGACCGGCTAATGTTTAACTGCTACATATAAAATGTTTTCAGACATCAGGGCTGGAACAGAACAAAGTAGCACATGAGAAAAATATTGCTACAACCACACACACACACACACACACACACACACACACACACACACACACACACACACACACACACACACACACACACAGAAAGAGTTTTCTACAATGGACCTGTGTCTGTAGTTAGTAAAATATAAACGAAGACAAGAGACATAATGTATTCCTTTGCTCTGACAGGCTTATTTTGCTCTCTGCTGCTTAACAGCAGGACTCCACTGGACTTCAGCTGGATAAACAGATCCTGTGGAGAGAGGTTCTCTTTAGGTACACGCTAGTCACCCCATTTTATTATTATTTTTTTTCATGAAGGAGCCAAATACAAATGGACTCCCTGGGCAATGGTAAAATAGCATGATGACTTAATTATAGTATTTTGAGAAAGCCATGGAATATTGCTGTTGTCTGTGGGGGAAATGACGCAAGTTACTGAGAAACACTAGATGCAATGCGGTTGATGGAAGAGAAATATTTTTACTTACAGACTTGAAAACATTTTTCATCCAAGAGAACATAGTAATTGCGAGAAAGCGAACTCACATTTCAGGCCAATTCAAACTACCGAGATGGTTATCAATTTTGTGGTAAATAAGTGCAACTGCACTGTTCAACTGTCAGAATCTACTCTAATTTGTGTGTGTAGAGATGTATGGATAACTGAACGTGTGTGTTTGTTTGTTAAATGGGACAGCACTGAAATATTGTGATTTACAACCCTTCTGCTTTCCCTTTCTACTTTTCCTGGTCAGACACCATGACGGAGGAAGCAAGCGCTGCCATCATAAATCTGGACACTTCCTTCAGCTGTCTCCGACTTCAAGGAGGAACTGTTACAAACAGCTCCAGCCCTCTCGCCCCACAGCCCTAAGCCCTTGCCCCATCACCCGCCCCCACAGCACACAGCAGCACCATCGCAAATGATAAGGAGGAGGATGAGAAGAAGAGAGAGAGAGAGAGAGAGAGACAGCTCCAGGACAAGCTGGATCCGGTTTCAAGCTTTTTGTTTCCCAAATATGCCGATCTCCAGGAATTCCCGACGCAAATTACAGTAAGGGTTAAGACAAGGAATGATTTAGAGTGCGATCAAAGGACGTAATGTTGAACACCTGAACTTTTGTCATAGAAAATGCTTTCTGTGGATGTCTAGGAGATGTCACCAGAAGTGTAAATCCTAGAAATCTGCTATTAGTTCTTGTTTAAGAAATCTATGACCAGGGGCAGGAGTACGAGTTTGGGCTCCTCTGACATATTAATGCATTGGAATCCTTTCTTCAAAATAGTTTTATTCCACAGGATCTTTTCCCTGAGCATCCACATTACACCCCTGGCTGTGATCAAGAAGTAACCTGAATGTAGGTGACCTGCGTTTTTGCGTAGAATTTCACCTCGAAGAGTATGGAGTAAAGAAAATCTTCCTATATCAAATAAAATACCAATTTACATTTTAATGAGCTATCAACAACAACAAAAACATAAAAGTAAAATATAGATAAATTTAGATAAAGACTTCCAAGAGAAAAAAGCCAAAACACTGGTGACAAAAAAATGTTTGTCACAATAAATTTAGTTTCACTCACTCACTCATCATCTATACCGCTTCATCCTGTATTCAGGGTCACGGGGGGCTTGGAGCCTATTCCAGGAGACTTAGGGCGCAAGGCGGGGTACACCCTGGACAGGGTGCCAATCCATCGCAGGGCACACACACTCACATACTCATTCACACACTACGGCCAATTTGGGAATGCCAATTAACCTAACCTACATGTGGAAGGAAACCGGAGTACCCGAAGGAAACCCACCAAACTCCATGCACACAAAGACGGGAATCGAACCCGGACCCTGGAGGTGCAAGGCGACGATGCTAGCCACTACACCAAATTTAGTTTCAATAAAAATAAATGTATTTCCTCGTACATATGTACTGTAGATAGTTGACAATCTGCCTTTCTTTCTAACCTTGCAGTGCTTTTCATAGCAAACTAGATTATTCATGGCCCATAAGCATTAAAAGAAAAACAACAACAGTACGTATGTGTTTTAAGGTATTTAATTGAAAATCACCTCTGGAATTCAGCCGCATCAGCTTTGCTATTGGTCAATGATGCAAATTCACAGATTAGAATTAGCCTAATAGTACTTATGTGATGTTTCCAAACTGGCCTTTTTTCTCATGTCTTCCTTTAATTTTTTTATTTTTTAAAAATGAGCTGAGAAAAATCTAACAAACCTGAGCTTTCATTCTTTAACACAAGAAACAGCTTTTTTTTTTTCAATCAAAAAGGGTAACATTACAGAAAACCTCCACAGAGCGTAGATGTGAAAGCGAATGTTTCATTTCAAATGACACTACTTTCCTCTTCTGTGTCAGAAGGAAAAGTTTTCAAAGGCTTTCCATGTCATAGAAGAGTCCTCCAAGACAAGTGTAAAAACAACCATTCCAGAATGCCAATTGCAGAGCAAGGAGCAAATTTTTGGCGACGGGAAGGGAGGGGTGGCTGTCTGAGACACTGGGAATAAAGATGTGTTGTCATTGAAATGCATAAATGCATCTGTGAAATCTGGGATCAAAGAAACACACGGCTGCCAGTCAAACCGCAGTCCTGCCATGAACTCCAATGCGGAGCTACAAAGCAACCTCGCCTTTTCTCCGACCTGCACTGCGCCACAACGTTGGCTTTTCTTGCTTCATTGTCTTTAATTCTATTTCTTTTCTGCGTTCGCAGATGTTCTTGATTTGGTGTAAAGCAAGAGTTAGGTTGTCTAAGGTAATTTGAAAAGTTCTATCAGCACAGCAAGTCAATAAGGCTTTGTGGAAGGAATTGATACTGTATCTTGGAGGAGCGGAATAAAAGATCTGAATTTGCAGTTCGGAGTACGATGTTAAAGTGACATATTAAAAGGTTTTCTACATTTTACATTCCTGAACTGATTCTGATTGGGAGATAAGTACCTTCTATTAAATTCGACACATACATCAGATTAAAGGCAATACAGTCAGGACGGCTAGGAGCGCATACACATCAGGAGAATTAGCTTCAATCCTTTAGTGAAAGCAGTTTTAAGCTTTGGACTATTCCCAAAAGCAAGTACAGCAATAAAAGCTCTGCACGTGTCCTGAGACCTAAACTGTTTTATGTGAATATGTTGAAATTTGCTCATGTCAGCCGCTAAGTTGCTGGGCAGACATTTGGGCATAGCCAGCAGCCCCTCTCTGTCGCCTTCACTTCGCTCAAGACAATGATGTCATACACTTTTTAACATTTCCAGGAGGCATGTCATTAAAATAGGCCTCTACATGCCAACACCCACACCACATGCTCACACATACACCTTAACAAATCTGTTCCTCATGTCCCTGAACATTCAGAGGTGTCTGTGCTCATTATGTCATATAAGTAAACAGTGAGAGGAAATCCTGCCGTGGGAAAACATCCTGGAAACTGACAAGCGTCTGCAGACTGGTTGTATGTACGGTATGTTGACTCAGAGACACACTCTTGAAATGTTACTCTTTAAACGCAAATGTCTTCGAAAAAGGCTTTTCAGAAATATCCTGTCAGGTTAGCAAATGATAACTAGCATTAGCAGTTAAATTAAAAAGCCTTAATGCACATTACTCATTCCTAGTCGGAGTTTCTGTCAGGTTAGTCACATTAGCTAGCATGTTCGAGGTTTTAGACAATCTGGAAGTATATTTATTGCTATTAAAAGTTAACATCTATTTTTTGTAATAAAAAAAGAAGTACTCCTATTAGTAGAATCCTGTAACCTAAAATCCTCTTTGAATTTCTGTTAGGTTCACTCATGTTAGCTAGGTGGATAATTTTACAAATAAAAACTACCAGTCAGTATTAATAAGAATAAAGAATCATTTCAGAATGTTGTCAAGTTAGTTGAGTAGTTAGCTAGCTGGCTAATTAACTTATTAGCATGGAATGCTATTAACATAAATGACTACAGCTTAAAAATCCAGTCAGGGATTCTGTCAGGTAAACTAATCTTAGCTAGTCGGCTAATAGTGGGACACCTGTAAATATCACACAAATTCCTTGCAGAATCCTCACGTAATTTGGCCAGGTAATGTCCGTAGCACATATTATAAACATCTGTGGCTAAATGTCAAAGGTCTGGTCAGATTAGTAGACATTAAGTGTTAAGATAATGTCAACTCTTTATTGGAGGTAAAATTTTAACATTGATGAATCCTCTGAGAAGCCGTAAAGATAATTAATTAATGGGAAAATTTACCCATCACATTGACAGAAGATCACAAGTATATAAATAAAAGGTTCAGTCATCTTAGCTAGTTGGCTAACGTTAATAATTAAATCTTTGAACCTGTTGTTATTAACGAAAATCAGAAATCCTTTTAGAATGCTTCAGGTTAAATATAGTAGCTAGTTTTAGCAAGTTTCTCAGTAGGCTGGCTAATGTAAGTAGTTTTTAATATAAATATTTATAAATTTGATAATAAAAATTACCTCAGAAATTCTATCAGGTTATCAGCTTATCAACTCATGTTAGCTAGCTGACTAATCTCTGTAGTACATGTTGTAAGCATATGTGACTATAACTGAAAGGTTTTTGATGTCAAATAATTTTTTCTGTCAAGATTTTTTGAGATGTTAGTTCATATTAGCATATTATGAATCCCCTCAAAAGGTATACTCATCCTATCACTTATAACTTTAAGCCTATAAATTGAAAGGCTGTTCCGGAATTCTGTTAGGATCAGTTATGTTAGCAGTGAACATTTCAATTGTAATGGTTATTTTCCATCCACCATTGTATTTATTCCCACTTTTACAACCGTGGTAGGACCTCTGGTCAACAAGCACGTTCACAAACTACAGGCAATTTTGAAGTGGCAGTTATTTTCATTAATCTGTGGGAGGAAACCGGAGCAACAGGGAGAACATGCAACCTCCATGCACACAGACACAAAGCGGGAATCGAACCCGCACCCCCGAGATGTAAGGCGACAACGCTAATCACTAAGTCACCATGCCACCAATGGGTATTTATTTGAAATATAATATTTATTAACTACTAGAAATCCTGTCAGGTTACAGTAGTGCAACTCCAGAATTTATTTCAAAATTTAAAATTATAAAAGAAAATTATGATTAGGGAGAGATACAAGGAACCACCGAAGTACAAAGACCTGACTTATCTCAGAGCAGCTTTGTAGTGTAGTGTAAATACAGTGACACTGAGACTAAGGTATGAGTGATGAAGATATCAATGACCAATCCTTAAGTAAATGTTTATTCCCATTCTAATAAATAGACTGACTCAGTGAGGTTTGTTCTCATGTAGATGGAGGGTTCGACGCAACCTGCCATGCCAGTCTGATATCCCTCCCCCTGGTAAAGACGAAGGCCTGTCACATGAATCTCAATGCAGAATATTTACACTCAGTTTGATTGATAGTGTAGCAGCAAAAAGTCATGCTCTTGAGTCACACACATGCAAACACACAGAGCAGAGTCCAGCAGCTGCCTCATTGGGATACATCTGTTCTACATTAGCATCTCCCTAAGCTCCTATACACTGGGACTGCAGGATCTCAATATATTAGAACACACACACACAAACACACGAAGATTTACAACAGCTTTATCACAAGAATATGAAGGCAACATAGTCTTACTTAATGTAAAATAGTTATAATATTAGAACCTTCATATAGTAGGTGTTTTAATTCTGTAAAAGAATTGGATGGTATTTATTATAAGGTTTTATTATAAAGTGCTGCTGATTTGATGTTGTCACTTTAGCAACCTTGGTAATTAAAAGTTTAAACTATTAAACTAAGCTTAGGCCTTGATTTACTAAAGCCCAGCTCCAGTGGAAAATTAGCAGAAGTCAGTTTTTGCCAGGTAAAACCAAAATTATGTCATTTAATAGTTCTCAATAATGAATATTTTGGACAAAATTATTAGCAAAACAATCAAAGTTTCTAAAAACGATGGTGTCTTGATAAAATCGTATTCCTAATGATTTGTTAAAAACGACCACCCCTATTGTTTAACTCATTTTCATTACAGAGCACTTGTGTTTGCAATCTTTTCCTAGTTTAATCTTTTCCTAGTTTATTATCGTATTTGAAAAAGTTTTTTACCATGTTTATTTCCTTTCAGTCAGCATTATGCTTGAGGTTCAAGCTCAGGTACTATTGTAGCAATGTCTTTGATGTCTGAACATCTACAAAACCTCATTTACATAATGTTTCCTCCCACTACTTTAAGTAATATGTGCAATTTTTCTTTGTATATCAACATTAACACACCCACTTTTTCGACAAATGATCTCATTATAACGATGTAACTGTAATGTGTTAAATAAGCTACTACTGGAATAAAACTTTCAGTCTGTATCTAAATCCATTAGCAGTTTAAACATCAACTCATACCTGTACAATCAGGCAGAGACTGTCTTTCACAGACGACAAAATATGAAGGGGGGGGGGGGGGGCAGACAGACTTCAAAAAGCTTTTAAAAACTGTCATCAGCAATAATGTTAGTTAACCTTTTCCTTATTCTCTTTGCCATTTTGTCAGATTGTGGCCAGTTAACTCGGTCCACAGGTCAGGGACAGGTCAGCAAAAAACATAGCAAAGCGTACTCCCACTCCCAGATCACCACCATCAGTGGAAGGAAATCCACAAGTTTGCCCCTAACTTCTTGAATCCACTCTGCCCCTCGACCTCACTACCTCCAGGCGTGCCCTCTTTGGCCTCTCCACACTGGGAGGGATGCTTTGAGGTCACCCTCTCCATTGGAAGAGACACTTGGCTCTCAGAGGGGGGTCAGCTATCCTTTACAAGGAGCGCTGACATCTGCCTGGTGACTAATAGGTCGACTCCAGTGACAAGTACTGATGAGCACCCCTGAGGCACGAGTCCTCGAAGCCAAGCAGCCACTTTAATAAAGCCCACTCAACCAGCCGAGCTGATAATAAAAGCTTCGGAGCTAGCTGAGCTACGGCTCCCTCCCTGTAATGTCATTTCAGGAGATGTGTGAGCGCTGAAGGTGCAGGTGATGCCATCAGTCTTCTTTCTTCTTTCTGCAGCGGGAGAAAAATCGCTCATTAACATAAACATATGGTAACGTTGATGGAAAGGAGCAGGTTGCGAGTGCTCTCGTTCTCTTTCCCTCTCTTTCAATTTTTCTTTCACTTCTTCTTTCACTCTCGCCCTTTTGAGATATCTCAGCTCCTTGAGCGGCCAGTGAAGATTCTCATCACTCAGTGCTCCAGCTGCATAGACACAAAGGGACGTGTTGAATAGCTAAACACTCACAGGATAAAACATTAACAAGGCTGCCTGTCGCTCGGAGGGGGATTTTTGTTCCCCTCAAAAGACACCGTGATCACGATCGATCTACTTCACAATTAATCTTCAGGACAGGCTTACTGGGATTTCTATAACCTCTCTGCAGTGACACCGGAGAAATTCCCACACCCGGCTCATGATGCAAGACGCTGAATTTCTCTGTTGTACCTCAGACAAAGAGAATGATACACAGCGAGACAGTGCAAAACCTATAGACCGATGGGTTGGTTCAGAAGTTGAACTAGTGCACGCAGTTGCATCTTTGGCATCATGTCAAATAGAGTAGAAGCGTTAATTATTCACTTTTCACCAAGATTATGTAATTTGATCTGAAGCCCTCTGATCCAGAAGAAACAGCACATTGAAATTGCACAATTAAAAAGCAAGATAAACATTATTTGCAAGATCTTTGGAAATTTCTAAATTTCTGATGCGTTTATTCACCAAAAATTTCATCACAAGTCCCACTACAAATTAAACACTCCGTGTACATAGAATCATCAAGCATCAGCTCTAAAGGGAGCAACTAGAGATCCTCAAGAAGATCTTGAAATGCGATGTACAGTAGTTGCTCGTTCTTTTATTTTAAATAAGACACTATGGACAAGAGAAAAATGAAACTAAAAGGTTAACAGATACCATGATAGCTAATTTGTTGGAGACTTGCTAGTATAAACTGGCGAACACATTCATTTTCCTTTCACTATCTCAGCCTTGCACTGCATTTTTGCATCTGGCATTTCAACTCTCATAAGTCACTGGGCTCCTCAAGGGCTCCTTGGATTATTACAGGTTCTTGGCATCTTAAAGGGGTTCAACTTGGAACCTTCTCTAATAGGAAACCACGTCAATTTCTCCTATCCCTGGACCCTTTGCAAAGTCCCCCAAACTGTATGTAGAATATATAGAGATTTTTATGCACATCTTACATTTCGGGCCTGAACATGTAACAGAAATATTAAGGCTTTGCTCCATTTTGTACTTTCCTATATTTATTTGCTTGATGACCAAAAATAACCTTGCTATCCCACATGCGCTTTGGGAAAGGAGTAAGACTATTTAATTCCCAGATAATGAAGTAAATTGTGTCCTTCCTGAAAGTCCCCTTCTGAAAGGGATGTCCGTATCACACAGTTCCCAGCCCTGCTTTTCCCTTGCAGCCTAGGGAATTTAAAGTGCATATGAAAAAAAAAAGAAGAAGAAATCGTAGAACCATAAAATAGCGTTTTTCCTATGAGAAAGCAGCTCCAAATCAGAATGAACCTAAGAACCAATCTGAGCAACCGTAGCTCTAAAAAACAAACAAACAAACACCCACCTGTTTTCTATAAGCGTTTTTATATTTCATCCATTTCTGAAAATCACACCCGTATGTACACTCAAGCAGAAGTGATAGTTTCATTTCTGATATGGGGTTTTGTGGTGAAGGTGGCAGAACCTCAAGAAAAGGACTTCCCATTTCGTTTCTTTAATTAAACTTGTATTTTCTCAAAAATGTTAAGCAGTATTAATCAATAATCGACATTCTCTCCACCTTATAGATATGGAGATTAAAAACAGTATCCTTGTTTAGGATTAAAGCCTAGTATTACGACATTAAGCTCTCCATTTTTTCATACATTAGCTTGTTTGTTCCAGTTTCCTAAAAAAAAAAAAAAAAAGCTCCCTCATGGAAGGAAAGGCTTAGCACAGAGGCACAATACAACATGCATTGGTATTTCAGTACAAAACCTAATCACATTTTCCATGGCTGGAATAAAAGCATAACAAAAAATTTCTGCCCAGTTTCCCCACCCTGTTTCTTTCAGCACACTATTCACACTGTGCATTTTGAAGGGCAAATCATACATTAGCGCATCAGTAACATTCACACTTAGTGTCACAAACCAGTAATGAGTGTGTTTATTAGGGCTCGTCCATAAGACACTGTAGGTTGCTAACTGTACTCACTAATACGGGGATACAAAAAATAAGAATGTGCAACATTAGTACCTTGGGAATGATATGAACAAGATGAACAAGACACCAAATAATAATAGCAAACTAAAATTTTTGGTGCACATTGTATTCCATATTTCCATGAACATGCAAGTTTCAGATATGATTCCTAGTAAAACTTCTTTAGAAAAAAAACAAAAAACAAACAAACAAACAAAAACAAAGAGCATGTGAGGAATGCTCATAGAATATGTTCAGTGGAGAAAGTAAGCATATAAAATAATAGGTTCCTATATATATACTGGTGAAAGAATTATGAGCACCCAAGGCTCACCCATGGCTATAAGGACCAAAGGCTACCCTGTCTGGGAAAAGCCAATACACCACAAATTGCTGAAAAGGAAAATGTTGGCTATAATAGAAATGTATCAGAACACCCATTGCATCACAGCCTGCCATATGTGGTGCTTAATAGGAAAAGAGTTCAAGGCCACTGATGTGGCCTCCAAACATTCCAGATCCCAATCCAGTCAAACACCAATGGGACAAACAAATTCAATCCATGAAGGCCCTACCCCACAACCCACAGCACCCGAAGGATCTGCCGCTAACGTCCCGTTGCCAGACACTACAGCACATCCCCAGAGGTCTTATGGAGACATGCCCCAAAGGGCCAGAGCTTCCCTGGCATCACAAGCAGAACATACACAAGAAAAACAATACAAATAAAAATGATGTATGTATTTATAGCTGCTATAACATACTGTAAGTAATAACAGGTCCTAATTTGTTCACCAACTAGCCAAAACACTTAATGACACCAGAGTCACAGTAAGTAGTAAAACATAACAAGTGCTCTTCTGGTGAATCATATTAGCTTTATTGGAAGTAAAATGATGATTCAACATAAGCTTTCCTCCATCAATATCAAAGCGTGGAAAAACAATAATAAGGTGAGCTCTGTTTTCGCTGAGCAGAGCAAACCGCATCTGTTTAACGCCCACTGCAGTAAATCATAACACTGTAGACCGGTTCTGGCTAAGGAGGAGGTGTGTTAGATAGCCATAACTCAGCGATTGCAGGCCTCTGTGTTTCATCTCAGCAGGTTTGGCAGCTGAAAGCAGGCTGGTCAGTGATGCTGTGCATAATTATCAACAGGATGAATAGCTCACGCCGCAACGCTCAGATCAATTTTTCTACCTGATGAATGACAGAAGTGATGGCACCCTGTCATCAGCGCTCAGCTCCAGAAAGGGCTCATAAATCTCTTACTCAAAGCTGTCCCCCCCCCCCAAAAAAACACACTCTTTTTAAAGAAGTGATGGGGGTTTGGTGTGGAATAAGGGGAGTGGAGTGGTAATCATGCTTCCTGTTCATGCAGATGTATCTCATCTGTTACTAGTGACCTATAATTTTCTCACAAATGAAGACTAAAGGCATGCCTGAACATGGTCGAGGCTCAGTTGGACTGGCTTTAATTTGTTTCTGAAAAAGTTACAAGGGGAAAGATGAGAGACTATTAAGGGTTCTATCTAGCACCTTAATGATGACTCTGTGTTGGAAAACATGCTGCTGTAATAAATAAGTATTCCCAAGTTAATTTCAGGGTGGAACTGTTTTGCCATTTCCACAACCATTTTTTCCCCAAAGTGTGTAGTTCTCAATGTTGACCCACTTTATAAAAATAGAGCAGCCAAATGTCCAAATTAGTCTTAATATATATATATATATATATATATATATAAATTGACTTATTTAAATAAGAAAATATGGCTTTATATATATATATATAAACCCATATGTTCTTATTTAAATAAGTCAATTTATTAAAGTCTGCAAAAGTTCTATAGACTGTTTTACTAACAGAACTCAAAGATGATTTGTCCCAATGCCAAGTGACCAGCATCACATGATCACATTCTTCTCTGTGGCATTCATTTTAAACACACTGTGGTAAGTGTTCTCTCATTTTTTCAAAATATTTTATCTACAATAGCTCCTTGTCATTGGGAATATTAATTGACCATCAAATATGTTACATATGTTAAATTTATGTATTCAAATATAATGTTAAATTGTTCATGAACATCAGATGTGATTAGCCAGGTAAGTCCTACCCCTGGCATTACAAGCTAAAATAATGAAATTGTCAAATATTTTATTCAGTAGTATCAGTAATCAGTCATAAAAATCAATAGTGTACATAATCAGTCATGGTTTGGAGGAACCGTTTCTTTTAATAATTCTGCAACAGTAAGTTCTCAATCAAGAAAGGGTTCTTTAAAAAAATTATACCATCCACAGGACCATCAAGGAGCTATGCAAAGAATGCAGGGGAAGCAGTTACATCCAGTGCTCTGAATGGGTCTCTGCTTATTGTAGAATCCTACAAGGTTCTGTGTTCTGAATGTAGATCCTACAAGGTCTATTTTTAGGCAATCAAATGTCTACATTCAGAAAAACGAAACCTCTTCTGGAACATCTCCTAGACCATCCACAGGACCACCAATCCACCGTGCAAAGAATGGTTCTTTGGTTGGTCACAGGACCAAAAGGTTCTACATTCAGAAGAGGTTCTGAGTCTTAATGAAGGAGCAAACCTGTTCAGTGTCAAACCCTAGAACTATACAGGGTGGGCCATTTATATGGATACACCTTAATAAAATGGGAATGGTTGGTGATATTAATGTCCTGTTTGTGGCACATTAGTATATGTGAGGGGGCAAACTTTTCAAGATGGGTGGTGACCATGGTGGCCATTTAGAAGTCGGCCATCTTGGATCCAACTTTTGTTTTTTCAATAGGAAGAGGGTCATGTGACACATCAAACTTATTGGGAATTTCACAAGAAAAACAATGGTGTGCTTGGTTTTAATGTAACTTTATTCTTTCATGAGTTATTTACAAGTTTCTGACCACTTATAAAATGTGTTCAATGTGCTGCCCATTGTGATGGATTGCCCACACACTGATAGCAACACCGCAGGAGAAATGCCAGCACAGGCTTCCAGTATCCGTAGTTTCAGGTGCTGCACATCTCGTATCTTCACACCATAGACAATTGCCTTCAGATGACCCCAAAGATAAAAGTCTAAGGGGGTCAGATCGGGAGACCTTGGTTTTAACGTAACTTTATTCTTTCATGAGTTATTTACAAGTTTCTCTTTGTTCACAGCCATTGACATGTCGAAGAGGTTAACACGTGATGAGCGGATCGAAATTGTGTTGATATCTGGTGAACGCAGTAACCGGGTCATTGCAGCAGATTTCAATGCAAGACACCCTACGAGACCTCCCGTCTCCCATGCTACAGTTAGCAAACTGCTTGCTAAGTTTCGTGAAACTGGTTCAATGTTGGATTTGCCAAAATGTGGACGCATGAAAACTGTCACTAATGAACAAACATCAGTGGCTGTCCAAGCTTCATTCAGCAAGAGCCCACAGCGTAGCACTCGCCGCATGTCACTGGAGAGTGGCATTAGTCGAACATCCCTTCGGTGGATATTAGCTACTCACAAATGGCACCCTTACAAACTCCAGCTACTGCAGCATCTCAACGAGGATGACCCAGATCGGCGCACACAATTTGCAGAATGGGCAAAACAAAAATTGGAACAGGACCCTCAGTTCACGCAGAAGATTTTGTTCAGTGATGAGGCAAACTTTTATGTGAATGGTGAAGTTAACAAACAAAACCACCGCTATTGGTCTGACACTAACCCACATTGGATAGATCCCTCCAAGACTGTTGGAACAAAAAAAGTGATGGTATGGTGTGGTATATGGGGTACAAAGATAGTGGGGCCATTCTTCATCAATGGATACCTCAAGGCCACTGGATATTTGAAATTGCTACATGATGATGTGTTTCCCTCTTTATGCACTGAAGCTGGCACATTCCCTGAGTTTTTCCAGCAAGATGGTGCACCACCACATTATGGGTGTCAGGTCCGAGCATTCCTAGATGAACAGTTTCCTGAAAAGTGGATTGGTCGTCATGGGCCAGTTGAATGGCCCCCAAGGTCTCCCGATCTGACCCCCTTAGACTTTTATCTTTGGGGTCATCTGAAGGCAATTGTCTATGGTGTGAAGATACGAGATGTGCAGCACCTGAAACTACGGATACTGGAAGCCTGTGCTGGCATTTCTCCTGCGGTGTTGCTATCAGTGTGTGGGCAATCCATCACAATGGGCAGCACATTGAACACATTTTATAAGTGGTCAGAAACTTGTAAATAACTCATGAAAGAATAAAGTTACATTAAAACCAAGCACACCATTGTTTTTCTTGTGAAATTCCCAATAAGTTTGATGTGTCACATGACCCTCTTCCTATTGAAAAAACAAAAGTTGGATCCAAGATGGCCGACTTCTAAATGGCCACCATGGTCACCACCCATCTTGAAAAGTTTGCCCCCTCACATATACTAATGTGCCACAAACAGGACGTTAATATCACCAACCATTCCCATTTTATTAAGGTGTATCCATATAAATGGCCCACCCTGTAGTATTCCAAGTAGAGCATGATCTAACCATCTTAAGAATACCTTCTTAGAGAAGAATATCAGGTCTAGTTGGTAGCCCATCTTTAAACAAATAAATAAATAAATAAAACAAATATCATGGGACGCCTACTTCCAACCAATCAGAATGAAGGGTTGTAATGATATAAAGCTTGGTGTCTTGCATTAGAAACTCCAGGCCATGTGTTTCAGAACGTCGCATAATAAAAATGTTTTTTTCTTTCACGTTTTATGATTATTTATGATAATTTTTTATATTCCACCTGACACGGATGACCTTCTCTCCTCGGCAGGGTGCAGATAAATCTCCTTGGCAGAAGCCAGATAAATTCCCTCATGCACCATATCCCTGATTTCTCATAGCTTCTGCTGCACTCCACTTCTTTAGAAATACCCAAAGGATGAAGATTAAACTCTCTGCAATTCTCAGCTCTGAAACTCTAACCCTTCCATCTACTACAGGCTTGCATCCCCCCCTCTCCTTCTCCCTTTTCTACAATAAAGTACACCAGGCGTGAGCAGCATATGTGTTTATAATAAGTGCTTCTGCATGTTTTTAGTCTCTTATAGACACCTTTAACGACTGCAAATCTGAGTACTAAAATGCCGCACAAGTAAGTATACAGTAACATCAGGTCCATGCTTGAGCTAGAGCATCTGGACCTGTTTACTTAATTATGCAATTTGCAAAGCACCTGTTGATATCAATAGAGAGCTGCTGTAGGACCGATGGCTATCAGGGTCGGGTAATTCAGGCCTTAAGGTGGGTAGAGTGTAAAGCCGAGGTGTGCATCTGAGACTCTGAAGTCTGTGCTCCCGTGTCTGGCCAGCACCGGATGAGGAACTGTTTGCTTAACCTTTTTCTGCGGTTGTAATTTTAGTGCAGCCTGCTGCACAGATTTCCACAGAGAAAGCTCTTTTATTAAGTTCTGCTGTTCGGTTACTTCGATAACACTAGAGTTAATTATGAAGCAGAAAATACAGAATGCTCATACAGTAGCTATGCTGAAATATACTGTGCATTACTGAATGAAAATGTTTTGTACTTTCGAATCATCGAAAATGATCGATAATCATCTGTACTTTTGGAGCTTTGCACTGAGCAAAGAGGTCTAATGGATGTTGAAATGTACTATACGAACACAAACCACCGATTATGTTCTGGGAAGTAATTTGCAGTCATGTGGGCAAATGAGTGCTGTGGATGTTTATGGCTCTATAAATCGCATGGACACTAAAAACAGTCAATAAAAGGTTATGACCAAAGCAGATTGCGCATGATGCATGCTCGATTAATAATATTTAACTGTCATGATGACAATCCGTAATGGTCGGGTTTGTTTAGCCGTACAAACTGATGCTCGGCATTTCGGCACTCCTGTCCAAACAGTACCTGGCCTTATTCCAGTGGAACGTCGCCTAATACAAAAAGATCGCAGAAGACAACAATGTGGTAATTATGCGTTCATTGTTTGGATTTTTTTTGCACTGGGCCCGGCAGAGGGATTAAAAGAAAGATAAGCTATTTTCGGCCGTGCTGATTATGCAGCATAAATGTTTCATATTTTCCCCAACAAGCACAGGAACTACAACAGCAAACCAAAACTGTGTGAACTTCGGAAACCATGTAACATCATGTGACTCATACCGTACTGTACGGACTTAAATATGAAAATTACTGAATCAAGTGAGAAAATTATGTGAAAGTAAGGGAATCATATAAAAATGATCACTTGGAATCATGAAAAAAGTGAATAAGGGAATTGTGTTTTAAACAATCATGTGAATAAATGATCAATTAATAATATTACAAAGAAATAAATGAATCATTTGGAGGGAAAAATCCTAATAAAATAAATGAGTCATTTCAAAAAGATGAAAATAAATGAAATACGTGAAAATAAATGAACCATGATAAAACATAATTAAATGATAAATGAATCATGTTAGAAATCAGGTACAAAAATCTGAAAATAAATTCAACATTTGAAACATAGCAAATGAAAATAGCTGGAACTGGGAAAAGTCATGTGAAGGGAGTTAAAATAATAAATGTGTCATGAGTTATGTGTGGAAAAAAATACCTGAAAATAAATTAATCATGTGGCTAAAAAAAACGCAATAAAATAAATGAATCACGTGAAACATTTTTTATATTAAAAAAGCATATTAATAATGTTGAAAATCAGATGTAAAATCAAGAAATAAGAAAATAAGATGAATTGTGAAGCATAAGTGACACTAAATAAATTATGTTAAGGTTTCTCGTGAAAATCCCACGACCCCACGATTTAAAATCATGTGAATAAAAAAATAATAAAGTAAATATTGTAGGAAAGATTATATTTGAAAATAAATGCACAGCATGTGATGAATATGTGAGCTAAAAATGTGTGTCCAAAAACCACAAATCATTGTGTGACTCATTTCGAGTTTTTCTCTGACTTTTCTGCCTTTTGAAATGAATAACCCGAATGTGGTGACTTCTACAGTACGTTATTTAGGACGATTGACCAGAGCGGGTTTATATTTAGGCCTGAGACTGTCTACAGTGAACTAAGGCAGCGTTTAGCCACATGTGCGGCCTGACTCGTGTCCGACCTCCGACCTTGCAGAAACCTCACGCTCAAAAGCTTACTGAGGCAGAGGAAAAACAAACAGCCACCATGGAGAAGTGTCCTTTCACTAGGCCATTCATAAAACTGTTCCATTTAGGATGTATCGCCAGGCCTGGCAAACCGCGCACAAGAAACGTGAGGGTAAAAAACTCACGCGTGGTAAGAATGAGGAGATCTTTTTGCGGGAAATAGTCAGCGTGACACTGCAACATGTATTGAAAATTGGCATCATGAACTCCACTGTAAAAAGATATCAGGAATTGAACGCAGCTTATTATTTTAATTCACTGACTGCTGAAGACTGAACCTTGACCTGATGGATGAGAAAAACAAAAAGGATTTGAAAAACTGGCTCACAAAAATCCCCAATCTGGAATAAACATCACAACTGCGAAGGAGCAATAGGCACTCTAATTTCTAAATGTTTATTTTTGCTATAAAAAGCTGCATCTGACGGAAAAAAAAAAAAAAAAATCTAAGCAATGCTGTCCTGCTGCACAAATCTCTCCTTGTGGGCCGGGCAACATTCCAGAAACAACATGAGCACAGAGAAAAGAAGTCTACTAATCACAAAGTGGAGAGGACAAACATTCCTCTTTAAAACAAACAGACCTCTGTGGTTCTGAATGGACTACAGAATGGACTGGGGAGCTAAATGGACGATAATACGATTCCTTTTAGTGCCTTATCACTTGCTTTTATGCTGTTGATTCATTCGACTTTACAGTGCATTGGAATACTTCATGCTCAAGAGTTGTGTGAACGTTGTCGCAAGGCAACTGGGAAATATGGATGGAGAACATGGAAGTTAGTTGATAACCGAGTATAATATTTCTGCTAGTTGTGTCTTTGTCTGTAGATGATCCTACATGATCACACGAGGTTGCATAAATTAGCATTTAGTATGGACCCCTACTGATCGGTTTTAAATCATATACAGTGGTACCTCGGCATATGGACTTGCGAATTTTTGCCTTAAGAACTTAAATTATGCAAGAAATTTGCCTCGGCATGCAAAGCATTTTCATTTTCATGCGTTTGAGCGACCGAGCCGGTCAGGCGTTACTCCCTGTTGAACATATTTCCAGTAGCTGACCAAAACCTATTTGCGTCTGAGGAAAGCCAAGTGTTTTGAGTTTACATATTTTTTTTGTGAGTTTGTTTTTTTTTGCATTTTTTCACAGGATTTAGTGAAGACATAGCACCATGGGTTCCAACAATGTTAGCAAGGAAGGTAGCAGAAAGAAAAGGGAGCCACTTTCAATTAAGTTTAAGAGGAATCATGAAATAATGTTGTTATTTCAATGTCTATTTAATTAATATTTTACTTCATTTGCATGTTGTTTCTAAGTGATTTGGATGTTTTTTGATTTGCATGAAATTCAAAATGAAGAACTGGATTTAAATGGATTTAATTTGTATGCCGAGGTATCACTGTAATCAGGAATGAGTTTAATGCACTACAGTGTACAGTACAGTATATACAGATGACACTGTTGAGTTATTACAATATGTATAGCTTCAATTTAGTTAAAAAGAAAGCAATCCAGAAATAATCTGTAACAAATAAAACCAACAAATAAAACCAGCCTTCAACTAGCTTTAAGGGTCCTATAAACATGAGGAGTTAGAGCTTAGTCTGTGTCTGTGGTAGCAGAAAACCATAACAGAGCTCACACCATGCACCAAGCTATTTGCTCTATCTTTTTTTTTTTTTTTTTTTTTTAGGATTTAGGAGTCAGTTTTACGCGGCTCTCTTTAAGCATTGCCGTTTATGGCATGACTCAACCACTGAACCAGTTCTTCTGTATTTTAGATAATTTACAGGTAATTAATATGTACACTTAAATATATACTTAAATCCTACAGGACTTTTTAAATGCAACCTTAAAAAAAAGTATGCTTTGTTAATATGTATTTGACTACTGTAAACTTGCACTTTAATTATAATTAGTAGTATAATTTATAACATTGCCAAATAACCTCTAATATGTCCAAATAAGGTCATGCTAAATTCACACTATGAACAAAATGAACATGATCTTATTTGAACTTATCTTACTAGGGGACAGGGGACAAAGTAAAGGAAAAAAATATGTTATGCTTTGAGGACATTCATTCATTTTTGCTGTCTAATCAAAAGAAGTACATCAGTGTGCTAAAACCTTGATCCACCCCTCATTTCTTCATACTAAATTAAATTAAATAATGTACGTTAAAGTAAAGCGATGGGAAAAAATGTTTTACTGCAACTGGCTGCCTCAAGTGCCTAAAGACACAACTTATAAACTGGCTGTTTATGTAGCAACCTCAGCAGCGACCTCATTTCCCCTCTTGTCTGTTCCAATTGCTCAGCATTCAGCATCAGCAGTATACTAATCACCGGCCTGATCATTTGTCATCATCTGCACCTGTTTCTCACTGGGTCATGCCTTAAGTTTGATCAAATTCTCCTTCTTGCAAGATCCATAGGATCCATAAGATGTTAACACACCAAAAACAAACAAACAAGCAAAAAAAAAAACAAAAAAAACCTGGACTGAAAATAAGAGGCAAAAAAGTCCTTCAGGAAGCCTTGAAGGAGTTGCACAGCACAGCACTGTACATCGAACTGATCAGAGGCGTGGGCTCTTTCGGGATGACTCCGCCTCCATCTACAGGGCAAGAGGGTTTAATGAAAATAAACATAATTTAAATCATATTCTGTTCTACACTGATGTGAGGTAGTGGTTAGACAGGGTTCTTCTTCATCATCATCATCATCATCATCGTTATAATTATCATCAAGACGCTGTTGGAAAAACTTTTGCAAGAATTGTGTGCCTCATTCTAGTACTGTTCTGGATGCTGAGGCTGTTCTTATGGCTTTTGGTGGGCTGATGCCTTATTAGGGCGCCTGATGTTTTTATCCCTTTAATATGCTTTAGTACTTTAATTTCAAATTTCCCTGAATTTTCTTGTCTACTTAGCATTAGCTAAAAGAAATAAGACACGAAAGAGCATTCATAATGAAACCTAAATTTGAAGTTTTTGATCATGACCATGCCCTAAATGTTGACTCCAAATAAAAGAAGGCCTCGAAAAGTTGCTCATATGATATAATAACAGATGCATCATTTCAATCACTTGAAATAGCGGAACTTTTTCCCTTCAAGCATCTTCAACTTTTCCTTCCTCTATTTATCTTATAATAAACAGGTCTCAGGAACAATAAGCACATTTAGCAAGTGCCCTGTCAGCTTGTTTGCTGCGCGGGCGTGCTGGCTGTTGTGAGATGTTACTACAGGTTGGCAGTGCTCAGCATGCAGAAAAAAAAAAAAAGAAAAAAAAATCGAACACCACTGTGTTGCACCACAATGATCTGAATGCTGAACGCAGTGGTTTCACTTCAGTCTCTTGCTGAAACGAGACATCTGATTCATCTGGCAAGCAGCACGGCGAGCCGATTCTGCAGTTCATTCAAATAATCCCTTTGGCTCTCGTCCAGTGAAAATCAAGCCGTGCGCTTTCTCGCTGAATTGCTGTACGCTAAACAGTAATTAGAAGATTAGTAGCATTGTGTTGCAGCTTGGCTACCTGTGAAGCCAGGGCTGCCGCCACATTTCAACCTAAATCGAAACTGCGCATGGAGACACAAGTCAGTACCTGTAAGCAGTCATAACCTTTGCACATTCTAGTGACACCAGCTTCTTTTTTCCATGCTGATATTTTTAGAAAAGAGGGCAGAAACGACTACTTGGCTGGCCAACTTCCTGTCTTCTGAGCACTAGGTACAATACAAAAACAGGTGAAGGATGTCTGTCTGCCTTTTTTAAAATACACACTGAGAAGGGGTGAGAGGTTAAAAAAAATTTACCTTGGCCCTAAAAACAACGAGCTGTCAAGCAAGTGTGCCATGTGCCGCGTGAATAATAATAAATCTCGAAGGAAAGCAGCGGTGCTTAAACTTTTTAAAAAAAAATGTTTTTTTCTAATTTTGCGTTGGCTCAATCTGCTCATAGATTTTCTTTCTTTGAAGCACCCAGCCTCACGAACCTTACGCCCAGCCACGAGTCTCGATTTAGTTTTGCCACAGCCGCTGTATGAAAGCCCATGCCCATTGTCTTCTCTGCATATGAATCACAAGTGGTTAGATGACATGTTACACCTCTCGAGTTCCTGTCACACTTCCTATCACACTTTGGTAGCAGTTCTCGGTAGGCGCGTTCTGGGTGTGATGAAGCTTTGTCTACAGTCAAATGTCTGAGTAAGGAATGCACCAGGCTATGGTATGCTAATCAGAGTTTTGCTCTTTTAAATGTACAAGCTGTAAACAGTTATAACATAACAAATGTTCATTAAAACATTTTACTGGCGCTCTGAACTATCCTGAGTGGCATGTGATCTACAGTATTACACTATAACACTTCCCTCTTGATTTTTTTATGGCTATTAATAACTTATACCACTCACACCACTGTGCTGTTAAACGCGTGATTCTGATTGGTCAGATTGTGTTCACAGGTTTATATTAAAATTCTTGGTTCTAAGTTTCATAAACTTACGTTCACTTAAGAAATATAGTATAAGGTGCTGATAAGAGTGTGACTTTATAGAACTGCTATAATTAAATGTTAACCTGTTTTCTAACGCTCTCTATATAGATAAGAAAAAGCATCCTGTGGAGGACACAAAAACTGCCCCGTTTTTGTAGAGATGAGCTTACAAATAGTGACAAAGAGATGACAAAACAAATCTGTTTTTCTCATCTCTCTTGAACTCCCAAATCCTCAACAATTCTAATCTATCCATCCATCTAGGAACCTCTGATCAACTAGGGACCTTGTCCAACTAGGGACTGTGGAGGACAGCATTGATCATTGTATTTAGTCCCATTTTTATAACCATGGCGGGACCTCCGGTAAACATTCTCATACTTTCTTCATAATATTATTCTAAATAGACAAGTATTCCTAGAAGTATCTTCACTCGTAGCTTCGCTACCATTCCAAAGACTAGGTGTCTAGCCGTATTTAGCCTCTGCTTTAGCCTCTACTTGTTTAACTGAACACAATATCTTAACACACCTGGTGTTGTAGACCGCCAAGGATATAATTATATCCTACAGTGTCACCTCCTTAAATCTAATTTGTCATTTGATCGGAACGTCAGTGGTCAGACGTATCAGGTGTAAGCCACGTCTAGGTTTAACGGACTTAGCGCCGCGAGGTTCCTCATAAATGAACATCATGTCAACACTGTAAAGGAGAATCTAAAATGGCCTGAGTGATTTGAGCTGACAGGAAGTATTAGTAACCTGATTAACCACTTTTTACGAATGCAGTGAGCAGAAAAGCATCTGAGTATGCACCACATGACAAACCTATTTATATAACGATTTTGCAAAATTCACATTTTAGACAAAAAACAAAACATGAAACTATGGGGAAAAATATGCCCTTTTATTATTTTTTTTATTATTTAAGTTTTTATTAAACAGAAATACAATTCAATACATCTGTTTATGGCTGTTGTCATATTAACCATAGTTATAGCTAGTGTATTATCCAAAAGCTCTTCATTGCATAAAATAGATCAGTATATCTCTTTGGGTTATATCACAATTATAGAAGAAAAAAAAACTATTTACAGAAAATAGGGAATGTATAGACAATACATTATTCATAAAACACAGATTCTATAACACAAAAGCATTTGGTTCAATAGGGGTTATATACTCAATCCACTTAGACCAGAAATCGTCAAACAAATCTATTTGGTTATTCATACAAAAAGTAATTTTCTCCATTATAAACACTTTTTACAACCTTCCCCTTTTCATTTTTGAAAGGGATTTTAAACAAGCCAATTAGATTTCCCCCCTATTGTGACCTCATATAAGAAGACACTATTCCTCCGGCTTGTTGCACAGCATCGTCCAGCTCTGCTGTTTTCTGCGGGGGTGTGGCTTTGGAGTTAAAGAAATAGTGAAATATGGGACATTTAACAGAGGAAGAATCACATCAGATTCCACTCTGTCAGCCAAAAATAAGAATATGAAGCTTCAGGCTTAGAAACACACACAAATTAGATTAGGTTGGATTTTCCCCCTTAATATTTTCTTTTATTAATTCATCATGACTAAGTGTTGCTCAATTGTATGTCACCATGCATGTGCGCTTTCAGTCTAGCACATTCTGCATACTGAATACTGTTTATGGAAATGGGAGGAAACCAGTGAACCCAGAGGAAAACCACAAGGACACTGGGAGAAGCCAGTGACCTGAGTTTGAACCCGAGACCCCGGAGCTGTATGGAGGCAAAACTAACCACTGACCGCCAATGCTTAAGACTCTGGAGTGATGAAAGGTGCATTTGTCATGATGTATGATCCGAGAGTCCCAAAACGTCATCTTATAATGAGCCAACAGCATTTTTTTTTCATTAACATTTTAACCTTTCCAGCATGACTCAGACTAGTTGTTGTTTTTCTTTATTAGAAATAGGTTTTTATGTATCTAGTTAAACTTTTATTCTTAATAATAGTGGTAATGATGCTTATTCTCAGAATCTCAGAGTCTCAGAATCAAAGGCAGTGTTTGTGTTTTACTACACTAATATTTCTATAAGCTTATATTATATGAAGTCTATATACATTTCAATCTAAACAGACCAACCTGGTTGCTAAACCTTCACAGCAGCTAGAATTCCAACGAAAATGTAAAAAACAAATATTTCCATAGGTTATTATCAGAACCCTGGGAATTCAGCCAGAGGTTTCTCATTAGACAATGATTGATGATGGTTTTGTCAAAGCCAGAATAAAGAGCCAACTGGCTAGCTTTAATGGTATTTATCTTAATCCAACCATTACAGGAGCATGCTTGGAATAATGGCAACATACTGTATAGTAGTGGTTTGAAGCGCTCCATGGCAGAATGTCCATAAAGAAGCCTCAGTGAAGCAACTCGATGATGGAAAGTTTGTTTTACATGACTTATGTATATTCAGTGGGCAGATGGTGGTTGTAGGCGCCCGGCAGACTCTCTTATCCGGCTCATATCTAATGCAGAGGTTCAGACTGAGCAGATGGGGGTTTAGAAATCATTGCAATATTCAGATTGGTCCCTTTCGACAAATCCAAAACAGAATCTGATTAAAAGACTATGAAAACAAAACTTTTTTTTTTTGTCATGGGAGGGGGAAAGAGGTTTCGCTTTTTGCTACGCAACATACTATCGGTTTTTGTTCTCCTTTCATGGTTATTTCTTCTTTTTTGTAGGTGAATCAGTATCCTGTTCATTGTAAACTGCTCTTAAAATGTTTAACTCAGGCAAAAAAAAAAACAATTACACAATGCTCACACTTCTAAGACGGATGGTGAATGTGTTTTGCATAGCTTTGGGGAAATCATGAGTGCAATTTTTGCCTCATTTTGCAGTTTTCTTGATCCATTTATGTACGAATGCAAACACTTGGGCAAATTATGTCTTTTGAGGAAAGTGTGTTAATGCTACACTTCCTGGCGAAAAAATTATACGTGTATGAAAATGATTCCTCAACTCTTCCACAGTTAGAGTCCTGGGATATACCTGTGGCATCAGGGAAGAAAAACTCCATTGATGTGATAATCTGGTCATTCAGGACATTCAGGTGGTCAGCTGACTTCATTTTATTGCCGAATAACCTTCCTAAGTCTAGACCTGAGCAACTGAAGCGACCTCAGATCATACAGTAGACACTATGCATGATCACGTCATACTCTTCCCTTCTTTCCTTGACGCGCCCATCACTCTGGAATGGGATCAATCTGGACCTATCATAACGTTTTCCATTGCTTCCACGTCCAAACTTTATGCTCTTTATGCTTTTTTATCCTGATGAGTCTCTCTAACAAGTGGTCTTCTCATGGAAACACAGCTGTTTCGTCCTAATCCTGTGCGTTCTCTTTGCTTTGTGCTCTTACTTTTACAATTAAACATGGCTAAGGTTTCTACTCTTATGATGCAACTTCACTAAGTGTTTAAGTGGTTGATCTTTGATCACACATATTCCTGATATTGTCTGACCTCATTTCTTTCAAATTTTAATAATTAAATATTGGAATGCTTCTTCTTTGCTCTTCAACCCTTCTGACATAACGCCAGGCAGTGTATAAGCAACCATGAAGTAGCAAACTTGACATACAATACATGTCTTGACCTATCAATTACTTGCAGAGTACATACAGAGTGTAATTAAAACTATACTATTTCTTTTTTTAGCTGAATGTGTCCTTTAAACTGGGCTTTATTCTACTAATGATCAGATGACTCATCATTATCGATATTTTTCCATTCCCTTCATTTCTTTTTTGTTTTAAAAGGTTTACTAGGTACTACCAAAACATTTTCCATCAACCACTAAAAATAAATGATTAAAAATGCATGTTCCTGTTCCTGAACCGAAGAGAGGACGTGATGTTCCAGGTCAACTTTCAAGACCACAAAGAATTAAAAATGATAATAATAATAACAATAATAATAGAGCTAACCGTTGGTCTTAACTTATTGTAAACCAGGGTCTACACACAGATCACGTCTTCACACGACTCCAGGGTTGCTTGTGAATGTCAAATCAGAACTGACCATCAAGAGCTTTATAAGTTCATTAGTGGAGCCTGCTGGCTTCTTCTTCATTACTTATAGGAAACGAAAAAAAAGCATATCCAGTATTCATGACTAGGCTGTGTTTCAGTCGTTAGTGAACTTACTGGTTCTGGTAGGCCTGTCATAGATTGATAAAGACACGTACTCTTGTGAAAATGATGAGCTGTCATGAATAGCTCGCTTCCCAGACTCACAAATGCTCTTGATCTCCATTTCGTTTTTTAAATAACTTTTGAAATATGATTTTTAGTTATACTCAGAAGAAAATGTGAACTATAAAACACAGAGTACTGTCTATAATAATAATAATAATAATAATAATAATAATAATAAAAATTATTATTATTGTACAACAGTTAATTGCTGAGTTCCTAAATCTCATTGGCCAAATTGTAATTGTAGTACAATTGTAGGATAAATGTTACAATATGACAACAGATTTAGGCTCAAACCAATTAGTGAAAAACCGTTTTGTGCAAATGGGGAAAATAATGCTTAATACTGCACATGTTGTTTTAATACTTTTGACCGCCACTGATAGAAGATATGGATACGTACAGTATGAATGCAAGGATTAGCGGTTTTGATTTCAACATGCCTGATCTGACTGTGTAAGTATTTTGTGTTACAGTTTGCTTCAGCAGATTTGAAACTTTCCCTGCCTTGAGCAACGGCTTATGGAGTTTCCGCTCTCACTGGCATTTACAGAATAACTGCAGTGAAATGCTTTTCTTTTCACTTTAGCAGCATTTAGATGATTAGAAAATCCAGCATTTTCATCATAATTTTTTTAAAATTGATGAATGACAGTTTATTCATTTAATGTTGCCGTTATTGTTGTGTGATGTCCATGAGGAATGTCAGCTCCTATAAAAAGTGATTAATTCCTTCTCTTTTTTCAGTTTCTTCGGTTTAGGGGAATAAATAAATAAATAAACAAACAAACAGAAATCATGGTAAAATATAATACTTAAAAATGCATTTCCCTTTCTAATGCAATATACAGTAGTATTTTTTAGTCTTTTGGGTTTATTTGAAATGTTTATTATATTTGTATGTTTTTTTTTTTTTTTTTTACATATTTATATTACACATTAGACTGTTCTTCCTGAATTTGCTGTTCTACCCTTATGCATTGGATTCTGTATTCATATTCTGTTTTTTATTACTATATTTCTGTTGATTTTGCATCATTTTTCATATTTTAGATTATTATTATTATTATTATTATTATTATTATTATTATTATTATGTTCAAGCCTGGCTGAAAAGCAATGAGGTAAATAAAGCTGGATCATTTCAGGTTAAAATCAAACATCATGGTTTTTCGGTGTCTAAAAAAAAATCCCGTTTTTTAAAGGATATTTTAAAAGACATTTCACATTGGGGATGCATCTTTAATATGAGCCGAACATAACATGAGGGATAACTGTTAAATAGCCTTCGAAACTCAGCTGTGCTGCTCTTTGCTGGGAACCATAGTGTAACTCCAGCATGTCCATCCAAGGACAAGTTGAGGAACGCCGTATCTCAGCAGGAAGAGTCCAGGGCCACCATTTGTCTCCATAGCCTTAAGACGTTCACAATACACAGACCCACCTGCTCCAGCCTTTACGGCTGCTGCTCACGTGGGCTCTAACAGGACTACCCACTGGCAGGAGGCAATTAGAGCAAGGGGGAGACCCATAAATCTCCATAAACTTCACCCAGATGCTGTTCCTCCTCGCTGAACTAACGCACAGCAGCCCTTTCAACTTACATCACATGAGACTACAGAGCGAGATCCCCTCCTTTAATCACAGCGTCAAATTGCTAGAGATGGATGTGAGTTAAGGTGTAAAGGTGTGCTATGAGTGTGGTACAGGAAGATAACACAGAAAGACAAAAAAAAAGGAGAGAGGAATCCTGCCAGGTTAAAGGAGACAGAGGTTTGAGAGGTGAACTTGAACTCAGGAACTCAGGCTACCCTGGCTAGAAAAGGTCACAATAAACAGATTAAATCATTTCAGTGAGGAAGTTAATTAAAGATTTCACTAAAGATTTTGTAGCTGAGAAAGTGATGATACATATTTTTTGCAGTTGTGACGTAACCATGTCATATACTGCACAGTATAAATTCTAATGTAATGGTCCCATCTTTAATTTTTTAACAAGTTATAATGAGCATTAGTTCATTCCTCAATCTCCATCTGCTTCATTTCTCCTCCAAATGTGCCATTTCTGTGTCTATGTAAATAAGCTAATCCTGAGCCACGCTTCTTGTATGAGGTCACTATAGGGAGGGGAATCTAATTGGCTTGTAATGGCCTGGCCATTAAATTAAGGCCTAGCCAGTACAAAAAAATGACAAAATACAGGGAAATATATATTTTATATATCTAAAAATAACTAAAAAGTTACATTTGTCCATTACGTCCCCTTTAACCCATCCAGATGTTTAGAGTCTCCAACAATTTTACATTTTAGTCCTGTTCAGGTTTAGATTCCCAGCGCACACACCAATAATATATCCTCTCAAGCCACCTGTACAGTGAACAAATTGTGCAAGTACAGTGTATGACAAACCTGTACAAATTTTCTAATGAGTCATTGAAACATCATGCGGCTACATTGCAAAAGCAAACAATCATGCAGACACACGCCAAGAGTTTCAGTTAAGTTTCACATCAGATGTCAGTTTGAAACCTGTGAAAACTGTGATCTCTTCAAATGACATGCTTGTTGGTGCCAGGTGGACTGGTATGAGTGTTTCAGAAACTTCAGATCCAGATCTTCTGGGCCACACACACACACACACACACACACACACACACACACACACACACAACCACATACTAGTGTGCAAGAAAATCCCCCAAACACTCAGTGTGTGGTAGTGCCCCAGGCGGAACTGCCTTGATGACGAGAAAATGGGTTGTACAAGCTGATAGGAAGGTGACATTAATGCAAACACACACTTATGCCATCCGTGGTGAGCAGAATAGCATTTCAGAATGGATGCACGACAGAAGACTATTCTATATGACCATGAATAGGAATTTGAAATTGTAATGTGTACAGGCAACCAAAAACTGGATAGCTGAATACTGGGAACAGACCAGATGAGTTAATGTATAATGATATATGTATGGTAGATATAAAGTACTTTATAAACATTGCTATAAAGTGTAATGTTTAGCACTGTTGCCTTACACCTCCAGGGTCCGGGTTTTGCATTTGATTCCCTGCCAGGCTTGATTCCCGTCTCTGTGCGCACGGAGTTTGTATGTTCTCCCTGTGTTTGGTGGGTTTCCTTCGGGTACTCCGGTTTCCTCCCACAGTCCAAAGACATGCAGATTAGGTTAATTGCCCATAGTGTGTGAATGAGTGTGCGATGGATTGGCACCCTGTCCAGGGTATATGTAGCCCGCCTTGTGCCCTAAGTCTCCTGGGATAGGCTCCAGGCCCCCAGTGGCCCTGAATACAGGATAAAGCGGTATAGATGATGAGTGAATTAATTTTCAATGCCTATGTTTGCTTTCTAAGTATCTAATACATCAATACTTTATACATGTATTTATGTCTGTTTTTTCTCATTATTATTATGCGAGTCATTAGTGATATGATCACTCCAGGGTGGGTTTTGTGTTCCTGCACAGAAGAAAGGATGTGCACTGGGTACATCCTTCCTGCTTAGGAACAACCTGTTTCCTTTTTAATTTTTTTTTATTTTTTATCAGACACTTAAGGAAGTACGCTTTTGCTGTGCTGTGCATAAGATTTTACGCTACACAGCAGAACCATGGCGCTGAGATTTCTGCCTGAACAAGCAGTATGTGCCACGTGCAGACTGTCATGACTTCCACTCATCTGCCATTTATGGACTTGATTCTGACACTGTTGCTTAATAATGACACTCGTGCATTTAACACCCTTCACACAAAAAAAAACACACACACCCACAGCCACACGCCGGGAGTGTCATATTCCGTGTCTTAAATATATCATTGTGAGTGTGTGTGTGTGTGTGTGTGTGTGTGTGTGTGTGTGTGTGTGTGTGTGTGTGTGTGGGAGAGGAAGTTCCTATTCTTCACTGACTCACTTAAGCATGCCTTTCTTTCCTTTCATTGCCCTAGTAACAACAGCAACACTAAAGGTTGGAACTCTTGCTTTCCTCTTTTCCTTCCATGACTGGTAGGTTGTTTGCGGAGGCAGAAAACACACTTTTCCCTCATTCATTCTCCTTGCAATATCAGACCCACTAGGTCATGTAGGTCACCGCTTGACTTTTCACCTCTTTGGCTTCTGAACTGACAGAAATTTTCCATTGATGGCACCCAAAGAGTGCCGGCTTTCATTTTTACCTCCTACTTAATAAGACAGAGAGGGTGTGATCCAAAAAAAGGAGGCAAAAAAAAAAGAAAAGCCCAGCAGCCTTGGTGAAAGTGAGAGAGGAAGTTGATAAGCACGGGCTCTTATTTGTAGCGCCTCTCATCAAAGTTTAACGACTGAGTAATTGGTTTGTATCTGTAACGGTTACTTTGCCATCAATAATGACCAGGTGAGCCTGGGTACGATTACCTGGCTGGATGTGGAGGAGGGATGGGAGGCGGGTGTGTTATAGAGTTACAGCCCACAGTATCGGCTCAATAGGAGCACTGTTATGTTAAACAAATATTGATGTAGTGTGAGGTTACTGGAACATCCTCACCAGGACTGAGAAGAATAGGTAAGGTGATTGAGGAATTAAGTACACGTGTTTGGTATTATTGTCTAGCAAAATAAAAAGACATTGCGTTTAGGTTGACCTGTTCACCCTTAGGACATTAATGGGAGGTATTCAGAGGTAGGAATATGTATTGGACATCATCTATAAATATTATCTATTATGTCATAGTTCCAGCTACAGTATTAAACTAAAATTGTTTCAATCTCTTTTGTGGTGTTATACTGTATGTTCCAAACTACAAATCTCTGCAAAAGTCCTGAGCACCCATCATTTCTTCATCCATCCATATAGGAACCTTTATAGTCCAACTAGGGACCGTGGAGGCCAAGGGTGACCATTGTATACATTCCTATTCCAATTAACCTACTCTGCATTTCTTTGGACTGTGGAAGGAAACATATTAAGCAAGTGGAGAACAGAAACTCAATGCACACCCACACGATGCGGGAATTGAACCCAGACCCTGGAGGTGCAAGGCAACAGTGCTAATCACTAAGCCACCATTCTGCCTTCATATTGAATGAAAATAAATGTAGAAAAATTTAAGAAATGAGAGCAAATGTTTTACTGCGACAGGCTGCAAAGCGCCTAAACATTCAAACAATCAGCAGCTTGGGTTGTTGGCTCAAGACTTTTGAACAGTACTGTATGTGTACTAGTAAAATTGTACAATAACTTAAGGTTGATGGAGGAATGAAAGAGACATAAATCTACCGCACGGTATTCGCTTTACAGTTCTGCACTACAGAAATTCCCATAAAAATTGGATGATGTTTAAATCTTTCACATGAAGAAGTCATCAGAGTTACCATATTTTTTATGTGTGTGTGTGTGTGGGGGGGGGGGGGGGGGGGGGGGGGGGGGCATTATAACAGGGACCTTTCAAACATTATTGAATTTTTTCTGCTAATAAAATGCTAAAAGAAAATATTAATCTGACACCACCTAAATAAACCATGAGTTAAATTGAAAAATGACTATAATCATTATATTTGTAGGCCATAACACAGAAAACATAAAATGTGCTAAACAACTCTCAGATTAATTTTCTATACTTCTTACTCTATTTAGGGTGATGGGGAACCTGGAGATTATCTCAGGGATCTCAGGACACAAGGCATGATACCTAACCTGGATGGCACACACACACACACCCTGTTCTACGCTATAGACAAGTTGGAAACATCAGTCAGCCTATACCACGTACATTGGGACGGTTGGAGGAAACCCACCAAGAACGAGGAAAAACACCACATACACAGACCAGAGGCAAGATTCGAACCCCCAACCCTGTAAGCGATAGGGATCTACTGTAGGTGATATCGCTATCATAGAAAATCAGTCAATGTCTTCATTCAGAGTTAAGAATTGAACAATGTTATGCTATAAAGGTTGTTCTACATGGATAAGCTGAAGAATTATTTAGGGAACTAGATAACACTTTTTTTTTTTTTTTTTTAAATCAACAAGACCTAATTTTCCAACAAGGATAATAGGTTAAAGTTATCCCAAGTGTTGATGTTGAAGGTTTCTTTGGTTTCTATTATTTTGTCACCTTACAAAAAAATTTAAATAACTGTTCTGGCAATAAGGCTGAGTTCTCCGTTTGGCTTCAAAGTAACTGTTCTCAAGAGTCTTTCAAGAGAAAAAAAAAGTCAACAACTTTTTCAACTGCAAGACACAGTCTTCAACAGAATACATAATTTCCTTTTCAAGGACACACTCTCTCTGTCTCGTGCTCTCGCTCTCTCTGTCTTATCTCTCTCTATCTCTTTTATCCAGTGCTCTCAATTTTCGCTTTTTCTCTGAAAACCCTGTTACAGACGTGCAGAAACTGACTAAAGCTGAAAGTACATAGATCTTTTTTTTCTTCCCCCTTCTGAATCCTGGCTGCTGTAAAATCCTAACCCTGCAAGCCACCGAGAGTTTTAAGGAGTCATGCACTTTGCACGTTTCGTCCAGCATCGCGCAGGTGGACACATCAAAACATCAACCTGTATCGGGACTCCATATATCTGCTGGATCGCACAGGAACACAGTTGTTAAGTTAGAGGAGAGAAAAGCAAGAACAGGCAGGAATCTCTGTACGCATACCTCTGGGAAAGCTCTGGGGAGTACTGTTGTCGACATGGATTAAAATGGATAAAAGCACAAGATGAAACAAACACAAGCTTATTGAGTTACTCTAACCAAAGAGTACCGGCCGCCAATGCATGCCTACATCCCATCTGCTTTCTCATAAACCCCTCCTCATGTCTTCAGAGAAACACAGCTGTGGGGCCTCTCGCTGAACCCTCATCTGGGGGCTTTACAGCTCCTACCTAGGAGGGGGAAAAAAAACACTCTTGTGTGTAACCGTAGTCTAACATGGAGCTAGGCTTTAAAGATGGGGATCATTTCTCCACGGCAGCTGCAAGTGCAGTAAACAGATCCAGGGTGCAGCTCGCCTGAGCGAGCTGTGGAGGAACTCTATAAGGCCGTCTCAAATATCCAGCCTTTCCACTGCCACTGCCGCTCTAAGGGCAAGGCCATGAGGACAGGGACTGGGGCAAAGAGAATGGGAAACATGCTGATACCCAGTCAAATAAATACATTTGAAGGTGACTGGATAGCAGTAGTTAATGCATTGTTTGCTTGTCGTTTATCAAGTCATGTTAGCGCATTAGTGTACTCTTGAAACCAAACTGCTACTTCAAAGCAGAAGGTGCGATCAGACAAATCAGAGGTGTCAGTTTTGGAGTGCTAAAAACGTCACCCAATATGTCTGGCTGTCTTCAACCTATTCTTATTCTATGGCTAAAATTTCTTACTTTCACCGCACATTGTTTCACTGTGCTCATCTGAACAAGCCAAGACTGTATCAAAGGCTTCTGTTACAGTGCGACTGTTTACTCAGGTATATATACGGTCATGTTCAAAAGTTAGTCTCCCTTCTCTTAATTCTACAGTATGTGTTTTTGTGAGAAAAAAAACATAATAAAAATCATTGAGTGTTAGTTCTAGGCAAATACAAATTTAGTAAACTTTTAGTAAAGTTTTTTTCACTGTGTAATTATTTATTTATCTATCAAAAATGAAGCCAAAAATAAAAAAAAATCAGCTTCCACAGGATTTAACAGGGCAAGTTGCAGCCAGGTGCTGCTAATCCTCAGCCCTTGATTAATTGATCATCAGCAGCTGTGCAGAACTCCATAAAAGCAGACGCTTTGCCAGTTTGCTGGTCTGCAGCAAGCAGGTGTCTTAGCACAACGCCGAAGGAAAGACATGTGCAAAATGGTGTTAAAGAAGCAATTGTTGCTGCACATCAATCTTGAGAAAGATTATTATTATTTTATAAATGTAAAGCATTCAAGACAGTTGCCAGTCTTCCCAGTCAGACGGGAAGAGAAATGCTTAGAGAAATACAAACCAAACCCCTACGAGCTATATCTTAGACCCTACAGGCCTCACTGAGCATGTTACGTGTTAAAGTCCATGAGAGCACAATTAGAAGAAGACTGAACAAGTGCGGTTTATTTGGAAGGGTTGCGGTTGCCAGGAAAAAGCCTCTTCTGTTCTTCAAAGAACATGGAAGCAGGAGGGGTGATGATTTGGATTTGTTTTCAGCTTTGTTTTTGTTAAATTAATTATTACAGTGGAAAACAATGCATTAGTTCTTATTCATCTGAGGTTGCATTTGCCTACTAAAATCAGATTCTTATGTTTTCTCTTTTAAGTCTATAGAAATAAAAGAGTGGCTACTGACTTTTGAACATGACTGAAGAACAAAGGACATTATGTGAATTAATTGTTCTAAATATGGATCTTTAATAGTTTTTATATGTTTTGTTAACGACGCAAGCATAACAGGTAGTGATGGGTCGTTCATGAATGATTCGTTCTCTTTGAACGAGTCTTTAACATGACTCAGAAGAACGAATAGTCTCGGAGAGTGATTCGTTCATTTTCTAAAGCATCGCAAAACTTCCGTAGGTTATGTACAGGAAACAGAAATGAGCTGTAACCTTTGAGTCTTTTGGTCCGAATCGTTCCTTCTTTTGTCACATGACTCCCATAGATGCTATGCAGTGCAATAGATTCAAAAGAACAAACGATTCGGACTAGAAGATAAGAGAGGTGAGCTGCTCATTCTCTTTATCATAATATGTCCTTAGCTGCATTGTAATATTTCAATTACTGGAACTATAGCCAAAATTTGTTTATGTAGGCGTGTTGGGGGTCTGTTTATTGAAAATGTAACATTTTATTTTACAGTGGAATCTCGGATTGCGAGCAACTTGGTTTATGAGTGTTCCGCAAGAAGAGCAAAGATTTTAAATACATTTTGACTTGAAAAACGAGCATGTCTTGGTTTACGAGTGCCGAGTTTTTTGACACCGACACACAGACACTCTCTCGCCTTTACACCCCCCTCCGCAGCTTCACACAGACACACACACTCTGCTCTACACAGAAACTCTGCTCTGTCGCGATTCTTTTTGAAGGTAAGGTGCTGGTTCACTTGTTTTTTTTGTTTTTTTTTTACTTTACAGCAGTGATTCCGTTAGTCTGTGCTCACGCGAGTGTCATTAGAGAGATTTCTTTTTTTCCCGTTAAAACAGTGTGTCTGTTGTGTGTGTGTTTGTTGTGAAACTTAAAAAGCGAGGTGGGGGGAGGGAGGAGGAGTTTTACTGTGTAAGACGAGGCGAGGGAAGGGGCTAATTCCACACACACACACACACACACACACACACACACACACACACACACACACACACACACACACACACACACAAATACACGGCGCCTGCGCGCACAAACGGAAGCACTTACCTGTTGGGATTTATTTTAACTTTTTTTAAAGGTAAAGTGCAGGTTAATTTGTTTATTTTTACTTTATATATTGTATTAATTATTTTTGTGTATTTATTTTTTTGGGCTGTGGAACGACTTATTTGAGTTTTCATTATTTCTTATGGGAAGATCTGATTTGGTTTACAAGTGTTTTGGAATACGAGCCCACTTCCGGAACGAATTATGCTCATAATTCAAGGTTCCACTGTATTTCTGATCAAAAGAACGAAATGAACTAAATGACTCAAAAAAAGAGTTCATTTTGAAGAACGAGATTCAAAGAACCGAGTCATTAAAATGATTCAAAATTCCCATCACTAATAACAAGCAATGTTTACTACATAAGGAATTGAGACCTGGTACAAACAAATCAATCTCGGTTGAGAGGTTTCACTGTTCATCCAATGCATTCAGCTCTAATTTTGGTCATTTGCATAATGGCCTAATTGGTGCTTGTCATGAAAGCTACCAGACTCTCTAGGCATGACTGTGACATGTGTGAATTGCATGTTTGGTTTGCCCACACAAACTAATCCCCCATATTTTCTCACATCTCCAATTCAAGAGGCTCTGCACTGTCTATAGCACTGTCATGTAGCACCATGGCATCAAACCAGCATCCTGGGCAGAGGCTCCTCATTCCTCGTTTCCCAGAGGAAGTGAGGAGTGAAGAATTTGGGCACGCCCCATCACTGGAGAATATGTGATCCTATGTAGCCCAGGGCTTGGTTTCAACCTTCCTAAGGTCACTAACATTTTTCCATTGCCACCTTCTCCATTCACTGGCTACCTGTAACTAGAAAACTTAAAGTCTGATCAAGTGGCTTGAATTGACCCACCATCTCTCAAAACACAGTTCTGTTTCCCAGTTCTGCAGGATGTCTTCAGCCTAGAGACTAATTGATGACATCTTCAGGACCCATTAAAGCCCTCGAAATGTCAACACCCCAGGCATCTTCACAACGAATTTCCTAAAGTTGTCTTGAAGATGACCTAAAGACCTCCTAAGGAGTTTTGCGATTTACAAACCTTCTACAAATGACCTGAGGGCCGGTCTGCATGTCTAGTGTGTTTGCCGAGTTTGCTTACAGTAGATCCTGATATTTTTGTACAAGCGTAAGAGTATATTTTTCTATATAGACTACAAAGCATTTATGTGAGTCAGTCTGGATAAGGGCGTATGCTAAAGACTTTGAACATAAATGACATTTTCAAGTGGATATTTGCCTTCCAAGGAGGGTCATAAAAAAAATTAGTACATATTGAGCAAATGACAAGTGACAGGATGCAAACAAACTTTGTTTTCCCTAGTTAACCTTTTTACGTCTGTAGAATTTCCTACGCATTTCAGCAGTGGGCCATGAAAAGAGAGAGCAAATAAAACATATCCTTGTCTGACAACGACTTTGATAACAATGAAAGCTAGTGGTCAAAGTGCAGACTCCTATTAGAACAATATGAAATATACAGTACAGAACTGAAGCCTTCTTTGGCTTGTCATTTGAGTGGAACCCTTAAAAAGTGTCCAACGTATGTAGAAGCCTAGTGTAGAGCAGAGAAGAGTTCCATGTGAACTCCACTGTAACTGTGGATAAGGTCTAGGAAATCAACTTGGATGTTACTGTGGCTGAATTCTTGCTAACAGCCAGGAAAGACAAAATCTTGGCCAGAATTCGGGTTTTCTGTATTCATTTTGACACCTCGACTTTAGGAAATCATAAATATCTTGCATCAAAAGGACATGGGAGTGCTTTATTTGCTTTTTAAGACTATCGCAGCTATATTTCTTCAAGAACAAAATGCATAAGGAACCAGTTAAAACTTACAGTGTTCAAAACACTTTCTCTGTCTAAAAATTGTTTAAGTCAAGCTTTGACCATGTGAATATGACACAGTGAATGTCACTTTGTTCAGGCTGAACAAAACTAAAGGAGATATTGTAATAGACTGCGAAGGGATTTCCGAAGCTGCATCATAATGATCAAAATCACTACATCCGGTGTTGCATAGAAAATAATTACAGGGGCTTTGTTCACATTAATGTTGTGAATGCACATGTAAATGTTGACTGGAAACACTAACTGACTAACACGGTTGTAAAAATGGGAATAAATACAACGGTCACCACTGGCCTCCACAGTCCCTAGTTGTAATAGAGAGGTTCCTAGACGAATGGATGAATGTTTACATTACCAGACTGAAGTAACTCAATTCCCGATTTTTACTTTAATGTGACTGATTTGCTTTGTAGGGTTGTCTGAGCAAACAAATCTGATGTTTTTCAGATCGGACTGGAATCATCACAATCTTTCATATGTGGTCCTAGATCAGATACATATCCAACACATGAGAACGGTGAGCTTGGAATTCATACGACGTTTTTTGCCTCTGTGCATGAGTCAGCCGCTGTCGTCATCAGTCAGCACCGGCAGCGCGGGGATTTCATAGCAGTACTAGCAACAGCTGCTAAAACAGCTAAAGTGAGGTTTCTGGCTTTCTTCCTTCTTCTGGACCTCAACGAATACAGCAGACTAACTTCTTGCCGTCCTCCAGAGCAAAATCCCAAGCATGTGGCTAAAATCACATTTGTTGTTTTCACATATTTTAACCCAAGCAAAGATATATCAATGGGCTAGCAAGAACGTATAAATGGGAGATAGACGTTTCAGGGGATAGACGTGTCCACATTAAAGTCAGTTAAAAGGCACTTGCAATTACAAACGCAAACAAATCCGATCTGACCAAAAAATTTTTTTTTACCTATGTGACATAGGCTTCGAGTCCGGTTCTTCTTCATTCTAAGGCTCTTTCAATGATTGCTTACCTTCTAATGTGTGCTAATGACACATTATAGATCGTGATCTAGACGTGAAACTGAAATATAATACCAAAGAATTTAACCCAGTTTCAAGTATCAATAAGATAAAATAATAAAGCGAAAATCTTAATCAAAACATGATGCACCTTTTAAGGTGTCTGTGACCTTTCCTCACAGTAAAAGAAAAATCTATGTGTATGTCATGTTGGTGGAAGCCCCTGTCTTTGCTCATCTGTCTCTGTTCATTCGGGGCTAAACAAGAGTGTCACCATTATTGCTATTGATCGCAAGCAGTTAGGATCGATTTACCCTTCCCCGCAGTCCCTGGCTGCTTCACGTCCATCACAGCCTGGGAGTTTTTCCAGCCCAGAGTCACATCTGGAGCCTCGACGTCTGTGCACGTGTGTATTTTGGGCTCTTCCGAGCTCTTGATCAGTCCCCAGTCTCCCACGATCATGCACCATTTACTGCTTTTGTGTTGGAACCGTCCCGCATACAATTGGTAAAATTAAGAGCTCGAGCTTGACTCGCGCACAGCCTGCTGAAGTGATAAGTGTGCTTTTGATTTATCGCATGACTTCCGCGAGGTCAAATAAGTGGATGTGCTTATTCCGCGTCTCCGCAAGACCTCTGCAAGGCTTCCCATGGGTAACTCACGGCCCTTACTGCAGGCTGCTTTTCACATCAGCTGGGCTTTCCAGCTCTTTAGCAGGCAACAGAGCCAGTCAGTGTGGAACCACTCAGCGGGAAGCGACATAAAACAGAGACGTCTTTCGACATCGTTGCATCGGAGTGGTGCTGAAGACAAATTAGCAACCAAACCTTGGAAAAAGGGCCAACTGGAAAGGATCACCAGAATGCTCAAAGATATTTAAAGATAAATACATGCTGTAGGGAAAGCTTGCCGTGGCGTTTATGAGAGCAAATACATACACAGACTTACAAAGCTTTCAAACAGAACAGCTGTCTAAATCGTCCTGAATGTTTTATTGCTCTAAACACGCAGCCATCAACACAACAGCGTCGAGTCGGTTAACCAGTATATTTGACATACTGTAAAAAATATAATGCCGATGTTTTGAGACCTTGCTGGATATTCTCAGAGTAATTCAATAGCATGGTCTCTACTGAGTAATTTATAGCAATTACAGCAATCTCTTCACTCGGGGCATAATGGGCAGCCTTGCGTAAACACACATGCTTGTGATTGAAATTGGAAAAACTGGAAAGGCTTCCAGTTTAGCAATACTTGTCTTGGTAGACATATGCAGAAAACACGAACTGAGATGCTTTTCACAATACTACAGAACTTTTGCAATGTTTAAACAATTTTGCAAGAAACTTTCTTTGGCCCTTTCTCTGACAACGCATAAAGGATTAAGGCATTTAAGCAGACATGTAGCTTATTTTAAAATATTTGTAGTGTGATTTGGGAAAACCAGTAAGATGGTGCTTTGGCAATCCATAAGAGTTTTTAACAGTACATTTGACACGGTACTTGGTTCTAGTAAGGTACACACAGGACTGCAATTTGGTAGCTTACTGCAGTATGGAACAAGTATCAAGATACAATAAAAACCTACCATGATGGTATTATTTATATTGACATTTACCTGTTATGTAACTTTCTCCAAAGGTTAATACTCAGTACTTTTGGGAACTCCATGAAATGTGTTGGGTACCATAGTTATGTAATATGGTACTGCCTGTACTATACCATTATACATATCATAGTAGATGTTAGACTTGTTAAACTTTGGTAGCCACTGTGGTATCCAATAAGTTCCACGGTATTAATCAATGCATTGTGGTACATACCATATTACTACCAAATTGGTATTCACCAAAGTATACAGTACACGGTCATGAGAATGGCCAGCTTGGAATTCATGCGACTTTTTGGCCTCTTTATGAGATTGGGGTTTTGTAGCAGTACTACTGTAGCAACAGCTGCTAAAACAGCTAAAGTGAGGTGCCTGGCTTTCTTTCTTCTTCTGGACCACAAAATATACAGCAGACTAACTTCTTGTTGTCCATTAGAGCAAAATTCCAAGCATACGCTTGCTGAAATCATATCCATTGGTTGGTTGCGCAAATATGTGCATATATATGACTGAGGCGTTCATATTAAAGTCACTTGTAAATATTAATGTGAACAAATCCAATCTGAATATTAATAATTAAAAAAATTTGAATTGAACAATGCGACTTGTAATGTGAACATAGCCTTTCTATTATCACTTCTGCCAATGACATTTATGTTTGAGTGTGATGTAGACCAAGTACAGTATGGTGGTACATACCATGGTACAACCACGGAACCCACTGAAGTGCCATAGTACCTACCCTGGTACGCTAGGGAGTAATGTCTGAAGCATTACAGTAATACTACGGAATATTACTCTATGGCATGTATCACAGTGGCACGATGGCTTGGTGTTTAGCACTGTCGCCTTGCACCTCTAGGGTCTGGGTTTGGTTCCCACCTTGGAGTCTTGGTTTTCTCTCACAGACATGCAGATTAGGCTTATTGACGTGAATGTTTAACGGAGGTCCTACCACTGTTGTAAAAATGGGAATAAATACAATGGTCACCATTGGCCTCCACAGTCCCTAGTTGGACTACAGAGGTTCCTAAATGGATGGATGTACTACAGTTTTTATTAGTCAAATGTATTATGGTTAACTACCGCACAATATCCACCAATTACAAAAAAAATAGGTAAAAAGCATGCTAGCATTAACAAAGATTACTGGGTAAAGAGTCTGTTTAACAAACAAGGTTGTGAAAAAAGTATTTTCGTAAAGCTTTCTAAAGCTTTGCTACAGTAGCTAGGCATGATTGAGTTGTTGGAAAGCTGTGTAGCAGTGGATGTAAGCCTAATCAACTAATCAGGTCAGATGTAATCAGATACTTGCTGTCAAAATGTCTGCCACACCATCATCAAGGACATCATCATCATAAAACGAAAGAACAGCACGATAAAGTTTTAAATGGTCAAATGACCTCATACTAAATGAAACAATAATAAAAAGCAAATTTTAGCCAGGAGTTTTAGAACAGAAGTGAGTGAGTGACTCAGGGAATCATTCCCCAACGATGCGTGGTTGAACATAGATCGGATGTTGAGGATGCAGATGATCCGAGTGAGAACTCATGTCCTCATGTTTAAAGTGTTTAAACGTTGTCAGTAATTTTTGTTGTTGCATAAGTAGTAGTAGGGTTATACATTTGAAAGAAAATCTTCAGTCATTAAGAAGAATATGCAAGAATATGCAAGGAATGCAGTTACATTCCAACTTTAACTCAGTGTCCTGTTCTCTGCATTTTTGAATCTTATTTTCATTGAGGTCAAAAATTTGGAATAAACTAAACATACCTGTACAGTATAATAATGTAATTCTCATCTAAAAGTGTTAACTCAGCCTTCATCAGCAATATGATCTATATATTTAAGAATGAAGTGCCAATACATTTAAGTGAAATGGTGGATGCTTGATATAACAATTATTATAAACATATATTGTTATTCAAGAAACAAAAAACAGAATCATTGAGCATTCTGTAAAAGGATGTTTATTTAACATTTATTAAATGAGTCTCCAGTATCAGTGCTTTGTAACAGCCGGTAAGCTTTTCACAGTTTCTCTGGAACAGGTCAAGCTTTTTGATTTTGGCCCAACAAAATGCAGTCAAACCTCGGCACACAGCACACCATTTTCAAGTTACGTGAATTTGTTTGTGCTCTTCACTCCAGGACTCCTAGATTGGCCATCGAGCTTAAAAATCTCAATTGCTTTGGGAAAAAAACCACATTGATCAAAAATAAGTAACCCTTTCTAACCTCGGTCTAAATCTCACTCAAAGTTTTAACCATTGAAGATCAATGGGATTCTACAGTGAATTAGCAAGAACCTACAGTACCTTTGGCTCTGTATTCAAAAATTCAACCAGATATCAGGTTACAAGATATCAGCCATGCAGCAAGAGCTGTTGCTAAGACAACCAGGCTAAATCACCTCCCTCCACTCACAGACAGTCACACATCCAGGATGGTGAATGACCATATCTCAGAAACCTAAGGCCTAGAAAAAAGCCGTTCATCTTTTTTCCCAGGAAAACCTGTATTCGTGCATCCCTACTTCACAATTTCTCCAAAAATTGTCTGTAGTCTTATATTGATTTGTTTTGTCATTTATGCCTGAATGTGCTGTAGATTTATACTGAGTAGATTTCCTGTAAATATTCTTTGAAAGAATGAAACATTTTTTATTCTTGTTTATATATCATATATCTTTTTTTTTTTTTTTTATATCTATTTATTTTTAATAAATATTCCTGTTTCCTGTGTTTGTTATTGTCTCTTTGTGTCTTTTCTCCAGCTTCCGAAGAATCTCGGGACAGGTTGGGCCAAGAAGGACACACCATTGTATCCTTCATTGTCAGGAAAAAGAAAGTTGCAAGGAGCCTTCAAATTGGGACGTTTTTAATCGTGAGTCTATCAAGTAATCAGCCTTCAAATGGATCACTATTCAAAGGCTTGAGACTGTTGTTGACCTGCTGTTTCTGTTTCTCTGAGTTTCTGTTTCCACTGATGTCCTGTCAATGGTTTGTTGCCATTTGGTGTTCACCAGTTTTGTGTTAGATCATTTAGTTTCAATATACCCTGCTAGTTCACGCTATAGCATCGCAATGTCCATCAAGAATTTTTGTCCAAAGGTTCAAGCCATGTTTTTTTGGTCTCAAAAGATTTTCCAGTTCTGGTTTAAACCTTTTCCGTTTTTCTTGTTGGATGTCTCCATGTACACATCCATTTGTTAATATCCTGTTTTAAAATAAAATAATTAATTTAAAAAAATTGTAAAACCTTTTCAGCAGTTGGATTTTTTTTATATAATAATAATGAAATGCCTTTTTAATACCAATATTTTAATACTTAAGCTGTTTTTAGGATGTTTGAGAGGTAATAATTAAAGTAGTAGATAATATTTAAGTAAAAGACATACATACATTAAGACATTATTCATGTTATTAAATCACACAGCTCCTGTAATAGTTTTCTGCACTGCGGGTAATCATACATGACATTTAGTAGAATTTAATGTTGGCTTCAAAATGAATTAACTCCTTAATCTGACAGAGCCCGACTTTCTTTTTCCCATGATCGACAGCGAAAAAAAAATTGCCCTGTTCTTTTGCTTTTATAACTACACTGCATATGGATATTAGTTAGAATTATATAAAAGAAGGTAATATTTTTAGACAGTAATTACGCCATGGAATGAAGGACTCAATGTGCAGACTTCTAATAAACTGCTTAAACTCGCTGCCGGGTCACACAACACTTGATGAAAAAGAAGACGGAGCGACACAAAAACAAACATTATCATTGTAAGATTGGGCATTAACAATGCTGAAATAAAAATCACAGTTCTGACTTATGTAATCTTTTTTATTTTCCACGAGAATGAAATTGCTCTTTGTCTATTGTACTGAAGGAGTAAACCCTTCCCCTTCTCTTATAACTGTTAGCGTTCTATTTAAATAGAATGTTCTTTGTGCGATGCCAAAGACCATTTTCGGCTCTGATGAGGCGAGCGAGTGGAGTCAAACAGCCCACATTTGGAAGTCATTACAAATCAGGCACATGTGAATAGAGCTACTGGATGTGCTGCTGCTTTTAGGTCTTAAACAGCTTGATGAGCATAGAGAGACCCGTCAGCTCATTTCGGGCTTGGGACACACCTTCATTTATTCACTTCTGCCAGTTTACGACCTCACCGCAAGCAGCTTATTCAGATCAACAACAGGTTTCCACAACTTTAAAAGGGCAACTCTGAGTATAAAACAGCCTGACTAGCACTTTAAATCTGTCTGTAAAACCCAGTGTAATCACTGGCATAATGCAAAATGCTACTCATAAACTTTCTCAAAAGGACAACGACAAATCCTTTATGAAACAGCGAAGTAAGAGTATAAGACTACAGCATTATAAAGTCACTCGTAAACAAATAATCTAATAAACTTGTGACACTCTGTCTTGTAAAACATCCTTTGAAACTAGCAACATGCTAGCTACACTAACTCTCTCGATCCCTTCCCTGCTAACGCTATTGACCTTTTGGTGCTATGCTTCTCACATTTAAAAACAAGTAATACATTTTTTAACCTTTAAGTCTGCACCATAATTTACATTGTATTTTACTATATGCTTTAAAGTTATGTAGAGTAATAGCATAGCTAGCCAGCATAATTATTCATTCATCTTCCATACCATTATTCATTCATCTTCCATAACATTTTTTAAATGCAGGGTTGCAGGGGACTTGGAGCTGATCCCATGGTGCCTAGCATGCAAAGTGTGAGATTAATCTACAATCCAAGTCTTTAGATTGAAGAGGAAACTGGAGTACCTGGAGGAAACCCACAAAGCACAGGTAGAACATGCAAACAGAAGAAAAACAGAGGACAGATTTGAACCCCAAACTCTGGTGGTATGAGGAGACTGCTAGAGATGATGTGGTGTAAAGGGACGTCCCGCTTGTGTAGCTGTTTCTGCCCTTATTGGAGCATCAGTATACTGTATATATGGAAATATAGACTATCTATAAATTTACAGTGATTGTGGTAAAAAAAACAACAACAAATAAATCACAAGATCATTTAACAGCACTTAACCACATCTTAAGGAAATCTGTCCCCCAGCGAGTGGATATCATGTACATTTTAGTTTACAGTATATTCATTTTAAATATGTTTTTTAAAATTCTTATTTATATATCATATATTTTATTTTTATTAAATATTTATAAATTTATTTTATTGATATTCCCGAGTCCTGCATCCGTCATCGTCTCTTTCGGTCTCTTCTCCAGACCCCAAAGAACCTCGAGACAGATTGGGCCAAGAAGGACACACCATTGTATCCTTCAAGGAATACAGAAGGAAAAAGAAGGACGCATAGGGAGCCTTCTAACTGGCACAGGGTTAGTCACAACGCTTTCAAATGTGTCCTTCGAAGAATGGAGACACACCCACTGTTTCTGTTTTTCTGAGTTTCTGTTTCCACTGATGTCCTGTCATTGGTTTCTTGCCTTTTTGTGTTCACCTATTCTGTGTTGGACTTGTTCTATATTTGTTCATTTTGTCTAAATATACCCTGCTGGTTCATGCTGTAGCATCGAAATGTCCACCAAGCATTTTTGTCCAAAAGTTCGAGGCCTGTTTTTAAGGTATCAAAAGATTTTCTGATACCTTAAATCAGAAATTCTGGTTTAGGCCCCTGCTGGTTTTCTTTGGTTCTACTTAAGGGATAACCCTTGTTTTGTTTTTTTATTTGCCGCTGGTTTGACCTATGGACTACATAAAACCTTAATTTATGTAAATACATCTGATACTTTGGATAGGTAAAAGAGGTGGGCGTGCCTAATTTCCAGGCCTGAGGTAAATCAAGGGGCAACCTCCCCTTCTGTCCAATGTGGAAATCCCAAAACGTGCAGATCCTCAAATGACCACTATGAGCTGGCTCCATAAGTGAGTCAATCCCTATATGTCCAACAACAAAGTGTTAATGATAGGTAGCTTGGTACAAAAAACAGTTTTGGTCTCCATAACTAGATTTCCCCATTGATAACTGATCAGGTAAAGTTACATTAAGCCATAAAATTATACATAAGTATGGGCAAAGTAACATAGATATCTGATGGTAAATGGGGTAAGTAGGCACGTTCCAATCAACAGTCAGATGCTGTTCATTCTGCTCATTGGCCCATTTATGGATTAACCGGGGTTTAACTCCCAGGAGTTCCTACAACTGAACTTCAACACCACTCTATAGAAAAGCTTTGGATGATGTCATAGATATTGTTTCCAGTTCTTGTACAGTCTATGTTGTAAACCTACTTCGTTTACTTATCGCTTCCTGTCCCAGTCAACGATCTGCTTTACTTGTTACTTGCTTTCCTTCATTAACTTGTTTATTTATACCCTCTCTGGACCGTATGTGGTTTCCAGGTTTTGAATATTGTTCGGTAATCCTAAGCCATGATTTCATTGGCAGTTTTTGCAATTATTCACCGAGTTCATAGTATTTTATGGTTCTGACCTTTTGCCCTGACGTTCATTGTTTGTTTTTTTTTGTCCACTCCATCCTGGCATTAGAAGTATTGCTGCAGAGTAGTTTCAGAGCGCTCACACACACACACACACACACACACACACACACACACACACACACACACACACACACACACACACACACACACACACACACACACACACACACACGCACCTGCTGCTCCATCCCACATGCTACAAACATGAACAGTATGCAGTTTTTCATCCACCTCCGTGTTTTTTTTTTATTATACTGCAGCATCAGTCATGGGTGTAGTGACATAGTGATGGTGTGAGATCTTCTGGCCCATATATCTGCTGTGTGATCTCTTTTTCCCAGGTCAGAAAATATGTGTGTGAAAGGCTGTCAAATCGTATTATAGTCATGCACTCGGGCAATCAATATGACCGAGTCTGGAGACAAATCAGGAAGGAGAGTTGGAAAAAGAAGAGAAGGCAGTGAGACTGAGAGAAAGAACCACATGCCAAAAGGGATGCTGTGAATTTCTTTCTTTTTATCTTTACATTTCTGCCTACATTGCTTCTCAATTTTAATTCAGAAATAAAAAATGTAAAAGAAACAGTTTGTTTTATGACAATTTATTCATAGCATAAAACACATTACATTATCACTAGGAATGTCGTATATGCTTTGCCACTGTTGTTTAATTATACATATTATAATTTAATAGTCTCTATATAACTGTTTGAAAGATTCATAACTGATTTAAACTTCTGTGTTCTTGAACTTATTATGCTGTACATAATTTACACAGGTAATTTTAAAGCCGTTTTTAAAAATCTCATAAACTTTACATTTTTGGAGAAATCTGAGACCGGGGTGCATGACGTACTGTATCTGATATAAACCAGTCTGGATTGTACTATAAACTTAATCTCTATCTTAATCCGGTTAACTTTTAATGCCCTCAGCTCACACACTAAACTAAACATGACAGTTGGACCTGGTACATGTTATTTATTCACACGCACTAAACTTGAATGTAGAGTAGAGTATACTGTATTATATTTGTGTATTTATGAGTATGCAGTATATGAGACACAAATTTACTATATATATTATGAATGCATATGAAGCGCTGTAGAAAAGCTTCTAGAATCTAATACTGTTATAAGAATAAACTAAATGTGTAATTAAAAAAATAAGTATGTAACATATAATACGTCTTTAAATATAAAACTAATCATAGACTAATCATCACAATAGACTAGTATGTATTATAGAGTGCATAAATAGGTGCTTTATTAATTTGTGCAGTTCCACTAATTTATAGTACTGTACCATTCACAATTATTGGCATATGGGATTAGTTAAAACAGTTAAGGAATTTCCTGTACAGTCCTGACCTTGCTCCAAGCCATTTCCACATGTTTGGATCATTAAAGGAGTGCCTCGGAGGCCAGTGTTTCACACGTGAATTAGGCAGCACTAAGAAAACTTTCTACCTTGATGGTATCCAAGCACTAGTAAAACACTGAGATAAGTGCATTAGTGTAGCAGTGGATTATATAGAGAAATAAACGGTGTTTTTACTTTCATAACTTTGTTCTGTTATTCAAAGGTCCAAGTTTGACTTGAACCCCCCTTGTAGAGTAATAATAAAGGAATGAATGATTGTAATCACTGCTGATGTTTATAAACTATAAAGTAGACTCAACAGTACAGAAACCTGAATGATCGTTTGATAAAAAAAAAAAAAAAAACAGAAATGATGCTGTAATTTCCAGGAGGGTGCGGTGTACATTTTTTTTTCTATTATGGAAAAGATCCAAGGGTGTGGTTGAGGTTCCGACTTCCTCAGGGTGATGTTTTTTTTCATCCTGAAGACGTATGCTTCCATAATGGCTCACATGCTTGGAAAAAAAATGAACATTTCTGTTTGAGGCTGTATTCTACAATATTGAAGCACTTAAAAATATTCATTCTTTGAATACTGATTTTTTAAATTATTATTATTCTCGTGTACATTTTTACCGAGAACACACACACAACTTCTTTTTTTTCCCTCCTCTTATTTTTTCCGTGTTGCCGTGCCACTGGGAACGGCTTTATCTCTGCATCACTGCACATGTGGTGTGGTGTGGAATGTGAAAGCCTGGTTGATTGACAAGGACACAGTGACATGTGTAGAATGGTTGTGCACACATGTCCATCTCAGTCTACGGCTAAAGCATCCACATCAGCCTTATTTAATTTACTCTCTACAGTTCAAAGGACGATTTTGTCAAATATGAAATGAATAAATTAATGAATGAATAATTTAAAAGACCAAGAAAGTACATGATAGCAGTAATAAGAAGGAACATAAACTCTTAATTAACAGCATAAGGATAGAGGGACGCGACCATCAACTTTCAAACTTAAGCGGTTCAAATGAATCACAATCACATTGAGTAAAAAATGACGCCTTTTGCAACATCAGTGGCTTACATTCCTGCAATCAGTGCCAGCTGTGTTGCTAAATCAATATCCCAAAGTCCCTCTTGACAAACACGTGCGTGCTTCTCAGCGGGATGGGATTCGCACTCTTTTCCAAACCTCTGTCAGATGCAAATTTATCTGATACAATTCACTTCCCTCTAGTTTTTCCTCCCTCTCTTTTGTTCTGGCTGATGAAATCCAAGGGATAACTGAGCCAAATAGCATATTGTCTCATTGTCTCAGCCTGCATTCCAGCCAACACAAGTAACACTGAGGATCTTGCTGTCCTCCCATGAAACTCTAAAATGCTACTTATAGTCAGTAGGCAACAAGATAAGCACTACATGATATTATCAACCGGTTCTTCTTAAATTTTCTTGACTGAGAATATATTATATTGTAAGTGTTTGTTGTATATATTCAACATATGTAAACACACATGCACACACCATCATCACAAATGTTTTCTGTTAATTTTAGGTTGCATTTTCTATAGAGTTCCAAAGAGTCATAGATAATGAATCAGCATTCTATTGTTTTTGATTTTATGAATGTTATGCTATAATTTGTAAACATCCAAGACCTCAACATTGAACCCTGTGGTACCCCAGGTTTACGGCTAAAACTTTCTTTTTTTCCTTTTAATGCTTAAACTTTAAAATTTTATGGAACAACATCCAAAAACAGTTTTTTTTATACACATCAACACACGGAACTCTTTTGTTCTTTCATGGTGGAAAAGAAAAGAAAAGAGAGGTCAGAATGTAGAAAGAAAAGAACGTTAAAGAGAATGAAAGATGCATAAAAAATAATGCAAAGAATGAAGAAAATAAAGAACATAAGGATGAATGAAGAAAGAAATTAAAAAAAGAAAACAAAAGATTAAATAAAAATTGAAAAAAGATCAAAAGTAACAAAGTCTTAATGAATAGGAAAGAAAAGATTTCACAGAAACACAACAAAAGTATCAAAAACAAACAGATAGATAGATAGATAGATAGATAGAAAGATAGATAGATAGATAGATAGATAGATAGATAGATAGATACTGAGAATAAGGAAGTATAAAATAAACTTTTCTTTGAAAAACTGAGAATGAAGGAAACAAATGTTAGGACAAAATGAAACAAAGAATAGGAAAGAAAAAAGAAAGAAAATAAGGAAGAAAGTAAGAAGGAAAATGAAAAAGAAATGATAAAAGCATGAAAATGTACTAAAGAAAGAATGGAAGTAATGGACAAAGTGAACATTTAATTAAGAAGGAATGAAAATAATAAAGAAATATATACTGAGAGTCTAAATACCATGGAAAGTACAAAATAAATCATGTAAAATAAGAGTAAAGAAAACAAGTAACAACAATTATATATCTTAAATATATCTTTAATAACAATTGAAAGATCTAGAAAGAAAGAAAGAAAGAATTAGAGAAAGAGAGAAATAATAAAAATAATTAATGACAATAAAAAGGACAAAAGTAACAAAATAATTAAATAAAAATAATTAAATAAACAAGATAAAGAAAATACCAGAGAGAGAGAAAGAGAAAACAAAGAACAAACTAAAGAAAGGTGATAAAGGAAAAGTAATACAGCAAGAGAAATAGAAACAAAGAAACAAAAGAATGAAACAAATATAAACACATGAAAGTACACATTTAAATCTTTTATTAAAATAAGCCTGAAGCAGCCGAAGGCCTTGTCAGGCCGCACAATGTTAACCAAACTACAACAAACAGCTGATGAACCGCACCTAGATCTTTATTCATCCAAAGAACACAAAAGCAATGCTCTTTCTTTGAAATCATGACCAATCCTGTTCCAGCTAATTGTTACACATCTTTCACGCTGTCTGTTTTCAAAGGTAATTAATTTTCAAAAAAAAAAAAAGAAAAGAAATTATACAAACACACACACACACACACACACCACATGAATATGAAGCTTTGCCGCTCAGCAAGGCCCGAAGGCTTACACTCACCCATGTGGATGTCTAAGTAGAAAGGATCCATGAAGAAAAGCTGCCTGATAATCAGATCCTTCCCTCTTTCACTTCTCCCATGCACCAACTGCTGGATGGAGAGAACGAGACTCTTTCGGTCTGCTCCGAAAGGCGCTGTAGAGTGAGCAGCTTATTTCAGGCCAGTTCTTTAAAGAATAGACTGTCCCCCGTCGCAGATCAATCTGTTGAGAGGTCCGCTTTCTCTCTGAATTAGGAAATCCTGGCTTTCTTCCACGAGAAAAGCGATCGAGAGCGAGCATTGCAGGATAAATTTGCGAAACCAGACTTTCTCATGGCACTGGCACCTCCGAGCACAATGGCGGACTAACGTGGCTTGTTTCTCTGTTTGCTTTACCTCACAGAAATAGGATTTTGTCTAAGTTTCATAGTCAATGGCATACAAACAGGAATGTAGATTAAATATGGGACAATTCTGGGAAATTTTTGTTTTTCCTGAAATTAATAAAAAAATAAATAAAGCTTGAATATGTATTATAATGACATTTTAAATTGACTTATTTAATATGATTATATATAAGAAATGAAATATAATTGGTTGTGTTATATCAGAATTATAATCAACCATTGTGACATTTATTAATGCGTTTAATAATAATATTTATTATTTCTTAAAGATCAGTATGCCAGTTTTTTTTTCTCCATTTACACTTACACTACATGTTATGGAACCTCTCTGAAACGTTTCTGTTATCGCTTATGTTATCATCAGTAACTCGCTCACAACTCCACATCAGTCACTCCTTTTTTTTCTTTGAAGTTAAAGACCTTAAAAAAAGATTGATGTGATAACAAACTTCAGTGCCTTATCTCTGACTGTTACAAAGAACTAGCACTAGAGACTCCTTCCAAAAATACTAAATAATGGAATTAGTGCTGTGGCTTCGCACCTTCAGGGATTGATTCCTGCCTCGGTCTATTTCGTGGAGTTTGCATATTGTCCCCTGCTTGTACTCTGGTTATTTTCCCACAGTCCAAAGACTAAGATTAGCAAATTAGGCTAACTGACCACACATAGTGTGCATTGCAATTATATTGGCACCCTTCCCAGCCCTAGGCTCCAGATAGTGAGGCCTGGGACCTCATACAGGATTACATTAAGGCATTTGGCAGATGCCCTTATGCAGAGCTTACTTTTATTTATTTATTTATTTATTTATTTATTTTTACAGTTTTACATCTCATTATACATCTGAGCAGTTGAGCTCAAGGGCCCAACAGTGGCAACTTGGTGGTCATAGGGTTTGAACCTGGGACCTTCCCGAACCATAGTCCAATGCCTTAACCACTCAGTGTGAGTACAGTTTCAATGAGTGACAGTGAGTACAGTTTCAATAAATTCTTCAGGATTTATGATGAACTGTTGATTTTGTCTTTTTTATTTATTACATGTTTTTAAAAAGAATTTCTTCTTTTTTTATATATATTTTATTTTATATGCATTTCACAATCCATCCATCCATCTAGAAACCTCCGTAGACCAACTAGGGACCGTGGAGGCCAGGATTACCATTGAATTTATTCCCATTTTTTTTTACGACCTAGCTTGAGGTGCTGCACTTTATTTACAGACTAGGCTAATTGGTGTTCCCAAATTACCCGTAGTGGGTCAAAAATCACAAGCTCATTCACACACTCTGGGTAATTTGGGAATGCCAATTAGCCTAATGTGCATGCCTTTGGACTGTCGGAGGAAACCGGAGTAACCGGTAGAGGCAGAGGGATAAATTGGTGCAAATCTGCAAGCATGCAAACTTCATGCACAATAGACCACAAGGCGAGAATTGAACCCAGACCCTGGAGGTGCAAGCGATAGTACTAACCACTAAGCCACCATGCCAACGCATTTCACAATACAAGACGAAAACAAGCGACACACCCCGAATTACCCCGCAACCTCCCATCCCACACCACAGAACAACAGCATGAACAGCCCCCACCCCTGTTAAAAAAAGGCATGTCAAACCAGACAACCCCAAAACCATCATAAACCAGCAAAGAGTGCACCAAAATATGATAACTGCTCCACATTACGAAGCATTAAATATATTGCCTTCATTATCAAGACAAGAACAGAGCTGGGGTGTAGAAAAGCCTCTTCTCCTTTAAATCAATCAAAGTGGAAAAAAATATGAGACTGTGACAGACACAAATAAATCTACTACGCATGAATCCTGTAAAGCCCTCAAAAGCATAACAAATTGAGCCCATTTACAGATTAATATTTCAATCGGCAAATGAGGTCGATTAACTAAACCGCCTTATCTTGTTCATCAAATACGGTGAGAGGGAGAAGACAGTGCAGCGGGACCGATCAGGCTTGTGTGATCGCCCTCGCTGCAGAGGTCACGAGAGGGGACAATCGAGAGCTTTAATATCCCACCATGACTCAGAGCATAGCCACGAAGTGACATTCAGTGACAAAAGACATACTGAGGACATCCATCACTGCGGTGAAGGGGGAAAAATATAAAGAGGAGAAATAGAGCAATGTGGTTTCGCTTTGGGTTGAAGGGAATATGGGACACTAAGATTTTCCTTTGGGTGTGCACTATAATGAGTTTCTGTAATGATTTCAGTTTAAGTAATTGTTCCGAGTCAGATTGACATTAAAAAATAAGGGCAATAAAAAAATACAATACAGTGATAATATCAGGAAAGGTTATTGGCTGGTATATTCATATTGAATGTGAGTAATGCATCAAGAATGGTTATGCGAGGTGTTTACCTCATCATCATTCTCCTCATATTCATTCCATGTTGCTGATCATTGTTGCTGTACCAGATTGTACTTGATTAATGCATTTCAGAAAAAAAAAAACAACAACACAAGGTTTATTAATGGGCCAGAAATGTTTGCCTCGTTCCCCAGATTTATTAAACTTTTATAGAAAGAAATGAGATAGATATAGATAATAGATAGATAAGAACAAACCCCAAGAATGAAAAATGAATGAAATACAAGAAACAAGAAAAAGATAACTGATAAATAGATAATGATAAAGAAAGCGAAAGGAAGAAAGGAAAACAGAAAGGTGTCTGCTTTCAGATTAAAGGTTCTTGCCTAAGGAAATAAAAGACAGACTGTTGAGTCGCTACTAAACACACAGCACATGTGCTCCGAGGCGAGCGAGTTCACGAGCTATCCAAGATACTAAGTAAACAAATTAAAGCTCAATATCTGTCCATGTGCCTCCATCCTCGCTCCTCCCAACCCCCCTCAAAGCCCTCATCTCATCCCACCTCACCAACCCCCTTAAGTCATACTGTTGTTTTGTTCTCTGCTGGAAAGGCATTTTTCCTGCTAAGAGCTGTGGTCACTGCTGAGCAGAAATAAATGACCAGCCAAGCTCACTGTGAAAAATGTCCTTTCGTCTCTCTTAACCTGGACAACTCCGGGTCCGCCATGGTATTTAGAGATGTGTCGGGTTTCACACAGGGGCCATCTCCGAGGATCTGATGTGAAAAGCAAGGCCTGGGGTTTGGCTGGAGGGATCTGCTGCTGCTTTAGTGATGCTCTTATTTTCAGCTGTGGGAAGTGAGTGCATACTTCTTTAAAAAACAAAAACAAAAAAGTGGCCCAAAAAAGCTGAGGGGAGGTGAAAATTGCTTCATGTTTTTTTTTCTTTTCTTTCTTACTTTTTTTTTTTTTTTACATTTTCGACACTAAAATGTGTGGAAAGTAATGGGGGCCTGGACAAATCTGGCCTCATGGAAAGGCGGATGTTTGAGAAAGCCAATATTGTGACTGAAATCTTTCCCAGAGAGAGAGAGAGAGAGAGAGAGAGAGAGAGAGAGAACAAGACAAAGCTAGAGTGCAAAGCAAGAGAGAGTGATGAAGAAACCACATCTGTTTTCACTCAAAACAAACAGCATGAACAGCTCGAGTCTGTTATTAAAGGCTTTCTCGAGTCGGCAGTGGAGCGAGGGACGGCCCACGACAGCACATTTAGGCAGCGTTTCTTGAGTGGACACTCATTGAGTGGGATGAATAAGTGATGTGGAATTTCAATCAGTCATTTCTGTCACGTTGCCCAACCCGAAAAAAATTAATGCTGCTCCAGTATGGACCATGATTTAGGAAAAGCAAAAAAGACAACGGCTTAGTTCATTTCAGTGAATGACTGTGGTAAAATACAGTACAGTACGTGTTTATATTTTACATTTATTAATTTGGCAAGTGAAGCAGGATACAGAACAGCATCTGACGCTAATGCAGACATCACTGTACTGAACATTACTGTATTGATCATTAAAGAACAGAACGAGGCTTAAACTCATAAACACAGTAACAACAAGAACAACAGATCATATGTGTGGTGTGACCTTTCATTTGGAAAGATTTTTTTTTTACTGATGCTCATAAACTTTGGAGAGTACAGGAAATGAACTTGGTGTCCAGCATTTTTAAAGTTTAATTTAGAATTTATAGTTCTAGTATTTGTTTCAACTTTGTTTCAACTTTTTTTCCCGAAAAGTTAAGTTTTTCTTTTAAGCTATCAACATACAGATCATCTAAAAAAGAAAGAAACAATTGAAAGAAAGAAAAGAAATTAATAAATAAATATTATTAATAAAAATATTAATTACTGATTTAATTATTAGCTTTATGGCCTATAGCCAATGTTGCTGCTGTTGCATTTGTTAATTAGCCTCCTTATCTGCCTAACATGAGCTTTACTGAATTTCTTAGCAAGTCTGAAAAATTGAAAAACAAACAAACAGACAAACAAGTATTTACATCTTCAAAAAGCAGACATGTAAATATAAGGCCTACAGTATGGGCCAAATGCTACAGTGCTGAACCCTATGTCACAGTGCTGTCTTAAATCATTTACATTTTTTTTAATGTTTTCTTGAAGTATAGGGCATAAAACACAGATTTGAACCCAAACCTAATTATTTATTAGGATTCAGACTTAGTACCAGCCAACTGGCTTTCACAGACCATTACCTGTGTAATCACAAAGACTGTGTCCTTGATTGGTACATTATTTGTGTCCTCCTCTAATGCCATACACGCAAAACCATGAATATTTTTTGCAAACGTTCCGAATCACTTTTGTGACACAAAGTCAGTTAAAACAGCAACAAAAACAACAACAAAACCAGGGACTCTTGGTTTTAGTCTTATTCATAAATTCGCCAGGGGAGATCCCTTAGAAATTCGAGGTTAAATCTTGATAACGTTAGATTTGTCTGATTTACTGAGACTGATTCTTGATCTAGACATGATTCAGTACCAAAGTCTTTTATGTGTCCCTCCTCAACCTCATGTTCTACCTGTTTTTTATTATCACTGCAAGCCCTGAAAAATCCTAGACTAGTCAATGTTAGAAGCATTTTACATAATTAAACTTCATAACATGCTCTAGCACTGTGACCTTGTACCTCTAGGGTTGATTCTCTCCTTTCTGTCCTCTGTTTTGTGTGTGGAGTTTGCATGTTTTCTACATGCTTGGTGACTCCATCCAGGTACTCTGGTTTCCTCCTGCAGTCCAGAGGCATGCATTTGCCCATAGCGTATGTGTATGCAGTGCAATGGATTGTCCAAGCATTGTGCTGATCAGTCCACCATGGCCCTGTACAGGATAAGCAGTATAGAGAATGAGTGATTGAGTGACAGGCTCTAGAAGATCAGAAACATATATAAAATTAGGTAGATTTGAGTGTCATCAGCATATGAATGTGATAAAAAAAAATGAAATTATATATCTAATTTAAAAAATAATTTAAAAAAAGAAAGAAGAAGAAGATGGAGAAAAAGAAATGGTCAAAGCACAGGCCCTTGAGGTATGCCAGCCATATAATTATGCAGCTTTGACTTTTTTCTAACTGGGTGCTTGGCCGGGAGGATTGTTGCTGCTGCACAGCCTCCAGGTCCCAAGTTCAATATTGAGCTTGGCTTAATGTCAGTGCAGTTTCACATGTTCTCCCCACATCCATGAGGATTTTCTCCGAGTTCTTCAGTTTCCTCCCATTTAAAAAAAAAACATGCCAGTAGGTGGACTGGCTATGGTTATTGTGCGCACTGCAGCTTGCAATTGACTGGAATCCCATTCAGACTGTCTCATTGCCTTACGCTTGGGATGGGCTACAGATTCAGCATGACCATGACTGGGACAAAGCAGTTACTGAAGATGAATGAATGTATAAACCGAAGCTCCTTGACTATGATGAAACCTAGTCATGCCTTTGACGATTCAAATTTGACTATTTCCGTTTATTCTCTGTGATGCCAAGGATGTGAGAGAGTAGCAGTTAGAATTTCATGGTTCATGAAACTGAGAAATGAGGAGTTGCTGATAGCTCTTGCAGATCATACGGTGTTTGAAAGCCTATAGATCTTTCTTGTGATGTCTAAGCACTGGCATTTTGACTCCCATCCTCATACTTCCCATTGAAATGAAATCAGTATGCTGTGTGGTTCATTTTACAAAAAGGAACTCGGGCTTGTTGTTCTCATGCAGAGATTGAACACTTGGTGTGTCGTGCACGTGTTCAGCTAGCGGCCTTGCAAGATAACATTCGAGTCTCACATTTGAGCACTTCCTGCTGACTCCAGATGTGCTGATGTGTAAACCAATGTGCTGATGTGTGTGTGTGTGTGTGTGTGTGTGTGTGTATGCACATTACATATATCATGAAGCCCAAAATGGGCGTCATATCTTGCTGTCCTGAATGCTCTATGATTATTTTAAAACATTTTGTTGGCACACCTGGCTGTTGCGGAAGCCATGAACAAGTAATAATTTTTTGTGCTTAAACCTTAAGGTTTAAGGAAATCATGACTTTATTTCTGGCTTTCGCACCAGACTAATACCGATACTACTGGAACACAGATAATAATAAAAGTATGTGTGTGTGAGATGAAGGAGCTGTAGTCCCTGCTGAGTTAATTCTGTCCATGCATCCAGCAAAGCTCCATCAGCTACTCACAATAGTCCTGGCTCCTCCAGAGACATCAGGATATATACAGACATAGGACATCAAAGGCACAGCATCTGGAAGGATCAATTCTACATTACTATAGGGCATCGCTGATGAATGGGATTCTTATTTTCCATCGGGAGCTGAATTCACTGTTCTCTCACACACACAGGAGAAAAGACTGCATGAAGTGCCAGAGGAGAAGTAATTGAAATTGAAAGTGGACAAGAGGCTGTACAAGACAATCATAGATATCTCTATCTATCTATCTATCTATCTATCTATCTATCTATCTATCTATCTATCTATCTATCTATCAAGTGTGTGTATACTGTATATATGTGCGTTAATGCATGTGATTAGTCTAGACAATTTAACACATTACTATTTTAAATTAATCATATGACCGAGTTTGATCCTAATGGCTTCCCATAATTGCAGTGCTGGTACCCGGCTGAGTGTAATAATGGATAATAAGATGACTAAGGAAACATCATCTGATGTGCTGCACAGCAAGTTTCATTATAAAAAGCTTCTAGATGGAAGTTTGAATAAAACCAAAGTTGTGTGCTCGAGCTACCTTCAAGGGGATTTTTTTTTTGAAAAAAAATTTTTTTTTTTCCTGATTTTCTCCCTAATTTAGTCGTGTCCAACTCTTTCCCGTCACTAGGGGGCTCCCACATTAAGGCTACTGCTACTGTCACCCGAGAGGGCCGAAGACTATCAAATGTTTCCTCCGGACCACATGACGCCAACCAACCGCCTCTTTTCGAACTGCTCGCTCACGCACCTTTGGGGGGTGGAGTAACACACTCGGAGGACAGCGCTATCCGCTCCTTCCGCATGCGTGAGCTCACAGACACCCCTGATTGGCTGTAGAGCCGTGATTAATGTGGGAGCACTAAGTACCTCTCATCCTTCCCCCCTGAGAGAGCTCGGCCAATCAGCTCTCTCTAGACCTCCGGCTGTGAGAGGTGACAGAATCACCCAGGAATTGAACTAGCGATTTCCGGATGATAGGGGGAGCACTTTACCACTGCGCCACTCAGAGGCCCCAAGGGTGGATTGTGGTAGCTCTGGTGGCTCTAGATTTTTGGATCTGATGATTTGGGTTTGAGCACCGCCATCAAGTGGTTGCCACACACCCCCATACTACCCAGTTACTGCATGCAGCGATGTTACCCTTCAAGGGATTTTATCATGTTAATGGTTGAGATATTGTAAAAATGCATAATTTGTTTCCTCTAACCAGTTTATCAGGCATTTCTTTTAAAATTGTGATTAATCGTGGTTAATCACAGACTAAGACTGTGATTAACTAGATTAATCTGAACCCACAGAAAAGCCAATGCAGCAAAACTCATTAAATTTGCAAAGCTGGCTACAATAGAAAGGCACCAGAATACTCAGTGCACCACAGCTCACCGTGCACAGGTTCCAAGGCCTTTAAACTCCTCAGATTATAACATTGCTTAATATTGAGTAGGACCCCCCCACCCTTTCCCACCAAAAAAAGCGATGACCTGTGTTTTCTGACACATTTCTACTGGACCAGCATTAACTTTTTCAGCAATTTGCCCTACAGTAGCAATTCTATTGGATCAGATTATACTGATCCACGGGCCAGCCTTCGATCCTTGGAGCACGTTTGGTACTGTAGGTTTTGACCATTGCAGACAAGGCACCATCCCACAAGAGCTGTAGTTTTGGACTTGCTCTAACCAGGTCCACTAGCCATCACAATCTGGCCCTTGTCAAAGTCACGCAGATCCTTATATCTGGCCATTTCTTTCTCTTTCCAACACATTAACTTCAGGAATAAAGTTTCACTTGCTTCCTAATACTGTATATCCCACCCACTTCTTGACATAATGAGATACTGTAACTGTAGCTACTTTGACAAAGGCCAATGTAAGAGCTACTGTAGCTCAAATTGTTGTTTAATGCTGGTTCCGATAAAGTTCTTAGAAAACATAGCGAATCACTGTTTTGGTGACAAAAGGAGGGATCTACTTAATATGAGGTGTGTGGCCATAATGTTATGGTTGATTAGTGTATATGTAAAATTGGAGTGTATCTGTATCTCAGTAGATACAGATATCCTAGGCTTACTCTGGTAGAGCCAGATGTTAATATGCTGGTTTAACCAATTTACGACCCCTGACCTTGATGATCATGCCTCTCATTCAATCATCAATCTCAGTCAATTTTACATCTATAAATACTCTTAATATAAAAGATGGATGTCCTATTAGACTCAAGACAACACTGGATCAAAAGCTATGAAATGTCTTTAGTCTAAGTTGGGGTGTGTGGCATTTCGCAGCCCTTCTCTTGCTCTTTTCTTTAGATGGATTGTGTTACCTTGGTATGTCGTGACATCTCATCCATTAGAACATCTTTCCTAGGCCATGCCAGTCTACTCAGAGTGATGAATGCCTCAAACCCAAGGACAGGGCACTAATGGCAGGTCTGAAGATAAGACAGGACACACCCTGACTGATCAAAATCACACTGTGAGGAATAGGATTCAGGTTTGTCTAATAAACAGGTTGGCACTCAAAGCATAAGTGATGGTTTGGGCCACTCTAGTAACACAAGACTACAGCATTTATCACTGTGGAAATTGGAAAGGAAGGGAGCTACTATACATAATCATCACTCATCTTGTGAAAGGTAGGTGCCTTCAGCCTCCCGGTTAATAGCAACATTTATTCACTTCTACGTGCAAGGCTAATGTAAAAGAGGGACCTATGAAGACGGAAAATGACAAAGCCAGAGATCATTATGACTTAATTGGCAAGTGTGGTGGCAAAAAAAAGAAATAGAGTGCCATTAATTTCCAGCAGTTGAACAGGGGAACCAAAATGGCTAATAAATACCATTACAGGGAAAGCAAAGTACATTTTGTCTAATTGCTTGCATCGTGAACCGATAACCTTTTAGCATTTGTAAACGCGCACTGTGTGATGTGATTTTTGTATCGCATTAGCTTCTGTGCGTTCTGGCACATTCACATCCATCATTTCCAAAGCCATGTTACGGCTTTCACATTTCCTGCATTTAAAGGTTATTCTAAAAAAAAACAAATCCCTCACAATAAATAAATAAATAAATAAATAAATGCAGTACATATTTAAATTCTTCTATTTCTATCTTTAAGAGTATCTTCAGTTATTATTAATGTACAGCCAAAATACCAACTTCTTTCTTTCTTTCTTTCTTTCTTTCTTTACATGCACTAGACAAAGAAAAATGCTGTTATGGAAATCTTAAACTTTGCTTGTTACATTGCAATTTTGATTGTTAAAATTGCTTATTTGCCTTTATTTCAGTTAATGTTTAATTAGATTAACTATTGTACAACTGCTTCTCCAACCAATCTGTGTTCCTTAGTCTTTATCTTCAAACCTGAGGGACAAACAAAGCACTTGTTCATTAAGGTGCCTGTACAGTGTTCATTAATTGTTCATTAGTAACTCCCTATAAGTGGTTTAAAGGTCCCATATTTTATTATTTACTAAGAAGTTGACAAAGGTCTGCTTAAACTTAACTGCTCATATATGTGCGTAATAAGATAAGTTACAAGATAAAAGTTTATGCTGTAAATATAAAATGCTTTCATACCTCACTGTCTATGCATTAAAATGCTAATAAGCTACTACCGAGCCACACCTCTCTCTGGGGGAGGTCTTCCCTTCTTTGAGTTCCTCTTTTGGGGATGGGGGGGGCATCTAATTGGAAATTAATTTTTTTTTTTTTTTAAAAAGAACAATAATAAAGTGAATGGATTCATTTTCATGATTTTCATTATTCATACACACACCATATTAATGTATAAAAATGACTAAAAAGTATCATTTGCATAATCGGTCCCCTTTACATCTTGCTGAAATGGCAGCATTTCTACCTCGGCACTTATTTTCTACTGTTTTTTTTCTCAGTAAACTTCTCATTGACAAACTGCTCATTCCAAAGTTTAGCATAAAAAAGTATGAACTCATCCTCTCTCATAAAGTATAATACAATATTCGAGCCAAGACATGTAGCAGAAACAAAATTTATGCCTGAAGGTTCTCTGTTGCTCTTCTAATCCACTGTATCTTTATTAATAACAGTGATGACAAGACATGCTGGACTAGAGGCGCTTCTACAAGATAATCTCCAGGGTCGCTTAATCCACTTACATTCAGCAGGTTTGTTTCTTTCTTTTTGTCTTTTTTTTTCCTTCCCTAAAAACAAAATTCTTAAAATTACCAAGACTGGTGATATCCCTGAGCTATTTCCAGCTACTGGGACTAAAAAAAAAGTGTTTATATTGTAAGTGTGTGTGTGTGTGTGTGTGTGTGTGTGGGGGGGGGGGGGGGGGGGGTTCATATTTAAAACATTCAAAAAAAGAAGAAAAAAGAATCTAATATCGCAGATAAACAGATGTCTCAGAATGAATAATAGATTGGAAGGAATAAGGGATATGTGTTAGCATGAAGGGATAAATGGAAGAAAAAGGGGAATGCAGAGAAAGGGGGAAAGTGAAAGAGGTGGAAAGCATGGGGCCCCAGACAGGCTGGAGCAGCGCAGGAAAAGCTTTTTCTTTTCTTTTTTTTTTTTCGCTGACAGGGAGGAGAGAGTCAGCCAAAAATAACCTTTTTTCCTGTCATACAGCTGGTAAGAAAGGTATTGAGCATTCAGCAACAGAGACAGGAGAAGAAAACAGAATAGGGAATAAGGAAAAGAGAGGAACGTCTGAGGAGTCAATCCTCACCTGGGCGGTGTCAGGAATCTTCTCTCTCTGACTTCATCCTCTGTGCATCAGAAACTCGGTCCCAGTTTGTATTTTTGCAGTACGTGCTTAAATTCCTACACTGACATTTTTTTAAATTAGAAGTAATGCAGGACTTTGAATGCTTCTAATATGTGCTGTGGTTTCGGAAAAAAACCTTCAGATGATGATGTGGCTGAATTCTGCGAATAAAAAAAAGATGTAAAATTGAGCCACAGGAAAAAAATATTAGATTTTGGTAGCATGTTGGCGCAGTGGTTAGCACCGTGGTCTTTCACCGGCAGGACTGTGGGTTCGATTCCCGCCTTGGATCTGTGTGCATGAAATTTGCATGTTCTCCCTGTGCTTGGTGGGTTCCCTCTGGGTATTCCAGTTTTCTCCTACAGTCCAAAGACATGCAGATTAGGTTAATTGGCGTTCGCAAAAAGCTCATAGTGTGCGAATGAGTGTGTGTGCATGTGGCACCCTGCAAGAGCTCTGAAAGCTTTTGTATATCATATGTCGACTTCTGTCAAATCAGCATCCAGTTCCAGCAGAAAGACGACATTTAATGAATTGTCTGGCTCTAAAATATATCTAACCTTCTGGCTTTCAAGCTGTTATGATGGATTTAATTTTATTATCCTTAGCCTTATTAGAGAAACTATCTGAGGCTTTCATGTTTACTATGTTCCAAAAAGGACCATTTTAAAATGTTTTTTTTTTCTTTACATCTTTAGTCAGCAGATAAACCAGAGCCTCTCTCACATGCTCAACACAAAACTCAAATAAATGCTTGCTCCTGGACTTTTCCTCAATCTTTGCGCACAAAGCCATTGCTCTTTTTCAGATTATACAGTATTCAACAGCATGCCTGCTACACTGTGGGTATTCCAACCTGTTCTATAAATGTGTCTATATGTCATGTACCTCCAGCTTTACCCTGCTGTTAAAGAGCAAGAGAAGTTCTTCTTACTTTAGGGTTAAAGCAAAGTGCAGGCTTGAATTCATTGGAGCGCAGTGTTGAGCTCTTTCTGCTAACGTAAGTATTTAAAAAGGTGGCAAAAGTTCACAATAAACACAAAGGATACCTTTTAAGTTTTGCACTACAGAGATTTAACATTTGCAATTATTACATTTATCACTGAGTAGTACCTGAAAAACTGTTTTACAGTCATCACATCAGGAGGTATTTATCTCCAGGTGTCCAGGTGATCAAATGATCTCACTGTAGAATTTTGTAGTTCAGCAACTTTGGCAGCCACCAACTGTTTCACTTGGGCTAGACCACATTTTCTTTGGGGGGGGGGGGGGGGGTGTTATTTTCTCCCTAATTTAGTCGTGTCCAATTCCTCCCCGTCACTAGGGGGCTCCCACATTAAAGCTGCTACTACCACTCAGCCTCCGTTTCCTTCGAACTATGTGACGCCACCCGACCGCCTCTTTTCGAACTGATCGCTAATGCACCGTTGGGGGCGGCTAGCTAACATACGTGAGCTCACAGACGCCCCTGACTGGCTGTAGAGCCGTGATTAATGTGGGAGCACTAAGTACTTCTCCTCCCTCCCCTCTGAGATAGCTCGGCCAATCAGCTCTCTCTAGACCTCCGGCTGCGAGAGGTTACAGCATCACCCGGGAATCGAACTAGCGAGCATGTTACCGCTACCCCACTCGGAGGCCTGGCTAGACCAGCTTTAAGGTGGTATCAACAAAGAGATGTCGCTAGCTACAGTACGTCACTTACACAAACTCTATAACCCTGTTACTAGCACATCCTCCCTCCTATTTTCCACTTTCGAGCCTATTCCGGTGAGGTGCTGTAAGAAACATCCCTGGATGATAAAATGTGACCCGTTATATCAAGCCAGGTATTAAGTGGCACAGGTTAGCATTGCACTATGGCCAATAGAGTGCAGTAGGGCAAATGTATCAAATCTTCTATTTCAGCAAAAATCATTTGATAAATACGTTATCTTCCTGATCCTTCAGTTTTAATCCTAAACGGTGTTGTAAAGCACTTTATTGGACACTATCCAAGCTGGTTACGCCAGTTGTGATAGAAAAACAAGCTAAAAATAGGATTTCAATTGAGTTTACCGAGGCGCTCCTAAACAAAGACACAGTAATGTGTCTTTGTTTACTGAGACAGTAATGAACGTAGTATTAGAACTGAGCCAATTGAGCCAACGATCTAAAAACATATCATATGTATAAGTAAAATCACTCAAATTGTGACGTAATACCTGATTTGTGAGTGGTCACAAATTTGAGATCCCCAACCATCCTTTCTGAGACTGAAGAAGCTATTTGGATGTGTAAAAAGTAATTTAAAATCAACACAAAGAAATCCAGTTGGCATGATTCAACTTCAAAATTCCACCCAATTCAGGAAGAAAAGGGGAGAGAGCAACTTGCAAAGTCCCTCCCCTGGTTAGACTCCTGGGCATTGTCCTATTTCCTGCATTCTGATTGGCCAATAAAATGCACTTCCATAAATGGCTGAAGACCAGGGTAGACGGTAGCTTATTTGCTTTTAACGCTGAAAATTATGAAACAGAAAACTTCTTTGAAACAGAAGTAAAACGAATGGAATTTCAGGGATGCAGCAATAAGACTTAAACTCCTGAGACTCAAATGTTCTCATATGAGGTCATGACATTTTCTCGTCTGTGTACTGTACCCTTGTTCAAACCACATATGACGACCATTAGATATAATTCTTTCGCCAAAGTTCTTCCTGTCTAAAGACATTGATTACGTTCATAATGGTCTCTTGCCAACGATTAGGTTAAAGGAAACTGTAGATGTAAAGGTTCACATTGGGTTGGAACTAGAGAAACAACACAATTTAACAACTTTGAACCTGGTCATGTCCTCAGGCTCGAAATTTAGTTCAGTTCTCAATAGATATCAAGTATCACAAGGGGGTCTCTTTCATAAATAACATAAGTACCAGAAATGTAACTAATATGAAACCTCCAGAGCATGAACTTTAGTAACAAATTCCTCTTGTCAGATAAAACTGTACTGACGCGTCACACACTACAAGAAACCACAAAACAATTTGCATTTGGTTATGGATACGGGACTGACGGCTGTTATATTTCCAATCAGGAATTCCTGCAGCATTGAATGTGACATGCAGAAAGATCACGTCAACTCACAGCTCCGCACACCCACATCTTGGGAATGTAAATGACAATTCTTAAACTGGAGCACAACGTCACCGTGGAAATAGGCCAACCCAAATTCATGAATAATTGGCTGTGAGTGTGGTTTAAATTGAAAAAGACAGCCTAATCAAGAAACATGGGCAACGGAATGCTTATTTAGTGCCAAGTGAAAGGAAAATCACAGCTAATAGTTTTTCAGGGAATGTAGTAATGCTGTAACATAATGTAAGATGATTATGCTATGAAATTGCAAAATGTTCATTTTTAATTAATAACCCTTTCCTTTGCAATGGTTTAAAATGTTTGTTCCCCCCCCCCCCCCAAGTTAATCGATATAATATAAAACTGTAATTTTTTTCTAATTCTATAGAAGCAATAAGACACAAAGATCGTTCAAGTCAAACCAGGACTTTTGATCACGCAGTTAGGAGCATAAAACTCCCTTTATTTCTCTATACTGTATAATCCCCTGCTACACTTTTGTTTTTGTTATCCCAGTGTTTTGATTTTGTTATCCCAGTGTTTCACTAGAGCTTGGACACCTTCAATGTAAAAAGTTTTCTCAGTACTCCACAGCCATGATCAGACTGCCTACTTAACGTCTGAAATGTTGGCCTCCCAGGAACTCCTTGAATGGCTCAAAAATGTGGAAGTGAGGTCAGGATTGTACGAGGGATGTGGCAATAACTCCCAGCCGTGCTCCTGTACTGTGCAAGTGAACGATTTTCTGTACAGTTCCCACAGACATATACGCAAGTTGGCGCCAAGTTATCTGTTGATTTCCAAGGATCAGGTGATCCACTCACTGAACATTCACAGGAACAGCTGCAGTGGGATTTGAGCCACCTGGGATTGTCATTCACAGACATACGGTCTTCATTAAAACGTTTGTACCGTTCAAATGTTTTACTGTGGCTAAGAGTCACTTTTATCAAGTCCCTGTTTGACTTGAACACCCTTTGTATGAGAATCAGTGCATTGATACTGTTAAATTTATAGTTTGAATCAGATGTGATCACACTCATTTTTCGCAAACCTAGAAAAATAGTAGGCTCAAAAATAGTTATGACGCAGGATAACGTTAGGATCATCAGAATTTAAAAGAAGATTTTAAGTTCTAGAAACAAAAGATACAGTGGCTTAGCAGTGTCGCCTTGCACCTCCAGGGTCTGGGTTTGATTCCTGCCTCAGTGTCTGCAAAGACATGCAGATAAGTTTAATTGCCATTTCCAAATTGCCCAGAGTGTGTGAATGAGTGTGTATGTATGTGTGTGCCCTGTGATGGATTGGCACCCTGCTCAGGGTCTACCCTGCCTCATGCCCTAAGTCTCCTGGGATAGGCTCCCGCCCCCTGCGACCCTGAATACAGCATACAGCAGTATAGATGTTGAGTGAGTGAGTGAGTGAGTGAGTGAGTGAGTGAGTGAGTGAGTGAGTGAGTGAGTGAGTGAGTGAGTTCTAGAAACCTTTCCTCCTTTTCTTCCATTTTTCACATTTGAATTGTTATTTTCAGCAGGAAGAATATAACAAACTAATCTTCTTCCTAAGTATCATGTCAGAAGCACTAAGGAGATGCAAAGAGTAAAAAAAAAAAAAAGAGTGAGCAAGATTGTGAGGAGGATGTGTGTGTGCGAGAGAGCGATAGATAGAGAGAGAGAGAGAGAGAGAGAGAGAGAGAGAGAGAGAGAGAGAGACATCAGAAAAAACAGCAGAGGCAGAGCAATTCCCCACGGTCTCCAGAGCTGCACGGTCTTCCGAGAGCACTCGTCTGCCTTCTGAATCAACGCCTCACCTCTTCCCTCTTTGAAGAAGCTAGTTTGCCCTGCAGTTTCCCCTAGTGGCTGCGCCTGCACCGCAGCAACACGCAGCCGCTTGTCTTTATACGCTTGATTTTTGTTCGCCAAAGGCATGTGACGTTGGCTCCTGAGGGCTGTGGGCATCTTGTGAAAAAACAATTCAGCAAGAGAGTGTGAATCTGAGTCAACAGAAATACAGAGTAACTCATCAACATGTCAGAAAGCTGTCGGGGAAAATCCCAGCTCTCCTGTAAAAGCACCAAGCGAACAGAAGTCGAAATTGAGCTGTAACATGACTAAGCTGCGTGTTGTTTGTTACGGATCATTTCTAGTTTTGGGTAATATGTCTCATCATTTTCATAATTGAATGTTAACCTGAAGGTTATCTGAAGGAAATCTTTACCTCAACTGCTTTGCCTTTTCAAAAGCAAGATGACGCTTTGTTTATGTCTTCTCTATGTTTAAATCCTAGGTCCAGAATGGGGGATAATACCTTTATTTAGTTAATTAATATTAATTTTAATTATTAGGTTTATCTCAGGGTACTCGATGTGACATTTAGGACTTGTACATGTAACCTCAACCTAAAAATAATTTTTCAGGAGAAATGTTGGAGGAATGGTGGCTTAGTGGTTAGCATTATCGCCATGCACCTCAAGGGTTTGGGTTCGATTCCCACCTCAGGGTCTGTGGTCATGGATGGACTTTGCATGTTCTTCCTGTATTTGGTGGGTTTCCTTCAGGATCTCCAGTTTCCACCCACAGTCCAAAGACAGGCAGATTAGGCTAATTGGCATTCTCAATCAAGCATGTGTATGTGTTTGAGCCCTGTAATGGATTGGCACCATCCCTCGTGCCCTCAGACTCCTGGGATATGCTCCAGGCCCCTGCGGCCCTGTACACAGGATATAGACGGTGAGTAAGGAAAAAGGTTTTTATTTCATTGACCTTATTCTTCATTTTACATATGTTAAATAAGCGATAATAATGAACGTATGAAAAATATGAATATGTCTATTATATGCTTTTCTGTCTTAACATGTGGCATTATAGTGAGATTTAATACTTGATGATTTGATGTTAAATTTCCATTGTATGTTTCAGAATCATGCAGTTCTTATGCATTTTGCTTTGCATTTTGCTTTGCACTAGGTCAGCTGTTTCTTTGAAACTTACTGTTGAACTATCTGTATGCTTATTGAAGTAGTTACTCATCACTTTGGCATTTGTATAACACACTACTTTCTCGGTAATGTATATGGGAGTGGAAATTCTCTTGAATAGAAATCAACATTTTGGATCGTTTCGGCTGTGTGGAGCTGCTTGGTATTAAAGCCTAAAGCTTAAAGTAGATGTAACTAATAATCGGATGCAAATTATTCAACATAAAATGACATTCAAATGGTGTAACGCAATAGAATATGTTTGTAGACTTGCACCAGAATGTGAACATCTGACTGCTTTCTCATTTTTCTCTCGTTCACTGAATCAGTAGTTTATTCGCCAGGTGCGGCTCCCTGGAGTGTTCCTGAACTCTAAAGCGCACACATAGACACTTAATCAATTACGTATCCTGGAAACGGAGGCAAAACTAATATACAGGTGCTCACAAACACTGATATACTGCACATCATCGGAGCGTCCCGGCATGCACTCCTTTAGATCCCATCCAGTCCTTCTGAACTGCCATCACAGCCAGATTGATCAGTTCCTTTTTAAATTCAAGATGGTGCTGTTTTCGGGGAGGCGATTGGCAGGACACTTTAGAGTAACATCTGTTTGTAGTTTCGAAGATGTATTGCTGCTCAAGCATTAAATACAGTACATGTATTACTAGCATTAAAGGGGTCAGGGGTGGGTCTGCTGCAGTTCTTCATCCAGGCGGCATAAAAACGTCTGGCTGGATTTCACTGTACAATAGCTATCTGACTATGATGAGTCAGAGCAAGCCGAAAGTCAGAGACTGAAAATTCAAGTCGCTAATTTTGTTCTTGAATATTTAACCATGCTCAGTTTTCTGTTAAACCTATTGAGCAGCAGTGTCTTTTTATACACACATCATCAATTTCTTGAGCAAATTTTGGTTTAATGGGTTTACTTGGTCTGAACTCAAGGGTTGTGAGGTTCAGTATGTCTTCTAGTAAAATGAAGAATGATTAAGGTAGTTAGTGTGTGTTAAAGTTTGTATGAGGTGTCGAGGTGCTGAGTGTCCTGCTGCTGAATCTCAACCAGGATTTACAGCATTTGCAGATTTTAACCCAAGATCAGATCTAATTGATGGCCCCTGCTCTTTGTCAAGATTAAAGGTCCCATACTTTCCTATTTCTTTAACAAGTTAACATGCAGTAGGTAGGTCTCAGGTTGTGCCTGCTAATGCTCCAGCTCCAGCTTATTTATTCCTCAACCCCCCTTTATTGCATGCAGTCTCCAAAAGCACCATTGGATTATCTTATCTTATATGAGGTCACAATAGGGGGAAAATTGAATTGGCTTATTTAAGTGCTGGCTAATACAAAAATGGAAAAAAAAACATTTTTGTACATGCCCACTGTAGAGCCATTTTAACATCTAAAATACCTAAAAAGTGGATTTTGCAAAATAGGTGCCCTTTAAAGCACAACTCTACATCTCTCCCTGATCAGCCTGAAGCCTGATGCTAACATTTATTTGTATAGAACATTTAACAATAATAGGTGTAAAAAAATAAACAAAATAAAAATAAATCTGAATGGAGGAATCCCCAATGACCAAGCCAACACCAACAATATTGAGGAAACCTCCCTTGAGAAAGAAACCTTGAGAGGAAAAGGAAACACCCTTTTTAGGTGATTATGCGCATTTGGGTATACATCTGTACAATGTGTTGAAAGGACATTTGGCAGTCTTCAGCCTACAGTATATATAAACATGCAATGTGGCGGAGGAACCTTTAGGTGACCTTTTGTGAACAATCAGTTTAGCTTGCACGGACGGAACTGGTTTTGCTGCCACACGCTACTGCATCCATGCCAGGACGTTACACAAAGACGTGGGTATTTAGTCCAGACATTGAAGCCACGAGGAGCGTGGTTGCCTTCGCTACAGCTTTGGTGGAGCATCTCATCAGCAGTGCTGTATCTACTCTTTGTTAATGCTTTTCATCAAACACAATCTTTACCTTATAGCCCTAATAAGCACATACTGTAGTGATGGAACAAATAAAGGCAGACTAAGAAGATGGATATCCTTATATTCCATTCATCCAGGAACTTCTGTAGTTCATCTAGGGACTGTGGAAGCCAATGATGACCATTGTATTTATTCCCATTTTGTACACATGCACATTCACACCCTATGGGCAAATTGGGAACGCCAATTACTGTAGCCTAATCTGCATGCCTTTGGACTGTGGGAGGAAACCGATCAAGCATCAACCGATCAAGGTGGAAACCCATCAAGCATGGGGAGAACATGCAAACTCCATGCACACAGACCCGGGACCTGGAGGTGCAAGGCAACAGTGCTAACCACTAATTCACCATGCCGCCATCCTTATTATCACTGTAACAAAAATGTAAGATTTGCTCAGATCTTGACTTACTTGTAAGTAGAAGAGGAAGAAAAGGCTGTCCTTGAGTCTTTCAGTCAAACCTTTGGTACAAGCTGCTGAGGTTCCACAAGATTTTTGCAGTAAGGATCGGCAACATGTCAGCAGCAAGACTATGTCGGGGCACCAGGGAGACAGAGAATACAGCATTCAGCTCACGTCTGGTCTTTTTCTGCCTGATGGCAAAAGGTTATACTGAGTACAGATCAAAGCATTTTGGTGTGAAGCAATTGACAGCTTCAAGGTTACACAATTCAGATAACATCCTGGCTATTGATCATCCTGCTTCAAAACAACACTTGGCACACATGTATCCTGGAGCCAAGATCCTTCTATTGGTTACTTAAGAACCAAGGAACTTAATGATTAGAGATGATTCAGTGATGCATCGTCATTCTTTTGTGTGGCAGTTCATATACAGTATCACCACACTCCAATATCGGTTAAATTTTTTTTACCTTTATATATGTTTGCGATTGAGGGGGTAAGTCATTGACATTCCTCTATAATCCTGCAGGTGGTACAATCTAAACTGTTCACACATTGGCAGGCAGGACAGCATCCTGTGTAGTAAGAGAAAATTATTTGCTAAGTTTGTTTGGAATTGAAAAAATCGGGAAAAAAGTTACAGAATCAGGGTATTTCTAAGAAATCACGATACTTATCGATATCACAATACAAATCAAATTAGCACAGTGGTATCATGGTAATATCGTATCGTGCGGTCCCTGGTGATCCCTCTCCCTACCAATGATAGTCCTGTGAACCTAGTTCTGTGCTGATTGGACACAATGTGTAAGAATTTTATTTGGAAAAAATAATTTCACTATGACAAAATAAACAAACAAACAAACAAACAAACAAATCCTAAAACAATCATAAAGCTGAAAAGTTTAAATTCTGGTAAACTGGTAGACCATCTTAGCCAGGTGTTGTAATGGTAATGCCACATTATTAACAAGATAGTTATAAGAAAAAATTCAGCATTTAGGCATTTAAAAAATCTTTAGTTGGTTAATAATAGAGCAGTTAGTTCCAACTGAGCAATACGATTGGATGAGAAGCTTTCTGCCAGTGCTGATAATAGATGATAACAGCACTGATACATTTAACTATGTGTATTACTCCACATTCCAGGTGTTCTACAATCATTAATTGGTTGCAACATGGGTGAAAGTAGGTCTGTACGGTCCGCAGTAAGGGGTAGAGAGTAGCTGCCTGCCAAAACGCACAATCAAAGGCAGTCACGAAAGCACTTTCAGCAAGAAAACACATGAATTAATCTTATGCCATTTTATGCAATAATTAATAATTGCTTCTATGTCGTTCTGAATTGCCTCCATGTTGTTTTATACTGTATATGCCTCATGTAAGCTACAAAGCTAACTAGCTTCTAACGCAAGGCTGAAACCCAAATCTCAAATTCCAAATGCAACCAAGTGCTCTACTTGATGGAAGTTAAACTGGTTAAGTAAACACTTCATAATAGTAAAGTAATATCACACTCCAGATTGTGCCGTTGTTCTGGATATCAACACAGCTGTGATGCCTGTAGCATTCAGGCTGCACCCTCATGCTGATATTTAGCACGACAGCACTCCTTCTCATGTCATATTGCTTATTTAATCCATTTATTAAAGTATTAAATACACCTATATCATATTTTTGCACAACCATAACAATATACATTATACTCCTCAACATTGTTTTGCTTACTAGACATTTACCTCATGAATTTGTGAACATGTTCTTGCCCCTCATACTTGTCTAATGACGCATGCATGGTTTTGTCCATGCTGTATGATCTGGAATTCACAGTTTATTTACCTTCTCGAAACTATAACAATCCTAACGAAGAGCCCGAACCAGAACAACATTCCTGAAAGGCGAAACCCGGGTCTACGTCTGAGCATCTACACATAATAACATGTACAAGTGTACAGACGCTCAGGCACCCACATGCACACACACACACACACACATACACATCCAGACGCACAGACAAACACACACGAGCATGACATCAGCACACTCTGACCTGCGTGGCCTTTGGAAGGCTTCGGTTTCCTGAAGCCAGTCTCGTAATGACAGATACAGTTTCAGAGTCGAGTCTTAAACATTCCCTGAATCTCTCCGTCTCAGTAGCACACACTCCTCTAGCTAGCACACATGTGGTTAATAAGCTGATGCTGTGCAGGGCCTCCTTATGTGGCCAAGGGAGGCCCCTGCACAACCCCAGCCAGCTAAAATAACCAAATAATCAGAATTTCTAAAAACAATGGCTTCCTGACTTTTCCTCGAACTCTCACCTTAGCATTTTGGGGTCGCAAAGCCTAAACTTGAACCAGCCCCTTCTACTGCGTTCAGCTAACTGCCACTTCTGTTTAACGCAACTCTCTGTCATCCGAACTGCGAGACAACAACAGAGCTAAACCGAAGCCAGCTGTAGGAGACAGGACGCTCTGCTATGTAACCCTTTTCCCAGCGCAGAGACACAAGCAGGGGTGCTTTCGAAAGAATGTCCTGTATTGGTTCATATCTGCATTTATTTCACCATCAGAAGAGCTCGGAACATTTCCTGCACGCCATACTTGAAACGAAGCTCAATTCCGGAGGAATGTGTTTGGCTAATTATCTGCACTTTCATCAGATCCTTTTTTTTTTCTGGAAGGGTTTTACTTATTTACTGATATTCGATGACCTCTGCCTATTTTGCCTCAAAGACCCTAAAAAAAGATTATGTGCTCATGCTCACAACCTTAAGGCTGCCAGTGACTACATGGCACAATCGCAGTCTCTTAGGAATGGTTGGCGAGATTTATAGAGCTTCGACTGGGGAAAAGTTTGAGCAATTCAAGAATAGAATCAGATTTGTTAAGAAGCTTTAAAAACACTGGTACAAAATCAAGCCGACCTTGTACACAAACAGCGGGGGGGGGGGGAAAAAAAGAAAGAAAGAAAAAAAAAACACATTTGGTTGGTAAAACATAACCTCAGTTACTATGGTTACCATAGCTGATCTTATCACTTGCAAAATGTGTGAATGTGAAAGGGCTAATATTTGGGGAGAAAGGCAAAAAAAAAAAAATCTTAAAAATAAATAAATAAAATGAGACATTAAAACATTGCTCTACTGATTAAAACCACAACAGTCTGTGATGTCGACATCACGTGGGAGCGTTAACACTAGCATGGTTATAATGACGTTTTTAACAGGAGAATCAGTTTAACAACCCTAAGGTTTTGTTGTTAGTTCGTAAAATAAAAAAAGCACAGCTTTGTTTCATGCACACATCATTAAACATCATATCAGACCCCGGTCACATTGTGCCATGTTTCCACTACATCCCCAAACAAATTGGGTGAACGCAGTATAAGAACCAGGCAGGAAAACACTTGTGAAACCGGTAAGGGCGTAGTATTGTCTCTCTCCCTTGACATGGTGAGGACATAGTTGAAGCAAGACGCAGTAAGAACTTTATCATGACGTATTGACCAATTAACGGCATAACTAACACCCCCTAGGGACTTGATTGACGTACAGACAGGAAAGCTTGTTCTGACTGAGTTGGCATTGGGATGTCACTGCAGTGTCGCTCCGTCACTGTGCCCTCTTTAGGCTTGGGCTGTGACCATTGTGGATCCATACCAATGCATTAAGTTCATATTGCATTCTTCTGGTTATTAGCATGTTTAGGGCGCACAGTGTGATCTGACCAGACATAGTAATAACTCAGTTTGATCTCATCGGACCTGGTAAGCGCAGGATCATGTGCGTGACAGGAAATAAATCACTACATGATAGACAAGAAATAGTACTATATAAACTACACTTCATACACTTTGTTGGTGTTACAGGGCATTAGCAAGAAAGAAATACAAGATGTGTTGAAATAATAGAGCAAACTCATTCATGCATCATCTATACCGCTTCATCCTGCACACAGTGTTGCAGGGGGCCTGGAGCCTAGCCCTGGAGCTTTAGGGCATGAGATGGGGTACACCCTGGGCAGGGTCCCAATCCATTGCAGCGTAGAGCAAACTTTCCACAATGTAATCACAATGTGATGGATGATGATGGTGGTATTAGCATAAAAGTTCAAGCTTTGGAAGTTTGAGCAGAGTGTTCAGAGATAGATGAACAGGCAACAATACTGTATTATAAATATTGACTTACATCAAGACAAAATTAACTTTTTACTCATAATTAGAGACTCCAATATGTGTAAACAAACAAAAAAATGTGAGGAAAAAAGGGCATTTAGAACACGGCAATCCGATTTTCCCCCCATTGTGACCTCATAAAAGAAAAAGCCCCCCCCCTGCTCAACTCTGCTGTTCACTGGCGTAATGGCTCATTTACATAGACCCTGAAATGGCATATTCGCAGGAGGACTGGAGGGAGTTTGATGTATTAAAAATCCATTACCTGAGGGGTATTTCAGCTGGAGCATTAACACACACACACACACACACACACATTCTGGCAGAGCTCTGAGTCGTGTGTTAACTTGTTAAAGAAATAGTGACATATGGGACCTTTAATATCGAGCCTCAGCTCAGGCTGATTTGCTGAATGCGCTACTTGAATTGTTCTCTTATAAACATTATCTCTGTCTTTTATTCCCGTGCAGGAAAACAGATTCCACAGATGGTTGTAATTTAGGTTCAATACAAGGAAGACAATAGTCCCTTCTATTTTCCCTCACAGACATATGATCCCCGTCATATAAACAACAACCAGCTTATTCTCTCCAATACCATATATTTACGTTATTCAATAAACATTTAGAGATGGAGAACATTGCATTACTATGCCTCAGGCTAGGAAGAAAGCCTTTGCATCTCCTTTTCCTGCACGAGCATACATCATCTAGTTACTGAAAGATGATTGAGTGGTACAGCTGAATGCTTTATTGAAGAGGAAGATTTTTTTTTTATTAAAAAAGCATCTGATTAGTGAGGTTAGAGCAAATTCAATAAGCCTTTCTTTGGCTGATGTTGGATAGTGCGCTTGTGGTTGTGTTAATGCCCGATCACTGCAGTTGCCCTGTCACTTCTAAAGAATGAGTGAGAGAGGTAAAAGACAGTCATATTAGAAGCCACACATTAAACACCAACATCTCTATCTATATGATAATAATTACCATTTCTCATCATATGAAACATTTTAAATAAAGCAATATTAAAACTAGAGTTTTTCTTAGCAACCTTTTCACCAAGGTCCATAAATTATTACACATACATATTTTATACATAAGAATAAAGAATAGCTACCACTGATTGATCAGTTCTCTGCCATTCATATAGTAAGCATATCTTACATTTTATATTACTTCATTCTTAGTTCTAAATAAGATACAGAATTCTATGTGGTATTTTACTATTTTAATTTAATCATAACTACAGCCCACATACACTTTATGGCCAAACCTGCAATTCCATTCTATATCCAAGTACATATACTGTACAGTACTTCAATATGGAGTCAGTCCCCCTTTTCCACTCTTCTTGGAAGGCTACAAGATTTTGGAGTGTTTCTGTGGGAATTCCTGCCCATTCATTCTGTAGAGCATTTATGATGATGTTGAACGAGGAGGCCTGGCTCTCATTCTCCGTTCCAGTTCATCCCAAAGATGCTAGATGGGGTTGAGGTCATGGCTCTGTGTTCGGGCCAGTCAAGTTCTTTCACACCGAACTTATCAGACCGTGTCTTTATAGTACTTGCTTTGTGCACTGGGGCACGGACATGTTGGAACAGAAAAGGGCCTTCACCAAACTGTTTTCAAAGTTGGAAGCATAGCATAGTCCAAGAAGTCTCGGTATGCTGAGGCATTAAGATTGTACTTCACTGGGGATAAGGGGCCTGAATTCAATAAATAACAGGTTTGGCCAAATACTTTAGCCTGTATAATGTACTGTACATATGACAACCCAAGAAAGTGAGGGTAAGCCTAAAAATTATTCTACGACCACCATGCTTCGCTGTAGGAAAGATCTTCTCAGGATGCTTGTTTGGGATTCCAACACAGTCTGTATAAGAACTGATAAACCCTCCGCAAAGTCTGAAGAGCATTTTTGAAGATCAACTGTGGGAGCTCTGGTCTTTGCCATCTTGGCAAAAGCTGACTCTGCCTAAACCCCATTTAATTCACATATAGGTGGAATGAATGGAGCTTGGATGTTTGTTGGAACACAACTATTTACTATATGTACTACATGCTAACTAGTTTAGTTTTAGCCTAGCTAAAATGTGGCTAACATTAATTTGTACCATATGCTAACGTTACTTTGTATTTGACATTCACACCCTACATGTCCCATGCCAGCTCATAGATTTCTTGTGCTATGTAAAACTACAATGATTCCACTTAGCTGGTTAGCTAAAGTGATGCAAAACAGACAGCTAGCGATTCAACATCTGCAATGCAGCTGTTTCTCAGAATGTGTGAAATTATGCAACTGGATGGCATAACTGTTGAGTTACATTAAAAAAATACTCAAATTCATTTGTTGTACCAGGCTGTAAACATGTTTATTTCTGTTGTAAAGTTGGACATTGGACACTGACTCACTTTTGGAGCCAAAAGTGGTCATTCGAGGAACTGCATGTTGGACTAATTTTTCATAACCGGAGGTTGAGCCCTGGTTTCCACTAAATAATAAATAAATAAATAAATAAATAAATAAATAGTTCCAGGTGTTGGAACTATAATAAGAGTCACTCGTTTTAGGAACATCTGGCAACCCTGGATTTGTATTAATACCACTTGTGCTTTGCTTCCATTTTATTCACCATAATTTCCCTTTCCACTTTCAGGGTCTCTGCTTCTCCTTTTTTTTTTATATGTCTAAACAATCCTGGTCATGACGGAGGTCGAGATGTCTGAGTTTAATCAAGCGCTCGGCGTTAGCAGTGTTTACTGGATTTCATCATTTTCAGAACAGATCCGTGGCTCTCAGCAGACTCTGTATCTCCCTTCCATCTGATCTATCACAAAAGACTCTCTAATCCAATGATGAATTCAATCTCTTTTTTCCCACACCTTCTATTGTTGAAAAAAAAAGTGAGAGAAAGAATGGAGATGAATCTCAGCTGGAATAGAAGCAGAAATTTAAATGAAATCTCGCTCCAAAGTGGCAACACTCTTAGGCAGCAGGTTGTACATGAATATAAAAATGACTTCTAAGACGCATTACCTCATAAACACGAAATATGGCCTTTCAAGCTCCTAATAACTTATAATCATGTTCTAATGCCATGTGCTGTACTGCATGACCTTGATAATAGTCATAATAATGACTTGTTAATAGTCTTCATTCGCTCTGATAGATCCTTGTCAGGAAAAATGAATGATATCGGAGTGGCATGACGGTTTAAAAAAGTCCCATAATCACAAAAACCAGTTTAACTGCCTTACTTGTAGAGCGAGAAAAACAAACAAACAAACAAAAAAAAAACGTCCACGACAATTAAGCCGTCTGTGTGCATCGAGTTTGTCTCCGAGGAAAGATCGGTCCTTACTAGGTCTACAACTCTACATAATCACTTCTTTGTATTACCAAATGAAGTAATGCAACCAGACTAGTCGCATTTATGAAACCATAAATTGAACGCTTATAAAGGAAACATTGTGAGAGCAGGACTGGAGCTGGAGCTCAGTGGAGAACACGTCTCTCGTCGAACGAGGCCGAATTGAGAAACCAGTTGTGTAATTAGTGTTTCTACATGAACATAAACAGGAGTAAATCATCACCTCTTTTGCAAACCATGCACGTTTTTTGTACAGTATTCCTGAAGTTTCTTTTGTAAATGATGCTTTTTGTCCAGATGATGATGATGAGGTATGTTTTCGAGGCTTGAAGGATTGCAAAATTATGAGGTATGTGATTTGAGTTCTACCCGGAAAGGACATTATGGAAAGAACTTGTGAGAGTGTATGACTTCTAAGCTCGGCCACAAAAACCACACTGGGATGAGAGCCAGACCAACCATCAAACCCTGGTAGATAGTTCATTTGAACAAGGGACGGCAGACATCAAAAGATCCTATTGTTCCTGAAATTTTTAAACGAAAAAGTCTGCGAGAGAACGTTCCTTTCCAAGCACAAAAGCTCATTCTCCAGACCTTTCGGAATAACGCAATTAAATTCAGAGTCTGCTTTCTGCTTTCTGTTTCCAGTCCACGTGAACTCCAACTGTCCTGTTCTGTGCAACGAAAGGACAGAATTGCTTAATGCGCTTTCTCCTGTTAAAGCGTGTTGCTAAATCGTTATGACTGGTGTGTCAAGACAATGGAATGTGAACACTGTCAAGATGTGTGTGTGTGATAATTCTTCACCTTTATACACGCTCTTTGAATGACATGAGGTGCTTTTCTGTTTTTGTCCCGGATAAAATGATCAATGTGATGACCTTAAGATACATACATTTGGTAATAGAGTCAGGATTTGTAAATGTAGCCATAGTAAATAGCTACTATTATCTTTACTGTAAAGGAAAGGAAACTGTACAGTACAGTGATGAGACTCTCAGCTGCAGCAAAACATTTAAATGGTGCAAACCTTTTAAAGGACGCCATATGTCTGTGAATGATGATCCCAGCCGAGGTGGCTCAGAGTAATTCCGGTAAACATTCAGCACTTGGAACGTCTGATCCTTGAAAATCGATGCATAATTTGCAGAAGAGACTGTCTGTCTGTGGAAATTATACACACAATCATCCACTAACACCACTTGCACATTACAGAAACTCGGCTGGGTGTTATTGACACATCCTCAATATAGTCCTGACTACGCTCCAAGCCATTTCCATATGTTTGGGACATTTAAAGGAGTTCCTGGTAGGCCGGCGTTTCAATCAGTTAAGCAGGCAATCTGATCATGGCTCTAGCGAACTGGAAAACTTTCTACTTTGATTGTATCCAAGCAGTACTGAAACACTGGCATACACACGTAGACAAAATTGTTGGTACCCTTCGGTCAATGAAAGAAAAACTCACAATGGTCACATAAATAACTTTAATCTGACAAAAGTAATAATTAAAAAGAATTCTATGAATGTTAACCAATGAAAGTCAGACACTGCTTTTCAACCATGCTTCAACAGAATTATTTTAAAAAAATAAACTCATGGAACAGACCTGGACAAAAATGATGGTTCCCCTAGAAAATGCTGAAAATAATGTGACCAAAGGGACATGCTAATTCAAGGTGTGTCCACTAATTAGCATCACAGGTGTCTACAATCTTGTAATCAGTCAGTGGGCCTATATATAGGGCTCCAGGTAGTCATTGTGTTGTTTGGTGACATGGTATGTATCACACTCAACATGGACCAGAGGAAGCGAAGGAAAGAGTTGTCTCAGGAGATTCGAAAGAAAATTATAGACAAGCATGTTAAAGGTAAAGGCTATAAGACCATTTCCAAGCAGCTAGATGTTCCTGTGACTACAGTTGAACATATTATTCAGAAATTTAAGATCCATGGGACTATAGCCAACCTCCTGGACGTGGCCGCAGGAGGAAAATTGATGACAAAAGAGCCCAGAAAGACTTCTAAAGAGAGCCAAGGTGAACTTCATGCTCAAGGAACATCAGTGTCAGATCGCACCATCCGTCGTTGTTTGAGCCAAAGTGGACTACATGGGAGACGACCAAGGAGGACACCATTGTTGAAAACAAATCATAAAAAAGTCAGACTGGAAGATGCCAAACTACATGTTGACAAGCCACAAAGCTTTTGGGAGAATGTCCTATGGACAGATGAGACAAAAGTGGAACTTTTTTCCAAGTCATATCAGCTCTATGTTCACAGATGGAAAAATGAAGCATATCAAGAAAAGAACACTGTCCCTACTGTGAAACATGGAGGAGGCTCTGCTATGTTCTGGGGCTGCTTTGCTGCATCTGGATGTCATCAGGGTGTCTTGAATCTGTGCAGGGTACAATGAAATCTCAAGACTATCAAGGGATTCTAGAGAGAAATGTGCTGGCCAGTGTCAGAAAGCTGGGTCTCAGTCGCAGGTCATGGGTCTTGCAACAGGACAATGACCCAAAACACACAGCTAAAAACACCCAAGAATGGCTAGGAGGAAAACATTGGACTATTCTAAAGTGGCCTTCTATGAGCCCTGACCTCAATCCTATTGAGCATCTTTGAAAGGAGCTGAAACATGCTGTCTGGAAAAGGCGCCCTTCAAACCGGAAACAACTGGAGCAGCTTGCTCATGAGGAGTGGGCCAAAATACCTGCAGAGAGGTGCAGAAGTCTCATTGACAGTTACAGGAATCGTTTGATTGCAGTGATTGCCTCAAAAGGTTGTGCAACAAACTATTAAGTTAGGGGTACCATCATTTTTGTCCAGGCCTGTTCCATGAGTTCATTTTTTTTATAATTCCATTGAAGCATGGTTGAAAAGCAATGTCTGACTTTCATTGGTTAACATTCATAGAATTCTTATTTATTATTACTTTTGTCAGATTAAAGTTATTTCAGTGACCATTGTGAGTTTTTCTTTCATTGACCGAAGGGTACCAACAATTTTGTCCACGTGTGTAAGTGCATTTTATGAATGCTGTATGTAGGTTTGTGGTTACCCATTACAGACGACACTAAAGGTTTACAAAAAAAAGTTGATAATTGTACATCCAGTACATTGCAAAAGTCTTCCTATTACATTAAATTAAATGGTGTAGATGAAATGTTTTTTTTTTTTGGATTTTTTTCCCCGATTTTCTCCCTAATTTAGTCGTGTCCAATTCCTCCCCGTCACTAGGGGGCTCCCACATTAAGGCTACTACTACCACTCAGCCAGGAGGGCCGAAGACTATCACGCGTTTCCTCCGAACCACGTGACGCCAGCCGACCGCATCTTTTCGAACTGCGCCCTCACGAGGGCGGCGTAACACACTCGGAGGACAGCGCTATCCGCTCCCTCCGTTGCGCGAGCTCACAGACGCCCCTGACTGGCTGTAGAGCCGTGATTAATGTGGGAGCACTAAGTACCTCTTATCCCTCCCCTCTGAGAGAGCTCGGCCAATCAGCTCTCTCTAGACCTCCGGCTGCGAGAGGTTACAGCACCACCCGGGATTCGAACTGGCGATCTCCGGATGATAGGGCGAGCGCTTTAACCACTGCGCCACTCGGAGGCCACATGAAATGTTTTAAAGATATGTAAACAAATGTTTCACTGTAACTGGCTGCACGGTGCCTAAAGACACAATTTAAAAATTGCTTGTTTATGTTCCAACCTCTCTGCATTCAGTATCACCAGTATACTCATCATCTGTCATCATCTGCACCTGTTTCTCACTGGGTCATACCTTAAGTTAGATATTTTTTATTCTTGAATGATTCATTGGTCACTGTGTGGCTTAACAAGCAAAAAACATCGCAAGCAACGTGTTTTAAGGCATTGATTTGAAATTAGTAGTAATTATGTATATATAGTATAATTATGTAGTATATGTACTTACGATTACAACGACTGTACCAAATCCTGCAAAATTATCAAACTCATCTATTAACGAGGTACACTTTGAATTGGGTGCCAATCCATCACAGGGCACACACACATACACTCATTCACACACTACAGGCAATTTGGGAATGGTAGTTAGACTAATCTGCATGTCTTTGAATTGTGGGAGGAAACCGGAGTACTCGGTGGAAACGCACCAAACATGGAGAGAACATGCAACCTCCAGACCTGAGATGGGAATCAAACACGGACCGTGGAGGTGCAAGGCTTGCTTGGATTTAACCATATTAGCAGGTCTACTCCACATTTTAACACGAGTTCTGTATATTTTTGGACGATCCTTAAAGGAAAAGCACAAATCGCCCACAGTATCCGGTTTATGACTCACCTACAAGCCACTACGATCCACCTTCAAATAACTGCGAATAAATGATCCATCTTCAAACAAACTGCTACAAAGAGCTTTTATTTGGTCATTTTACATGATCTTTTTTTTTTTTATGGCTACAATTTCTCCTGAACTGTCAAGTCGTACCAAACTCATGCAAAGTTTTTGATGATCTCCCTGAGATTTCCCAATTTCTCAGTTCAGGAACAAATTCAGAAATGTGGGATTATAGCGTTAGACTCCCCCCCCCCCCATGGAACAAATAAAATGTACAGTACTTTTATTCATTGCCAGTTTTTAGCATTATACCTGCACAGATAATATATATACTGTTTGCAGTCTTTTATATTAATCTCCAAGGATCACGTCAGCCAAGATATGAAAGCGAAAACCGCTATATAACCTTCTTTTAAAAGCTTAAAACCTTCATGTTTGAAATTTAGTGGCTGTATTTTAGAGCATAAGCTGTTGTGTCATGAAAATCCAGTCCCATCACTACCTCAAAGAAAAGCTACCTCCTGGGCAAAACAATGTCTGTCATGAGTAAATGCATTTAATGAAGCCTTGGAGACTCCTGAAGCTCAGAAAAAGCAATATTACACTCTGTTACTGCCAGTGCAGTTACCCCAGCAGTCATGAACTACAGGTATGTGTCATTCCTCCTGCTCCTGCTTTCACTTACACTGGTTGTGCTGCCTTTGGTAATAATACAAAAATAAATGTAACCAGTAACACTTAATGATGCACAAGTAAAAAATAAAAAATAATCGAATTTTCTCCCTTATATAATGTTAGGCAGTGTATTAGGAGCACGCTATAGCCTGAGCAAACAGTCGAGCTGCTACACTCATCACTAGTGTGTACACGTTAATACACATCTATGCGACATCCCTGCGGAGAGCAAGGATGATGGATGACTTGATCCTGTAGAGCTCACTGTCTTGGCGGACCACATACATAGTCGCACGTTTATTCCTTCATTCATTCTTACTGGATTTTTTCAAACAAAGTGCTGTTCCAGCATGCTTTGGCAGGACGGTTGATGGTCTACAGTTATGGCCTCCTTCTCTTTATAAAGGAAGTGAACAAGCTGTTCTGTGACAGGGTACAGTAAAGCTTATTCTGGCTACAAGTCAAGCTAGGAGTAGCAACACAACCAGGGCAACAAAAAAAAATCGACCCCTGTAAGAGTTGTGCAGTTTGCCAACTTTCTTTTTTGCTCTTACTACAAAAAAACAACCAAAAAAAAAAATCTAATGCAGAAGCTAAAAGAGAAAAGAAAAAGCACAGGCCGGTTATTGAGAGAGCTTTGATGTGGAGTAAAAGCCTTTTGATCCGTGCTGAAACTCTAAATACATGTCAGTGTGGATATTTGTTTGAACGTGTTCAGGATCTCGGTGTTGATAAGCCGGCTACGAGGATAGAACAGGAGAATGATGAAGATGATCGTAGGGAATGAAAAATATATAAGCTCGCTCTATGTCAAACAGCTGCAAAATATGAACAGTAACATCTGTGGAAAGTTACTTTTGCAACTGACATTCACTTTCCATGGAAACTTAAGGCAAGTCCTTGATCACTGCACTTAGAAAAGATTTTTTTTTTCTAGTGGTTTTAACAGTGCAGATTGTTCAAAGCAGGCTTACAGGCATCAGTGAGGAAGTCAAGAGAGAACGGGGCGAAGGAAAACTCCCAAGACTGAACTAAGGAGGAAGCGACCTTGAGAGAAACCTAAACTTTTTTTTTTTTTTTTTATTATTTTACGGCAGTTGAGTTAAGGATAATCATGTATATGAAATACTGAATGATACTGAAAGTAAAAAGGTACAACAGGATTTACACTAGGAAAGTTGCCATCTTCAGAGTCTCTGCAGGTGCATCAGGTTCACCAATCAGATTATTCAGATTACTGGAGTTCATATCTCACAGGTTGCAGGTTACTTCTTAAATTCAAATAAATCCGGACTGAAAAAGTTTCTTTGCCGTCAACTGCAATACAATATAACAACAAGACCATTTCATCATTTTTGTCTATACCACTTTATCCTGTATACAGGGGTTGCCTCGCACCTATCCCACGAGGCAGGGTACACCTTGGATGGGGTAATTACTGCAAATTTGTGTTTAATTAACAGTATGGCTTCCAGCATTAGTAGTGTAGAGCTTACACCACCTATACCACCAGGTGGAGCATACACCAGTCATGAACTACAGGTATGTGTCACTCCTGCTTTCACTTGCACTGGTTCTTCTGCCTTTGGTAATAATACAAAAATAAATGTAACCAGTAACACTTAATGATGCACAAGTTAATTGTGTACTAGAGATGTGATATGCACACACTATGTGCAGGAAGCTGTTGCGTTAGCTGTGTTTGATTCTGTTTATCAGTTGATGCATGAACCAATGTTAAATAGTACATATCTGCACTAGGATCAGCTGCTAATTTGTACTTTTTAAAAACCCTTATGACTCAAAGAAAGCATGCACAGAATATTCTCTATCCATATGCAATACTTCTTGCTTTATTTGGAAAAAAAAAAACTGTTTTTCTCAACAACAACAAAAAGTGCTTTATTTTGCCTGAAATTGTTATAATCATTAGAAGTCATCAGGAGATGATGCTGGAACAGCAAATAGTGTGCAAACCTTAAATGTGGTGGGGAAAAAAAACACACTTTTGGCACCCGGGACACTCGCCGATTGATGATATGGTCCTTTATTAAATCTCCTGCTATCTGAGACAACAGCCTGTTTTATATTTTATTCTAGTGAACTGAGTAAGTGTACATTTTCGTCTGGTTTGGCTACATTTTTAAAGAAATGCACCCTTCATACAGACAGACAGACAGAATAAGGGACACCTTCCACTGCTTACATTTGCATCAGCAGAGTAGCCTAAAGTAAAAATAAACCCTTATAAATGCCACAAAATGATATATGTATTTTTTTTTTCATTTGTAGCAAACCACATCATTCAATAGAGTGCTCGAAATGTCTGTCATTTTCTCCGACAGGCCGTACTTGAAGCGAGTTCCAAGTGATCCAAGCCTCAACAGAAACTCCGCCTGCATGAAGTATTTCTGACTGAAACAAAGAGCTTTCTGTGTAAACTCAGGTGCCAAAAGCAATATTTTCGAGTGGAAGCCATACCTGTCTATGGACTTCCTGCCTTATATGAGAGTCATACAAACAAGATAAGACTAGTCCTGGGTGAAACTGCCAGAAAGACGTTTAAGAACAGAGAGTGCAGATAGCCTGAAATGGCTACGCTTTTTAGTTACCACAGATTGGAGCTGTGATAATCTCTTTTAAAAAACTTTTTAAAAACCTCTGGTGGAGGAAGTGAAAGTTAAGATGCTTTAAAAAAAAATTTTTTTTTTTTTTTTACTTCTGTTTCCATAGGCACCCACCAAAAAAGATTCCTGGGGTCACATCCCTTGAACACAAACAATACTAGTATAGAATAGAACCTAATTTAATTCATATTAGATCTCAGAAATAAATTAAATCTCTCTCTTTTTTTTTTTATTATAGCAATACAACCTAAAGATTTATTAGTACTGTTTGGAGAAATAAAAAATCTGACTAGGCAGTTGGTGTAGTGGTTTTGCCCTGTGGCCTCGCACCTCCAGGTCAAGGGTTCGAGTCCCGCCTTCGGGTCTGTGCATGTGGAGATGCATGTGTGGTGCGTATCCTCTGGCTCTTCCACGTAGTTTGAGAACCCCACCTGGTTCCCTAAAGCCCCTGGGATAGGCTCCAGTCCTCCTGCGACGCTGTACAGAATAAGCGGTTCTAGAGAAACTGAAGAAATGTTTAAATCTGTGATCTAATTTGGTGTCACTACTTTGTGTTTGACTTACTATAAAATCACAATTAAGTATGAGTTTGCTTTATTTTCTATTCATCCACAACCAACATATTGATACGAATCTGCATAATTAAATAACCACAAACGCAACTGCAGGCTGATTTATCCACTGAGGCAAAACTGTGGGAGGTGGATTTATAGCTTTTTTGCAAAATAACACAAAGAAATGCAGATTAGACTTAGTGGCATTCCCAAACTTCCCGTTGTCATGGGTCTAGCTGGTGGTAGTGGCTGGCTAGACCGGCTGATGTAGTTGCTGTGGGCATATAGGGTAGGCATGAAGGCAGAGAGGTTGTTGAAACAGAAAGTGTCTTTATTTGAACTCAATAAACAAACAAACAAAGAAACCAAAACCACAAACTCAAACTATAACTAGGGCTCAGGAAAAACACAGGGAACGGCGCGCTAACACAGGGAACTGACGGAAGGAAACATGGAGCTGGAGCTAACTAAAGACACATAGGGGAACTAGAGACGAGACAGGGCTAGCCAGGAGACAGGACTGGAGAGACAGGGCTAGCCAGGAGACAGGACTGGAGAGACAGGGCTAGGGGCAACAGAGACTAGAGACCGGATGGGTTAATGGTTAGTGAGGTTAGTAGCTACATGGAATACTGGGGACACTGGATGCTGACCTAACCGGGTTAGTAGCTAATGGAGTTAGTGGCTAACCGGGTTAGTACTGACCTAGTAGGGGGGAACTGAACACAAAAAGCAAAGCACACATGAGGCCATTCCAAACTAGCGGCTAACCTACTAGCAACCAGAACCACTAGCGGTCAATCCCACTAGAGGCTAGCCTACTGGAGGCTAACCCTACTAGTGGCTAACCCTGCTAGCAGCCAAGGCTTACTAGCGGCTAACCCTGCTAGCAGCCAAGGCTTACTAGCGGCTAACCCTGCTAGAGGCTAGGCCCTCATGTGGCTAAACAAAACTAAACAAACAAAGAACTACACCAGAAGGCCAACACTGGGGATACAAAGAACAGTACTTACACAGGAGGAGACATGGCCTAACTAAACACTGAACAAGGCAGCTCCATGAATCCATCAGAACAAGGAACATACAGAACATCAAAACTAGAGCACTCTGAAAACAAAGGTTTCAAAACATAAACCAAATATAAACTTAAAGAAACAAAAAGGAATGCCCACATGCCGGTATGTATGTATACAAACAAACATACAATGCTCGACCCAGTTTCCCAGAACAAACTGCTATTTATAAGATGTTTAATGAGGCACCTCAGTTCAGGTGAGCACTCATCACCTGACTGAGGTGCCTTCTGGGAAACTGAGTCGACCAACCAAAACTACAGACAGACGGACATGAACAGTGACCTCTAGTGGAGGTTCCTAACACCCGTAGTGTATGAGTGTGTGCGTGTTTGTGCCTTGCAACAGATTGGCACACTGTCCAGAGTGTACCCCACCTAGTTCCCCGAGGCCCCTGGGATAGGCTCCAGGGAAAGAGTGAGTGAGCTTTTATTTATTTATTTATTTTTTAATCAGAAGATTCTGCACAGGAAAAAAAAAATCTAACTTGAACATTTACTTCCAACATGACCGCCACAGACCACACCCCTTCGCCATCACAGACTCTCACGTATTCACGTTCTCTAGGATACTGATTGTGCAGTGCACACCTGTTATCAATCTCACACACACACACTCAAGCTCACACACTATTTAAGGATTCTGACTTCCTCGCTCGTTATGAAGTGAAGAACACTTCTGCCTGTTAAGCCCCTTGTTACCAAGCCTTGTTATTCTGACATTACAGCTTTAACCCTGTTCATTTTTTTCAATTCAATTCAACTGTATTTATTTAGCGCTTTTAACAATGGTCATTATCTCAAAGCAGCTTCACCAAAGTTCTTTTTTTTTTCCTGTTCTTGTTCCTGCTTTACCCTTGCTTGTTTAAGTTTTTACAATTACACCTCATGTGTTTAATTTGTTTGCGGCGGTGAATAAGATTCCACCAAAATGCATGTCTATTCATGAAGCTGGTTAAAAAAAAACATAAAAATCCTTGAAATACTCGCACCATTGACCACATCACAAAAACTGCATTTTATATTCATGCTTTTAGGTTTAGAATCAGGAAAAAAAAAGAAGAAGAAAAAAAAAACAGTTACATGTACGCCATTGTGTTCATGGTAAGGTGCTTATGTTACTAAGCAACCAAAGCTCACTGTTAATAAAATACATTATGTAGCATAGGAAGGATTTATTACTTTTTTCTTCTTTTTTTTTTAACAAGGCCTTGTTTTTTTTTTGTTTTTAACCATTTTATAAAATCAATCAGCACAATATAAAGCTGTAAAGGGAAAAACAAGACGACTGAAGCAAGGCCTCACTCCTGCATTTTGCCCAAAGAGCCCTTAAATCCCTCAACTTACCCCTGCATACTGTACGTTCACACCTCACCCCATGTATCATAAACGTCTTTCATCGGATTATGATGCGTTAACGTTTTCTGCTTACCAAAACACTTGCGTTAGCTCATTCCGAAGCATAAATGGAGAAGTGGATTATTCATCGCAGTACAGCCTGTTGTGTTTCAAAAGCAATCCCAAAGCCTAAAATATTTCTAAATCTGAATATTTCTTGGACAGCAGTGCCTGATTTAAATATGTGTTATTAGTGGTAGGCTGTTAAATAAGGACATATTGCACAACACACACACACATACACACAAGAAATTTTATTTTTCTCATTCTCAGAAATCAACGCTGACACTCAACAGAAGTATCTCAGCAAAGAGGTTGATTTAACAAAGCGTGCTCTTTCAGATCCTGTTTTATTTTCTTCCATGTGCTCCACAAAAGCAGTTTTGATGTGGTTTGAAGCCGTCAGTGTCGGCCGTGGCGCCATGGCCCGCGGGTCCGGCTCCAGTAAAGGGAAATGAGGAAAGAAAAGAAGCCACATGTTTGAATATTCACTGCTCGAGATGCTGCATTATAGGTCCCTTAGAAACACTAGGCATAAACGGTTTATGATAATATGTCCCCTTATTTTTTTTTTTACAACCACTCGGACTGATCTTTTCCCCACATGTACTGGGTGTTTTACACGTCTCCCCGGAGCCTCTTCCTGCTGGCAAAATGGTCTCATTTCCTCCATACTATGAACTACATAACGTCCAGAAATAGAACTGTTTCAATTTTCAGTTTTTTTGTTTTGTTTGTTTTTTGTTTTGTTTTGTTTCTGTCTCACTTCCTAATCAAGTATAGCTAAGGTGTGATTTGGATAAGTGAAAAGTTTCATTAGTAATAGGATCACCTGAGCATTGTTACCTTTTATTATATTAAGCTTTTGTCCCTAGACGGCTCCCGTGAGCCAGTCTGTGTTACAGCTAATCCCAGCCGGGGTTACGACTGAGCCAAAGATCAAAAGTTCAAGGAGTTTTCCCGGCAACACACCGGTGAAGGTAAACGTCTCCACCTGGTGGACAATAGCTCAGTGAGAAAAATCAATGCCATGAAGATTTAATTCAAGTTGTCCCAAACAAATACATAAAAGATGGCCTGCATTATCAAATACAAATGTTCTGAGATTTCTAAAATAAAGGCTGATTTATTCTGCATACATGGAGATGGATGATTAAATCATCCAAATGTCTTTAGCTTTTTAAAACTTCACTCATCTTCTATACCACTTATTCTATATACACGACACCCCCCTATCTCAGGAGACTTAGGGCACGAGGCAGGGTACACCATGGACAGGGTGCCAATCCATCTCAGGACACACACTCATTAACACACACTGTGAGCAATTAGGAAACACCAATTAAATTAATCTGCATATCTATTGGACTGTGGGAGCAAACCGGAGTACCCGAAAGAATCCCACATGGTGAGAACATCCAAACTCCATGCACACAGGCCCGAGGTGGGAATTGCACCCGGACCCTGGAGGTGCACGGCCACAGTGGTAACCACTAAACCACCTACACTTTTTCCTTATTATTTTTTACAATTATTTTGTTATAAAGTATCTGTATACAGCCCTTGAAAAAAATTTGACCACTGCAAAATAATCAGTTTTTTTTTCTTTTTCTTACAGGTGCATGTGTTGGTGAGATTTTTTGTGAACTGTTGACAATATATAATTCAAAATATAACTATTGTTATTTAGAGTGTATATTCAAAGGAAATGACATCACTACACATCAAAATAACCCAAGATCATGCAGTATCTGCAGAGATTTAATAACTCAAATAAATCAAACTGCAAATAATTTGTAAACAAATTGTGGTAATGCTTTGGCTAAATAATATTAAGAAATCAGTATTTGGTGGAATGATAACTCCGATTTGCAATTACAACCTTCATGCTTTTTGGCTCTCCACCAGTTTTTTTTACATTGCTGTTGGGTAACTTTATACCACTCTTTTTGCAAAAAAGCAAACAGCTCAGTTTTGCTTCAAGATTTGCGACCCTCCATCTTCCTCTTGATGACATTCCAGAAGTTTTCTGGAGTGAATTGCAGTGGTCTAGATATGTACAGTACTTACATACTATGTGAACATTCCTCAAAGTTATCCCTGAAAATTTATGAAACTTATCAGAAGAGACATATCTGTCTGTAGGAACTGTACACACAATCATTCACCACCACCACTTGCACATTGCAGGAACTCAGTTGGGAGTTATTGCCACATCCCACGTACATCCCACGTAAATTTTATTTGTCACATACTGTCATGAGTCTAGGTGGTGGTACTGGCTAGACCGGCTGATGTTGCTGTGGGCAATATAAGGCAGGCATAAATGCAGAGGGGCAGGTAAACTTGGTGTCCTTTTATTTACAAAAACTCAAACTATAACTAGGGCTCTTCAAACAGACATAGGGAACTGGACTGACACAGGGAACCAGGAGCTGAACACAGGGAACTGAGCGCTAACACAGGGAACTGGAACGGACACAGGGAATTGAGGATGAGGAAACATGGAGCTGGAGCTAACTAAAGACACATAGGGGAACTAGAGATGAGACAGGACTGGAGACTAGATACAGGACCAGGGATACAGACTAGAGACAGGACTGAAGAGACAGGAGGAGACAAAGCCTAACTAAACACTGAACAGGACAGCTCCATGAATCCACTAACACACAGAATATAAGGAAAACTAATAAGAGCCCTCTTGAAAACAAAGGTTACAAAACATAAACCAAAGATAAACTTAAAGAAACGAAAACCAAACAAAAAGGAATGCCCACATGACGGTATACATACCAACAAACAATGCTCGACCCAGTTTCCCAGAAGAAACTGCTATTTATAGAAACTTTAATGAGCCACCTCTGTTCAGGTGAGCCCTCATCACCTGACCGAGGTGCCTTCTGGGAAACTGAGTCGGCCAACAAAACTACAAAAAACAGACAAGAACAGTGACCTCTAGTGGAGGTTCCTAACACATACGTAGTCATACACAGTACGATATGCAGTGAAATGCTTAGATCCAGGTAATTTTGGAGAAATGTTAGTCTCCTTCTGGAGATGTTAGAAGGACATTTTACCTTATATACATATATCAGTGTTACATCAATGGGACACAACAGACATTTTAGTAACTGAAAAAACACTTCAAAAACTATTCACTTAACATATGCTGCAGGTGCCACCTAGTGTCCAATATCAAGAACAACAACTTCAGAGAGAACAGTAATTCATAGGTAAAACTTTTGTTGTAGTAAAAAAACTCTTTAGGGAATTAGATGAACCCATTTTTATTAATTACAGTGTCATTTTGTAAAATGTTTTCAAATAAACAAAAAATTTATTGTTTTATATTTTAGACATCTCAGAACTATATATTCACACTATATGGCCAAACGTATTTGGCCAAACCTGCAATGGCATTGTATGCAAATAAATATATTTCAATATGGAGTTGGTCCTCTTTTTACAGCTATAACACCTTCCACTCTGCTTGGAAGGCTGTGCACAAGATTTTGGAGTGTTTCTGTGGGAATTTGTAGCCATTTATTCTGTGGAGCATTCATAAGTCATAGTAAAGGGCCTTCCCCAAACTGTTTTTTCCTCAAAGTTGGAAGTATAGCATTGTCCAAGATGTCTTGGCATGCTGAAGCATTACGAGGATTAGAGACCTGATTGAAACACCTGAATTCAATAATTAACAGGTTTGTCAAATTATTTTTTTCTATATACAGTAGTATGTGTGAAGATGAATGGAAGAAGGTTACTGTGAAACTAGAGTCTTTTCAAGGAACAATAGATACACACTCAATCTGAGTAACCCACAGGGGAAAAAAATCCACATAGACACAGGAAGAACTTGTGAAACTCCAGACAGACCTGAGTAACCTGAGATCTGTATGAAACAGTGACTCTCTGACATGGTAGTCATAATCCTGAGTGTTTGTCTATTGTGCAGTTCTTATGAGTGTGTTTGTTCTTCTTTAAATTACTTACCACAGAAAGGAACTGGCATTAACTACGTATTTGTTACAGTCAAAGTAGATAAAATAATACATTATACTTTCCAGTATTTGCCAGTGTTGAGCACAGATAAACGTGAACAATATACTTTTCCCCCATTTTTCACCTAAACCATGCCCTTAGCAGTACATTGTGTAAAGCAAATCATAACGCTTTAAATAATATCTTAGGATGCAGATTCATGTCAAGTGTTCATTCATTCATTCACTCATTCATTCATCTACTATACTGGTCATGGGGAGCCTGGAGCCTATACCAGGAGATTTAGGGCATGAGGCGGGGTACACCCTGGACAGGCTGCCAAGCCATCTCAGGGTGCATACACACTTTGGGAACACCAGTTAACCTAATCTGCATGTCGTTGGACAATGGGAGGTACCTGGAGCACCTGGAGCAAACCCAACAAGCATGGGATGAACATGCGAACTCCATGTGCACAGACCCTGAGGCGAGAATCAAACCACAGTGCTAACCATTACACCACCATGCCACCTTGCCATCATGTCAAGTAAGCCACAAGATGGCATCAAATACTCATTGCTTTGGAAATCCTAAAAACATATAGGGACAATCTGACATCCACAGGAACTGATTTACTTGAGAGAGAGAGAGAGAGAGAGAGAGAGAGAGAGAGAGAAAGAGAGAGAGAGAGAGAGAGAGAGTGTGTCATTGGGTCATTTTACAGAAAAGGTGGAATTTGGGACATAAAAATCCCCTGAAATGTACTTCTTCATTCACACCTAGAAGTTCTTTAATACCAATAACTTACTTTTAAACTTCATGTATCTCCAAAAAGTACAATTCAATGCATTATTTATATGCATTTATAACAGGTGTTACTTCTCTTCATAGTAATTTTAATGACAAACTTAAAAGCTTTGCATAAATTTGCTAAATAAATGATTAAATTTCTGAACAAATGAAGCAAGACATCTGACTAAACTTTTGTGTTTGTCCAGGAACAATTTTAAATTGTCAAATGTTCCCAAAATATATTTGTTATGTTATTGTGGGAAACATTTGTGTGTGTTATGTATTTTTTTATTTTTTTTTAATAAATTTGTGTTATGTTTATATATATATTTATCTTATATTTGTGTGTGTATATATATATATATATATATATATATATATATATATATATATATATATATATACAGATATATATATATATATATACAGATATATAAACTTACTTATGTGTTATGTTGTTGTGTTGTTATTTCATGAAAACAAATCTTTATATTTCCACTTCCATGTATGATCAAAGTAACAAAACATTTGCAACAAAGAAAATGCTACAATTAAATATCGAACATTAAATTAAGAATATGTATTTCATGATTGAAGGCACTTCAATCAAGACACTTTAAATATGCACACAAGCCACTTTAACATGTCACTTTACTGCATATTTGCACACCCCTGGACATTCCGTTCCTTTTGTTCACCCCATTTCAATATTTTTATTTTCTACTTGTACAATTACAATTTTTCATTGCAATATTTTCCATTTGTACAGTTCTTCTCACCTTCTTATTTCCTTATATCTTCATTTAATGTATAGTTTGTACTTACTTACATTTTATATTCTTACATTTTACATTTTATATTCAATATTTTATATTTTATTTTATTTTATTCTCTTAGGTCAGGGCAGTTGCCTAAGCATTTCACTGCATATCGTACTGTGTAGGATTGTGTATGTGACAAATAAAATTTGAATTGGAATTTGAAGGTATCCTATATATTTCTGAACATATACAGGTAATGTCTGTTATGTTCATTTAATTGATTTTGGCATCAGGAAAAAAACTAAATGACAGCACTTTTCACCATTTTTGTAGAATGACCCACATAATAGATTAATATACGCTTTAAAATCATTCATGCACAATTTATAACCAAACCCGCTCTGCGTAAGGACCAATCAGAAGACACGTTGTTGAAGAGGCGGGGCTTGTCTTGACAGCGCGGATCACACTACTGTTTTACTAATTATAAACACTATAATTCCTTAGGGACCGAAACACAAAATCTAAACAAATAGCTTATTTTAATTTTAAAATGTTTTGTTTGATCAATTTTACTTAGAAATAATAAGTTTAAACAAATAACGTCCACAACCGTCATCGAGTCATAGAATTCTTTATGGACATTTTATATAACGTTATGTCTGAAATGAAATAAACAAATTTTATATATTTTTGCAATGGTATTTGTAGCCGCCATTTTGTTCTTGAGCACAAAAAATTTTTTATGCTAAGTTTGCTTATTGAGTAAAATACTCGTCTGTGGTTTCCATGGAAACCGAGAACTTTTAAAAATATTTTCAGTTCTGAGCGAGCGTACATGTGGCTTCCGTGGGTGTGTCCCTATTCCAAGCGCTCTATATAGGGCTCTTCACTACTTCCCATTGAAGACTAAACCGGGTGTGAATTTTTCCTACGGGGATAAAAAATCTCGTGTAGCGTCAGCAGCGGCTCCTCCTCCTGCAGCGCGGCGTCACAGGGGCGTCTCCCGGCCGAGATTACAGTCTAAACGGCCTGTGTTTCTTCTGCACACCGACACAGGGCACTCTCAGCTCCCGTCTCACACCCAGCAGATATCACTCAGCTATAGGTAAGTAAGTGTGTTTCTCTGTGCATTTTATTCTCATTGCATAACCTAATTACGAGCCATTTCTAAACTGTAGAACTGCTCCGATATTCAGTGTGTCATTACAGAATAAGCCGGTTAAATTAAACCGGTTCTTTTAGGTATTACTTGGCATCCGACTCTTCTACGAACTGGTATTTTTCCTATTATTCTTATAGTAGGATTATGTATTGTATTATATTAAATCCAGAGTAAAATAGTATAAAGAAATTGTTTTTCTCATAGTCACTGGTATAAAAATCTTAAATTGAGTCAAATAATTTGCTTCAGTTCAACTGAACCGATTCCTTTAGGTGACATTTGCGAACCGACTCTTATAAGAACTCCCGTATTTTCCCCCATTATTCTTACACTACATTTTTTTAAATTATAATGCTGTTTGTTTAAGATTTACTGGTGTTACCAAATCTAATAAACCTAACTAAATAAATGGAATCTTCTTACTGAAGTGCATATTTTGTAGTTGCTGATTCTGAATAGATATCTTAAAATGCAAAGCACACTAATAATACTTAATTATATACATAGTAAATTAGTGTAGCGCAGAATAAAGACTCTCAGACACTCAATCTAGTATCTATGCAAAGAAAAACGGTCACTAGTGTTGAAATAAAGGTAGGACAAAGTGAGTCAGTGAACCGAGGAGTCAAATAATTCGGTTCGATTCAATTGAACCGATTCGTTTAGGCGACACTTATACTGTAATTTTGGATTGTATTTTTCCCCTTTTATTCTTACAGAGAATTTTAATTATTAGATTTAATTTGATACAAAGTGCACTTTTTGTAGCTGCTGATTCACTGATTATGTGAATCGATTTTATAAAATGCAAAGCACAGTAATTTTAGTTCATTAACTAGAGAACAGAGTAAAGTAGTGTGGAGTAGATTAAACACACTCACATGTAGTATTTAGACAAAGAAAAACAATCACTGGTAAAAAAATTTTGAGTCAGTGAGCACGTCAAATAATGTGCTTCACTGAACAGAGCTGGAATTCCATCATCATTTCCAGTTGGAGATTAGATTAGGTTCTGTCGGTTCACTGGTTATATCTTTCAGGTTACTAAAGTTTACAGGAGCAAATCCCATCACTGGCAATCTGTCGTGTTTAAGCAATTGAGCCACCTTCAACTGCTCAGCGCAAGTATTCTGCCTCAGTTGTTCCCTAAATAAACAAACAAACAAAAAAATCCCTCATCCCAATTAGCAACCGTAAATAAGTGCTTCCTTCACTCAGTCCCCTACTGAAGGACATCTCCTGGCACGCGTTACTGATCCTGAATCAAAACTGCATCCATGTCTTATAGCCATCCTCATCTCTGCTACTCTTTCAACACATCCAGACCATATATGGCAAGAGAAAAATGGATGTGTGCATGTTTTAGGCCAAGTCACAGTGACTTCACAGTATTTCCAGGTAGAGAAGATGAAAGTAGTTATTAAAGCATGCGTGGAACTTAAAGTCCATCTGAAAGCACTGTTTTCTCATTTCAAGCTAGTGTTTAAACATTCTTAACTAATCTGCACCTTAATATGATACCTACATAGTACTTATGGTGTAAGTAACCTAAAAAGTCTGCTGTTTCAACGGAAAGTCTCAAGTTATTTTAAACCTGCATGCTGTATGAGAAGTAATGGCTTTCAATGATGCTGTTTATTGCCACATCATTGCTGCGTATTAGTATAATGCCTGCAGCAAACAGGCTTTTTTTATTGCATCCTGACCAATGAAAAGTATTTTCTGACATGCATTATGTTGAATACATTCATTTAAGTATGACATATTTTGAATGGATTTCCTGTTTTGATTACTAAGCGATGCCTCATGTATAGATGTCTGTTTGTTACCATGGAACCCCGGGCAAAGCAACTAAAACATTGTGCCTTTAATTTACCACAAAAGGAAGTGCATGGTCTAACTTTATCATCGCTTTTTGGAAACTCAGTGCGACAACAAAGATGACGGTTACAACAGAGTACATATTGGATGCAGTTTTCTGCACTACTGCCTGGACATTAATCAATACCTTTGGATCAGTTAGACTGGAGAATTTCAGAGACGCTGTTGTATGATTACTGATAACGCTCGAGTGAGTGATAAGCCTGCTGATCGGCTTCAGTCATAGTGTCTCTCTTGGGCTTTTTCAGTTACAAGTCAAATGTATTCCAGTTCCTCGTCCGAGAAGGAAGCGCAGTGCAGTCTGACGAGTCGCCTCGCACCACAATGTATTCATGCTGCACACAATTACTTTTTTCTTCCACTTATCATGAACAGCTTTTATCCTCATTCAGATCCACCCCTGCAACCAATTGCAGCCTTGCTACCAACGCAGCTCTGTAAGATCTCTGAACGTTTATTCTCTGTTCGAGTTTCCAGAATGAAGCATGCAATTACAGCGTGCATCTGGGTCCATGTCAGACTTTGAACCCTTCTATCTTCTCCTCAGTGCCTTTTTTTAATATTATGTTGTATGAAGGGTGGAGTGAAGGTGTCCTCACGCTGAGTAAACACAGCACTGACTGAGTGGGCATTTTGCAACGTTGACTATATTCACTATAAAGGGCTGAATTCTGTGCTCGGAGAGGGTTGGAGAGGGTGGGATCTCGCCGTGTGGTGAGAATGAGTTAGATATTTTTTTTTTTTTAAGACAAGGAAAACATGTGTAGGCATGCAACAGTGAGATTAAGAATGTCCCTGAGGGATGAAGTGGAATGTTTTACAGTACAGTAGGTGCTCTTTACAGTTTTTCTAACATGCAAATCAGCTTCATTTTGTCCATGACGTGCTGTTGGAGGAAAAGAGTCAACTTGCGTCGAGCTGCATCACACCACACCCTCGTGGATCATTTTCCTAGAACATAAAAGTGTTTAATTCCTTAAATAACTACATTCAATGTAAACATTTTATATGCAGGTGCATATATATGGGATAGTCCCTGCCTTGTTTTTCCCATGAGCAGAACGTCAGTCATGTGACCTGGGCTATTTATAACACTGTTTGGGTTTACACACTTGTTCACAGTGAAGGATAGAAATCTAAAGTAAGCCGCAAAGGCTGTGCTGCTTCTGTTTCTTCTCTGAATTAATGAACACCGGAATGTGAGAAAGACGTGCGAAAGTGCCGAGCCGGGAAACAGATTCCACCATGACTTGTTTATAATACACACATTACACACACATACGCATGAAATCCCTTGATAAAAAGATCTCATTACGCTGACACACTGGAGCATGTGTACGTGTTTTTGTTCAGTCTCAGGGCTTCACATCCTGGTCACATGTAAAAATAAACGTGTCTACAGTGTGTTGCGTGAAATCGATTAAATCTGAAAACAAGAACAGCTTAAAGGAAATTGAGTACAGCAGTGTTTACAAAATGTTTGTGGTTTCAGTGTGAAGTATTAAGTATACTACTCTACTGTAAGTTAATAACCCTGATTATTATTATTATTCACCTTGGGTATATAACATCAAAGAGATTTTTTTTATTAAAAGAAAGTTTGTCTCAATATTATTATTATTATTATTATTATTATTATTATTATTATTCACCTTGGGTATATAACATCAAAGATATTTTTTTTATTAAAAGAAAGTTTGTCTCAATATTATTATTATTATTATTATTATTATTTATTATTCACCTTGGATATATAACATCAAAGAGATTTTTTTTAATTAAAAGAAAGTTTGTCTCAATATTATTATTATTATTATTATTATACGCCAGTTCAGCTACAGTTTTAACAGTGTTTAACATTTAAACACCCCTTGGCTTGATGTTCTTTTTGGTGCGTTTTTGTCTTTGTATTTGGCCTTTTCAAATTTCAAACAAAGACTTGGACTAGTGCTTTAACAAGGCAACCAGTTCCCTAAAGTCGAGAGTTTTATTGACATTATAAAAGAGGAATACTGTAGACTCAAACTTCCCCAATTGATTTTTTTGGGTGTGGCAGTGGCAAGGAATTTGAATACACATGCTGGCTTTCTTGATTTGTACCTGATGTGTTTAATAGAGCTGTGTGATTTAACTGATCATGCAGTTTAGCCAGACATTTGCTGGTTAATTTGGATCAACATTTTGATTCACATTTGTTAATTATTTAGGTAAAGGTTAAATGGGTATTAAATGCCTCCTAGGATTGCCTAAAAAAATCTTAAATGTACCGCAGCTTTTGTATAAAATACTGGAGCGTTCAAGTCAAACCAGTACTTTTGTTTGAACGGAACAGTTCTGAGAGTTTGTCTATATAATCCCCTCTACACGAATACCTTGTATACCATCTGGGTATAAAGTTTTCTCAGACTGCATGCTTCATGTCTGAGACACTGGCCTCCCAGGAACTCCTCTAATTGGAGCAGGAATGTGTAAGAAGTACAGCAGGGTAAATTAATCATACAGTAAACATTAATGCTATTGAATGGAATAAAAACTTTAACCAAAAATTTAATCGACTCAACAATCTACCGATGATTCACAGGTATAGTGTTTAAGCGGGTTTGCCTTTTATGGAAGTTAATAATTACTGCAACTGATATTTGAAAATGATTTTGCCAGTTTTTTTACACAAGTCCACCTACCGTACAGATGCAGAGATGCCAAAATTTGTAACATGAAAATCCTAGCAGATGGAGAGAGAAACTAAATTGAGAGTCTAGGAATAATATTATCTATCTTATTATTTTTATTATTATTATTTCCAGATCAGGCTACATTTAGAAAACAGAAACACAAATATTTGGCATGACCACTACTTCAATCTCGCTTGCAAAATCGTCTTTTTTATTTCTGTGAGACAATAAGGTAATGTTGACCTTTATGATGGACAGGTGAAACCGGCAACCTGGTGAAAGGACCATGGGCGCTGAAAGCTTACCCATGCCCACAGGGAACAAAGGCCCACCTGTCTGGTCTTATCCCACTGAAAAGCAGCACACATCACTAATAGAAGTCAATGCTGGTCATGATAGAAAGGCAACAGAACACCCAGGTGCAGCACAGCCCGACTCAAATAGGGCCTAGTAGACAAGGAGCCCAATGCCGCAACACGGCCTGCAGACTCCCCAGATCCCATTTGAGCACCTGTGGGATGCAACTGACAAACAAGTTTGATCTATAGAGACCCCATCTGCAACCCACAGTAAACAAAGGATCTGCAACCCCCTCACAGAGGCCCTGCAGAGCCGCACCTTAATGGTACAAATTCTAGGAGGTTTTAATGTTATGGCTGTTCAGTATATAACTTGGACTATAGAGTCTAACAAATGTTTTGCCGTCTAGAGTAAACCTCATGAGGATTAGAGTTCTCTGGGGCTACAGTAGCTACTGCATACTCTATATGCTTTCTAACTTGGGCTTGTCTCTTTAATTTTTACATGAGGACCTGAAAAATGTCAAACATCCCTCGACGCCCACCCCAAATTCCTCTACCAACACGAGCCCCCAATCCAATAGCCTCACCGTAGTATCGTGTCCAAACCGATGCAGAACTATGCTAATGCTCAGTGGTGTGTATGTATATGTGAGTGTTAGGGAGGCCAGCTGGGGCAAATGTTTTCACAGGCAGCAGCTGCTCTTTTCATACTGCTGGGCTGAGTCACAGCTCTTCCTCTTCATGTAGGCTTGGTCTTAATGTCCTTTAGCACAGGAAAAAAAACCCTCCCAGCGTCCCAGTTCATAGAGACTAGCAGTTTTCTTTTGTATGCTACAGTACATGAGGTCAGGTACATTCGATCTACTGTAGGAAATAAATATGTTCGGGCTAATAAATAAAAAGTAATAAATAATAGTAACTTTTCTCATAATGTTAAAAAAGGGTGTAAGGGTGTGTGTTTATACAGTAGTTGGTGACTTCAGTTTGAAACATGACATTAGACACACAGGACGAGTTCCGTCCAAGTTAGTGATTTTATCAGGTAGTATCAGGCTTTTGTATTTTAATTGCATATTTCAAGGATTTGCCTTGAACATGGTCTAAGCATCCTTTTAACGCACTTCATACTGTTTGTTTTAACTCTGCTTCACCAACTATACAGACTCAGTCTGGTTCTTTTCAAAGTTTCTTCCTCTTGTCATATCAGGGAGTTTTTCCACCTCTGGTTTGCTCGTTTGAGTTTTTTTTCTTTTCCAAAACACATTACTAGGTGGATTTGTGACTCGGTGTGAAATATCAGTATGAATGCATGTCCATGGTGATCTGCTTTGGACTGGTATCCCATTCAGGGTTTATTCCTCCTTTGCATACATTGTTCCTTAGATACACCACAGATTCATCAAGAGTGGTTTTTTTTTTTTCTTTTTTCCCCCAGACAGTATGGTGCACCATCCTGAATTTGAGAAGGCCGGCCAGCAGCCTGGACTGCAGGTGTGGAGGATTGAGAATTTCGACCTGGTTGCTGTACCAGAGAACCTGTATGGAGGGTTCTACACCGGCGACGCCTATGTGGTCCTCAACACCATCAAACAGCGATCCGGCAGCCTGCAGTACGACCTCCACTTCTGGCTGGGTAAGATATGAGCTTTGGTCCGTTCTGATGCACAACACTTTAGCTAGTTTATTATTATTATATTTACATTTACATTACATCACGGCATTCAGCAGACGCCCTCATCCAGAGCGACTTACATTTTTATCTCATTATATTGTACATCTGAGCAGTTAAGGATTTATGGGCTTTGCTCAATGGCCCAACACTGGCAACTTAAGGGTTGTGGGGTTTGAACCTGTGCCCTTCCAAATCATAGTTCAATGCTAAGTCTGTGCAGCTGTTTATTTGTTTGTTTGTTTGTTTGTTTATTATTATTTCAGTTATTTCATTGCTTGTGAATTTTAGGTGACGCCTGCACACAGGATGAAAGTGGATCCGCTGCCATATTCACAGTGCAGCTGGATGATCACCTGGGTGGAAAGCCCATACAATACCGTGAGGTCCAGGGACACGAGTCTAAAACGTTCCTGGGTTACTTTAAGAAAGGTCTGCAGTACATGGTAAGTGACTTGCACATGTAACAAGGTTAAAAATGACATAACCACGTGCAATAACTTGATGCTGTATATGCGTAGATGTCGTTATACGCACACGGTACATTCCAGTGAATGAACATCCCGCTGATTCGACTTTATAAACTGGAAATTAATGTGCCATATTTACGACGTTCCTACTTCTGGGCGTGGCTAATTTAATAGATGATCTGCTAAGGTGCATACAGATAAATAGTTAACCGAGTTAAACATTTGGAGAGCTTTTGCTTTCTGTTTTGAAACAATCCGTTGCTGCGGATTGGAGTTGCGTCCAACACACCAAGCAGATATGCAAAATACACTGGCTTAACCAAAAAAAACATCACCGTTTAGATTTAAATAAACAAATACCCCAAGGGGACCTGTTATGCAAATAATGAATTTTGGTCAATTTAAGACATTTAGAAGGGTCTCCAGTGTACATGTACAAAAAAGGTCAGAACAAAACCCCTGCTTTTTGTCCTTTTTCCTTTTTTTTTCTCTTCTCCTTCTGTGTTTAACACCGGTTAGAATCCAGTCGGTTAAATTACATTACATTATTTTCCCAGTCTCTTATAGCTGATTTTCCAAACCAGCTTTCCTTTAACAAAAACACAATTGGTGCTTTCTTCCCCGTTCTTGTTTTGTGTCTTTGGTATTGGCTAGGCCTTGGACAAGCCTATAAATTTTTTTCCTATTGTAACCTCATATAAGAAGGTACCACTCCTCCCAGTCTGTTTCTCAGCTTTTCAGGTGTCTCAGCACTCGCTCATTTACATAAACACTGAAATGGAGGAGGAGTGAAATCAATTAAGAGTGCTATGTTTATTAGTGAAATAACATTTTCAAATGAAAGATGTTATGAGGATGCACACGACTGGGATTGAACAGAAATCTACTTGTTAGTGTAACTCATCAGAAAAAAGACATATAGACTTGTGAGCAATGGAAAAAGATCATGTGGTCTGATGAGTCCACATTGAGCCTATTTCAGAGTGATGAGTACATCATGGTAAGAAAGAGAAGAAGCACATCAAGCGATGCACCCATCATGCATAGTGTCCACTGTACAAGCCTCTGGAGACAGTGTTATGATCTGGGGTTGCTTCAGTCGCTCAGGTTTAGACTCAGCAACGTTATGTGGCGATAAAATGAAGTCAGCTGATGACCAGGTTATCACATCTATGGAGTTTTTCTTCCCTGATCGTACGGTCATAATCTAAGACGCAAATTGTGAAAGAGTAGTTCTGAGGCATGAGCAATCATCTTCAGACATGACAACACAGATTTCAACACAGAGTCCTGACCTTGACTTCATTGAAGGTCTTTAAGAGAAGATTTTACAGAAGTGGTCAGAATTTCTCATCATCAATACAAGATCAAGGAGGACAAAAAATAAATGCAATTGTATATGCAATTTAATGCACCCTGTACACAAAGCAGTCTAATGGAATCCTGGAGAGGTGATGACTTTTTTTATTGGCCAGGAAGTGTAGGATTCTTGGGATAAAATACATGCTTAATGTCTGGCCTTGTTGGAACTGTATACTGTTAGTGTATCTCAGCATAGCTACGCATCACTCCTGTATAGTGAAAAGAATCTAAAGCCAGAAGGTAAAGGATGATAATATATTTGCAAATTAAACATAAAAATTAGCCATTAAACATAAAGGAAACTCGAACTGAACGGACGTCTCTGTATTCTTGTTTGGGTAGAATATGTGGAATGAGGAGTACAATGGGAGCCATTTTCAGTGTCAATCTAAAGTAAACTAATCAAGCAGATGTTGGATGAATAGTCAAATGGACTATCCAATCGTATCTTTTAATAAAACCATTAAGAAACGGTCACTGTGTAGTGAGTTTTTTTTTAAAAATGATTTCTGATTAAATTATACTTACCATCATCAGGCCCCAAAAGACACACAGATGTGGTAGTGGTAGTGATGTCATTGAAACCAGACTCCTGACTTTAATCCTTGAATCTTCTCTCTCCGTTTTCAGAAAGGAGGCGTTGCATCAGGGTTTAAGCATGTCGTCACGAACGAGGTGGTGATGCAGCGTGTGCTCCAGGTCAAAGGTCGCCGCGTCGTAAGGGCAACAGAGGTACCGGTTAGCTGGGACAGCTTCAACCAGGGTGACTGCTTCATCCTGGACCTCGGGAATGTAAGTATCGCAGGGATGGAAATGAAAGAGGCGGTCAATCCGCTGCTTCTAACCTGTTAACGTTTCTACATTAAATTGCACTTATTTATCAGAGGCGTAATGTAAAATGTAAATGTATTAGTTGATTGTTTATAGTTGAATGTTTCACAGATTTGAACGAGAAATGACTTTGGAAAATAATCAACATCATCATTGTAATATTGTGTAATACAGGAGATCTACCAGTGGTGTGGATCCAAGAGCAATCGCTTCGAGAAGCTGAAGGCCACTCAGCTTGCCAAGGCGATCCGCGACAATGAGCGTAGCGGGAGAGCTCGTGTCTATGTGTGTGACGAAGGTGTGGAACGAGAAAAGATGCTTGAGGTAAAGATTCAAGCTAAAGTAAAACTGTTCAGACTGAACAAACGGCGATGTCGACGCTTACCCAATAGGACTCCTATTGATTTTTTTTTTTTTTTCCTGTATCCTATGACAGATTCTAGGAGCAAAGCCAGACCTGCCTGAAGGAGCCGATGATGACCTCAAAGCAGATGCGTCCAACAGGAAGCTGGCTAAACTCTACAAGGTGCTTTGGCATTCAAACATGAAATGGTGAAGACTGGAAACCTACTTATTTACAGTAATTGTAAAATACGGTCTTCTAATCAAATCCACAGGTTTCGGATGCTAGCGGCACCATGGCTGTGGCCTTGGTGGCTGATGAGAACCCTTTTACCCAGAGTGCTCTGGAGTCCAAGGATTGCTTCATTCTGGATCATGGCTCTGATGGCAAGATCTTTGTCTGGAAAGGTGAACAAGCAAACCCAAATTCATGAATGACTCGTGTATCTTCCCAAACAGCGAGCTAGTAGCTATATTTATTAAAATACAACATATGTGCTTATTTAGCTAAGTATTTGTAACATGCAAACAGGAAAGGATGCCAACGTCGAGGAGCGTAAGGCAGCCATGAAGGCAGCAGATGGTTTTATTAAGCAGATGGGCTACCCGAAGCACACTCAGGTGCAGATCCTCCCCGAGATGGGCGAGACTCCGCTGTTCAAGCACTTCTTTAAGAACTGGCGAGATGTGGACCAGACAGACGGCATGGGCGTGGCGTACGTTTCCAACCACATCGCCAAGATTGAGAAGGTGCCATTCGATGCTGCCACGCTGCACGATTCGCCTGCCATGGCAGCGCAGCACGGCATGATCGATGGCGGCAGCGGCGAGAAACAAGTAAGATCTCAGGACATGCGTGCAGTTTAATTAATAATGAGAGCTAATATGGTACGATAAAATATTCATCGGTTGTGTATTTAATGCTTCGAAGCAACAGTAGAGTCACTTGTTCATGTTGTCACTTCACAGATCTGGCGTATTGAAGGTTCGGACAAGGTTCCAGTTGACGCGTCCACATACGGCCAGTTCTACGGCGGAGACAGTTACATCATCCTTTACAACTACAGACATGGTGGCAGGCAGGGACACATCATCTACATTTGGTAAGAGTTCACTACAGGTCATGAACATGTGCGATGAAACTGCCTCACAGATCTGATGCATACGGAACAAAACACTGAAATGTTCCCAAAATAATCCTAGAGATGTGTTAAAAGACTTCTTTCTCGAATAGAAGAGAGTGAGCTTCTATTTCGAGCAGATAATCAGAGAATGATATAAACAGAGCCAAGCAGCTGACACTGTGAGGTGCCTGACAATGACGTGTAGCAGCTTGCTTTATCAGCACACCCTGAGTACAGCGTTTGGTTGTTAATGAAGCCCAATCTTTTTCCTCCAGGCAAGGAATGGACTCCTCACAGGATGAAGTCGGAGCGTCTGCCATCTTGGCCACGCAGCTGGATGATGAGCTCGGAGGAGGACCGGTCCAGGTAAGTGATTAAGCTTTAACTTTAGTGCTTAGTCTAAAATAAAATCAGTTATTTTTATTTATATTGGTTTACAGGATGTACAGAACTGTGCAAAAGTCTTTAGCCACCCATCAGAGTTTTTATATTAAATTAAATGACATTTAATTATGTATGTACATTACATTGACGCAACAGGCCCGAACAGGGCCTAAGGATACAATTTTAATTTGTTTCTGTTGTTTATGTAACACGCAGTGTTGGGTGTAACGTGTTACAAAGTTACAAAGAGTACTTGGATTCCTTTTTCGATGTAACGAGTAATCAAAAATGTAATCCGTTATTCAGACAATTTATGTAACCCCTGAGCCAGACAGCAGTCATTCCATTAAAGTGTGAAAGTCATCCTACAAGCCCCGCCCTGTCAACCAGTCTGCCTTTGTTATTCCTGCTGTTATACCCCTATCTTACCTATGCGGTTTGCGTGAGCCGCCGAGAGTGACCGCCCGACGTTCTGCAAGGTCCGCGAGGGCCGACGCGCAGAAAGATGAAAACGTAATCACAGCACCAAAACTCGCGGTGAATCATGATGAACCGTACTTACAGCCACCGTGCGAAACTGCATAGGTGAGACAGGGCTATTAGTAGTTAACAGATTATGGGCCAAACTTCACTGAGTGATGATGGTAGAATAATTATAAAGGTCTTGACTAAAACAACATGCATGAGGAAGCACAAAGGAGTTTTCATTTTCTGCAGTGGAAAAGTTCTCTAGTACTGTAATGTAACTGATTACTTTTTAATGACAGAAATTTTGTAATGTAATTAGTTACTTTTAAAAGTAACGTCCCCCAACACTGAAAACAACCTCTTATAATCATTCAAGAATAAAAAAAAATAACATCATGCCATAAGTCTGATGTTTGTTTTTATATATATGTATATGCTTGAATGATTCAAATGTCTTAACAAACAGCAAACATTCCCCTGAAACTGCTCAATTAGGACTGGACTGAAAATGAGTCCTTCAAGAAGCCTGAAGAACTGTTCCTTAAGGCTACTTTAAAATTACAAAAATTCCTGCTAATCTGATAGAAATATATAGAAATACATATACTGTATATTTGGTGGTTCAAGCCTTTTTCATTAGTACTGTACATACTGTAGTATTGTGGTTTATCTCTGGAAAATATCCACAGGTCAAGTTTCGGAACTGAATCTTCACCGAGCAACGAGCATTAATTATGTCCTGACATTTTGTTTGCTTGTCTTCATCTTCACTCTTTCTTTCCACCTTTTTTTTTTCTTCTTTTTTTTGCTGCTTGTGTTTCTAGGTGGCTGGTGCTCCTATCACTACTCAGGTAGCCCTGTCTCTGACCAGCATGTCTCCCTTTATTAAAAAAAAAAACACACACACACATACCTCATGGACACAAAAAAGTACTCCTTTGATTAAATCAAGAATTTCCTCAGGATATTGCATAAATTAGAGACAAACTGCTTAGGAGTAACTCTATCTGCTAGAAGATCTTTTATCTTACAAACATTCAAGTAACGAATTTCCACAGATACGAACGAAATCAGTCACAGAAGTGTACAAAAAATAAACACTGCAGTGCACCGGATACCAATATTTACAAGTATATACAATATTTTCTGTGTGTAAGTGAATGTATGAAATGTCTAAAGTCTGGTATATTGTATGCGGGCACTTTGTTGGACTTAAGAACAAATCAGACTTTTGAACCTTCTCCCAGAACGGAACTCATTCGTAAGTCGGGGACAACCTGTTCTTTAAACAAGCAATTAAAATCTTCGTTCAAAGTAAAAAACAAACAAAAAAACAGTATCTTGTATGTTAAAAATACACAGTCTTTTGGTGTAAAAGTTAATAGACAGAAAACCTAAGGAGGACTGTTCTGCAAAACAAATATTTATCTGTATATTTATTTTTTAACTGGTATGAACCAGTTTTAACTTTAACAAGTTAATAATTAATCATTAACATTCCTAGTTTGTAAAACAAACAAACAAACAAATACTTAAGTAAATACAGAAGCCTGTAATTATTAAGCTGCAATCAAGCTGCACGTCTAAGCAAAATGAAACAAAAAACAGATACCTCGACATTCAAAGGGAGAACTATACACTTTGGCCACAAAATGATTCTGCATCTAGTATTCGATTCATAAACATTTTAAAACAAACAGAAACATAGCAGAAATAGAGCTCCAAAGGTGGCTAAAATGGCTGAATTCTGCAGCCTGTTTCATGGGCATGTTTATGATGATGATGTAAGTGTATTATATTGTGTGTTCGTTGATGCAATCCGGAGCTATCCTTTACTTCACAAGTGAAGATAATTCCCGTCAATATAATGAGAGGTTGCATTCAAGAAAGGATGTGATCATGTGATCAGCATGATCACTTTAACTGGAAGAGAAGCACAGATTGGGAAAGAAAGTAATAGAGATTTGTTTTTAATTATTATTATTTGTAATTCAGTCGACAAGCAACATCATTCACGTTTGAACAGTTTCCCATTGTACGTTGATTTCTAACATCTTTATTTAGGAAAAAACTAGTAAGTTAACACTCAATTGGTTGTTCTTAAATCAGTTCACCACGTGGTTTATAATTTAACACAGAGCCGTTTTGTCTGCCAACTTACTCTAGGGTTTTTGTGGTAAGGTTTTCGCCTGTTCCTACTTGAATTATCTTGCCAGCAATTGGCACCTGCTTTTCACATCTTTCACATTCTTTCACATTCCACCTCGGCTGCGATCACCTCTTTGCTTCATATGTTTCATATGTTCAATTCATGTTTCCATGCATCATGTGTTTGTGTGTGTGTTCATAGGGTGTTTGCTATTCACTGTCCCAAAAGTCACAGTGGTGTTGTCAAATCACACATCTTGAATGCATCGTTTGTCGTGTGCAGAACGTGTGCATTTCTCGCATGTCAGATTAAACCAAGTGAAGGAATGTGGTTTCAAATGCTGGATTCTGGCTAAAGCTACATATTTTTCTGGAGTAAATATCAGCCTCCGAACCACAAACCTCAGGAGGAACATTTAGGGAAGTTAATTTGTTTCCAAATATGGCTGGAATCAGGCTGAACAGTAAACAACTGCATAATTCAGGCAGAGTGGAGTGGAAAGGAGACAGTCGGGCCCAGTGTTCGGGGGAGCGGAAGCAAAAAAGAGCCCTTTTTGTCCGCAACCTGATGAAGCAATGTTTTTTCCAGCCGTTGGATAGCTCGTTGTCCGCCAGCCAGCCCGGAAAAAAGCTGCTGAGAGTTGAGAATGTTGGCACTACAGTAACAAGATCTCATCTGATTGGCTCACTGATGCCACCTGGTGGGAAGCAGTCAAAATAAACATGGAAATTAGCTGTTGCGACAGGACTGGATGATGATTTATGCTCCAATCTAGTATTAAAATAATGGTCCAGCTATGCTTGATTGGGGAAAAAGTTTTTTCTTTTTATTATTATTTTTTATTCACCAACATACATGGTTCAAATTGCTGTACTCAACATACAGTAGTCTCCATCTCAAGCGATGCATTTGGACCATTCCTGAACCCAACTCTTGGAAAAAAAAAAACATTTTCGCAGTTGATGGTCTCGCATTGTACTACATAACGTTTGTAGAGATGACTCCATTGATCAGCAATGTGCAAAGATGGTTGAAGAGGTTTAAAGAAGGGGAAACTAGCATTGAAGACAAACCACGTAGTGGGAGACCATTAAACGATCAAAACTATTTTAGCATGTTAGTTTATTTTGCTGATTATTTTGAAGACATTATACCCAAGTCAGCTAACATGCCTGATGGGAGGGAAAAATCTGCTTGGTTATATCATGACAGAAAGTGTATTGTTGAATAAAATGCTGAGAACATAATGTGAGGTGTAAGCTAGTCTGCTAGTTGGATCCACCTGTATATAACTGTATTTTTTTCCATAAGCATTTTTTAACTGTATCTCCTTCACAATATTTAAAAAGATTTGTTGTTTCTCAGGTGCGTGTGGTTCAGGGTAAGGAGCCTGCACACCTCATGAGTCTGTTTGGTGGAAAGCCCATGGTGGTGTATAAGGGAGGCACGTCCAGGGATGGAGGTCAGTCCGAACCCGCACAGACGCGCCTGTTCCAAGTGCGCTCCACCTCTGCGGGATGCACTCGGGCTGTAGAGGTCAGTGTGACTCACAAATATCATTCAATGAGTGCGAGAGAATACCTAACACTTTAACGTCAGCCTAATTTATGGAATTCATAATCATATCAGTGAATCAATGTCTGACAAAGATTACCTAAAGTTATCCATATTTTACAGTTCTCTGAATTTGTGGCTCCTTGAGTTTAAACAACCTTGCCACTCAGGAGCTAGCATGCTACGTACTGATAAAGGACAGAGCACATGGTGAAACTGAAGACATTAAACTAGGGAGAAATGAAACAAACAAGTGCTTTGTCTTCTCATAGAGGCTGAAAGGAAAGAGTGAACTTTAAAAGTTGAAAGCCCCCCCCCCCCCTCTCATTTCTGGAGTGCAGTAACACGACAGATTGGCTCAGTCAACAAGGTAACCTGGGGCAGAGGAAAGGCTCAAGCTTCATTTGTCAAAATGACAGATTCCTGCTCAGTCCTGTCCTCACAAAGTTAACTCACGACTGGGCAGCAACTGTGTGGAAAATAATTCTTAAATAAAGCCAGGGACAGATGAGAGTAATTCTATCATATAGATTGATCATGTCTCCCTCTGGTGGCCAAAGTTGGCTTAGCAGCCAAGGCAACTCCAATCTTTAGTCGTTACATGAAGACCATACTTTATAAAACAATTGCATATTTTCCTTTTTAAACAAGTCGTAGGTGTCTCAAAAATAGTTCTGTTTATTTTCAGCTCAAATCTTGCACTCTGGAATAACTGTTCCTGTTTCAGTGTCTCTTTTCTTAAATGAACTGCCACTGATGGCCTCTTTTGAGGAAATAAATTTTGGTAGCCAATCAGAACACAGAGCCAGGAAAGATCCATACATTTCCCACTCATTTTCAGGCTTTTTTAAAAATGCATTTTGACGAACAAAATAAGAGACATCAGTGAACCTGCATGGTGGCGTAGTGGTTAACAACGTCACCGTGCACTTCCAAGGTCTCGATTCGATTTCTGGATAAGGTCACAAAAGAGGGAAAATCCGTCTCTTTCATTTTGGCCAAAACACAAATAGATAGGGAATGTTTCATTTCTTAAAAAATTTTCCCTAGATTTTTTTTTGTGTGTGTTACTTAGACATATCTGGTTGTCTAAAGATGACAATGTGAATTTTGCATTTCGTGCATGTTGGAATTCCCATTTCCAGGTTGATGCTGTTTCCTCAAACCTGAACTCTAACGATGTCTTTGTCCTGGTGACCCCATCGATCTGCTCCATGTGGGTCGGCGTTGGTGCCAGTGACCCGGAGAAACAGGGCGCACAGGAGCTGTGTGGCATCCTCGGGGTCTCTCCCTCCCAGATCGCAGAGGGCGGAGAGAGCGGTAATAACAGAGTTTATTATATAATGGGTTCTCAGTAATGTAACATAGGCTGTGTTTGTTTATAGCTGCTATAACAGGATCAGGGATGTATGACATCACTGTACGTAATTACTGTGTAAACGGCGGTAACAGGAACTCTGCCCTGTTTTTACGTCACATCACCATGACCCTGATTTATTTTCCTTTATGAACATGGTCCCAATTTTTTAATTCCTTACATACTGTATATTATAGTAAGTGTACATATTTACACTTTTATGTATAATGTACAAGGATCATTAATTTATATATTTTTTCTGGAATACATTATAATTATGAACTTGCCCTGCATAAGGATTCGCTCTGTCCATTCATGTGCAGGTGACTTCTGGGCAGCTCTGGGAGGAAAGAGCGAGTACCGCACATCCACCAGGCTTAAGGATAAAATGGACACTCACCCACCCAGACTGTTTGCCTGCTCCAACAAAACCGGGCGCTTCATCGTGAGTGTTTTCACCAACCTAATTTCACTTTAAGACACAAACAGCAAAGTTTTTTTCATTCAGTCAAGTTTAAAAAAAAAAACCTATTAGCACTGAGAAATAATGGTTACATCACATCGACATTGGTGAGGGTGAAATCACAGAGTGAACTCGCCGACTCGAAATAATTGTCAGTTGAGCTGTTGAAACCAAATAACAGCACTGTTTCTGCTTTTGTAGATTGAGGAGGTACCTGGGGAGATGACTCAAGAGGATCTGGCTACAGATGATGTCATGATCCTGGATCTCTGGGACCAGGTAACATTCAGCTCTCTCAAACCAGCAGTTCCAAGTTTTTACATCGATCCGGTAGACATGACCTGCTCCAATGACTTTTCATCATCGAATTATTTCATAATATTCGCCTTGAATTTTCTCTCAAGATATTTCGAGTAGCATGCAGCCATGTAAATCCTACCTGCCTTCTGGGGGTTCTGACTCGCTCTGGATGTGTTGCAGGTGTTTGTATGGATCGGTAATGAGGCACAGGAGGAGGAAAAGACTGAAGCGATGACTTCAGGTGAGGCTCATTAAATTTCTTACTCATGAATAACACACGCAACAGACTAGGTGAAGTAAATCATTATGCATGTTTTTTTTTATTTTATTAAATTTTTAATTATTTATTTTATTCAATCTGGATAACAGCTCTGTTTTTGACCCTGTAAACTTACAGCTTAATTATTACAGCGTATTATTTAGTGTATTGACTTCAACACATTGAAAACACTATATAATGAAACTAATAGAAAAGGTACATGCTTAGGTTTGTTGTATTATATACACACGTGGACAAAATTGTTGGTACCCTTCGGTCAATGAAAGAAAAACTCACAATGGTTACAGAAATAACTTTAATCTGACAAAAGTAATAATTAAAAAAAAATTCTATGAATGTTAACCAATGAAAGTCAGACATTGCTTTTCAACCATGCTTCAATGGAATTATAAAAAAAAATAAACTCATGGAACAGGCCTGGACAAAAATGATGGTACCCCTAGAAAATACTGAAAATAATGTGACCAAAGGGACATGTTAATTCAAGGTGTGTCCACTAATTAGCATCACAGGTGTCTACAATCTTGTAATCAGTCAGTGGGCCTATATATAGGGCTCCAGGTAGTCACTGTGTTGTTTGGTGACATGGTATGTACCACACTCAACATGGACCAGAGGAAGCGAAGGAAAGAGATGTCTCAGGAGATTCGAAAGAAAATCATAGACAAGCATGTTCAAGGTAAAGGCTATAAGACCATTTCCAAGCAGCTAGATGTTCCTGTGACTACAGTTGCACATATTATTCAGAAATTTAAGATCCATGGGACTGTAGCCAACCTCCCTGGACGTGGCCGCAGGATGAAAATTTATGACAAATCAAAGAGACGGATAATCTGAATGGTAAAAAAGCCAGACTGGAATAGGCCAAACTACATGTTGACAAGCCACAAAGCTTCTGGGAGAATGTCTTATGGACAGATGAGACAAAAATGGAACTTTTTGCCAAGGCACATCAGCTCCATGTTCACAGACGGGAAAAATGAAGCATATCAAGAAAAGAACACTGTCCCTACTGTGAAACATGGAGGAGGCTCTGTTATGTTCTGGGGCTGCTTTGCTGCATCTGGCACAGGGTGTCTTGAATCTGTGCAGGGTACAATGAAATCTCAAGACTATCAAGGGATTCTAGAGAGAAATGTGCTGACCAGTGTCAGAAAGCTGGGTCTCAGTTGCAGGTCATGGGTCTAGCAACAGGACAATGACCCAAAACACACAGCTAAAAACACCCAAGAATGGCTAAGAGGAAAACATTGGACTAATCTAAAGTGGCCTTCTATGAGCCCTGACCTCAATCCTATTGAGCATCTTTGGAAGGAGCTGAAACATGCCGTCTGGAAAAGGCACCCTTCAAACCGGAAACAACTGGAGCAGCTTGTTCATGAGGAGTGGGCCAAAATACCTGCAGAGAGGTGCAGAAGTCTCATTGACAGTTACAGGAATCGTTTGATTGCAGTGATTGCCTCAAAAGGTTGTGCAACAAACCATTAAGTTAGGGGTACCATCATTTTTGTCCAGGCCTGTTCCATGAGTTCATTTTTTTTAATAATTCCGTTGAAGCATGGTTGAAAAGCAATGTCTGACTTTCATTGGTTAACATTCATAGAATTCTTATTTATTATGACTTTTGTCAGATTAAAGTTATTTCTGTGACCATTGTGGGTTTTTCTTTCATTGACGGAAGGGTACCAACAATTTTGTCCACGTGTGTACTACATACACTCTCTGACCAAAAAGCGCTCGCTAAAATCTTGTCCAGTCACCTTTGATGAAGCCCCCAATATGGAGGTTAGTTCATGTAAAAAAAAATTCCTCAAGCTCCCAGAATCACTCTTTAACAATCTGAGTGTTGGAATATGCCCTGTACCATCCGCAATCAGACTTCATTTTATTGCTACATAACGTTGCTGAGTCTAGACATGAGCAACTAAATCAACCCCAGATCATAAAACTACCTCCAGAGGCTCATGGACACTATGCATGATGGGTGCATCACTCCATGTGCCTCCTTTCTTACCCTGACACGCCCATCGCTGTGGAATAGGCTCAATTTGAACTCATCAGACCTTTTTCCATCACTTCAAGGTCTAATCTTTTATGTTCACTGGCTTTTTTTGTTCTAATTAGTCTCACTAGTGAGCGGTTTTCTTATGGACACACAGCTGTTTAATCACAATCCTGTGAGTTCTCATCACATTGTGTGTGCGTAAACATGATTCTGGTTTTTACTGGGGGTTTTTTTTTGTTTGTTTGTGACCACATTTCTTCCACAAAGCTTTAAATGCTGAACAGCCTTTTTCGAAGGATTCGTAACCCAGTTCTAGTCATTTCAAATCTCCCTAGTTCCTTTCTTTGCTTCATGCAGCGCAATAATTTTAACCTTCTGAATTGGTGACTTTTATACAGTATATGCAGGTGGTGTATTTTTATATTGATTATAAAATATGTAGAAATTTGAAAATTATGGCTATAAGATGAAATAAGAATTTACGTGGCATTTATGGAAGGAGTCTCCAGTGTCAGTGCTTTGTTACAGTCAGAGTTAACACTTTAGCTTTTAAAATGAATGTGTTGCACATTATTAAAACTCACTCTTATCTCCTAGCTGCCCGCTACATCGAGACGGATCCAGCCAACCGTGACCGCCGTACTCCTATTGTGAAGATCAAGCAGGGCTCCGAGCCTCCCACGTTCACCGGCTGGTTCCTGGGCTGGGACCATGACTACTGGAGCAGCGACCCTCTGGAACGCGCCATGGCTGACCTTGAGATTTGAACCCTCACTTATTATTGACCTTTAAAACCCCTTTGCCTTAAGTGGGTAGAAGTGGAAGTTGCCCTTTTCCACTGATTGAGCACGCTTCCACTGGGGTATCTGGGAGTTGCTGAGAGACCAGTGTAAAAAGGCAACTTGTACACTCCAAGCCATGTCTGTAGTCAAAAGCTTTTATTTCTAATTGCACTTTTTTTTTTACTGTGTTTAAAAAGTAGGCATTATAATTGAACTGTATGTAAGAGATACGTTGTTGTAATAAGGGTAGCTCTTGTAACCTGAGGTGGTAAACATTCATGAAACATATGACAGTGCTTCTTTGACTAAAAACAAATCTGATCATAATTTGAGATTATTATCACTGATCGTGATCCTATAAGGGCAGATACATCTCAAAGTAGGAATCACCAAGGAGCTAAGATTTATAGTGACTATTTAATAAGGTTATTTTTTGTAATACTGTTACTCAGAACAACAAAGGGTCTCTACAAATGCAGAAATCCACGGAAGTGTGGTTTAATAAATTAGCAGAGCCTGTTTCTTCCTGTATGTTCGCATATAGTTTGTTCTTACGTACATGAGCAGATGTCTAAGGGCGTTTAGCAGCAATACAATCCTGCCTAGTACGGTGTCACTTTCCTTAGAAATAAAATGCAGCCATTTCTTTGCTACATACAAAGAAATGGCTGCATTTTATTTTTAAAGAAAGAGATGTAGTGCCTTTTGAAAACAGTAACAGCCAAAATATTTGTGCTTGTGAATTTTTCCACGACAGGAATGTCATGTAATGTGGAGCATGCCTGCCACCAGAGGGCGCTGAAGAGCAGTTTAACTCCAACCCATCAAACAACTCCAGAGATTACAAAGATATTGTAAAACTATTAAAGACCAAACACAGTGTGTGATCCGAGCCTTGTGCTTCATACATCATAAAATGGCTCAAGCAAAGTGATAACCATTTCAAATTCAATTCAGTTTTTCCAACACACTTAAAAGAAAATGGAATTATTGATTGTGGTTTAAGTTGTTTGGGCTGACTGTACATGCTCCAGACTAAACAAATGTCGTATTTGAAATGGCTACAGAAGCCTTGAGAGGTCAATTAAGAGTTTTAATATAATAAGCCATACAAAGTTTAGATAACCATGGGATAATAAATTGCTTGTACTTTTATTTGTGCTAATAAATTTATGCCCATCATGTTGGTTTCAGTTTAATTATTGATATTATTATTATTTTTGAAGATTACATTTATAAGTAGCGAAGACTTAAGAAAAAATTCAAACAGTTTTGAAAATTTTTTAAATTGCTTTTTGAAGCTGCATGACCTCAAATTTATAATTGTGCGATCCCCTCCCCCCCAAAAAAGGCCAAAAACTGCCTGGTGCCCAGTTTGTGAACTGTGTGAAAATGATTCCTTATGATTTCACACTTCGAGTCCTGGAATATGTCTGTTCCCTCAGGGATGAAAAACTCCATGGCTGTGATAACCTGGTCATTCATTACATCCAGGTCGTCAGCTGACTATTACAGGGGCAGACTATTATTGCCACATAACGTTGCTGTTCTGTACAATAAGTCTGCTCCGTATCAGGTTAATTTTTACAGACAACTTGTTATTGTAACCCAGGATTGTCAATTCAACGATCCTCTTATAGAGGACGGGTCTGTGGTGGTCTCCGTGTCTTCACGGCATGCCCTTTATTTAACGACTAGGCTTGCCCACTTGTTTAGAATAGCATCATCCTGGAACAGTGACAAATGGCAATCTTTGCAGCCCTGTCTTACAATAATGTGTTACAATACAAAAAAACGCAGCTCTGTGGATTGTTTCAAAGTTGTCTGATGTGTTTAATGCATTCGGATTAGAATGAACTAACACAATCCATGGTAAATTATTTTTTATATATTTTCATGTACTGTACATGCATTTAATGTAAAGAAGACAACACGATAGAATACAATAACAGGGTAAAAATGGTATCAATGAGTAGCTATAATAAATGGAGACGTACTGATATTAGACAATAATTATGGCACATTACTGGTTTTCTCCAGAGGTGGAATACATAATTGAAGCAACATATTATGCCAGATGAAGATTTCAGTTTTTACAGTTATTCATAATTTTTTTTTTCTGACCACATTTCTTCCACAAAGCTTTAAATGCTGAACAGCATTTTTCAAAGCTCCCTAGTTCCTTTCTTTGCTTGATGCAGCCCAATAATCTGAACCTTCTGAACTGGTGACTTTTATACAGTATATGCAGGTGGTGTATTTTTATATTGATTATAAAATATGTAGAAATTTGAAAATTGTGGCTATAAGATGAAATAAGAATTTATGTGGCATTTATGGAAATTTACTCCAGTGTCAGTGCTTTGTTACAGTCAGAGTTAACACTTGAACTTTTAAAGTGAATGAATAAACCACAAAAAGATGGGGAGTGTAAGAAAGTCTAAACAAATTTCAAAAACTCCAGTAAGTAAGCTAAAAGCGAAACTGGATTTTAAAAAAGTCAAGCATCACAGAGATAAATTTCATACATGGATTAGCATGAGAAAACAGGTAAAACAATGTGGTATTAACTTCATTTTGTTTTTCCTCAAATCCCCACCCAGCTCTCCCCTAGCTTGAAAGGCCGTCATGCTTCTTCCGAGACACGTCAAGCCCTGTATTATAAAGCTATTAATGTAACTCTAAAGCTATGTACGTATATAACACTCTTGGAGGATCCTGCTATCGGCCCTCTTCTGCATACTGGTGCATTGCCATTGTCCCTGTGATTGAGGATACGGAAAACACATGAATATACACTATCATATGTAACAAACTCGAAAAGGCTCGAAAAACTTTTAACTGAAGATGATTGCGATATATATTGATTAGATTTTCTTATTTATGTTTAAAAAATGTTTAAGAAAATACTAAATATTAGAAACTAAAAAAAAAAAAAAAAAAAAAAAACAGCATACAAGTAAAATCATCAAATGCTACACATTTAAACATGAATATTTACGATTAAGGCTTTATAAGGATCGATATGGTTGTGTAGTGGCTCTGTCAGACAAAGTAATAGGCACAGAGACGTTAGAGCTGGGCTACATGATACGATATCCATATTGAGTTAAAAAAAAAACTAATTGAATTACAACATTCACTGCAATTCCAAATCAAGTGAAAAAAAGAGATTCTTTATTAATCACAAATTGTCATTTTCGCATAGGAAGCTGGGGTGAAAGCGCAGCAGGGTCAGAGCAGATGGGGTTAAAGGCCTGGCTCACGGGATCAACAGTGGCAAAGTGGCAGCACTGGGGCTCGAACCTGCGACCTACTGAACCCAGTAACCTACTGCACGTACTTCTGATGGCTTTTAAATTTATATATATTGTCAGCGTCTTATTTTATTTCTTTATTAGAATTTATTTTTGTATTTGGGTAGACCAAATAAAGGCGTTCCTACACTAATTGTTTAAACATTTCTTTTGAAATGCAATAAAACTCTTTTCCTGGCAGTTTGATAAGAACATAGATTTGTGAATTACACTATATAGGATATGATATTTGTGTCACATGGCCCAGCCCTAACAGAGTTATCAATTATCATCAGTGATGTTGCGGTCAGATCACCCCTGACTTCAAGTGATGATAATATCACTGCAACAGCAAGAGAATGTGTGTGTGTGTGCGTGTTCGATTCTTAGGTGCTGCTGATCGTATTTGCCTGCATGTGTATAACTGTGTATAACTGTGTGTTTGGGTCAGTGTGTATTGTATGTGTGTGTGTGTGTGTGTGTGTGTGTGTGTGTGTGTGTGTGTGTGTGTGTAGGACGTAGACGTCGGCTCAGCGTTTCAGGAACGACTGCATCATGTCGATCGGCAGGGGGAAGATGATGGTGGAGTTTTTCTCGGCGGCGATGGTGTTGAGGGTCTGCAAGTAGCGCAGCTGCAGCGCGGACGGAGACTCGGCGATCACCAGAGAGGCTTCCTTCAGCGCTCGGGACGCGTTCATCTCACCCTCGGCGGCGATCACCTGCGAGAGAGAGAAAGGGAATACATCACCAAATTCAAGTAGCTCTCTGACAATAGTTCCATTTGTAATTTAGATCACGTCTGCAATTGTTCTAATAGATTAGTGTTTCCATTAGCAACATCTCACTCATAGGGACATAACACTGGAAACTGAAACACTGGCCAATTTAGTGTTGGAGGTTTCATGGCTAAATTTTACCAGCCTGGTGGCCGATCTTCATTGATTGAACATTCCACTAGTGAGTGCAGAGTGTGAAGGTTTAATTAGCAGAGTAATAGCACAGTTTTGCTTAAAATATTGCAATGCACACAACATTCTGGGTGACATCAGAGTTCAAAAGAGGACAATTTGTTGGTGCATCTCGCTGGCGCATCTGTGACCAAGACAGCAACTCTTTGTGATGTATCAAGAGCCGCGGTATCCAGGGTAATGTCAGCAAACCAATAGGAAGGACGAACCACATCCAACAGGAGTAACTGTTAACACAAGAGGAAGCTGTCCGAAAGGGATGTCCGGGTGTATCCAAAAAACCTAAAACCAAACTCACTGCAGAATTAAATGTGCACCTCATCTCTCCTGTTTGCACCAAAACTGTTCGTCTGGAGCTCCACAGGGTCAATGTACATGGCCCGGCTGCTATAGACAAACCTTTGGTCACTCGTGCCGATGCCAAACTTGGTTTCCATGGTGCCAGCAGCGAAAATCTTGGACTGTGGACAAAGTGAAACATGTATTGTTCTCTGATGAGTCCACCTTCACTGTCTTTTCCACATCCAGGAGAGTTAAGGCGTGTAGAAGCCCCAAAGAAGCAAACCACCCAGACTGTTGCATGCCCAGACTGAAACATTTTCCTACATCAGCATCATGTAGTGACCTGGCCACTATTCTGCAAGAAGAATGGCTCAAAATCCCTCTGGCCACCGTGCAGGACTTGTATCGGTCATTCCCAAGACGAGTTGATGCTCTATTGGCCGCAAAAGGAGGCCCTACACCATACTAATGAATTATTGTGGTCTAAAACTAGGCGTTTCGGTTTCAATGTCCAACCCGTGTACATCAGATATAAATGACTTTGTAACGAGCGCAGCAGCTTCTTAGGGGCACAACAGAAACGCATTTTTATGGCGTTACATTACTAAAAATTGTACGCATTAAAAACCTCAGATCTGCCTTTTTCTCCAAACTCCATGAGCAAATGTGTCTTAAACCCACTCATTACACACACTTCGACCAGTCTCAAAAAAATACAACCTGATACGGGAATGATGTTTATACAAAAAAAAAAAAATAATTAAACTTGATGCGTGGCCATTCCGCAACAATAACTGCTAATTTAAACTGTGAATCGTTCTGGCATATGAGCAGGCACGGGACAAACGTTTTAGTCCCTTCCTTCCTGGTTGGACAGTCCTCCCCTTGGACGAGTCAGTTTCTCACGGTTTATTTATGTAAGCTTGGATTCTCCTGTGCTCATATTGTAAACATCTAAATTTTTTCCATGCCTATGGGAAAGGGTCATTCTCTGAGCTGCAGAATGACAAATGGAGGAATGATAAAGTCAAGTGTGTTGTAAATATAACACTGGAACGTGCGCTGAGGATGGGAGATTCCACGTCCTGTACAGTGTTTGAAGGAGAAGGAAAACAAAGACATTTGTAATAAAAGTGCAGCATGATTCTTGTGTTCTGGAATGATTTTACATATCTGTGGCTGCTGATAGAAGTGTATGATGTGTGTATGATGTGTGTGTGTGTGTGTGTGTGTGTGTGTGTGTGTGTGTGTGTGTGTGTGTGTGTGTGTGTGTCTGTGTGTGTGTGTGTGTCTGTGTTTGTGCAAGTGTCTCACTTTAGCTCTGGCCTCGCGTGCAGCCTCGGCCTCGGCAGCCATAGCTCTCTGGAGCTGCAGGGGCAGTTTAACGTCTTTAATCTCCACCCGTTCCACCTTAATGCCCCAGTCGTCGGTCGCATCGTCCAGACTGGACTGAAATAGAGACAGAGAGATTGTTTAATTTCAATGAACTCAAGAGTGATGAACATTTGTATTGAAATTTCTATCAAAAAAAAAATAATAATAATAGTAATAGAAAATAATTATAAATAGTAATACTACTACTACCACACCTACTACTAGTAATAATAACAACAATAACAAGGTGGCAAAGCAGCTGCTTTAAAAGACATAAATAGAGTTTTTTGTGAAACTTAAGGTACTTTGAGATTTGAGACTCATCTCACCTGCTGCACTGGTGTGTGGGTGTGTGTGTGTGTGTGTGTGTGTGTGTGTGTGTGTGTGTGTGTGTGTGTGTGTGTGTGTGTGTGTGTGTATATATCTCACTTGCATACTGTGGGCGATCTCTTCACGATCAGACAGGATCTCTGCGAGGTTCTTGGTGCCCAGGACGTTCCTGAGTGTGGTCTGTGCCAGAAGGCGAGTGGCAGCGTCTGCGTTGGTGATGTTGGCCACCGCCAGAGTGGCATTCTGTACGCGGTAGTACACCACGCCGTCCACGCTCACGGTCACGGAGTCTTTAGTGAGCACCTTTGGACAAAATCGCACTACGTTAGTCATAAAATTCTGATAATTCCAATTCTGATTTCTCATTTATTACCGACCAACACTAGCATTTTTACCTGAAACTTATTCATAGCTATTGGAAATGTAATGCGAAAACTAAATAACTAGTTAGCTCCTATTAAGTGTACGAGTGTGTATACTACACCTTCACATTCATGCATCTATCTAATCAGCCGATCACGTGGCCACCGCACAGTGCATAATCACTCTGCTATGCTATCATTAAAGGTCACGTGATGTCTGATCTGAAGCTCTGGCCTAAATGATCCTTCGCACCTACGTGATTGGCCGATTAGATAACTGCATAACTGTAACTGTCCGGTTACCTACTGTATACTGTATACATGTACACATGTAAATCTCACCTCCTGAGGGGGGATGTCGAAAGTAATGGTGCGCATGTCCACGTTAATGAAGCTGTCTGTACACGGCAGTATAAAAAAAAGACCTGCAGGATGACAAACACAAAACACGAGACACAAAAACAAAAACATTTCTGTTAGAGGTCTCAATATACAGCAGCAGCATCTGTGTGGAAATGAGCTCAGCATTACAAAGCAAATCTGACTATAATATATCGAGCATTTTGAGTGTTTCCTGTTGATTTTACCACATACACTTGGCCCCCACTCTGCATTTCTTGGAAGTGACTAGTGTTTGATGCGGTAAACGACAGCAGCAGAAAACTGTGACTCAATCCGAAAGTGAGATCGGATACCAAAACACTCCCTAGTGTCGATGTAACAAATTTGGATTAAATTTTACACGTTTACGAGGGTGTTCAAGTCAAACTGGGACTTTTCTTTTGAATTTCTCTTGCAGGAAGGAGTAAAAAAAAAAACTTAAGTTGACATTCACAAATGCTTTAAGCACCGTACGGTGATGAGACTCTTAGCCACTGTAAAACATCTGAACGGTGCAAATGTTTGAAAGAAGACCGTATGTCCGCGAATGACGATCCCGGCCGGGGCTCATTTCCACCAAATCGTTCACCAGCACCACTTGCACATTGCAGGAACTCGGCTGGGACTTATTGCCACACCCCAGTACAATCCTGACCACATGTTTGGGCCATTAAAGGAGTTCCTGGGAGGCCAGCGTTTCAGCCTTAAACCTGATCATGGCTCTAACGTACTGAGAAAACTTTCTACCCCCATGGTGTGCAAACACTAGTGAAACACTGGAATAAGTGCATTATGATTATGGAGAAATAAATGTTGTAAACTCTTGTTACTGTGTTGTTATTCCGCACAATTAGAAGTCCCGGTTTGACTTTAACGGCCATTGTATATTCACTGCAGGGTGTTAATCCACCACTATATGTGTCAATTCAACTCTGGGGATCCTGCTGTGTGGCTCAGAGTCATATTTTGATATCAGAGAAGAATAAAATAACCAGAGATTAAACATTGTGGAATATCCATGCAACAAACTGCTTCTGTTACCTCTGTTATCACTTACACTGAAGCAGATGTAAACAATTGTTTCCTCGTATGCCAAGGAACTGCAATGCACGAAGTCCTGAAGACATTCCTGTGTAGTGGCGGCTGGTGCAAAATAGTTTTTGGGGGGGGGGGGTCGCAAACAAAATTTAAATTCAACTTTTAATACTCGCCTGTAAATAGGTATTTATCAGGTGATTAAGCATCATTACTACTAGCATAAAATAAAGGCCTGACTCACATCACATTCAGTCAGCAGCTCCGCTTGCCGTAAGAAGTGCTGGAAAAGACTCGTTGAGAATGGTCCAATCACATGAGCCCAAATATTTAAAAACAATACTGATTCGCTAAGAACAAAAGTGGGAGGGTTCAGGGCGCACAGTGCTGCGCCCGAAGGATGATTTGACAAAATCCAATCAGAGCTCAGCCTCAAGTCACATGCTTTTCAAACATTTACGTGCCTACATAGACACCCGTTTGTCCGGCGCTCCGCGTACACGAACACAAATGAACGTAATACAGTTTAGATTTGTTTTAATTGCAAATAAATTATATTAAGAAATACAGAATATACGGAATATTGTGACTAAATGACTTTATTTTATTATTTAAATAAACAATTATTATGTTAAATAATTACATGTTAAAGGAGCATTCTTCTCTGCCTAACTTTAAGGGGGGGAGCGGCGCCCCTGCGCCCCATATTGACCGGCCGCCACTGTTCCTGAGTCATAAAACTTCCCATAAAGCTTCCCTCTGGACTCATTCAAGCATTGAAACTGGAAATTTCTTCCAAAATGCTAAACAAACATCTTACAGAAAACCTATTAGAAACCTAATAGCCTATTAGTAATTGCGTGACTGCAAAAAACCTAATGACTCTGATCTGCCATGTCACTTTGCATGCCAGATTTGCACCCATCTCCACAACCAGAAAAATGATGGCTAGATTCAGCAACTGCTTCTGAAACCTCTAACCAATATTAGTTCTTTGTCTGGTCCTGTAGCACACGGTGACTCCCGGCATCATCCAAATCTCTCTGAACATTTGCATAATGCGTTGGAGCTCAAAGTTAAAACTCTCGAACCTTTTGCCGCAAGCCATATGGGCAAAGCGATGCAACGGAAACAACTCAACCTCTATGACGGGTGATGTCATGCCACTGAAAGGGTTTGGAAGCATCAAACCCCATCAGTGTAGACGTCAATAGGGTAAATTCTTTCTTTGGGCAGTTTAAGCGTCAACTGATAAAATAATTAGTTAATGCTGCTTTAAATACATTTTACAAAACAATTATTGGTACACTTTGTGTTAACACAAACTACAAGGAGCGTCAAACCTCGACTTGAAATCTCTCATTAATGAAAGCGTAAAAAAGTTGACATTAACACAAGACTTGAAATACAATATGGTGATGAGAATTTCATCCGAATGGTTCAACGGTTTTAAAGACGTCCGGATGTCACGCCAAGGTGCCTCGGGACCCACTGCAGTCATTATGTGGAACGCCTGATCCTTGAAAATCGACAAATAACTTGTCTCTGAATTGCGGAAGAGACGCATCTCTCTGTATGAACTGTAAACACAAGAACGTTCGGCACATTACAGGAACGCATCCATTTCCACATGACTATGCCGTAAAAAAGGAGGTTCTGGGAGGCCAGAGTTTCAGACATGAAGCAGTTCAATCATGGATCTGACGTACTGAAAAAACTTTCTACCTTGATGGTATTGAAGCACTAGAGAAACACTGGGATAAGTGCATTAGTGTAGCAGGGGATTATATAGAGAAATAACTCTATATAACTGGCTATTGTATAGATAATATAATAACTGTATTCATAACTGTATTCTGTTATTCTGCCCAATCAAAACTCCTGGTTTGACTTGAACGCCCATCGTATGTAAACATAAAAAATAGAAAAAAAAAATGTGAAAGAAGATAAACTTCCTAGTTTAAACCTCAACCACTTATTTTACAGAACTATACAGGAATACAAAAACTTGCACATATCCTTTTTGCCTTAATTAAATGTGTTTCTTGTTGATAAGCTCCTTTTACAAAAAGCATGGAAGTCTGGAAATGCAAAGTGAAACGTCCAAGCAAAACTTGGAAGCATCTATTGTTGAAACATTTCGGTTTACTGGCTACTGGTTTAGGGCTACTGGGAAGTGAGCCAGAGAGGGGGCTGGGGTTTGTTACTCCACTGATAAAGTGCTTAAGGCTCTAGTGGGATATTCCTGACTTTCATCTGCTTTCGGGCCATCGGCAGGTCAGTGACAGTGAAGCAGACTAGTTCTAATGTTAGTCACTTCACTCAGTGCTCTAACGCCTGGTTCGAAATACCGTACATCCCACAAGGTCGAATTCCGAAATGCTGACCAACGGAAAGCCAAATAAGGAAAGAGATAAGTTACGGCAAGGTTAGAGTTTAGAAATACACCACTAGCCTGACCGGACACAAAGCTCCGTAAGCTGGTTCAGTCAACAGACTTACAGTGTATACAGCTGATATACAGCTGCTACCAATTCACACAACAAATAAAGAGTAAATCACAACCAGGTGTGGTGTTGTACTGTGGAAGTATGGCCCGAGTTACTGCGACTCCCAGAAACTTACAGCAGGTCCTTGCATATTAACTCTCACTACAGCAGGTCCTTGGATATTCTTCTCTCACTAGTCGTCTCTTTTTGTTTTCTCGAGTCAAAAAACAGCTTTTCAAGTTAAAGAGAAACAGGAAGGTGCAAAGTCCTTAAAACTTCCTGGAACTTTTCCAGACTTACAGAAGAAAGTTGAAGAACTCATCGTATGAGATAAAAATCAAGGACAGCTTGCAAAGTGTGTCAAGAACAGCAGCTACTTCACATACACAAATATTTTAAGCAAGCACAATGAGAATGTAACTTTTCTGAAATGCTGAAATAGGTTTTGCCTGCTGTGAAGCGTTTAATTTGTCAGAAATATACCAAGAAAAAAAGTAGCAGTAGTATTTCTCTACAACTTCTCATCTTTTCCCACAAATCCCGCCTCCAGCATCAGGATTGGTTACTAGAATTCAGTCTCAACTATTGGTCAGTGCAAACCAGTCCTCCAGCAGAGGGGCCACTGGATGAAAGTAAAGACCGCTGGGAAAAAGTCCTCAGAGTTTATTGATCGGGAATACAGTGGAACTTTGGATTGCGAGTGCCTCGGTCTGTGAGCGTTACACGTGTGCTTTGTCAAACTTTTTGCACCCTGATTTCATTTTTGTTCGCTTAAACACTCACTTACTATATGATTAAGATAAGATTAAGCAATAGGTTGAGAACGAGCAATTAGCCCTTTGACAACAATAAATTCTACACTGTAAACTATGTATTTTTAATAAACTATCTAACACTGTTACATTTACCTTAAATTTATTTTATTTATTATAAAAATAAATAATAATAATAATAATATAAACTAACGCACATGATAAAGTTCTCTAGTTGTCTGAGTGTCCAAAATGCATTAGTTATTTTTATGTATTATTGTTAATATTCTATTTTATTGTTTAACAACTTTTTACTTTATTTACATTAAACTAGGGACAGGTGACTTATATTTTAATACAAGAGAGTTAAAAGTCCTGCGCAGACAACACTTGTTTTTTTGTTGGAATGAAAAAACAAAAACAAATAGAGAATCGTGTTCTCAATTCGCATGGAGAAAAAAAATCGTGAAAACAATCGATTCACATTTTGTTAAGAACCGTGCAGCCCTAGTGTGCGCACTAGGCCCTAGTGTGCAGCCCTCTCTAATGCGTGTCATTAGAGAGGTTCCTTGTTACAGAAGACAGAGCAGTGTTTACGTTATGCTCGCAATCCAAGTTTCAACTGTATAAGCAAAATGTCCTTCCTGTAAACTTGTCACGTTACCTAAAGTATATATTTATTCCTACAAGAGAGAGTTGTATGTGTTTACATGGCTAATATTTATCTACTGAACTGATAATTAAATGTTTACACCCCCTCTCATTTTCATTCAACATCATTCCACTCATGTCTGAATCTTTTGTTAAGGCTTGTAGTGAAAAGGTCTGATCACCTGTTACAAACTTAAACACAGTACTGATGGAGAACTTCGCATGATGTCATGGCAATTCACACGCGAGATGTTTTTATTTATTCTTTTTAATGTAGACTAGATTTAGGAGTTTAGGATTTCTTTACTTGTAGAATAACACGTAACTTAGATAAAAACACATTTTAAAGCAGCTTGTTCATTTATCTTTAAAGAGTCAAACATTACACTTATAATAATCTGAAAACAATTCAAGCTATGAGTCATGTGATAATAATAATACCTGTGTATAATAATGCATTTGTCTTATGCTAAAAATTGATCAGAAATGTTCACAAATAAATGTGCCGATTATTACTGTTCAGTGGTACCTCAGGATATGAACGCTCTGCTCTGCCTTTTGAATATTGGCCTTAAGAAGAAAAATTTTGCAAGAAATCTTTCGCCATAAGAGTGACCTAGCCAGTGATGCAGACTTCCGGTTGTATGTACATCCGATTTGTACATACATCAGGTAGCCGATCAAACCTTGTTTGTGACGGTGGAAAGCCAAGTGAAGTGAGATATATATATATATATATATATATATATATACACACACAGGGTGGGCCATTTATATGGATACACCTTAATAAAATGGGAATGGTTGGTGATATTAACGTCCTGTTTGTGGCACATTAGTATATATGAGGGGGCAAACTTTTCAAGATGGGTGGTGACCATGGTGGCCATTTAGAAGTCGGCCATCTTGGATCCAACTTTTGTTTTTTCAATACATACACACACATACACACACACACATCACCATGGGACACGGGAACGTTATCAAAACCGGCAGCAGGAAAAAAACAGGGCCATTTTCAGTTTCGTTTTTGAAAGCAGCCAGTGCCAGCGGAATCAAACATATCTCCGTTAACGAGAAACTGACATACCTCTGTTTTTTCATTTTTAACATTAATTTGGCAATAAACTTTTTGGAAAGAAAATCGTCTACCGTTTGTGTACATATGTTTTTCTGGGTTGCGACAATATAGTTTCATTTACAAAAACACTTGCAAAAAGACAAAAAGTGATTGGCATCGTAGACGATGCCGTCAACCCCTAAGGGTTTTTAAGTGAGGTTTAATGTCTATTTATTTCATATTTTACTTTATTATCATGTCTTTTCTAAATGTTTTGATTGTTTTTATATGCAAAGATATGATTAAAGTGTTGGACACTGGTAACATTGGTAATATTTTTGAGGATGGATATTTTCTGGAATGGATTATCTGCATTTACATCATTTCCTAGGGGAAAATGTGTTCCGCAATATGAAATTTCGTCTTAAGAACTCGTCTTCGGAACAGATTAAATTCATATTCCGTGGTACCGCTATATTTTTAAGATAAGGCAGGTTCTTGCATACTGTAAGACACTTTAAGATGCTTACTCTCTCTCACACTCTTGACCTGATCATGGCACTTAGTGAAGGCCTGTGTGGTCTGCTCCTCATCCTACATCATGTCTCCATGACAACAGAGCCAAAGCTCATAGAAATGACCATGAATTACACTGTCTGGTGCATTAAGTGGATTAGATGCTAGAGAAGAACAAGCTGGACCAGAGTTAATGTAATTGAACAGTCAGATTCTATATTATCATTATTGAGTAGATTCCTAAAAAGGTTACCATGTCTTTTTGGTTTTTAAAGTACGACAGATTTGTTTATCCAATAAACAATCCTCTGTCATCACTGGTGCATGAGCAAAATAATGTTTTCATTCTAAAGGTCGCTTCCTAAAAAAAAATAAAAAAATAAAACAAGTTTTAAAAATTTGCTCTAGGTTAGTTCCAGACATTCTATGTGCAGTTTTATACTCGCGCAAGCGTGACTATAGGGTTCTTTTGTTCTTTATATCAGATTTGATCTTAGCTGACATTTCAGAACTGCCCCTGCGCAGGATGGCTGCTGGATGTAGGCCAACAGGAATGGAAAAACAGTCACACTTTGTTTATTCTTTGTACCGGGTCTCAGTGTGTACCACGCAGCCATTGTGGTAAACCAGCGCTGTGCTACAAGGGGCAAAGTGACCTGTGATAGGAAACACAATTAAATGGAAATTCCACTCCACATCCTGGAGTCGATGATGATTTGTGATTGATTACAGTTAGTTCTGACCGAGTGATCTGATTGGACGAGAGCCAGGTAACAGCACTCGGATGTTTTACTACAAATATCACTCTGCGGTGAGAATTTAAAACTACTTTCACTCATGTTAATTACACCAACTGTCTGTCACCACTACTTATTTCCGCCAGTTGCAAAACAGTATCTGTTGGCGGAGCAAAATAACTGGTTAAATAAACACATCACAATCTGTTTAAGTGTTGTATAAAAGCAACATCGCACTCAAGGTCATGCAGTTGTACTGAATATCTGCACGGCTGTCACATCTTCGGAACTTCTACACTGTGGTTCCTGTTATCAGATTTGTTAGAGCACACTGTACAAGTAATTGCCGTTTCCTTACTAACCTCTCTTTTGTTTTCTCTCTTCTAAATAAAAAGACCAAAAAAAAAAACGCAGTGTCCTTTAAATTAATGTTAAACATCTCCTCATTAAGAGCTTGACCATGTCAATTATTAGGATATTAAATACTTTAGAGCTTTGTTAAAGAAAAACATCTGTTTATTATTAGATTTGATTAGTGGTGCTTATATCATGCAAACTTTTCAGAGCTGATTAAACACAGGCCAATTCAGTAGCACGGTGGTATAAGCGTAAATAAACACGTATCACATAGCCGAACTCTGTGGTCTCACACACCCTGATGAATGGGTTTCTAAGCAAACAAACGGTGGTACAGCTGCTGGGATTGGCTTCGTTTATCTCAGAACTGACACACCGCAGGGACGTTTTGGTTACGTTTTGGCTACAAGGCCAACTATGATATCAGCTTCTTATAAATTTAAGAATCTTACACTGTTGTCCAGGTCAGCCACTTTGTAGATGCTCCCTGACTGACTCCATTACCATAAGATACTGGGGGGATAATGATTCAGTTATGTTTTTTTATTTTAAATACATTTTAAATGTATATTCTGTATGTTCCCATTTGAATAGTAAAATGCTGCTGTTCCTCTATAACCCTCTATAGTTCCTCTATAAAGCGGTGTGCTCTAAACCATCCTGTCTGGTTGGAGCAAACCTAACCAGGAAAAATGACTCGGCCTCATCAGTTTTCAATAAATCAGTCCAGCAACACGATGATGGAAAATGTCAGTCCTGTAAAGCTGTCCTGATGGTGAACAACCCTAATTTTGAAAAATCTTCAACAAAACAGAGTTCACAGACTAATACAGTGGAAAACAGCTCTGAGACAAAATGGCGTCCAGGATTCCCCTCACGATTTAAAGGCGCAGAGACGACACTGTTGTATTTCACAAGAGATAAATTTCCTTAGGCGAGATTATGGTTTTTGGCCACACGATGAGAGGGTGGGGGAAGGGCACAGAGTTAGTCGATTGGATTGGTATGCTTTACATTGTATATTCGCGTCAAAGGTGTGCAAGACTCATTTTGTTGGACGTAAGAACAAATTGGACTTTAAATAAAATAAATAGTAGCATGGCCAAAAAACTCTGACAGATGATGAAATAACTGACTTAGTGACATGCTGTTGTAATGTAAAAATATTCTGCTTAATGCTGGTAATCAACTGTCACTGATTATGCTGTATTATATTTTATTTCTCATATGCCACACATCTTCAAGCCGTTGAAAATTCAGGAATTTATTATCACAAAATTGTCATGATGCCAAAATCTGTATTTAACAGTGACACTCTCTCTCTCTCTCTCTGTCTGGACTTGGCTGCTTTAGGGTTAAAAAATTATTTTATAGCAGAGAGTCTAATTATTGTATGAAACTCCATATCTATAAAACATTCTTAGGAGACTGATTAGGTTAATCATAATCTAGGATTACATTATGCCATCATGGCAGATTATTTTCAAAATGAATTTGTGTTGTTGAGGCGAATAATGGAGTCTAACATAGTGGGAATAATACAATTTGTTGTAAAAAAAAAATTGAGCAATGAGGATGGGGTTCCCTGTTGAGTCTGGTTCCTCTCAAGGTTTCTTCCTATTACCATCTCAGGGAGTTTTTCCTTGCCACCGTCGCCCTCGGCTTGCTCATCAGGGACAATCTTATCATTTTGATTCATACACATTCCATACAAACTTACTTCTTGTTATTGTGTAAAGCTGCTTTGCGACAATGTCAATTGTTAAAAGCGCTATATAAATAAAATTGACTTGACTTTTTTTTTTTTTTTTACAGGAAATACCAATACTGCTGGATAAGAATCTAATTATTTGCTATAAAAAGTATATAAACCCTGCATTCACGCTGTATCCTAACACTGGATTGTTGTTAGATATTCTGCACAGTAGGTCAGACAATTTTGAGACGCTCCCTAACTGACTCTATCATAATAATAATAAATTTAACAAAAATATATCCCCATATTTCACTTCGGTCTCTGTCTCTGCTGCTGCCGTCTCTACAAATATAGTCATTGAACAAAAACAAAAATCCCTTCCCTACCTCTTCTCTTATTACCAACTCATTCAGATTTTATTCCGCTACATGCGCTACGTCACTGCTATCAGCACTGGGCTTAAAGAAACAGATTCCTATTAGCCAAATCAAATAGATCTTGTATAGTAAAACTATCAACTGTTTTAAAGTGCTGGTATAGTACGGTTTTTGAAATTGTAGTACCCTCGCACATGTTTAGTACTGCTATCCCATGTAACACTAACTATCTAAAATCCCTAAATTGTCACCAGGTACAATTCTCATTCGTCCTGAGAAATTTATGTATACTTCTATTTTTCAAAGCCCTTAATCTCATCCATGATAAGATAAGCATTCAGTATTTCCAGCTGTATTTTCGACTTTGATTAGGAAGGACGAGTTTCACAGAGGAATAACAATCTTACCTGGTCCTTTGGCTCCTCCTCGCAAAATACGGCCCAGACGAAAGATTATCGCCCGTTCGTACTCCTTTACAATCTTTAAGGATGAACAGCAAGAGAAGGATAAAGCAAGCAGATTAGGGTATGTATATTCATATACGTTGGGTGTTCAAGTGAAACTGGGACTTGTAATGAAATTTGGCATTGAAATTATTACAAAACAAGGCACAAAAAAAGCTATTTCAAGGACTGATCCTTCGAAAACAATGGATAGCTTGTCACCTGTGTCTGCAGGAACTGTACAAACAATTATTCACCAACGCCACGTGCACATTACAGGAACTTGGCTGGGAATTACTGTTATATATAAACTCATATGTATATACCTCCTTAGCTATGTTTTCCAGTAATTATGAAGCAACACCTTTTCCTAGAAAAGGCTAATTTATTAGCATGGCAAACAACCAGACCCATCCCTAATCCTGGAGCCTGCCTATAAACATGTATGATTATTATATTTACTCACTCACCACTAAAAACTAAAGGCAAAACTTTTCACTGACCTTAAAAGACCTTTGCATTTCACTGACAAGCCCCTTAAAGCTCATTGCGTCGGTGCTCAAAATAATGTCTTTAAAGAGTCGTAAGAATGCTGTCTTCAAAATTCAGAAACTTGCTGGCAGAAAAGTGTACAATGAAGATCAGATGCTCTGTAATCCTTGGGTCGTCCATGGCTTTTATCCATTAAACAAACCACAACAATGCTTAATGGAAAGCACCGCTCCCAGTCGACCATCAAGCAAAATCACATGATCAGGCAGAAAAACACAACCCCCATGTAACCTTATAAGGTCAGCTGTGCTATCAATCGTACTAACCATGAACCACTAACTGTGAAGTGCGTGACCCAGGTGACATCACTTCCCTGCCACTTACCTTAATGCACATCCATATGGAGATGGGAAGAGTGAGGATGGTCAGGAGGATGGAGAACAGCACCAGGAACCAGCCGCAGAAGCCAATGTCACTGTCTGTACTGTCAATGACTATGAGGGGGAAAAAAAGAGAGGTTTATAAAAAAAAAAAAAAGTGTCTGCTAATGCTAAAATTCATCGTCGTAAATCACTCACGATGATTAAGAGATAATTAATTTTCCACGTTAGCATTGGAGGTACAAGTAATTAATGAATTAGTTTATCTTAGTATTAATTCTGATGAAGCAGATTTATAAAAATATAAACGTGTAAAGGAGTAAAAACAAACAGTACTATGTAGGCGTGTAACGGTACACAAAAAGTCAGGGTTTCATACATCTTTTGGAACGGTTTTGAATTTATTTTCTTTTATTACATATTTAACACCCAAGTCCATGTATCTAGGTGCATTAGGTTTTTAAGAAACCTAACAACAATACTGACTGCAAACAGTGCGAAGAATGGTTCTGTATATCTCTGTTAAGAGATATTTAAAGTTAATTTTAAATACATTATCTGCACTATGTGCTCCTAATGGCGCTGGTGGCACTCTTTTTTTTAGTGCATTTTTCTTGACAGAGTGAATAGGGGGCATGTTTTTCCTGATGTAAAATGGCACCGCAACAGAAGTCACCTCTGGTTTTATTCACAGATCCTAGTTTTCCGTTTATAGTGACGTCAAATCAAAATCGTCAAAAAATAAACAAAGTAAAACTTCTTACCTTTAAATGCGTCATGTAGCCATTTACACTGTATATACAAGTATCAGCTTTAGATTAATCGACATATAGAGGAACCTCGGCATACGAATTTAATCGGTTCCAGAGGCGAGTCCTTAAGGCACTTTCCCATAGGAAATAATGTAAATGCAGATAATCTGTTCCAGCCACCCAAAATTATTACCAATATTACCAGTTTCCAACACTATAATAACATTTTTGAATATAAAATAAACTAAGCGTTTAGAAAATACATGTAATCATGTCATTTCATCAATAAAACATGAAATAAATAGACAGTAAACCTCACTTGACCTTAATTTATGATAAAAAAAAAAAAAAAACACAAATACGCTAAGTACAAATCAGTACCTAAATATTGTGATGATATCGTATCGGGTGTTCCCTGGTGATTCCCATCCTTAATATTCACTCGGAGCACAACATGCACCAAACCCCCAACACAACACCAAACGGAATATGCGTACCGTTACACCATTAGTACCAAGTTTGTTCAGAATGAGCAGATTGTGAATAAGAGTTCTGAGACGATCACAGGACAGTCTTTATCCTCACAGCATATACTCTTCACATAATCTACAGTCTCCAAACTGTATATATGCCAAAAAGAATCCGTTGATCTCTGGGCTCACAGGAGTGAAAGCTTCAGAAATCTTTCATGCTTCCATGTTTGTCTTGTTTATCTGTTTAATTGCACATGCCGGTCAGTAGTTGTTTTGATCACAGTAAAGAAAACCCTGCAATCAATCAGATTCAGATCTTCTCTTTAAAACTGAAAGATTATACCACATATTAAACTATTTTAGACATCCGGATCATCTCCAACTCCATTTCAAAACCTGTGTATGTACGTGATCAACACCCCCGAGCAAATCCAGAGGATTAGTGGCATACCACTAACAAACACAAAACAAATCTATGGAATCAGTAAATAAAGGCAACCCAGGCGAGTCCTGATTTCACTAAACTTTCTAATTCTTAAAAGTTTAGTGTAAGAAGCATGCTACATACTAAACGCTCAGCGTAAAATTAATGCATTGTTTTTGTCTTTACGCGATTCTTTACCTTTAAGGTCAGCAGCTGTGTAATGGCCTGGATCTAAAAACAGTAAGCAGTGTAGGGTTTACTAGACTGGATTATCACTGATCATGCAGGAAAAACAAAAGAAACCATAAAGTAAGTTATTATGTAATAGAGATGCAGGAAAAATCTATTCTGTTACATATATAATTTTGTATAGAACTACACTATTTTTAAATCAATGTTTGCATTGCCCTTCTTCTATAATCCTGCAGGTGGTGCGCTCTAAACTATTCATACAGTACAGGATCTTCTGCGGTAGATAGTAGTGGTTAGCACTATCGACTTGCACCTCCAGGGTCTGGGTTTGATTCCCACCACTGGTCTGTGTGTGTGGAGTTTGCATTGTTCTCCCCGTGCTTTAGACATGCAGATAAGGCTAAATAATCTAAATATCATTCCCAAGTTGCCCATTGTGTGTGATTATATATATATATATATATATATATATATATATATATAAAAAGGATTGGCAGCCTGCCAGGGTGTATCCTGCTTTGTGTCGGGATAGACTCCAGGCCCTGCGATCCTGTGTACAGGATAAAGCAGTATAGAAGATGCATGAATGAACGTATAACTAAATTATGTAGCTATTTTAGTCAGATTTTCGATGAATGATGGAAATTAATTTCTTTGTAACCGCCTGTTTAGCAATTGAAGAATGATCTAGATATGAGTATCTCGTACGTTTTGTGTTCTTTTGCAAAAACAAAATAAACACATATGGATATTTTTCCTCCTCCCACATCTTTTTAGACGCGCCACTGATATAATCTATTCAGTGCTTTGGTTAATAAAATCCAAACATCATTGAACATAACCTCAATATGATTCATTATTGTCTCCGACACTGATCTTAGACAAGAGTGGCAGGGGAAATGTTTGAGAGTGGCAGTGGCCCTTGTGCCACCATGGGGCCACACCCCTGATTATACTGTATAAATTAAATGTCCTGACTCTGGTCCCTGATCAAACAAATCAACTAATAATATATAAATATAATAAAATATATATAATTACTGGTTGATATGTTGTTTGTGTTTGTAATGAAATCATTTTGAAATATAACACTTTCTAAATCATAAAAAAACGTTTTAAAAAAATAGAATTTGCGTGACGTCATCGGTCCGTTACGTTAAAAAGAACCATAGCTCCGCCTCGTATCAACCACCATTATTTAAAAAAACAATGCACACGTATGGTAGTTGCTTAGCAGCTTGCAGTTTAATATTACCTGTCTGACGATCCCTTTTTTTATCCTCTCTCCCTGAGAACGATTCATTACTTTCCTCCATACTGGAAAACTAAATCGCTAAATCACACAAGACGACGCTATAAACCCCAAAACAGCGCTCCCCGTTACGCTCGGGATTATCACGAAACGCACGAGCAGCAAGAGCGCTGGCGAGTAGAAACAAACACCGCCCCTCACTCGGATTGGCTAGTGGCTGCCTCATTCCACGCCCCTCAATGCGTTTCTAAGTAACGACACAGGGCAGACTCAGGGTGTCCGCCATGTTCAGAAGGTCGACAATTGCTTGAGATAAAAAAAATCTATATATTTTGGTTTAATCTGAGTAAACGGCTGTACATCATTAGTGTTTATAATAATTGTTTTTCCCCTCAACACTACCGTGTTACTACTGTGCAACAAACGACAAACTATATCTACATAATATTGATTCTTACCCGCAAATCAGTCTTGATATTAAACAAACTCCTTAGCTCCACCCAGCGCCAAATATTAAACATTACACTGCACTGAAATGAGCCTGTTAAAACAATGAAGTAGGTAGTTAAAGTAATACATTTTTTTTTACATGGATAAAAGTGCAGCTACTCATTTAAATAAATATCCTGGTAAAAGTACAAGTACTATTTTGAAAACTTACTAGTTAGCACTATTGCCCTGCACCTCCAGGGTTCGGGTTCGATTTCGGCTTCGAAATACAAGGAGCAGTAGATTTATCGCAGAAATGAGTAATATGTCTTATTCTATCAGTTACATCTGTAAAAGTTAGAATGTATTAGTTCCAGTGCAGCATATCCCAAGGACCATATAAAATGTGAGGGTTGTGTCAAGAAGGGCATCTGGCAAAATCTCTTCCAAAGTTGTGTGCGGATTGGATGGTTCGTGGTGGCGATCGACCACTCGACGGAAGTAACTTAAAGATTAACAACATCGAGAAATGTGGACATGTGGAGAAATGCAGTGATTTTACTTTTGAACCAAAGTAGATATTTAAAGCAACACAGTGACCGATGAACATTTAGACTACGTTCAGACTGCAGGCAACATAAATTTTTTGGCATTTGTGATACAGAATTTAACTACAGTGTGAACAGTACAAATCACTTAGAATCTGAGCTTTTTAATTCTGATTTGGGAAGGGTTCATCACTCACTCTATACTGCTTCATCCTGTATTCAGGGTCACAGGAGGCTTAGGGTATGAGGCAGTGTACACCCTGGACAATCCAATCCAACGCAGTAATCACACATATACACACACACTCATTCACACACTACTGGCAATTTGGGAACGCCTAATCTGCATGGCTTTGGGAGAAAACCAGAGCACCTGGAGGAAACCCACCAAGCACAGGAAGACCATGCAAACCATGCACACAAAGACGGGAATCTAACCCGGACCCTGCACTGTAAAAAATAAAATCTTGACTTAACTCAAAATTTAAAGGCAACTTGCTGCACAGCTTTTTTGACTCAACTCCACTTTTAACTCAACTTGTTCACTTAACTCAAAAAAGCTGTGCAGCAAGTTGCCTTGACATTTTGAGTTAAATCAACAACTTGGGTTAAAAGTGGAGTTAACTCAAAAAAGCTGTGCAGCAAGTTGCCTTGTAATTTTGAGTTAAGTCAACTTGTTGTTGACTTAACTAAATTTACTGAGTAAGGTCTCCCAACTTATATTCTTTTGTTAAGTTAAGTGTTTTGATAGTTTCAAAGACTTATAAATTTAGTAAATGTGAACTTGTCACACATTTTGGGTTTAAAATATGTTTCAATTTACTGAAGCAGTTTTTTTTGTAATACAATATAATGAAAAAAGCTGTAACTGAATGCTTGAAAGTTTCTTCCAAATTTTATTTTAAACCAAAAGGAACACACTACAACCACATTCCATGACTTTCAAATAAAGGTACACAAAAAGAAACATGGCAAGATGCCTTTTACAGTCTAAACTTCACAAAACAAGGAAAAGTGTACAAAATAATAATAATAATTTGAAGTCTGAAAACAGCTCACAAAAGCAAAGTCATAGCAGAAGTTAAGTCTTAAGGGATTGTACCCTTGCAGAGCAGTGAGTGCCCAATTCCATGATCGCCTTCTCAATCACCTCAAAAGTGTACTTCCGATTTTTTGGTACTGAAATCCAAGGCAAACAGGTCAAAGGCCAAACTGTTCTGGAGCATCTTGCAAGACAATCCCTTCCTCCAACACAAGAGTAAAGTTTATGACACTGGTCAAAGTCGTAGGGGAGTCATCATCTTCAAGTACAATAGGAACTCCCAATTTCATCCCTCTGGTCTGTCCGCCATCAGGAGTACTGTCCTAATGTAATAAAGAGTACAAACAAACAAAAAAATCACTTTTGACATCCATCTTTTCTATGTTGTTATATTTCTTTTTGTTCCATGAAAGTTTTGGATCCTACTAGATTAACGTAGACAAAATGTACAGAAAGAAACGCCTCATAAATCCTTAAAATCAGTTGAGATGATAAGATAAAGTAAAATAAGAGCCGGAGTTCAAATGAATAAGAATTTAAATATCTTAATGTCAACACAAACATTAACAGCCGTATTTTTGTCAAAGTGCCTGCAGAGAATCAATGCAACATACTCACCAGACATGTTCTGACTAGTGCAGATGATCCATCACGGATAAACACATCGAGATCTTCCAGGACAGTTTTCATTCAGGGAGCCACAATATTTGAAGTCTGAAAAAAGAGCGCTAATGTTATGCATTGTCACTTTTGATAAACTTTCAGGTATTCATAACATTTAACATTAGGGAGACTCTAATTATGAGAGAAAGATTTAGAAATATGCAATACTGTTTGCATAGAAAAAAAAAAAAGATGTTCAGGTTTGTGCTCAAGTGTCTCAGCATCAAATTTTTCCGTGTCCTGTTCTCTCAATTCTACAGTTGTGGCCAAAAGTTTTGAGAATGACACAAATATTAGTTTTCACAAAGTTTCCTGCTAAACTGCTTTTAGAGCTTTGTTTCAGTTGTTTCTGTGATGTACTGAAATATAATTACAAGCACTTCATACATTTCAAAGGCTTTTATCGACAATTACATGACATTTATGCAAAGAGTCAGTATTTGCAGTGTTGGCCCTTCTTTTTCAGGACCTCTGCAATTCGACTGGGCTGCTCTCAATCAACTTCTGAGCCAAATCCTGACTGATAGCAACCCATTCATCACTTCTTGGAGTTTGTCAGAATTAGTGGGTTTTTGTTTGTCCACCCGCCTCTTGAGGATTGACCACAAGTTCTCAATGGGATTAAGATCTGGGGAGTTTCCAGGCCATGGACCCAAAATTTCAACGTTTTGGTCCCCGAGCCACTTAGTTATCACTTTTGCCTTATGGCACGGTGCTCCATCGTGCTGGAAAATGCATTGTTCTTCACCAAACTGTTGTTGGATTGTTGGAAGAAGTTGCTGTTGGAGGGTGTTTTGGTACCATTCTTTATTCATGGCTGTGTTTTTGGGCAAAATTGTGAGTGAGCCCACTTCCTTGGATGAGAAGCAACCCCACACATGAATGGTCTCAGGATGCTTTACTGTTGGCATGACACAGGACTGATGGTAGCGCTCACCTTTGCTTCTCCGGACAAGCCTTTTTCCAGATGCCCCAAACAATCAGAAAGAGGCTTCATGCGAGAATATGACTTTGCCCCAGTCCTCAGCAGTCCATTCGCCATACTTTTTGCAGAAGATCAATCTGACCCTGATGTTTTTTTTTTGGAGAGAAGTGGCTTCTTTTCCAAAAGTCTTCACCTCCCTGTGTGTGCAGATGCACTCACACCTGCCTGCTGCCATTCCTGAGCAAGCTCTGCACTGGTGGCACTCCGATCCCGCAGCTGAATCCTCCTTAGGAGACAATCCTGGCGCTTGCTGGACTGTCTTGGACGCCCTGAAGCCTTCTTAACAAAAATTGAACCTCTTTCCTTGAAGTTCTTGATGATCCTATAAATTGTTGATTTAGGTACAATCTTAGTAGCCACAATATTCTTGCCTGTGAAGCCATTTTTATGCAACGCAATCATGGCTGCATGCGTTTCTTTGCACCAGGTCACCATGGTTAACAATGAAAGAACAATGATTTCAAGCATCACCCTCCTTTTAACATGTCAAGTCTGCCATTCTGACCCAATCAGTCTGACATAATGATCTCCAGCCTTGTGCTCGTCAACATTCTGACCTGAGTTAACAAGACGATTACTGAAATGATCTCAGCAGGTCCTTTAATGACAGCAATGAAATGCAGTGGAAATTTTTTCGGGATTAAGTTAATTTTCATGGCAAAGAAGGACTATGCAATTCATCACTCTTCATAACATTCTGGAGTATATGCAAATTGCTATTATAAAAACGTAAGCAACTTTTCCAATTTCCAATATTTATGTAATTCTCAAAACTTTTGGCCACGACTGTACTGTACATGTGCACAAGGTGAAGTACCAGCTTCAGGTTCACTGTTCAGCTCAGGTTCTGTTTCATTCAAGATTTTCTCTGATTCCTTATACATTAATCTGAAATATTTGATGGTGTTATTTTTATGTTTTCTTGTTCTATGGCTGCTAAAGCTTGAATCTACATTTCTGTAAGGGGCAAAATACCATCTCTCTATTCCTTATATGTTTTCCAAGAGAAGAACTGTGCTTCAGAGCAGAACTGAACTCGCACAAGTTTTCATGAAGGTTACATTTATTTGATCAGAAATACAGTAAAACAGGAATACTGTGAAATATAACAGCTTTTTTCCATTGGAATGTATTTTAATTATTTTATTTATTGCTGTGATGTAAAGCTGTATTTTCTGCATCATTACTACATTCTTCAGTGTCACATGAGCCTTAATTTAATCCTAAAATTAATTAATTCATAATGATCAAGAAACATTTATTGAGTTTTGTGGAAACAATAACCTCCCCCCCAGGACTGAATGACAGTATTAGTTAACTAACTAACTAATTAACTCTCTATACAAAAATATCAAGAAATTTTCCCATGATCAGATCCTCATATTAGAGGGATTTCTGAAGACCATGTGACACTAAAGACTTGAGTAATGATGCAGAACATTCAGCTTAATGTCACAGCAATAAATTACAGTTTTAAGTACAGTACATTCCAGTAGACAACAGAAATTTTGAAGTCTAACATTTCACCTTATTTCAGTTTTACTATATCAAATAAATGTAGTATTTTATATTGATCAAATAAATGTAGCATTGATTAACATAAAACTATTAAAAACTAAAAATAATACAGATCTAAAACTTTTGAACGTTAGTGCAGAGCTAATCTGACCAATTATAGCTTTGCAAGGAAATATTCAATAGTCTTTTTACTTTTTTTCGTTATATTTAATGAAATGGGGTATGAATAGTCTTACATAAAAAAGTAAACTAGTAAGGTATAACGAGAATTATTTTTTGCCCTAACTTCATACTTCGTTCTTAAAATCATTAAAAAATGTAAATGTTTACTTACCTGAAATGGCAAAGTTTGCGATGAGGTCTGGAAATGTGTTTATCCAGGAGGATATTGAGAGAATGTGTTCTGAAACGTTAAATACAAAGATTACAAACACATTCGTGGTGCAAATACTGCAGATTTCAAATACCAAGTGTAGAGGAGTTATTATGAATTTAACCAGACTTTCTAGACTTGTCTTATTATTCTCCAGTCTCTTTGGCTGTGGGTAATAAACGGCTACAGTTAAGTTTGAAAGTTATTTTATTAAGACAAACGGCAAGACAAACTGCTCTCCTCATGTGCTTCTCTCACACCGTGTCACACTCTCACCTGTCCCATGGGAAACCCCAGGTAGGCAACCTGTTAGTTCCTCTTAACATAAGCACATAACCAATAAATCAAACATCACACATGCAAGGATATAGAGAAAATATTCATGTGCTGTAAATAATAATTAAATAATATTCAATTCTAAATGTAATATTTCTAATATAATTAAATATACTTCATAATATGCAACACCTGTAATAAATAACAAATAAATGTAGTAAACTAAAAATAATACAAAATATATTGTTTGTAGGAACTCAGGTTACAGGATGACTTGCATCTTTCTCACTGTCTCACGTTAAATAAACAGTTGCACCAAGCTCTATGTACTTCACAAAGAACGCCATATAATAACGCTCATTTATGTTAAGACCATTTCTACAAAGGACTTCGATAAAAATATGTGCACTTACCAAAGTTTAAAAGAAGTTGTCCGTTGTGAGGTGGAGAAACGGGCTACTAATCCAGATGATGTTCAAAATACCCGCTGCACTCAACACGCATGCGCCACTTCAGAAACGTAACAGCGCGCATGCGCCAACTTCTGTGCGTGTTAACTTGCATTAGAACGTCTGTTCAGTAATTAAACCTTAGTTGACCCAGCGAGTTTTTAATGAACTTGTTTTCACTAGTTCAGTCAGCTTTTTCATGTCTTATTGTCCAGATTACTAATAAATACTCATTATGCCAACATTTTGCTAGTTGGATTTTTTTTACAGTGTGGCGGTCCAAGGCGACAGTGCTAACCACTACACCACCATGCTGCCAGGACGTGTTCATATACGTCTGATTTTTGCTTGTAGTGCAAGCTCTTTTAATAGTCAAATCAGTATTTAACTTTTGCATCAATCAAATTCAAAATGCGTCATAATTTCGGGCCAAGAATGATGGAGCATACAAATGAAGGAGGATTTCGGGCACAATAGTGAGTTAACAGACCTCATAAACCTTTGTGATGATTCACGAAATTGTAGGGTGGCTGCAGTACTGAAGAAACACTAAAAGTTTACTGCATAATATTTAAAAAAAAAAGCCTAAGGGCATGAAGAAAAGCAGTGGTGTTTTAACAGCAAGGTTGAAGGTATAATGCAACATACTGTTTCCCTGCATGATGTGTTTTCTCAGTGTTTATTCAGTGCCACTGCAGATCCTTTCTTACAGTGTCCAAACTGTACAACTCTTCTCTGTAAAGTGAAGGGACTAGGCATGAAACTGATCTAAGACCTTGGCAATCAAGCCTTTTCCCCCCCGATGCTGTTACTTACATTTATTTCAGATTATTTATCATCAATACATTATATCATTATTTTCAAAACTTATTGTACAATTACCACACTTAAAAGTAAACCGTGAACTTATAATTAATCGTATTTTTCAAGCTCAACTCTTGACTTATATAACACTAAATAATATATTATAGCAAAGCAAAAAAAAATTTTGTCTTAGTTTTATGCAAATAAGGCCTTAGGTCTGAAAGCAAATAATCCAATAGTCGAGAATTGCTTGGAAACAAATCAATGCATTTTGGTTGAATCTGAGGAAACAGAGCTACATTATTAGTGTTTATAATAATTGTTTTTTTTTAACTGTGCAACAAACAATAAAATATATCTATATAACATTGGTCCTTACCCGCAAATTTGAGTCTTTATATTAAACAAACTCATACACCTAGTGCCAAGGTTAAACATTACGGGTAACTGAAATTAGTCTGTTAAAACCATGAAGTAGGTATTTAAAGTAATAGTTTTTTTGTACACGAATAAAAGTGCAGTTACTCTTTCAAATAAATATTCTAGTAAAAGTCCAAGTACTGTTTTTAATCCTTAGTGGTTAGCACTAGTGATGGGTCGTTCATGAATTATTAATTCTTTTTGACTCTGAAGAACGAGTAGTCTCAGAGAGTGACTCGTTCATTTTCTACTGGGCGCGCATGCGCAAACAAACGTAAAACCTCCGTAAGTTATGTACAGGAAACATAATTGAACAGTTCTCAACAAATCTTCAATTCTGAGTCGTTCGGTCTTTTGTCACGTGACTCCCATAGACGCTTTGCAGTGCAATAGATTCAAAAGAACAAACGACTCAGACTAGAAGATATGAGAGGTCCATTGCTCGTTCTGTTTATAATAATATGTCCTTAGCTGCATTGTAATATGCATGGGAACCGAGTCACTAAAATGATTCAAACTTCTCATCACTAGTTAGCACTATTGCTCTACACCTTCAGAGTTCAGGTTTGATTTCCGCCTCAGGTTTGTGTGTGTGGAGTTAGCATGTTCTTCCTGTGCTTGGTGAGTTTCCTCCGGGTGCTCAGGTTTCCTCTCGCTATCCAAAGGCTAACTGGTGTTCCCAAATTGCCCGTAGTGTGTGAATGTGTGTGTGTGCCCTGTGATTGATTGCCACCCCATCCAGGATGTACCCCACCTTGTGTCCTAATGGTAAATTATTGCCCTGTTGAGCAAGTGGTGGGAAAAAAAAAACTTTAGCTATGGCTAACACTGAACAGCTTTCTTTTATAGTAACTAGCATGATAGCTTCAACAGTTTAATGTAGTTGAATGCTAATCACTAGCAGATTTATTGCAGAGATGTGTAATATATCTTATTTGATCAGTCACATCTGTAAAAGTTAGAATGTGTTAGGAATTGAAATACAAAAACCTCATGATGGAGTTTGAACCCAGAACCTTCTGATCAGTAGTCCAACACCTTCACTGCTAAACCACTCTTGGCCAAGTCTATTCTTGGTCTTATTAGGGCCCAAGCACAATAAGGTGCGCAGGACCCTCTTGTTTTCCTAAGGATTATTTTTTTTCCAACCTTTTAGACGTTTCGGGGGTCTTGACATGCTCAAAAACTCTTGAAACTTGGCAGACAGCTTGGAATCTGCTGCCATCAGGATGCCTGAGAGACTCGGGCCCGGGGCACCCAGGGGCCCCCACACGAGATTTTGCTGCATAGCTCATACACACTTTCACGTAGGCACACGAAACTCGGTACACATTTAGAGCTCATCGAGCCGAAAAACTTTCGCACTGCATGTCCTGGGCTCAACTCAACAGGAGGCCAGTTATTTTGGGTCGTTTGCAAAAACGCACCAGATGGATTTTGATATACTCCTCCTAGGAAAATTATACAATCACTACTAAACCGGGCCAATGTGATCTAAAGACACTGAGGATGCAAATGTTAACACACACACGCACGCACGCACACACACACACACACACACACACACACACACACACACACACACACACACACTCCTCTTTCACGACACACACACACTAACGCACTCAACAAATATTTAGGGCCCAAACTGACATTAGCCCTGTACAGGTCCTTCTCAAAAAATAGCATATTCTGATAAAGTTCATTATTTTCTGTAATGTACTGATAAACATTAGACTTTCATATATTTTAGATTCATTACACACAACTGAAGTAGTTCAAGCCTTTTATTGTTTTAATATTGATGATTTTGGCATACAGCTCATGAAAACCCAAAAATCTCAAAAAATTAGCATATTTCATCCGACCAATAAAAGAAAAGTGTTTTTAATACAAAAAAAGTCAACCTTCAAATAATTATGTTCAGTTATGCACTCAATACTTGGTCGGGAATCTTTTTGCAGAAATGACTGCTTCAATGCGGCGTGGCATGGAGGCAATCAGCCTGTGGCACTGCTGAGGTGTTATGGAGGCCCAGGATGCTTCGATAGCGGCCTTAAGCTCATCCAGAGTGTTGGGTCTTGCGTTTCTCAACTTTCTCTTCACAATATCCCACAGATTCTCTATGGGTCAGGAGAGTTGGCAGGCCAATTGAGCACAGTAATACCATGGTCAGTAAACCATTTACCAGTGGTTTTGGCACAGTGAGCAGGTGCCGGGTCGTGCTGAAAAATGAAATCTTCATCTCCATAAAGCTTTTCAGCAGATGGAAACATGAAGTGCTCCAAAATCTCCTGATAGCTAGCTGCATTGACCTTGCCCTTGATAAAACACAGTGGACCAACACCAGCAGCTGACATGGCAGCCCAGACCATCACTGACTGTGGGTACTTGACACTGGACTTCAGGCATTTTGGCATTTCCCTCTCCCCAGTCTTCCTCCAGACTCTCGCACCTTGATTTCCGAATGACATGCAAAATTTGCTTTCATCCAAAAAAGTACTTTGAACCACTGAGCAACAGTCCAGTGCTGTTTCTCTGTAGCCCAGGTCAGGCGCTTCTGCCGCTGTTTCTGGTTCAAAAGTGGATTGACCTGGGGAATGCGGCACCTGTATCCCATTTCCTGCACACCCCTGTACACGGTGGCTCTGGATGTTTCTACTCCAGACTCAGTCCACTGCTTCCGCAGGTCCCCCAAGGTCTGGAATCGGTCCTTCTCCATAATCATCCTCAGGGTCCTGTCACCTCTTCTCGTTGTGCAGCGTTTTCTGCCACACTTTTTCCTTCCCACAGACTTCCCACTGAGGTGCCTTGATACAGCACTCTGGGAACAGCCTATTCGTTCAGAAATGTCTTTCTGTGTCTTACCCTCTTGCTTGAGGGTGTCAATGATGGCCTTCTGGACAGCAGTCAGGTCGGCAGTCTTACCCATGATTGAGGTTTTGAGTAATGAACCAGGCTGGGAGTTTTTAAAAGACTCAGGAATCTTTTGCAGGTGTTTAGAGTTAATTAGTTGATTCAGATGATTAGGTTAATAGTTCGTTTAGAGAACCTTTTCATGATATGATAATTTTTTGAGATAGGGATTTTGGGTTTTCATGAGCTGTATGCCAAAATCATCAATATTAAAACAATAAAAGGCTTGAACTACTTCAGTTGTGTGTAATGAATCTAAAATATATGAAAGTCTAATGTTTATCAGTACATTATAGAAAATAATGAACTTTATCAGAATATGCTAATTTTTTGAGAAGGACCTGTATAGTGTGTGACGTGTGCAGGTTGTGCAGTGCAACCGAGTGACGGTGGCTTTTTCGAGGTCTTAACACACTCAAATAACACAGGTTGTGCGGTCCGCCCGGGGTGGCGATGGCACAGGGTGCTTGGGCCCGTCATCATTGCTTGCAACTATATTTTTATATTTAAGGCAGCAAAGCTATTTTTTTTATTTCTTTGGTGACTTTAATTCCTTCCTACGATTAGTTTCCATTTACTGTTTGATGCACAAAATCTTTCAGCCTGTGCTTCAGTATATCCATCCGCACTTCTCATCATGTGTTATTAGGAGACAGTAGGAACTAATAAAAAGTTAGGAATGAAGAACCAGAGATCTGAGAAGCCTCTGGTAAGTGTGTATACTGTTCTGGGGTTTCAGTTGCTATAAGCTCGGCCTGACGAACGAGTTTGCGCCGTAATGTTGTTGCTGCTGCTGCTGCTAATATTTCATTAAGTGAGGACGCTGCCTATTGTTTCCCAAAGTGAGGAACATCTGTGACACGATCATTGTATGACATAAAAGTTGATGATGACGCTGATTGCTGTAAAAGTCTCTGAGGGACGCGCCCACAGTGTGATGTAAAGCTGAACAAACAGCTGTTTCACGTTGTTGGTCTTTTGGCTCTTTCTTTCAACAAGGGGTCACCACAGAGGACCATCCAGAGCACATACAAACTTGGCACAGGTTTTATGCATATATATATATATACAGATTTATTGCAGAGATATATATTGTATATATACAGTGTATATGTGTGTATATATACAGAATATGCAGTAAGGCCTGGGTGTGGCAAGTGAAATTTTACTCAGCTTTCTAAATATCACAGTTCATTCATGATTTTACGAGAATTGTGGGTGCAATTCCCTTTGGACAGCTTTTTTCCCTTATTGAATGAAATCATTATTTAAAAAAATGCTTTTTTGTGTGTGTTTTCCCAGGTTTTCTTTGTGCAATTATTAAAATTTGTTTAATGATCGAAAGCATTGAAGTGTGGCAAATCCTTTTTCACGGCACTGTATGTACAATATAATCCTGAATTGTTAAAGATCACATATAAAGTAGCACTCACACTGCAGAGCTTCAATTGAGACACTCATTTCCAGGAGCAAAAGTGACAAAAGAGAGAAAGACAAGGACACAGACGTAATGAGCTGCTCTTTTCCGCATACTCAAAGCGACCAAGCTCAGAAGCTCAACTCTTCTTCGCCTTCCTTTTTCTGGGCAGTCGTCCAGAAAGCCCCTTAGTCCATTCCCTTCCATTTCCTGGAGGTGTGATTATCCTGAAAAAGTAAGGGGAAAGTACGAACTGCACGCTGGAGTGGTCTGGGACCCCTTGCAGGATAATCCTCTTTTAATTAGGCTAAGGAGAGAGGGATATAGGACCCCCTTGGCTTAGTCACAGCACATTGACAAAGCATCAAGCTGGGACAAGTGTGCATCGCTGTCCGGCAGCAGCCAGTTAAGGCCTAACGCCACCTTCTCATGCGTGAAAATATGCTCTTCATTTTTCCTAGTAGCACCGAATGATCCTAGTTTTTCCAGGGTTGTAAGTCTCTGTCTCTTGCTTTCCAATTCCATATTATCCTCACGATTTCTATCTTTTTTTTTTTTGTCTTTGCATTTTGGAGAAAACACTTAGAGGACTTGCTGTGACAGATCATTTACCATTGATTGTTATAGACAAAGAAGAAAATGAAACACCTTTATAAGCTTTATCATTATTATCCTTATCTTCATTCCATCCATTTTTGACACTGATCCTAGCTCTTTTGACCTATCGACAGAGATCCAATATAGTGCTGGTGTAAAATATTTGCAATGCCTCCCGTTGTTCTTATGTTATTGTCATTTTTCATTCTTCTTTATTTCTCGATGTAATGATTGTTTAAAATTTGGCCACATTGTACCATTATTCTTTCTTTACAGCAATCTCTATTGTTACTGAGCAATCCTGCTTTTTTGTGTGTGTGAGTGTGTGTTTTAGGGGGGTATCTAGTTTTACGTATCTTTATTATTGGCTGTCAAAAAAAAAAATCCAAATAGAAAATAACATCTCTCAGAGGAACAAATCATCAATAACAATCAATAGCAATGTGCGTCCAAGCTGGTGGCGCCACAATGTGACTAATAGTCATGACATGTCTCCTGCTACCCTGTGCCACCCAATAAGCCACACCCCCAATGAAACCCAGTAGTATGATAGAAATAAGACAAGCTCCTCCTGAGGTTGATGACCCTGAATCTGGCAACAGTAAGAGTGTTAGACCAGAAGAAGGCAGTATTGCTCTTCATACAGATTATGTGCTCAGAATTAATAGATGGCATTCAGTGGTGAAGAAGGCTTGTGCCATCCTCAGCGTGGGAAAAGCTGCTGAAGCTTCCTGCCATCTGTTTCCTCTCCTAAAAGCACAGATACGGGAAATATGGTGATCAGTGCAGACTTTTAAACATGTTACAGTTTCATTTTGTTTAGTTTTTCTCCTTAAACTGAATATTTAGTAAATAACAACAATAAGTAAACAACAAAAATATGACATGGTGATTTCTAAAATCCTCAATTACAAGTATTTCAACAGAAATGGTAAATCACTCACTCACTCATCATCTATATCTCTATAGCCTGTGTACAGTGTTTTGGAGAAGACTGAGTGCATGAGGCAGGGGACACCCCGCAAGGGGTGCCAATCCATCGCACATGCAAACACTCATTCACACAATATGAGGAATTTGTGAACGCCAATTAGCCTAATCTGCATTGTAGGAGGAAACCGGAGTACCCAGAGGAAACCTGAGACCTGAGGAGGGAAACGAAACTTGACCCTGAAGGTGCAGGGCAACAGTGCTAAGCCACTGTGCCACCTATACAAATGGTATATATATCAACTAAAAATACATTTTAAATTCAGAGACCATTTATATATATTTTTTATCCTTTTTGAAAGTTTTGTTGCTGCGATTCATAACTTTTCTGAAACCTTTCTTTATCTATCTATCTATCTATCTATCTATCTATCTGTAGATATAGATACATATCTACACATCATATTATATATAAAATCTAAAATAAAATATATCAATCATATATTTCCATTTAAATGTATAAACATTATATTATAAACTGAAAAAAACTAAATATAAATAAATAAGTTAATAAATTAATAACAATTTAATAATAAATTGTTAGATCACTTTATAATGTATTTTTATAATGCATGTATTTTTAAAGTAAAATGTTTTGACTGATTTGAAACTGCACCTAATACATTTAAATACTGACACTTAATAATATTCAAGGAATCTTTCATTTTTATATCTAAATATAACAAAACAATGGACCCAATTTTCTCAAAAGCATCACATTATGCAATGTGATCATCACTTTAAGCAATCTTTCCTTCAGTCAGGATAATCGTAAGGACACTGTTATAGTCAGACATTATTAGTGGCATTTTTCCGTGTGGCGCTGATGGATTGCGGTTTGTCCTGTTGTGCTGAGAAAGTCAAAGAACGAAAGGACGCTTTGCATTCTGCCCCATCTCTCTCAGTGAAATGAGTTCTCTGTCAGAGAGGATCGAGGGCCCACACAGCTGCTCTCCCCTGAGCTGCTGTACATAAAACATAAAAAGGCAAGTCTATATGAAAAATGCACAGAGCTGTGGATTATAATGCGCTTGATACCCTCCTGTTTTTGAGAAGACAGAAGGAGAGAGAGAGAATGAGAGAGAGAGAGACTGATGGTGTGAATGAGAGAGAGAGAAAAGGGAAGGCAGAAAAACACTGAGCGAGACCTGCACTGGATTGATTTCCTCTTCCTCTAGAATGGGTTTGATGGCAGGCCCGGATGAGCGCCTGTGCAAACATTTACTCACACTGCACCATCTTCCGATCGCATTACAAAGATTGATTGTTCACTCCCAATCTCACCTACTGCTGTCTCATTGGCCAGTGTGAAATCAAACACAAGTTTGAAACAGGGGAAATCGGAAAAAAATCGGGAGGGACTTGGTAATGACAGTGGACAGGCAGGCCGGCAATAAAGTGTAAAAGACGGCGAGGACGTGTGTCTTCGGCAAACTCGTCGCCTTCTTGCTGAGATGGCTTGGGAGCAATAAGAAAGTGTTAATTTATATAATGTGTTTGAGGGAGAGTGATACTGTAACGTAGCCTTAGAGACCTCAGCAACACGCACATCACCGTGTGGCAGATCGAACCGGACGCAGCTCTGGTTTACAAGGTGACCCAGGGCTTTTACCCCAGGCTTTTCCAGCCCACTTCACCTGCCACATCCAATCAGGCCAATGTAAGTGATACTATCAGGGAAGCAAGTACTGACACCTCCAAAGACACTTCCAATTTTTCCATCAATATCTGAGTGTCTGAAATTAACGCGAGCTAAACATGCCAGAGGTTGGACTGCGAAAGGGCAGCAGGGGCTGAGGAGTGGGAAAGCGAGCGCTGATGAGGGGCGCTGACCTTACACAGGCTGGGTCAGTACACAAGGAGGAACATCTTGGCTAAGCTAATAACACTCCCCTCCCTAGCAGTTCATCCAACAAAGGTAAAACACAACAGATCACGGCTCGAGACTCCATCAGATTAAGCTCCGTCCTCGTGGAAGCATCACATCTCTCCCTCACATCGTTAGCATTTAGATAGGCGAGAGCAGCAAGGCCGAGGTAATAGGCTTTTCCTGTCAGCTGAAGAGAGCAGGATTAAATCAAAAGAACAACAATGATGAGTGAAAGAGCGAAAGAGAGAGAGAGAGAGAGAGAGAGAGAGAGATGCAGCATTATGCCTGATTGACTATGAGCTCATTAAGCGAGGCCTTGACTTGAACTGATGTTAGAGGTGATTGGAAATTATCACATTTAGAGGATATCCACCAGCCCTTGCTTTCTCCCTGCTCTATCTCATAGCACCCCTCTCGTCTACCCATTTCATCCAGGTCAGCTGGCGTCCTCTGGGAACAGGCTGGGAGATAGCATCACCGCTCGCTGTCTGCTTGATCTCCTAATTCTGCTTCATTTAAACCTCATCAACTCTTCCACTGGACCGGAAGACGAGAAGAATGGAAACAGCTTGCGTCTTTTTTTTTTTTTTCAACCTCCACCCTAGATTTTTTTGTAAGATCTGATATTATACCTTCACACCAACGGCAGGCTGTCACGCTTACAAACACGCACACACGTGTGTGTTGCGCGAGCTGGCGATCTCAACAGAATGGAAAAAAAAAGGACACTAATCCCGCGTCACCCCCAACGCACATACACACTGAAAATTTGGCATGCCCTTGCGGCTGATGCAGAAAATGAGATTACTGTATTTAAATGACTATGATAATAGAGTCCATGCCTCTGGCCTCCTGTAGGAAAAGGGGGATTTCACCAAGGCCCTTTGTTAGCAGTTTAGCTGAAAGACCTCGTCTGCATGTGCTCGTAATAGGGACGTGAAGACGAGGTCTTTCGTCTTCGCCCTGTTCACTTCTGTCCCTGTCTGTCCTCCCCCCAGGAGGCGCAGATGTAGGGGTTCCTTTTGTATGGACCCCTAAACGCAAGGTGGACAAACGTCTTGCGAGTCGTCTTGATGGAAAGCGCTTAGTGCATTTTTAATGACATAATCCCATCGCTAATCAGAGTTTAGTGGAGATCCTGTCGCTGATCCTGACCGAACAGGTGTCCAAGTCTGGGGAGTGAATATGGAGAATTTATTTTGAAACTACACGCCAGAGACAGCCTTGTGCACATTCGTCCCAAACTTCTTTTCAGTGAAGGTACCTGGAGGAGGATGTGTCAATTCATTTACTTCACACTTTTACCTCAACTCTCCAAGCAAGCTTTTATATGCAACACTTGTATTCCAGTTGCACTGTGTTTCTGCATTGCAGAAAACAACACTCACGAAAGAAGACGGAGGAAGTAAAAAAGCAAAGGAAAGACACACCATGGACTGAAACTCCAGCTACTGTATACATTAACCCAGTGTAGGGCAGCAGAAAATAGTCGCATATGGGCATAAATATATACGTGTAGGAGGGCATGAGAACATTTGTTTGTATGGAACGGCTGCTGTGGCAATAAAATCACCGGCGTGTCACAGAGCACTTCATCACTGGTGGGTTTTTCAGCGGGGCCTGAGTGTCCCCTGTCCCCCCGCTCTGGCTCCCCAGGTCCCCCGCTGCTCTCCTGATCTATCGCTGTTCTGCGGCTCTGGGAGCGATAAATCACCATAATGCGCCCAACCATGATCTGTACTGCAGGCGAGATGGATCTGTAGGAGTGGGTGCCCACGACAAGCTGCTTACTGATGGGGTTTGTGTGTCTCAGTGCGAGTTCAGGCTCCTGGATGCTACAGGAGGTTTCAAGGGATGCGACTTAGGTGGGTCAGACTTAGCCGAACAGTGATTAAGGCACATCACAAGCAAGAGAGTCTGATTCAGAAAGATTTAAACGTGCAAGAAAGAAGAGTGGAACAAATGAGTCCTAATTTAAGATGGAATTGCAAAAAGGAAATTTGAAACACGGCGTAAAGGACGAAACGATTAGAATCCGATTTGCATCAAAAGCACAACTTCAGCTTTGTAGGAAAACTATGAAGGGAAAAGAGAGCGAGCAAAAGCAATAGATTAGAAATTAAAATTTTAGCAAAAGCAAGTCTATGTTATTAGACCATAACCAACAGTATATTGTATGTTTTACAAGAGACATAACAAACAGAAATAAGCAGACAAAACAAACAATTTGGAGATGACCTGAAATCAACAGTGACATATTGTTCACATGTTTTCATATATTCAAATTCAGCGACAGCTTCCTACCTCTACAACAATTTATGAAGTATACTACAAGTTACCTATGTACAGTATACTTAAACAAACCTGTCACATATACTTATACTTCCTTTTTATATACTAGCCTGACTAAGCATATTGAGTCAATTATACTGTAATTACAGAATATTTAAATATACTTGGAAAGAAGTGTCAAGTATACATGCAATTCTCTTTTGATACAACAGCACGATAGGTTATGACTGGTCGGTGTATATACACGTATACTTTAGAAGTATATGGTGGGATGTCTTTATCATGTCTTCATATCACGATGCCATACCATTATGGAAAGAAGTAAACTGCTGTATGTACAAGTATACTCATATCCTGATATGATATCAGAAGATATGATGTGATATTACTTTGTTCCAATCCAAATTATGTTAGCTATTAGCTGACATTTATATATAGAGAGAGAGTCTTCAGTTGGAAGTGTGATGATGTGGAAGTCTTTATAATGTAATTTTGTAATTTTGAAATCATGTTTTTAATTTAGTTTTGTTTTTTATTGTGTACGATGTAATAGGTTTAAAATACCAAATTTTAATTAAAAGTTTAGGAAACTATGAGATGTATTTACCTTAGAGGGTCAATGAAATGGTAAGAAAAAACTGCATAATTCGTAGAGTTCTTACCAAACCATACAAATACAGTAAAATACTAGACATCTATATCTGTTCATATTGACCAAACCTTTACATATCAATTAAACAGTAAAGTTCAATGCTGAGCTACAAATGCTCAAAAAAGCACAAAAATAAAGAAATCTACAAAAAGTGCTTAAAAAAAACAGGTGAAATTACTAGAACAATTATTTTTTTCTTATTTTATTTTATAATTTCGTAGTGTTTTTTTTCAGCATTATTAACATTATGTTAAATGTTAACATTTACTATTTGAGAATGTTTTTTAAAATAAAGTTTGTAGATGATTCAGACACGTGACATCTATTATGCCAGTTTATATGAAATTATTTACTCCAAAAAAAAAGGGAACGTTTGTAGATCTACATGTTTTTGTGTTCATTCATGTCTTTCTGCAGCTGTCTTTAAAATTTATAGTTTGTAGAAACTCTCTCATTAAAGTTTGTCAGTTGTATAATGTAAGTGATAACAAGAACTAACTTGTTTTGCAGAAGTTCCATGGCAAATACAGCTATGATAAAAAGAGATCAAGATAAAAAGAATGGTGTGTCACTTTTTCTTTTTTTCTTTTTTAGAAGAAAAGTGTTCAAATTTGCTGTAGTATAAGAAGAATAAAACACTTCAGGGTGTACTTTAATAGAAAAAAAAGCATAATGTATTTTTCTATAACAGCATAAGCATAAGTATTTCATTAACTATAAGAATTAATAAATTAAGTTCATTTGTAACCAATTAATGATATCATCTTATTGAAGAATGTTTTACTTACAAATTTCATATTACAGAGGGGGGGAAAATGCTTTCCTTTCAAAGTCACAACTCAAAGTCTTTGTATTACAGTAAAGAATCAGAAATCCTGTATACCTACACAGCATGACCTTGGGATATATAGTGTAATATAAAGACTTGGTTGTCTGGTGTTGTTTCAGTGCATTTCATCAGTGTGTAAGTGCTCTAGCAGGTGGGAGACTTAAGGTTCAACACTACTTAAAGCTTTTGGTTACTTTTGTTTACACTCTTTCTGTTGCTTGTTGCACGGCTCGAGTCGGATGCCTCAAAGCCATTTTTTTTTACTGAATTCAACAGAGAGACAAAAGCAAGTGCATGAGTAAAAGAGCAAAGAGGGAGAAATCGAAGGTTTTGCAGGAGATGTATCTCTTCAGGTCAGGTTGAGCTGCCTCAGGCAGAAATATCTGACGCTGCTTTCAGACCTCTGCATTTTCATTCACTCTCCTATTCTGCTGGATAGTCTGCGAAATTCTAGAGAAAACTTTTTTCTCAGTATAAAATTAATCCCAAGATTTTTTTTCAAAACACAAAGTGCTTAGCTTTAAATCTTCACTCGGCTACATTTTTGAAAAGATAACAGTATCCTTTAGACAATAGTTAAGAAAGCAGTGAATCAAAAACATTGTATTGTTTTACATTTTGATGCATGTAGCTTCAATATAAAAATTTTGACTTTAATGTCAAACTTTAACTGCTGGCTTTTAAATTTAATATCAGAATTCTTTCTTTAATCTCAGAAGGTTTTATTCTGACAATAAATGAAAAATTCCGACATTAAAGAACAATTTTTTTTTATGGTTGCCCTAACCATTTTCCATACTGTATATGTTCAACAGATAAAATCCTTAGCATGGAGCAATGAAAACTATCAGTCATGTATTATTCATGTATAATAGAATTGTGAAAAGATCAATATCCACATGTCACACCTTTTCTTTTTTTAAAGAAAAAAAAAACCCATTGCATTTTAGGAAATTTATCAGTAGTTCTTTCAAGATCTTCTCCCTAATGGCAGGATCAACATGATGCTAACACCACCGTGCTTCGTCTTGGGAATTGTGTTGTCAGGGAACTGGTTGTTCCGGAAAAAAAATCTAAAGGCTTCAAAGCCATAAGAATACTCAAGCACATAAATAAATAGTCATTTATTACCTACTTATTTAATATTCTGAATTTAATATATTTATTATTTACTATACATCTCCTCTCCAAAGGCAAAGATTACACAATAGTACCACACAAAGCACATTACGCCCAGTATATTTAGCACTGAAAGGCCAAATATATTCAGTGACAATGGCTGAGATTTTTTTCTTATCTTGATATATTTTTAGTAAGATGTTCTTCATAGCAATCTACAGCAATCTTCAGTAACAGACAGTGTACAGTGAGCACAATGCATGGAGGTGCATTGCTTTTTCTGTTCATACCTTATACCTAACCATCACTGTGGAATTCATTAAATAGTTTTTTATTGAAACAGTGATGTATTTTTTGTCTAGACATTGTATATTGAAATGATCTCCTAGTGAAAGTAAAACTGGACCACAACTATAAAATCATGGTGTGAAAGAAAAAGCATGTGGGTATTAATAGAACATAGGAAGATAATCCAGCGGAGCTTGTATTGTACCAACAGCAGCTTTTATTAATGAGGAGTTTTATCATATAAACACCAGAGCCAACTCAAGGTGTATTAATTATGAAGATATCAACTTATCATCAGGGGTTTAAATGTATTAAATAGAGAAGACATAAAGGAATTCACACCCTGTTTGGAAATAAAGGGTTGAAAAGAAGAAAAGAACGACCCACAAACTGGGTTATCATTTTAGTTATCATTATGCACCTTTAGAGCCAAATACAGACTAAGAGAGCAAGATGAACCAAGAAATGAAATATATCGTATGTTGTTACAGATATAAGAAATGTAATGTATGTTTTAAGAGGCGAATATGAGGACAGTTACTGTAAGTAGGGTAATTTATGCAATCAGCCATGCCCCATTCTGATTGGTCAGCCAGTAAATCTAGCTTCTAACTTGTTATCATTTGTGTCAACAAATCAAACAGGGTCTTGTATGGCGGACATGCCATGTTAATGGATAACCACAAATATCTATTCACTGATATGGTAAACCCCAGGCTAAGTGCTTTAGGTTTTTCAGAATAGTGACAAAATGACCAAATCAAACCAGGTGTTCAAATCAAACCAGGACTTCTGATTGTGGAGAATAACAGAACACAGGTATGTAGAAAGAAAAGTAAAAACACTTTTATTTCTGTATATAATCCTCTGCTACACTAATGCACTTATCCCAGCGTTACACCATCAAGGTAGATTGTTTTCTCTGTACGCTGATGCAATGGTTGGACCGCCTGCTTCATGTCTGAAATGCTGGCCTCCCAGGAACTCCTTTAATGGCTCACCCCAAGCCATGTAAAAATGGCTTGGGGTGAGGTCAATATGTGGCAATAACTTCCAACCAAGTTCTTGTAATGCGCAAGTAGTGTTGGTACAGTAAATGATTGTGTGTACCATTCCTACAGACAGATGTGTCTATTCCACAATTTCGACAAGTTCACCACTGATTTTCTGGAATGAGGCATTCCACTTGCTGAATGTTTAAGGGAACGACTCTGTTGGAATCGTAATTCATGATCGTATAGCCTTCACTGATATGTTTGCACCATTCAAAGATTTAACTGTCTCATTAGGACAGTCTTACCGTACTTTGCTTGAAGTCTTCTGTAAATTTTAATAAGTTTTACTCTTTCAGAAATGTCATCATAAGTCTCAGTTCGACTTTAACGACCCTTCTATAAACAGATGAAACATAGTAATTAATTAAATAAATGAATGTATAAAAATTGTAATTTGTTGCATATTTCTGTGTGATACAAAACATTTAAAAAAAAACACCAATAATACTCTTCCAACACTCTCATTAGAGATCTAATCAACTCGAAGATGGTAACAGCCATCTCACCTCAACCTGCCGTTAATTATTTTCCTACATCAACGTGACCAATATTGTACTGAGCTTAACTATTTTTTTTCTACTGTAAATACTTAACAAGTTCTCCAATAACATGCAAAGCTATAGAGCACTTTTCATTGTAAAAATAAATTACCCCAGGTTTCTGTAAGTAGCATGTTGTCTCATGCAAGGTCCCCCTACACTTTCGGGAACCTCACCAATCCAGCTCAGACAAACCCATATTTGAGGAGGAGCAACAGCAGCTCATCTCACCATTCCCTGCTTTATCCCTTCATTGTGTTCCAGTCCCCTGTCTCTCCTCGTGGACCATGCTAATTCCCTTTTGATGAGGCGTGCTAAATAAATCCTATTTCCACGCTTTTATTCCCCTCTGGCTCCTAAAGTGAAGATCAGGGCAACAGATTTCAGGGCTTCTGTTCTGGTCACCGAGTCCTACAATAGAGCCCGTCTGCACCAGCTCCAGCCACCAGCTAACACCACTCAAGCATCATTAGCATGCTAACTCCACTAATCACACAGGAAAAACACTATGTTTAGCACGTACACCCAATATGGTGGATGTTCTCTCGGTTCTCTCATGTGTTGCCTTTTCCGTCCCGTTCCCACACACACCCGAATGCTAACACCACTTCAGCGGGATAAAGTAGTACGGTGGTGTATGTATGCGTGGCTGCTGCAGGCCCGGTTATTAATGAGGAGCAGCTGGGACCGGCGCAGGTACACGCACAGGCAGACAAAGCCTAATCTATAACCGTGAAGCTATAAAAAACGAGCGGATGGAAATGAGAGAGAGAGAGAGAGAGAGGAGATGGTGAGAGGTAAAGGGGGTGGATTTGGTTCCTTCATGTGGAGCTGAACGCAGATTCCTTTCCTTCTATTGAGACTGAAGAGAATAGCTACAGGTCAGCTGACACGGAGGGCCACTTAGCCAGCGGAGAGCAACACGGAGGCCACGACAGGTTCAGAGGTCAGCCCTTGAGAGGTGTAGATTCCCAACTCTCAGGCCAGACTTTTTCAGCTCCATGTGTGGCAGTAAGCCAAAGGTGACAGCTGCATGAGGACTGGAGATGTTCAATCAAACTAAAGGGGGTCTTCTGAGCCTCATTCAACTCCAATGTCTGCATATCGCATCCAGCCACTGTCTGCAGCAAATACGAACCATATTTAAGCTTTAGGATAACTCTTTGAGTTTTCTGTTTTATCACCAGTGACTCCAGCAGCTTTGGTGGCAATTTTAGTCGCACCAAGTGGACGGCATGCAGAGCTCACAACTAGGTCAAGCATTTATTTGACCAGAGTGCACACAAACACACACACAGACACTACTCAGCAGCACAACACAAGGGCTTTGAGAGACCTATTAATCAAACCAGCATAGCTGTGAATACAATTTTTAAGTGAAATCTATAAAAGGCATCGTTATTATGAAAGTTGGCCGGGGGGGGGAGGGGGGGGGGGGTTGGATGATGTCACTTCTAGCGAAAGCTCATCAGTAGTGCAGAGGCGTGGTGCAAGCTTATTCAGACACATGCCCCAATTAGGTGGCGTTCCTCATGTAAATGCCCTATAAATTATCCCCCGTGCTACAGGATTAGGGGCTCATAAAGGGAGTTAGCATCTCAATAAAGAGCCAGGTTTACAGCTAGAGTAAATTAGTCCAATAGCGCGAGGAGGCGGGGAAGAGAAGTAGTGCATTAGTGGTTTCAGACAGAGGTTGACATTGTTTTAGTTGTGCACAGGGACCCTGAAAAAGGTTAGTGATGAGAAGGAGGAGGTCATGATGTGGCCAGAATAAGAATACACGGTTCTTAGGGAACACAATGACAGCAAAGTGTATTCTCCTTGTTTATGTCAGGCTCATAAAATGGTCTTTCTCATTCTCATGACGTTATCTTGCTGATAAGTCTCAAATATATTCCAGATGTTTTTAAATATATATATTTATATATATTTTAACCATAATGATTTTTAGCCTTTTTTTTTTTTTTTGCACAATCAGCATTTTCAGTATAGTTCTGGGTGTGTACACCATAAAGAATATTAAAGAATAAAGGCAAGAAAAAAAACAACAAAAAAAGATGTTTTCTGTTCTGTTTTGTGATCTCCGTCTTATATACTATAGTCTTGGGCTTGACTTGTAAAAGTTACCTTGGAGATGTTCTTGAGTACAGTGGTGCTTAAATTTTTATAGATAAAGTTGGGGCAGACAAGTTCCCCTGACACAAGAAGACCTGGTAGACCTCAGTTCTCTTCTGGTGGATCTATAATGTCTGTTCTGAGGAAAGAGACCCTTGTTTACGTGGAGCCTGAGGGTGCAAACGGACATGGACGAGGAACATCCAACAGCTTTATTATTCTTCCTGTGTGAATTTGATAACAGCTAGCTTTAAATAGCTGTACGCAAGACAAAAAAAAAAAAAAAGAAAACACATGGATTAAGTGGTGATAATCTGTATTACTTGGAAATAGGTCATTTGACCTGTCGGTTAATCAAAACCTGCAGTTTCTTCCAGGTTTCTGGGTGCTCCATTAACCTAACCTCGATTTTTTTTGTCCACGGATATTTGCATTAAAGTTGTCTCTAGTTATGCTAATATGATGATGCAAAGGCTCGTTATACGTCAACAGGCACAGACTGAAACCGAGACGGGTATAGCTCACAGTTATCCTTGGCACACAAAGGCAGATTGGTGCTGCATGAGGACAGCTGGAGAATGCATATTATCAGCTATCACGTAAGACCCAAACACGCAGAGATCAAACCATCCATGTGCAAGTGCATGCATACAAAGAAATGCTACAAGGCCGTTTTTCCTCTTTAATGCAAATTTTCACACAACAAGTGCTGCATGTACTAACTTTTGCTCTCTTTCCCTACACTCACAAGGCTGATGGATTAAGGAAAGGCAAAAGCTAGATTAATTGAGATCTGCCGTGCCTGGATCAGGCATCAGATGGCGCTGTGATAGCAGCACCAGGAGGTAATGGGGACAGATCGGGCCGCATTACTCCCCATTATCTTCTAATTACTTGTGTGAGGAGGGCTGATCCTGGCGTTTGTGTAAGAGGAAGGCGCAGCCTGGATTACTCGCGCGCTGTCTCCGGGGACGGCAGGGATTCAGCGGGCTGGTGGGCTAGGATGAGAAATAAAAGAGAACAATCCCTTCCTCATCCTTTCTCTTGAATTCTGTCTGTGCTGCACTACAAATTGCCATCGTATCACTGTCTATATGTCGCTCTCTCTCTTTCCCTTCCTCCTGAAGCTTTCTGTATCTCTGTAAAATAACATTCTCTGGATCATGGCCTATGACTCCACATTTCTGCACACACCACAGGGGTATAGCCCTGCACTGCTCGAGGCTATGTTTGGAGTCCCTGTATCAATCCGACCTAGATCACCTCCATTCACCTGAAAAAAAGCCATATAGGCAGGTCCAGAATGAGCATCTCTGAGACGAGTGCTGCTGCAGGAGGTCAGAGAGATGGAACGTGAGACAGGGGAAAGAGAGTGAGAGAGAATGAGACAGAGCTAAAGGGAAGGAATTGCCAAAGTGTACAAGAGAGTGTGTACATGCTTTTCCTTGCTCTCCCAAAGGAGGCTGCTCTGTTTTCAGAGGCATATGGCTAACCATGTGCTGACTCCCCCGTGGCTGCTCTTAAGCTCCACACGCCTCCAAACCTCCGCACTTCATTATCAGCACTTTGTTCCGTGCCCTCCGGTTTGTGCATATTAATACCCATCGGCCTCTGCAGCTGTCTGAGACACAGCGGGCTAGGCTATGACAAAGTCTTCAAAAACTGTTTCCTCAAGAAGGAGGACGAGAAAAAAATAATAAGCAGAACACTGTCATCTCCAGGAGCCATTTGTAGGTTTATCCACACAGATTGTGAAGTTATTATTGGTGGGTGTGCTGAACTGCAGGCATGCCAAAGCAGTATTTCGCAGAACAGCCAAGAGGAAATGTGGCCAACGACACAACGAGCATTTACACATGATTGATTGTGTACATGAAGCATGAAGAGCATATGATGCCACAAGGTCATACTGTATATATTATATGTAATCATACAGAAATCAGGTAACAAAATGAATAAATGATTTGTGTAAAAAAAATATTCATGTGTGAATAAATAAAATGTGAAAATACAGGAATCATATACAGTAAGTGTATCTCATATAAGAGATAAAGATCATCTCATATAAGTGTATTAGATGTATTATATCTTTACCATATGTAAAGAATGCGTGAAAAAGAAATAAACTTTTAAGGCATTACGTATAAATTTCTAATGTAAAAAGTTTATTTTCAGACATGCTTAATAAAGGCCAGGACTGTACTGTTTTTGATATTATCTCTTGCTCAATATCAAATATCAAGATCAAGACAACTATAACGTAGCCCCCAACACTCATCCTGGAGACCTCAAGCCTTGCACGAATATCAGGTCAATCGAGACCATCCAGTCGCCAGCTTCCCCGACACTGTAATTCCAGATCCTGAAGGTTTTTATCGTAGGATGTGATGTTTCTTTCTAAATGGTGTAAGGTCTATTGATTGTTGATTATTTATTGGGGTGGCAAACTAGAGTGGGACGAAATACAAAAAAGGGGGCAAATGGACTCTTTGGACATAAAATGCAAAAGGCAAAGCAAACAGTTGTCATATTGCAAGCTATAAAAAGATAATAGCTAATGAAATGGACTAGCATTCTAAATTTATACTACCAGCATAATATTAGCTGTTAATGGAGTGAAGAAAGTCAATATTTTTAACCGTTTTTTGGTTTCTGTAGCATTTTGCTTCTGTCCTTCAAAAACGAAGGCTTCTCATGTTCTGAAAAGTTTGATATCAACCAATACAGTTAACTAGAAAAATGTAATGTAACAAGACATTTGACAAATTTATGATGCATTCACCTTCCTTTGAGTTCCAGCTGGTGAAAATGGACTGGAACCAGGACCTCAAGCTGAATTTTTGGAGCAGTTCTGGTTGAGCTCTTCTTGATCACAGATTTGATTTACATGTCAGTGCTGTGCTTTGAACTTTCAGATTGTGTGTATGAATGGGTTAAACCTAGACTTCAGACATGCTCAGATAGCCTCAGAACTCACTAATTAACAGCGCTTCAGATTAGAGCCTTTAGGAAAGACCATTGAATTAGAACGTTTGTCCAAACGTTTGACTGATAGTTTAGATCCTGAGAAACCAAAGGCTACAGCTTTTGCTTATAGTCATCAAATAAATTTTCTATCCAAATTATCATTCCATTTAACAAATACGCAGTAACTTGGTAGCTATATTTTTAAACAGTTATCTATATACAGTTAGCTATCTATGTTTTGTCTGTACATTGGTCAGAACTCGATGATTTAATGACATTTTGAAAAGTTTCTGTCTGTATGTCTGTCTGTGTGTCTGTATATTTGTCCGTCTACAGATATGTGATGGCTTTAATAATCTACATTTAAAAAGCTACAGTACTAATGCGCTACTTGCTCAATGTAAACAAACACCTGCACCAATAGATATTAATTAGAAAAGTTAAACTGAATATTTTTCTGGGATTAGTTTGTGTTTTTACCACTGAAATAAAAGTGCTGAAGTGGTATAAGTGAATTTTAACGCGCTGGAGTAATTTTTTATGAGAAATTTTATTTTCGCAATGACTCATCTGAGATTCACTCTCCGATTACCGAACAGGGAGTGTATTTGATTGACGATGAAAGAAGTACAACTTAGAGTAAACAAGGCGTAAACAAAGATACTCAAACTTATGAAAAAAAAGTTCTTTGTATTAATAACTTAGATACAGTTATTAATGCAATAATAACTCCATGCAGGATGACAGGCAGACATGTACAGTATGTAGGCTTCAACCTGAAATAATAATATCACTGATTATTTCTGATACATTCTCATGATCAGCGTTAACCTTTTAACTATTTCTACAAACTCGTTTTCCATCAACGACAGGAATTTCAGCTAGTTGGAATATACTGTACATTTCTATTATTCCTCTTCAGTAGCTGCCTTAGGTTTCCTGGTTAGGTTTACTGTGACTCTAAATCCTATCCTGTCCATCGTAGGACACCACGCATTCTCATTCTCATTCACACCTTAGAGTTGCCAATCTTACTTCCAGCATGTTATTGTGAGGTGGTAAACTACAGAAAGCCCACAAGGACACAGGATGTACATGAGAAACTCCACACATGCAGTAACCTGAGCTCAGGATCACACCTGGCACCCTGGAGCTAGAAGATTTGTCTCAAGTATCAAGGTATTTAGACTATTCATGACAGATATCATTAGGGACTGTGGTTGTTTTGGATGCCCATATGCCACCCTTTGTATTAATAACCTTCACGTACTAGTAAGCATCGGCTCCCGTCGTTCCAAATAATGGTTAATATGTCTTTTGTAATTCAAGCCTAGCTAAACTATATGGGTTAGGAGGAATATGTCTGTACGTATATTCTATACATTCCAGCTTGTGGACACATGCGTATGCACGCCTGCGTGTATGCCCACTGTGTATGGTCCCTGCCTCTGACTGACATGTAATAAAACATGCCGCTGCGTTGTTGATCAATCTCAGCGGCTAGCTGGCCACACAGCGAGGGCATGTACATGCAAATGAGAATAGTTAAATGCCACTGGGGGTGGGAGAAGGAGGCAATCGCTTCATCTGACAAACCATAGCGAGAAGGAGGGGGGGATGGAACTAGAGAGGACAAGAAATAGAGCGGTATAGGCAAAGGTGAGTGAAAAGAAAGAAGGACAGGCTGCTAATGAGCACATGTGCTTAATTACAGCCGGGTCTCATGGGATACGTGGGTTAGTAGTGTTTTTAGGCTAGATGGAAGAAGGAACACTCGCTAGGACACTGAGGCCTTTGTGTGCCGCTCCGGAGGCACGGATGAACTCTGCCACACAGGGGCAGCAGAAAGCTTAATCACAAAGGTACGAAGGGAAGCTTCTGGGAATATACTGAAAGAAAGTGTTTGTTGGTACTACGCATTTTCTGCGTCTCCGTGTGTGTGCTCGCTTTGTTTTCCTTTGTGGGCCTCTGCGCGTCTCTATTGCGCGACAAGGTCACCGCAATGACCATAAGGTCGGCTAATCTTCTTGTGCGCGCAATCCAAAGCGTACACAAACCAGTGAAAGAGGGAAAAGTGTGAGAAAAGTGAGTGAAAAGATGACGGACAGTTGTGGATATCATGACATTCGGGCATTCTCTTGGATTCTGGGAACTAAAAAAGAACCCCACAATCCTTCCTTTGCAAACTCTTCTCCATTATGAAGAGAGGAGTCAGTCCTGGTGTAACTCGCCAGTCTTTTTTTTCTTCTCTTTGCATGTCTAAGCGAGTCCATAAGCACTTCATTAAAATACAATGGGATCAATCCCTGGGCTTTCTGAAGCTCATAATCTCTTTTGAACAGCAGCCGTTAGAATCTCGCCACTTTCTCGGCTCTCGCAGTGACTGTTTAGTTAAAGGATGAGACTTTGAGCCTGTTCTTCAGAAGAAGCTGAACCGAGGAATGGTGAGCAGATGATGCACAGAAGGAGGTGATAGCCAGCTGGCTGAAATTTACTTGTGAAAATGTCAGAGGAAAGTGCATGCAGTGTGTTATCACAAGACACACAAGTGACCCAAGCGATCGTCTGATCTCACTGCTAGGAGAATGAGTCCTGCAGTTAATACTATGCAGGAAAATCACCGCAGTTCATTTTACAGGTTATTACTCAAGTTTCATCATTTGGCTATAAATAGTGGTTAATTGGAGGTTTAAACAATGGTGTATTAAACACCGAGCTAAATCAGCTTCCAATGAATTTTGTGAACTTTCTTTAACCAACGGCAAGGCAGCTGTTGCATCACCCCTCAAACTCGAGCCCTGGCTGAGAATATTCTGAGAGTGTGTACTTATTGGTGCTGAGATGCAGTACAGCGAGAAGCTTGCATGGAAGCTGTATCCTAATGGTCATACTGTAGCATTCATATGCATGGCAATGTTACCACTGTTACCATTAATGCCCTATGATTACTTCAGTTTGGCATATTTAGATTATCATTTTAGCCTTGTCTTCAACCCAAATTAAATATTTACCCACAAAGAGACCAGGTTTATGTCATCCTATGTGATTTCACTAAAATAGTACAAAAATGGCAAAAGGAGTTTACAACCAAAATGGCCCAGTCCTTTCCACATGGCATGTACATCATCTATCTCGTGAGTAATATAAGAGGAAAGTAATAAACACACATTCTTTATCTGAACATCTTCCACTCTATTTCCTATAGCTTTCCAGGGCTTGACTTTGGAAAGAGGCTTAAACTCTTTCCGTCGCTGACAACTTATCAGTTCTGCTGAACGCTGACACTTTGACATCCTTGACAGTGAATTATTACTTTTTCATGATGCAACCAGATGCAATTACAGCAACATCCATGCGTCGTATCCGTTCCCAACTGTCAAGCCAGGCTCCAAGTGGTACCTCACACAGGAAAGACATCAAGCCCACCCAGGCGTTAGGAGTCAGACAGGAAGGGGGCATTGAGAGGAATGAGATTTTGGGAGGAGGGATCCGTCTCACCAATGGCAACCTGTCCTGCCTTATACAATACATGCTGTTTTTCAATACATGTTTTTTTTTTATATATATATAAATATTGAGAAAATAGAAAGTATTTGAGTCCATTTACAGTAGGTCCACACAAAGACAACGGGTCTTGCTTCTATTATAAATAATGTGTATTGTCCAAGTATATCTGTTCTCGCTCTCTCTCTCTCTCACACACACACACACACACACACACACACACTGAACCAAGCAAATACACACTGAGTTCTCACAGGAGTCACTGACCCCAAGTCAGCAGCTGGCTCTCTCCATCAGTAAAATGACCTATGCTTGGCATCTGTGCTTCCTTTCTCTGAGCGGTGGTCTAATGGCTATCCCAAGTCCTGCCACCAGCACACACACATACACACACACATGATGCTCTCACCTGGCCCTAGGTGGACGTATTACCTGACATATGGGCCAAATAGCTGTGTCAAAGACGACTAACTCCTCAAGACACACAGAACAAATGTGCACCTGCAAGGAAAAATATATTTTTTTCGCAGTAGGAGAATTTGAACATAAGTGGTTGGCTGAATTCCTTTCTGTTGCAAGATCATTAATTTAAATATCATCTATGTTGTAGACATAATGGTTAGCACTGTGGCTTCGAACCTAAAGGATTGAGGGTTCGATTTCCACCTCGAGTCTGTGTGCATGGGGTATGCATGTTCTAACTGTGCTTGGTGGGTTTCCTCTGTGTACTTCGGTTTCCTCCCACATTCCAAAGACATGAAGATTAGGTTAAGAGGTGTTCCCAAATTGCCCGTAGTGCACATGTGCGCCTTGCGATGGATTGGCACCCTGGCATAGAAGATGGTATAAAAGATGAATTAATGAATCAATCAATCAATCAATCAATGCTGTAGCCATATATGGCTATGGTTCAAAGAAATTACAATTGCCCCTCCTTACTGGATTACAATTACATTTCATTCTGTAATCATAGCTAATCATAAATCTCAGTAGGTTCATGTATACAGAAGAGGCCTGTTAACACTTTCCTTTGAGAATGTTTCACTGCCATGTGACATTGCATAAATTCATAAGCAGGTTTAAAACATGGCATTTAGCAGATTACTTATTATAGTACTTGGCCATCTACTTGGAAAATGCATTGTATTGTTACCACTAATTGGCTGCCTGGGTGCCATGATAGGAAAAAGCATTGATCTGTCGATCAGGACTGAGAACCTATAAGACCCAACAAAATAGTTGTTGAAGTAGTTTTCACCTTCATATACAGTATAGTACTGTGTAAAGGTTCTGAGCCAGTCTCTCATTTTTTCAAATTTTGCTTCCAAGGAGCCAGACGTTCTTGTATTTTTAATGTAGTCTAGAGGAATAGTTCTCTAGGCTTCCTGAAGGACTTTTTGGCTCTCATATTTGGCCCTCATTTTCAGTCCTCCACAAAGTGATCTATGAATCATTTATGCATTTAAAAAAGCATCTAACATAAGGCATAAACCAGTGAGAAATAGGTGCAAATGATAACAGATGATCAGGCCAGTGATTAGTATACTGCTGATGCTGAATAGTTGGAACAGATGAGGTTGCAGCTGAGGTGCTTACATAAAGCACACATTTTTTGTACCTTTGCATCCTGTCACAGTAAAATATGTGTTCCCATTCCTTTAATTTAACCTACATCATGTAATTTAATTTAGGTTTTTTGCACAGTGCTTTTCCAGATCTCTACCAGCTTTGGACAGCTTTTTTATATTGTTCACACGTGGACAAAATTGTTGGTACCCTTTGGTCAATGAAAGAATAACTCACAATGGTCACAGAAATAACTTTAATCTGACAAAAGTAATAATTTTAAAAAAAATTCTATGAATGTTAACCAATGAAAGTCAGACATTGCTTTTCATGCTTCAACAGAATTATTTAAAAAAATAAACTCATGGAACAGGCCTGGACAAAAATGATGGTACCCCTAGAACATACTGAAAATAATGTGACCAAAGGGACATGTTAATTCAAGGTGTGTCCACTAATTAGCATCACAGGTGTCTACAATCTTGTAATCAGTCAGTGGGCCTATATATAGGGCTCCAGGTAGTCACTGTGTTGTTTGGTGACATGGTATGTACCACACTCAACATGGACCAGAGGAAGCGAAGGAAAGAGTTGTCTCAGGAGATTCGAAAGAAAATTATAGACAAGCATGTTCAATGTAAAGGCTATAAGACCATTTCCAAGCAGCTAGATGTTCCTGTGACTACAGTTGCACATATTATTCAGAAATTTAAGATCCATGGGACTGTAGCCAACCTCCCTGGACGTAGGAGGAAAATTGATGACAAATCAAAGAGACGGATAATCCGAATGGTAACAAAAGAGCCCAGAAAGACTTCTAAAGCGATCCAAGGTGAACTTCATGCTCAAGGAACATCAGTGTCAGATCGCACCATCCGTCATTGTTTGAGCCAAAGTGGACTACATGGGAGACGACCAAAGACGACACCATTGTTGAAAACAAATAATAAAAAAGCCAGAGTGGAATATGCCAAACTACATGTTGACAAGCCACAAAGCTTCTGGGAGAATGTCCTAGGGACAGATGAGACAAAAATGGAACTTTTTGCCAAGGCACATCAGCTCTATGTTCACAGACGGAAAAATGAAGCATATGAAGAAAAGAACACTGTCCCTACTGTGAAACATGGAGGAGGCTCTGTTATGTTCTGGGGCTGCTTTGCTGCATCTGGCACAGGGTGTCTTGAATCTGTGCAGGGTACAATGAAATCTCAAGACTATCAAGGGATTCTAGAGAGAAATGTGCTGGCCAGTGTCAGAAAGCCGGGTCTCAGTCGCAGGTCATGGGTCTTGCAACAGGACAATGACCCAAAACACACAGCTAAAAACACCCAAGAATGGCTAAGAGGAAAACATTGGACTATTCTAAAGTGGCCTTCTAGGAGCCCTGACCTCAATCCTATTGAGCATCTTTGGAAGGAGCTGAAACATGCTGTCTGGAAAAGGCACCCTTCAAACCGGAAACAACTGGAGCAGCTTGCTCATGAGGAGTGGGCCAAAATACCTGCAGAGAGGTGCAGAAGTCTCATTGACAGTTACAGGAATCGTTTGATTGCAGTGATTGCCTCAAAAGGTTGTGCAACAAACTATTAAGTTAGGGGTACCATCATTTTTGTTCAGGCCTGTTCCATGAGTTTTTTTTGTTGAAGGCTGGTTGAAAAGCAATGTCTGACTTTCATTGGTTAACATTCATAGAATTCTTATTTATTATTACTTTTGTCAGATTAAAGTTATTTTTGTGACCAATGTGAGTTTTTCTTTCATTGACCGAAGGGTACCAACAATTTTGTCCACGTGTGTAAAGAATATAATTTTTGCCCATTCTTCTGTCCCTGTTAAAGAAAAGCATCCCCACAACATGATGCTGCCACCATCATGTTTCACAGCTTGAATGGTGTGTTCAGGGTGTTGTGCAGTGTTAATTCCATTTAAGCCAAAAAGTTGGCCAATTTTGGTCTTGTCTGACCAGAGCACCTTCTTCCACACGTTTGTCCCCCAGATAACCCCCCACCCTCCTTGTGGCTTTTTTTCAAACTGCAAACGGGCCTTCTTTTGACTTCTTTTTTTCTTCGCTTATGTTAAACAACGGCTTACTTCTTGCCACTTATCCATAAAGTCCAAATTTATGGAATGCTGGACTAATAGTTTTTCCTTGGGCAGATTCTTCCACCTGAGCTGTGCATCTCTGCAGCTCCTCCAGAGTTATCATCAGCCACAGTTTAGTTGGACGTCCATGTCTTGGTACGTTTGCATTTGTGCCATACCCTTTCCATTTTCGGATGATGAATTGAACAGCGCTCCGTGAGATGTTCAAAGCTTGGGATATTTTTTTATAACCTAACCCTGCCTTAAACTTCTCCTCAAATTCATCCCTGACCTGTCTGGTGTGTTCCTTGGGCTTCATGATGCTGTTTGTTCACTAATGTTCTCTAACAAATCTCTGGGGCTTCACAGAAACCTGGATGAACAAGTGATCTTTGCAACACATTGAAAGATCAATAACTGTCCGCCCAATACTTTCTCGAAGGTTCATGCTTTTTTTTAAATAGAAGGAATGATCAGGGAGGTCTCAAAAAAGCCAGATAGATCAAGAAGTGCGCATGCGTTTCCCTGTAGGCATGCAGTAGCTGGCTTCACGTGTCAAATCCCAGAGAAAGCATCTGTTAGCCTGTGCCATCCCTGATTCGTAACGGCTGTGCAATAGAAAAGAAGTGGGAGGAAGTTGGCAATGACTAAATTCAATGAAAGTGGTGTTAAAAAAAGGAAAAAAAAAGTAAGGATGATGTCATAAAGGCCATGGGCTATTTTACCAAACTGAATGTTATCTGTGCTAATTTCTCGCAGCAAAGTGGCATAGATTAGAACTTCTTTTGCACTCATTGTGTAAGGCGGGTTTTTCGTTGCATCATCGTTCAACTGGGTATACTGTTACGTCACATGCATCCTTGAAGGCACTTTGTGTAAAATAAATATGCTTAATAGAGCAATTTTCCCCTGCTGCTCCATTAGAGACCCGGAGAAAGCTTTTCATTCAAGTTCAGCACGAGGGAATGAGAGGATGTCTACATTTCTGAAAGCTTTGTGAGAAGCTCATGTGTTTAAGTTTTCCTCCCTGCAGGTGGATATTGCCTCATGCCTCTGATCGCTGCCTGTCCTCTGACTGGGTGCCATTTCAGATATACGGAGGAGGATTTGAGCAGAGGAGAAGGATACTCATATTTGAGCAGCAGAAAGATGGCTAAGACAGAAAACAAACTCATCATGAGGCTGATGGAACACAAAGTTCGTTTAAGGACTCGTCAACTGATCACATCATTGCCCTCTTCGCATCTTTGAATTCCACCCGAGGCCCTTTCCATCTTGCTCTCCAGCCCACATCGAGCACAGCTGACTTGTGTAGCTAATGGCACCTCGGTGAGCTGTTGGTTTTTCTGGGCCCCCTGTGTGTGTTTCTCTCTTGCCGCCTCATTCATTCTCATCCTCTTTCTCTCTTGTTCTCTGTCCTGTGCCTCTCTCCCTCTCTCTCTCTCTCTCTCTCTTTCTCTCTCTCTGTCAGACACAGATTTATTCTGCCTGTGATGCGTGCAGAGCTGTGCAGTGTGAGCGAGCAGGGAAAGGGTCAGCAGGAGGGAGGTGTGTGTACAATAAGAGATAAGATCATGGCTCCCCGGGGGCTTGTTTGGCCCTGTACCCGATCCATCAAACGCAAGCTCCTGGTGCCAAGGTCAACTCTAATGAGCATTTGCTGGGGTCTTATTCTCGACAGTCCGCCCCTACGCTCTCTCAGTCTCACACACACACACACACACACACACACACACACACACACACATGTACGCGCACTGGGATCTGAATCCGGGAGTCCAGAAATACCTACACAGTTCATATACATGGGGTCATGAGGGAGATCCTGATTATACACATAACACCAGGCATTCACCTATGATGAGGGAGCAGATTGTTACAACCTTGAGCCTGAGAAAGAAACATGGCTGGCTTGTTCATCGTCAATCTTTTTAGGTATGAAACGTCTCACTAGTCCTTTGCTAACTTTGCAAAAAAAAAAAAAAAAAAGACATTTACAATAATATGCTATATTATTTGCAATAGCATACTATTGCATAATACTATATATAGAAACCTAGCTAATTAAAGCTAAACCAGCTGCTACTGCAGTGCTTTATTTTGTGCAAAATTAAACATTATGGACTGAACCATAATTCCACACAAGAAGAACTTTACAACCAAACGAGTTCTCGGAAAAGAACTCATTCATATGTAGGAGACTGACTGTTTATGTCTAAGAGATTTTAAGTGCATGCAGCTAGTTATGTAGCCACACAGTTTATGTACAGTAGCTAGTTAATGCAGACAGCTTGCTAGCTGCAAACTCATTAAGGCGATTTGCTTTCTAGCTTGCTTTCTCGATGAGACGCTCAGCTTGTATAAGTAACGTGCCCCTGAACTAACAGGTTTATCCAACAAATTGTTTTGAGAAATGAAGAAGATAGTTTGTAGATCTGTAATGGGGAGAAGGATGGTTGCATGGCAGGCAGAGGTAACTCAGTGGCTAAGGCATTGGCCTACGGTTTGGAAGGTCCCAGGTTCAAAACCCCACAACCACCAAGTTGCTGCTGTTGAACCCTTAACTGCTCAAATGTACAATGAAATAAAAATGTAAGTGGCTCTGGATAAGGATGTCTGTCAAATGCTGTAAATGTAAATGTTACTCACCCACACCTTGTTTGAATCCTGATCTTGGGTTTGTTTTCCATGTTCTCTGGTTTCTTCCTACCATCCAAAAATGTGCATGTAGATGGCCTAGTCATACTACTCGTGAATAAGTATCTGTATGGTGTCCTGTGATGGACTGTGTTCAGGCTGTGTTCTCACTTAGGCAAGCCCTGATAATGAATAAATGTAAGCAACAGTTCATTTGTATGTTGCATTCTGACTTAGAATAAATTTGTATTTGCAAAATTCCTATGATTGAAACATTCTGCAGGGTCAATTTAAACATCATTGTTTGTGCAAGCAAAGCTAACACAGGTAATCTGTGGTGGCAGAGATAAAGTTATGTATTATCTATGAACTATTAAAATGATTAAGATATAATGAGATCCAATACAAACTGAATGCTTAACTAATCATGTGCAAAAATGAAAAGAAGAGTGTTCATATAATTTGTATTATAACTTATTATATTTTATATAATAAAATAAGTTTTTGGAATTTACTTTAGATTTGACGTTAAGTTTATGTACAGTTTTTGTATTTCGGCATGAAACTACCTCAGTATAGTAAATAGTGTGGGCAGTTTGTATATAAGTGAGTTGGTAATACTGTAAATGTGTGTGAAGCAGCGAGTGTGTATGGATCTGTCTCCACCCTCGTATGCCCACTGATCAGCGTTAGTGATGTGAAGGGGGTGTGCACTAAAGCATGTGGCGTTCACTAATGAAGCAATAAAAGTCACGGCAGGTGGAGGGAGGTTGTGGGGGTGGCATTCTGAGCAGTGACAGGAGTGTGATAATTGAGATATTCTGACCTACACATCAACTTTGTAGGAAAATGAGTTGGCCAAATAGTGTGTTTAGTGTGTTTGATGTGTTATATGCTTCGATTATAGAGAGAAAAAGAAAAGATGACGACCATTACGTTTGCTTTCTATGTCTACTGGTATTCACAGATTAATAAGAGACTGCATATTCACATCCCCGTGGTGTTCTGAGGTCATCTTTCTTGTTCAGGTTAAACAACTGAATTTCAATGCATGCACCAACTACATTACATTTTTTGTTCATATAATACTTCTAACCAAATTATATAGCAAAAACATATTATGTTAGTTTGTTATTTGTTTTACTATTATAATATAGTACGCTTTTACCACTGGCATTTTATTTTTATTTTTTACAAATAAAGTTCTAGCTAATATGTCTCATGCACTTGAGATATTAAAAATAGACCAGTGCATACCCTCACGTTATCATAAAAATCTCATTAGTACCGATTAAGAATAGAATATTCGAAGTATTTTTAGGAATAAAATGTTTTTATTGCATTGTGGTAATGAGGAAGTTCTTAGCCTTTTATGTAAAGAAAAATAAAAATCCATGTGATTTATGAGACTTGATGTACAGGACAAAGTCTCGCACACTGGAGGACTTGGAGGTGCTGATTTAGGAGGTTCTTAGCAATATCCCAGATGACTTCCTTCAGAAGACTGTACATCCCCTTCCTGGTCGTTTGAGGAACCTGGTTGACTACTTTGAAATTTAAAGCTTGGCTTTCATTTTCCTGCATAATAAAGTACACATACAATTTGTTTCGCTAAAATATAAATTATATAAATATGGACTTTATTACCAATTTTTAAGAAGAGTAACGAGACTTTGCCTAGTTACTTTTCACCCATCCTAGTAACCTGATTGGTAAAAGCATGTTCCTATAAAATATGCATTGGTGGATGGAAGGGGAAAAACAGCAAGTGTGTAAGCAGTCTTTAGCATACAAAATATCTGATTTAGCTTGATACATGCCAAATCCCCAATAGCTCTTTTAGGTTTTCTCAGGGTTTTATAACGAATTCTTCTATCAAACACTAGAGTGGCCTAGCCCATACTAAAATAGGTAAATAAAATCTTTCTTTTTTTTTCATTTTCTCTATGGCAAAACTGCCTTTGACTGCAAAAACACACATTTCTGAATCTCCTCTTTTAAGACTTTGAAGTTTTGCTCTGTAATGCATATAAGAAAAAAAAATACAGTATTCGTTCATAAACACTGACAGACCATACATCCATGATTGACACTTAAATGATAAAGTATTTTAATTTCATGTTTGACTGCTTGTTTGCAAAAGGCAAAATTGGAAAGACTTGAATGAGGAACCCTGGCATTTTTCTCATTTCTTTGCAACTCCTGTCTATTCACTGCAGCCACATTGATTCATAACTCTATTCACCGATCCAAAGATGTCTGCCAAACCTCTCCCAAATGCCGACTGAGACATAGAGACAGGGGACGGCGTGCCCTTTTGCCCCCAAAGCACTGAAACATAGGGGCATCTTCATCTCAGCTTGCGTCCAACAGCTTGTGTGTGTCTCCCAGTGGCAGCTGGGTGGGATCCCCAGTCCAAGCGATGCCCACTGACCCCATATCACTTGGTAATAGCTGTGCCATCCGTTAACATTGAACTCTGACTCTTTAATAAAATATTTCCTTTCTCTTTGGTTTCCACTGGCTTCCCCAGCTGCAGAAAATGAAAAGGAATGGATATTGTTGGAAATATTTACCAAAAGAATTTGATTTTTTTCCCCCTCCTCAAAGCCAGTAAGTCAACTGAGAGCAGCATTTTCAAATATCTTCCGGGTTCTACTCATCATTCTGCCAGAGTTTCTCACATTTAACTTGATTACATTTGACACTTTTCTGACGTTTACCTGTCATTACCTGACAAACTTCATATGAAGAAACACCTTGACAAAAAACACGTCAGAAATCATTAACAGGATGCAGTGTATTGGAACAAAGAGGAAGGTTTGCCAAAACAGCACCACACATTGAACATTTCACCCTGGAAAGTTGCAATATTTCAAGGGCTTACCTATGTACCGTTGAAAAATTGGAAAACACACACTCCTTTATAAGTAAGTCTTAAATGTCTACTGAAAACCAATGTGGTGATGCTGTGAGAGAAAAGACTGTGAATGTGCCAGCCTGTGCCTACTGTCCTACTCTTTATGCCAGTGAAGTGATGGATGGCTGAAGCGCCTCGTCCCTGCCCTCTCCCCTACCTCTCTGTTGGCCTGTCTCCATAGCCTCTCTCAGCAGATGTCTTCCATGAACTCTGTCAAATATTATAAACCACTGGTCCACTCATGCACATGGGCATAAAGGGGCACAAAGGGCTAGATAGGTCAGAGGTCAGGGGCGAGCTGCTGTTCTCACACCTACCGCTATCCAGGGCTGGGTCCTGACGTGCACTGTTCATGTTGCAATATGATAATGAATGTGCACTGAAGTCACAGAAGTCTCATTAGATGTGTATTTTTGGGATTATAAGAAAAAACACACCACTGAAATCTGTTGGATCACCATGTACGCAACGTTTTTCATTAGCACACTTGGAGTATTAAATTCTTTTTTTTCTGCATAGTTAATGTCCTCTAAGATGTATGGTGTTTTAGTTTTATTTTGGGGCAAGAGAGTCAAAAAAGTCTTTTTGTGTGTTTTTCACTTCCAGAGTTGGAAGCTTGAATCTCACCACTGGTCCATGTACATGGGGACTCTGGGTACTCCAGTTTTCACCCACAGTACAAAGACATGCAGTCTAGACTGATTGCCTTTTCCAAATGTCCTATAGTATATAATTGGGTCCTGCAATAAGCTTCAGGTCAAGTGGTACCCCATCCAGGCATCCAGGGTGCACCCCACTTACTGGTTTGTCTGGAATAGTCTCCAAAGTCACCTCCAACCCTACACAGTATAAGCGGTACAGACAACAGATGGATGGGTGATAATTTTGCTTATACGCCCTATATGAAGCATATGATGTCTGTTCTTATTTTCACAAACTATTGTGAGAGTAATGACAAGTCGACTATGTGATGTCTCTACATCCTTAGTACGTTCTTACTTGTGGTGCTTTTTTGGGTATGTAGCAATTGGTATTTTTGTTGCCATGCAGCAACTGTCTAACTATTTTTTTATTATTATTATTATTATTATTATTATTATTATTATTATTATTATTTCTCATGAAAAACACATCACAACATACCTAGTATTCACTATATGGTTTAGAGACTGTATACACAGTATATACAGTATAAACGTTACATGCTAAGTGCAAATTAGCCTAGCAAGGCTAGCAAAGTGAAGTACTAGCTAGACACACTGAGCAGAGGCACCACAAGTCACTCATTGTGCTGCTTTCTCATCACTGAAATCACAGCTCTATGTCATGTACCTGCACAGAAAAAAAAAATTTTCACCTGTCTCTCTTGATAGTGTGTACGAAGGGCAAGTGTCTGAATACCTACGCACATGCAAAGAGGATTGTCAACATCATCGAAGTCCAGGCTTTGAAGGGAGAATGACAGGGCTTAGGCTGTCATCCGGGATGACACTATTGTCCCTGCACACGTTTCACCATCTTTCCTTTCCTTTAGTATTTCCTATTTCTTTGAGCAAATCTGATATTCATAGGAAAATGTGCACCAATTAGGTCAAAACTATGATGGGATGAAGGATTTTCTGAGCGGACATGAACCTTATATGATATCTCTGTTGAATATTAGGTGTCAAATTAGTTCTCTCAGGTGAGCAGAGACGTACTGGACATGGATTAAACCAATCAAATTGTAGCGTGGGCATGGGCAGAAGCAGCAAAAGCAGGCCATGTCAGCTTTTCCTTTGCCAAAGTCACTGAGGCATCACTGTATCGACATCCATGTATTTCTGTGTGTGTGTATGTGAGAGAGAGAGAGAGAGAGAGAGAGAGAGAGAGAGAGCTTTGAGAAGAAACACTGATGAGTGGCGAGCCAGCTCCAGTGCTCTAGGGATTATATCAAACCCAGTGTTTTCTGTAACCTCAGCACCATGGGAAGTGACTGACCACACTGTCCAAGGATGTGAGCCCGGTGCTCAGAGGGGTTTTACACAAGGTGATGATTTCTTTCTCAAACGTTCTTTTAAAACACACACACACACAAACACACACACACACACACACACACACACACACACACACACACACACACACACACACACACACACACACACACACACACACAGAAATCCATTCCCTGAAGCGATCCACATCTTCCCATCCATCCACTCCAGCCCCACCATGGCTAGGCCTCCAATTAAATCAAAAGTGGTTTGTTTTTATTGGTCTTTTGCGCTGACAAGTGGGCTATCATCCTGACGGTTCTACCTGTCAGCGAGCAACTGAAAATCTTTCGTTGACAATGCCCAATGCTTCCAATTAGGAGAGAATCAGACTCCTGGCGTGCAAGCGATCTTTCCACCCTCCCCCAAGGCCTTCTCTCGACCGCAGACCCCCCTCTACACGAGCACACACACACACTAACCCCAAGCACCGCCAGCACCATCAGTACCTGCCATCTCTTTCTCTCTCACTCTTGCAGCCAACCTAATTTTTTTCTCCCTCTCCTCTTTTTCATGGTAGGTATGTCTCCGCTGCAAATTACTGACACAAAACGGGGTGGCACGCTGCCGCCGAGTCCTGCCCATCCCGAGCCCCCTGTCAGCTTTAATGAGCCGATGAAGGTTTATTTCTCCACCATGCACGAGCTAAATTCTTTCTTGTGTGACAGCTGACTGGGAAATGTGAGTGTTAACCTTATAAAAGATTCAGCGGTTCTCATTATTTTCTGTCAAGTCTCGTACTTGATGGCTTTCAGGTGCATCATTTGCATCCCTGACTGGTCCAGGATTGCACCTATTTTTTTTCTTCCTACTGTTTGTTGTTGTTGTTTTTTTTTTCTTTTCTTAGTTAAGTCATCTTGTTTATTCCCCCCACATATATAGTTTACAAAAATGCATGTTTTACACAGCATTTCAAAAAGGCAGAGATGACAAACTTTATCCTAATCTGTGACAGACCCATCCATAAAATCTATTTAATAAACAACAAGCAGCATAAATAAATAGAATACTATTCATTTTGCTAACCACCGTGCCATGACACATGAGTAAAAGCATAGCATTTGAAATTGTTTCCATCAAATTTGTTTTCCCTTTTGTTTGCTTTTTTTTTAAGAAAGTCTTTTTAACTCTTGAACTTCTTCAACAAGAGCTTTTTTTCTATTTCCTTGAAGCAATAATAACCAGTCAGAACAAAGACAGTATATGCCTCTTCCAAAAGGTTGAGATGTTGCTTTAAAATACAAAAAATATGTAAGAAAAAGTAACATAAAAGCTTATGTTATGTTATTGGAAGAGGACAAACATTTAAGGGCATTGGATCCATTTTATGTCTCCATACTGTGAAGCAATCAAAAAAGGCACTCTACTTAAACACACAGCAAACTCCTACCTCAACCAAATGGTAGAGATTGCTCAATCAGGTTATCAGGTTTGCCACAATTTTCAATAAGATATACTAACTTAGAATGTGCTCTACCAAAAATGTTGAGTAGAATGTAAAGGGTTAGACAAGAGAAAAACATCTGAATTAATTAGCACATACAGCATAAAATCTTCCAGTGTCTTCAAACTTTTAGTAAAGATATTTCTAAGTCAGACCAAACTAGAAATTCCAATCAGATCTTTACATGTTTACTTAGGTCTGATTTCCTTTGTACTTATACACATATGCTGATTTTCTCTGATCTCTGTTACCTTAAATCACCAGGCACATTCATGGCATTGCTTATTTATATTTCTAAATATTCCAGTAATACAGCTCAGTCGTTGCAGTACATCAACTACTATAGACCCATGCTACTCTTTCTTTTTTTTATAGAATGCCATTATAGTCATTATAGTCTTTTGTATTCATTTAATGTGTAGTCTTTTCAGGTTATGTAGTCATTTGTCTTGGGAAGAATGGGAGAAATACATGATTTTGACTGGGTAATCTCATCAAAGTAGCTGGTAGCCAATAAAATGTAGTAATTTAGCAAATAAAGATTCTTGTTCTTCTTTTGACATCTGGAGGATGTCACTGTGATGGAGAAATCATAGTGATTGTAATGTCATTTTTTAAGAACTTCATTATGGTGTAATTAATGCAAAAATAAATTTATTTGACTCTGTTGACAGGTTTAAAAAACTTTTTGGTCTAAAAATGAAAAGGGTTTAAATAAAATGGTAAAAGGGTTAGATTTAACTTTTTGCTAACACGGTTGTGTATGCCATTAGGATTTATGGATCATGTTCTCAGTGCCACTACTGAATTCAATAAGAGTTCTTAGTTTCATCCCTTTGTGGAAACCTCAGGTAAGACCCTACAGTGGCGTTTTCTTGGAGAAAATAATTATATTAAGCTAAGAACTTTTTACCATCCCTTATTTAAATTCAGGAACTTGTATGGTCACCAAGTCCTGTAAAATGAATAGAGTTTTCATAAGACATAATTAGCTCATAGTGATTTCACTGTATATCCAATTCCATTTTTTATAAGTTGACTTGCATGTCTTTCTTCAGACATGTCTGGATGTGAAGGTGGAAAAAAATGCTTGTCAGAGCATACTGTATTATTTTGCATTGCTTATAAGATTAGGTTTGCATTTCCTCACACTATTTTACAGAAGCAATTTAAAACAAAAACGGCATTGTGGAATTCAAGGTAAAGACGTTTTGTTAATACTGGGTCACAGAAGTGCTGATTCTTTTCCATTTGGCTTTCAAGCTATAGTTTTTGTGAGTCTTTTCCTTGTCTCTGGGGTGGTGTCATCAGGGGGACGTCTTTTGCACCACTATTGTGTAGCTTTTATCTGGGAAAGTGCATGTGTTGTACAGAACATTTTTATTAGTTTTTAGAGAAAAGCTTCAGGCTGGTCGTCCTTAAGGTCCAATTATGTAACTTTTCTAAAAGTGGAAAAATACATGCTAAAAGTACAAAACATGTTCCCTTGGTGATTCAGCACCAGCAAAAAAAACAAACAAAAAAAAAAGAAATATATGTACCTTTAGTTTTAGAAGTTTAAAAGGATCGTTCTATTTATACTCATTAACATTTCACTAATCTTTGTTTGTCTGTCTAGGTTTGCATATGATTTTATGTCACACCTCCACTATCTTTTATTTCAAGTCTGATAAAAGTAGTTATAGGGTTCTGTTCTTTGATGGCAGGAGTGAAACCCGATATGGTGTTCTACCCTCCGCTAAGGTTTTAGAAACTGTTGCTCAATAGATGTTTTTATGGTTTCACACACTCCTGTGTAAATTCTGTAGATGGTTGTTGATATTGTTAAAACGTTTCTGAAATGCTCCAGCAACCCATCTGGCACCAGGGTCAAAATCACTAAGATCCGATTTTTCCCCCCCCAACTAAAGTTTCTGAGCTGGCCCACACTTTTTTGTGCTTCTGCCATGTAATTACACTTAAATATTGACCTAGAAATATTGCATCCTGAATATTAATAATTCAAGATAATTCTTTGTTTTCAGTTTTAAATAAAATACTTCAGAGATGTTGCATGTGGTCTTAAACTTATGATCCTTGCTTATGATATGCAGTGAATATAGGGAGGAGAAAAAGCCTACACACCCCTGTTTACCAACTTAGTACACCTTGATTTGGCAATTTTTTCCCAATCTTTCTTAAAAAACATTCTTTACATCCTTCAAATTGATAATGGATCTTATCTGTGCAAATAATAATAATAATAATAATAATAATAATAATAATAATAATAATAATAAATTAAGTAATTGCACTAAGTTTGCCCAGTCCAAAGTTTTTGACTTGTTTAGTTTGTTATTTGGCAATTTCTATAATTTCCTTTATCTTGACCAGATCCCCAGTCCCATCTGACGAGAAGCCACCCCATAGCATGATGCTGCCATAACAATGCTTCACCAAAGGTGTTCTCATCTTTGGGTGATAAACTGTCTTGTTTTTCTGCCAAAAATATTGTTTAGAATGAAACCCAAAACATTCTGTCTTGATCTCATCAAAGCTTGACACATTTTAGTACATGGGTTGGATTGGTTTAGGTGGGCTTGAGTGATTTTTTTTTTTTTTTTTTTTTTGTCATGAGAAAGGTCTTTCATCTAACCTACCCACCCTATAGGCAAACATGCGAAGAATACCAGCGACTGTAATGACATGCAAAAAGTAACCACCACTTGCCAGACATTCCTGTAGCTCCTTTAATGTTGCCATAGGTAATTTGACGGTGTCTCTGAAAAGTTTACATCTTCTTTTTTTGTCTGTTTTGGCACTACATCCTATTCTTGGTAATGTCACTGTTGTGTTCTTTTCCCTCACATGTAGATGATGGTCGTCCTACATACATAAATTCTACATTTTTTATTTTTATTTATTTATTTATTTATTTATTTATTTATATTTTTGAAAATTATTTTGTACACCCTCTTCTGATCAAGACCCTTTGCCAATGAGATTGTGTCCAAGTTTTGAAAGCTCTTTGCAAGCCATGATTTCAACATTTAATCACATGCTCCATTATAAAAGGGTGTACATACATTTATGTTATTCCCCCCCCCCCCCCCCCCCCCCTCATTTCTCCCCTTTCTGATTCTTTGTCTTGAATGCTGTTGGGTGGGAATGGTGGAAAAGGTTCTGACATGACTTATCTTGGTTATAGCATCACTAAACCTTGCACGTTTACAAGATGTGTAGAAGTTTCATATGTATTTTTTTTAGTTTATTATTTCTCATATTTCATGTATTGGTGCTCATTCGTCTGTGTTTACTAAAATCTTATATGATTTCATTAGCACTGGAGATGTTTTATGTTTCTCATGCAGTCTTGCAGATCTCAAGTTCTAAAATAAATTGTGCGTGCGTGCGCGCTCGTGTGTGTGTGTACCCCGCCTCATTGTGACAGCTTGTAGCCGCGCGCGCGGAGCCCTTGGGAGCACAGAGCCAAGTCACCAACCTGCCGCTGCGCGCGAGCCACTGAGCATCGCCTCCAATCTGCCCTGCGCGCGGGGGTGTGGGGTGGGGGGCACTACACACTGTTATTATTGGGACATGTCGAAAAGTCACCAGGGGCTAAACTGGCTCGAAGAAAGACGTGAAAGGGGGGATGATAGAAGCTCAGCACACTAAGGCACTTAGTAGTATGTCACAACAATGTGCCAGCATAGGTTACCATAGTGACCATAAGGAGCGCACTGTTTAGTGCAGTAGTGTGTGTGGTATGCGGTTTGGGACATGTCCAGCAGCGTTATGCGTGACTGAGAGTTTTGGGTCACGCTGTCGCCCCATTATTGCTCATTAACATCGAATACATTAAAGTTGTAGTTAACGAAGCTTAAACGCCGCGGCTGTAAGATAGGCATGTTTTGTTCACTTTTTAAAAAATCGATATATGAAATGGGTTAAATAAAGGCAAGATGCATAAAATTAATTGGATTCAGGGTTTTAAAAAGTGCGATAGTAGCTACTTAAATACAAATATCGAAAACATAAATGTACTACAAATACTGCTACTTCTAACTAAATAAAATTGCGTTATTTCATAGATGTGTTAAAATAACAAAATATTTATTTTCTTGTTTATTTAAATTAATCAAATTCGATATTGTATTGTTGCACCACATATAAGTTAATAATTTTATTTTTGTTTATTCGTTTATTGATATACAGTATGGTCTTTGTTATTTGTTTAATTGTTTTTTGTTTTTGTTTTTCTTCCAGAAAACAATAGGCTTAAAATGCTACATTCATCTAATACAATAAAATCTATTTTTACATTTCAGAGGCAACATGAGTATAAAAACACACTGCCGAATTAAATGACGGTTTCTAAATTAAAGAGGAAGCAACCGACGTGTTTGGCACAACATCAGACATCATTTTGTTTTATACAGTGTTGTGTTGCCGTAATGCGATCTCTGAAAAGAACAGAATAGAAGCGGAAATATAGCTAGGCTGTGTGAGAAAATGGTTCAGGTTTCGTCTTGAACGTAAGCTTGGAGCAGTGAAGAGAGAAAAGAGAGAGAGAGAGAGAGAGAGAGAGACCTCCCTGCTCCTCATAATAACCCCATTATAGGCCTCATCAATGATGTAATGAAAGCAAACAGTGTGTGAAAATGGCCTGTAAACAGTTGGATCCGAGTCTCCTAATGAATTCAGTGTCTCTTTCTCATCAAAGTGAGAGTCGTGGGTGTGTGAGAGTGTGAGGGTGGTGTGTGTGTGTGTGTGTCCGGTCGACACCCCAAAACAGACCCTCAGCCAATAGAATCGCGCCGCTGGGGACTCACGTGCATGGGGCGCCCTTAAAAACTCCTAAAAGCTCCTTAGTTTTCCAACAACTTTATTTTAGAAGGCCTTTTCCACCGTCGTGCGTGTGTGTGTGCGGCTTCGCTGCTCGATGAGTACATTTAACCGGCGCTCATTTCTCCAACTGCAGCTTTCTCTCTCTCTCTCTCTCTCTCTCTCTCTCTCTCTCTCTCTGTCTCTCTTATCCTACTAACGACTTGGCATCTCCCGGTTTTATCTGTTTGAGCAGCGAGGATCACCAATGCAGTTTCCTCTGAATGGGCAGCTACTCATGCGAACTTTCAGCTGTACCTCACACTCAACCCGGCTGTCTTTCTGACTGCAGCTCCTTGGAGTTTGTGCTCCTGTCCTTGGTGCTGAAACTCAGCGTTCACGTTAGAGCTCTGCATCCTGGTCCTGGACTTGTCTGTTGTAGCTTTAACGCCGTGGTGTGTATTAGCGCATGGGGATCTTCACATTAATTTATTACATAATTATTTTACAAATTATTTCAAATTACAATCGGTGAGTGGTTTTCTTTAAAGAAACTGTAACAGAACTCCCAATATCATTTACAAATTGCTGACGTTTTATTTTATTTCTTTTGTATAATCGGTTTGAAAAAAAAAACAGATAGCGAAAGAGTGAAAAGGAGAACTGGAGCTTGTTTTTATACATCAACACTAAACACTACACTGAAGGAAGAAGAAACTTTTGCCGACGTTGGATGAATATTTCCGAAGCTTTTTTTGGATGTTCCTACTGGATAGGCTGTGATTGTTGCATTTTGTGAGTCGAACTTGGCCGAACCCAAATGAGAGTTTGAAAGCTCCTAGCCCGGGAGAAAGCGCTCTTTTTTCCCCCGATGGAGGCGTCCACCCATGGCGCGTGCTCCGGCTCCGGCTTTGGCATCGACTCTCTGCTGTCCCACAGACCCGGAAGTCCGGTGGTGGTCGTCGCCAAGACTAACGGCGGCTTGGAGGGAGAATGCCGATCTCCGCCGGAGTTCAGCGCCGCGTCGGACGCGGAGAGCGTGTGCTCGAGCCCACCGTCGCCGAGACGCGAAGAGGAGGAGCGCGAGGAAGACGAGGAGCGCGAGGCGCAAGAGCAAAGGCGAGGCCGCGCTCTCGCACTGCCGTCACACACGCATCACGGGCCGATCTCCGCTGCGCCCCAGCCGCGCACGGTCACCTCCTCCTTCCTGATCAGAGACATCCTGGCCGACTGCAAGCCGCTAGCCGCGTGCGCGCCTTATTCCAGCAACGGGCAACCGACGCACGAGGCGAGCAGGATAGCGTCTAAAGTGGCGGACGACTTCATCGAGAAAATCCACAGCAACTCGTCCTCAGACGGAGAATACAACAAAGGTAAAACAACATTATAAGGACTGTTAGTAAAACTTATATCAAACTTTTTCACGTGTCTAAAAATTATCTCAACATATTTTTTATTATTAATAATAATCTAAGTTTCACGTAACAAAAGAGTTCGTTCCTAAGCTGCTTATTTTAAAACAAAATAATACTTATTTTATTTGATGTACTCTCATTGTTAAATTTAAATGAAAACATTTTGTATCGAGCAATATATTTTGTTTTAACACATGGCATAATTTTTCCACAATAGTCATAAAACTCAGAAGTCGTTACAAATCATTAAACGCTTACGTTTACGCTAACTAAACACATTTATTAACACTTATTTATTAGCAATTATTTTTGCAAGTTATCCTCAACAAGTGCAGTTTATCCCCAAAAGTAATTCCTATAAATTGTACATACACATTTTTATTAATAGTAATGTTGCTAATAATTCAATAATAAATCGCACGTTGCTCTGATGCCAAATGTAAAGTGCACCGCAGAATATTAATATCACCGTATACTGTATGTATTTTTTATTTCATTGGTTTCAATAGTTGGACATGTGTTGACAGGTAAAACAAAAAAAACCTAAACAAAAAAAAAACACTAAAAACTCAGTAAAAAAGGGATAAAACACACCTGCCTCCAGCTTAACTGGTATTTCCCATAATAGGCTACAAATCATAAAATACACAAAATAATAATTTGAAAAATAAATATATTTTTACAACAACGACAACAACAACAACAACAACAACAATAATAATAATAATAATAATAATAAAATACAAAGATGCAAAATTTTTAGAGCTCGCATTTTTCTATTCCTTATTCTTCTTCTGCTCCTCCTTCTCCTCCTCACCATCATCATCATCAACATCATCATCACAGCTCTGATGATCATAACGATGATGGGTATTCTTCTTCTTATTATTATTATTGAACAACGTCACTCTTTTGCTATACCAACATAATGGACCCCCCCCCCCCCCCCCCCCACACACACACACACACACACTCCACTCCGCTCTACACATTACTTCCTATGTTATTTAAGGCACATTGAATTTCGACATCAGAGGGTTCGATATGACTGCTCTATGTATCAAAGCCGTGGTGCTCGTAATATGTGTGTGTGTATGCGCGCGCGCTCTCAGCTTTGATTTCAAGGCTGATTTTTGGTGTAATTTGTCCCAGTGTTAATCAGATTTGTAACAGTGAGCTCTTTATAGATCTGTGTGAAGTTTTTCTCCGAGTCTCGGCTGAAAGCTCTCCGTCCCCTTGTGGCTCAATTAGCCGGATTATTGTGCTCCTTCAGAGACGCGCTGATCTCTGTACCGTGTCCCTTGCTCTATACGGGCTTGGAAAGAAGGGTGTCTTATATCTCTAAGTTTAAAGATAAAGAAAGGTAAAATGTGTATTGAATGAGATTTTTCAGTATTATTTGGACATACTGCTTAGCATGCAGTACTAAGCTGTATTGTGTAAACGTGCCACTTTAGGGGGAAAAAAAAGTTTGTATGATGCATTTTCTTGTTAGCAATACATTGTTTGCCTAAATATCTAACATGGTGTATCAAAGTTGATGAGCTAACCCATAAAGTTATTACATTGTCATAAAATGAAACAATATTTAATTTTATTTCAATAACAAAAAGAAACAATATTTTAATTTTACATGTAGCAAAAAGTATTTGAGGTTTTCATATGCACTTTGGTATGATACAAAAGGTGCTAGTTTTTTTTCAGCTTCTGTGCGTATTGTATATCTTTTATAGTGGTTGCCTTTAGGGTTTGCCTGAAATATACACACCGAAGTCACACAGCACACATTCCTACTTGTGCAGCGCTCTGAGAGTGTGTCAAAAAAACAACAAAAAAAAACTAACCAAGCAGGCTGTGCGTTTTTCCAAACGAACTTCTGCGTGTGTTTTTTTCCTCGCACCTTTCTCCACTCACACGCGCTACTTTCTCATTGTTTTCTTCACAGTGAAAGAAGAAGGAGACAGAGAGATCTCCAGCAGCAGAGACAGCCCCCAGGTGCGACTGAAGAAACCGCGGAAAGCGCGCACCGCCTTCACCGACCACCAGCTCGCACAACTCGAGCGCAGCTTTGAGCGCCAGAAGTACCTGAGCGTGCAGGACCGCATGGAGCTTGCGGCCTCTCTCAACCTCACCGACACGCAGGTGAAGACCTGGTACCAAAACAGAAGGTGAGGACCTGCTGGGTTACAGGGTCACATCGCACTGCAAAGGTTCCTGTTTCCTCTTCACACCCGTAGCACAGTTGTGTAAAGTTCGTGCGTTGGGAAAAGCGGTGCTTATTTAAGAACTATTGCAACATGATAGATAGATAGATAGATAGATAGATAGATAGATAGATAGATAGATAGATAGACTTCATTATTATAGACTTCATTATATTATTGATTTCAGAACGAACATTTCCAGTTGTTAGTAATATTTATAACATGGCATAAATATGTATGGCTACAAAAATCATTAATGACAAAAATAACTCATAGGTGTCTTGATTGTCAGTACATATAAAGAAGAAGTAAACTAGATAAGGAATTAAGGAAACCAAAAAATGAACGTGTTCTTTCATATTAAGCTATGTTTTCCACTATAATATACCTTTTGATCTGCGAGGTAAATAAATAAACAGATGAATGGATAAATAAGATATGGTCATATTTAGTATTCTCGTCTTATTTTTCGGTTGGCGGTTTTGCTACATATTAGTCTGAAAAAATAAAATCAATGCAAAACGCATTGAAAATTAATTATAAATGGGTGCTTCCATCAATTATTAAATATCCGCTTTAATAGTCAGACAATTGGTCTATTATTATTATTATTATTATTATTATTATTATTATTATTATTATTATTTACTGGCAAATATGGCTTTTTTATTTTTAGAATCGCACAGAATGTAGGTCTACTCCAGCACCTTAATTTTCCTTTTTTTTATTTTTTAAATTAATTAATAACTTTCAGTTTACATCCAGTGCAGCATATGTGGAGGCGGGGTTCACTTTTTCCTGCCAAGTTTCCATATACAGATCAGTCAGATGTGAAGGGCAAAAAATCACTGTTTTCTCCTGCTGTTCAATAATAATAATAATAATAATAATAATAATAATAATAATAATAATAATTTATTAGCATTAGTCAGTTTTAACTGAAATTCATAAGAGCATTTAAAAACAGTCTTAGGATGTAGACATGTACATGGACTGGGTGAACGTATTGTTCTCTGTTACTTATACGTTACCAACTTGCTTTGATAAAAAAAGAAAGAGAGGAAAGAAAGAAAGACATTTATTTTTCACGTGCCTTTTGTTTAAGTCTTTTTTTAAATTGGCTTCCTATTGCATGATAACTATTTACAAATATTTTTGGACTTTGCTCATAGGTGTTATCAAGACTTTTATTCATAAATATAGCTCTATTTTTTAAAAGCACATGGTTACTTGCATTCCTTAAAGTAATTAGTAATATTATGCTCAATGTGGTTCATGATATGTGATACATGATAGCAAACTATAGTTGGCCCTAACAATTTGTTCGCTGCAAAGTGTTACAATTTGGGTTGCATGCGTGTCTGAAACATTTTTTAGTGATGTCACACATTTTTCTTGGAGGCGGGGCTTTTGTCCCATACTGTACTGTCATACAGTTTTGACAGTCATGGTGTTGATTTATGTGAAATAAATATTTCCTACGGTGAAATTAGTAAAGAACAACACGTTTGTTAGGCTATTCTTGTGCCTCACACAATTATTACTCACCATATATTCTCATAAATGAACTAATGTACCAGACTCTCGCTGAGGTGCATGGTACCATCAAGGACAATGTGTTTGTAAATATCAATACCTTATATAGACCTGATATATATTTATTTGTTTATTTATTTATTTTTGTTTATTTATTTTATTTTTTTTAAGTTTATTTATTTATTATCACATGCACTTTCCATTTGGTGCAAAAGCCTACAGTGACAAAATGCATCCCCTTGATGGTACCACCACAAGCTCCACTAACATAGTACCTTAGTAAATCACCCGTTATACGTAAAACGTAGGCTTGTTAATGTTCAAATGGGTTTATGCGCTGCTTAATCCCCTGTCTTTCTTTTTTTATTATCATAAAAAGGACGAAATGGAAGCGGCAGACGGCGGTGGGACTGGAACTCTTAGCGGAAGCCGGGAATTACTCGGCCTTACAGAGGATGTTTCCGTCGCCGTATTTCTATCCGCAAGGTCTGGTGTCGGGTCTGGACCCCGGAGCGGCTGCATTGTCCTACCTGTGCCGGGGCGCCGGAGCTCCTCCCCCCGCTGCTCCGGCAGCTCTACAGCGGCCCCCGCTCGTACCGCGGATCCTCCTGCACGGGCTGCAGGGCGGACACGAGCCTCCGCCGCCTCTCCCCCCGCTGCCCGGGGTGGTACTGCCCAGACCCACCCCACCCCGATGAGTTGTTCTGGCTCGGACTTTACTCTTGACCATAGACTGGACACTTGGTCTATACTTATTAAGACACACACACACACACACACACACACCTGGCAGCTCTGGACTTTAACCTTACTATTGACTAAAGGATTGAGAATATATATTATATCAAAAAGCCAATATATATGCTTCTTAAATGGAGAAGCAAACTGTAAGTTAATGATATTGTTATCGCTATTAGTCATAATTTATGTAATTATTTATGCCCTTTTTTGTATTTAACTTATATATTTATATAGGATTATTCTTTGTTATTATTTATGTTCAGGAAAAAAAAAGAAATGTTTCAGAAATGTTTCTAAAGGACGCAATAATAACAAAAAAGAACAAACCACATGATGGGCTATTATTATTATTATTATTATTATTATTATTATTATTATTATTATTATTATTAGCAGGAATAGATATAGTTACGAGAATAGTAATAGCCCCTGTGTAAAATGAAAAAATCTCTTGATATTATAGAGATACAAACACCACAACAGAGGAAAATCGGTTTGTATTTTTTTTTCATTCAACTTTAAAAATAAACATATAAGATCCGTGTAAATAGGTATATTTGGGTTAACAGCAAATCTTTGTTTTCCTATTCGTCTTTTGCTAATTTATTCCTTTTTAAGTCTTCTTCCAGGCGAAGGTGATCAAGGACGTGTTCACAGAAATGAAAACGCCTTCATGTAGTAATTCTTGTGGATTACAGCAGAATCAAAGAATATCCAAATCCAGTCATCAAATAAATGCTCCTTTTCAGTTTTCCCCCCAGCGGCTAAACGTAAAGATAGAATGTACTGAAGTGGATGGAAAAGGTTGAAACCAGGAGTGAAGAATATGTGTGCTCAGAGATCATTCAGATATTTAAATGACAGATCTATTTGAAAAACACCATTTTGCCATATGAAATGGGAGTCACAATGAATTGCTGCCATATTTAAAGCATAGGGCTGGTTGCCAGATTGTAATCACTGTTTACATCCAATTCTTTTAAACTCGTCCCAATTGGTTAGCCTTTAAATCAACACATCGTACTCACCAAATTTGACTAAATTATGCCAGGTTTTTCAGCCCAAAGAAATAAGAAAACACTCCTGACTGAGTGGAAGAGATTCATCTGGCAACCCTATTGAAAAGCTGTTTGGGATTAAACAACACGTAAAAAGTCCCCAAGTATTTCACTTCCTACTTGTGATGGATGTCACGTTAAATGATAGCCTTCGACTTTTATTATTATTATTATTATTATTATTATTATTATTATTATTATTTTCTTTTTGCCATTTTAACCCTAACCTGATGTGTTAGAGCAGATATTGTGCATTAAGTCTGTATAGAGCCGTTGTTATTCTTTCTTTGGTGAAGGTGTATATTGAGAATATTGATTTGTGCAGTGATTCTTGTCTTTAGCCCTCCTCCTTTGTGCTTATAGTGGTATGAACTTTTAGGGTTAAAAAGAAAACTATTATAGCTGCTGAATGCACAGGTACGGAGAGGCTTGAGGTATTAAGGAGAATTACTTTTATAAATGTGCAAATAAAGATCTTTCACTAAATGATATGATGTGGAAACGTGGGAAGTGAACAAACCTTTATCTTTACGTGTTTAATTAAATCGTACATTATTTCGTACATTAGTTTGCACATTAACGATTTTTTTAATTTGGATTTTTAAATGCTTTAAGCACTCGTTCAGCAGGAGATGTTTGCTGATTTAAATTTAGGCTAAATTCAAACTGTAGGACAATCGTACGATTTAGCACACTAATCACCCTTGAACTACCTATCTACCTAATTAATTGAACTATTTCTTAATTAATTGCATGATCATGCAGTTATGATTGCTCGTAATTAACCGGCTGATCTCCCATGCAAATAAACTTGACAGCTAGTCTCAGCGCATCTGATCTTATATTCTCACATTTAAATCATGCCAGTTGTGACCATGAAACTGTTGACATAGTAACTAAAACAAATATATAAAAATACATTTCATTAAAAAAAAAAAGAAAAGTCGCATCATGAGGTTAGTGCATTCCAGAAAATGTGTATAAACAAATTTGCCGCTTAAAATAAACAACCTAAAAAACTTTTATTAGATTTTTTATCGTATTTCATAGAATAGATAGTTTAGCAGCAGGACAAGAGAGCTGTCAGAATTTTGTTTATTGATTTTTTCCTAACAACAACAAAAACAAAATTCACTGCAAGTCATAATCACGAAATTACACTTGAAAAAAAAATCTATTAGTGGGGGAAAATGTGTTTGAATAAATTTAAACACGACTGTCAGACACTTTGCTCACAGCCTTCACTATTTGGTTAGCATCGTGGATTTAATTTGTCAAACCTCCTCCAAAAAAAAAAGGTTAATAAGAGCGTCTCAGTCGGAGGAAACTTTAACCTTTCAGAGACGCCTGCAGAGGATTTACACATCCAAACTCAAGCCGAGAATCTTAATTCTGCCGTAGACCATCTCTTATTAATAGATTATAGCACAAATATCACTTTAATCACACGCCGGGAATAGCACAGTGTGAGCAGGGGATGAAGCGCTGATCCAGATTGCGCCTGGGAAAAAAAACGGGAAAAGGATTACAAACTGGCACTCACAGTAGGGTAATGGAGTGGACAGTAGTGCGCGCACGCACGCACGCACGCACGCACACACACAGCGCGTGCGCGCTGCGTATAGCGACAAAGTTGCAGGAAAATCACTTTTTACAAGTGAATGCTCGTTTTTCATATGTGACTATGAGAGATACGTGAGATAGTGAACAAGTGAACAATATAGAAACACGTGAACAAAAAATGTATTGTTCAATAAAAATGAAACCAACTCGAAAAAAAGATCAATAAAAAATGTATAAAGTGAAAATGTTTAGTAGCCTATATAGGAAACACAATTATATAAATTGTCCTAAAAACAACGTGGTAATTCACGTGATGTTTGTGTCACTTTTCCGTAAAGGATTTACTATAGTCAAACACACGCTTATTGCGACAAAGTTGCAGGAAAATCACATTTCACTTGTAATCGTTTGTTTTTCACACGTGATTATGTGTGATGTGTAATGTGTATTTACGTGAGATATTGCCCACGTAACCTTAGTAAAAACGTGGCATCAGAGGAACAATATGGGATCACGCGAAAAGTGCAACCACTTGGTTTTAATTAATGCTTATAATAAAGAGAATTCTTTTTAGCCTATAAGAGAAATTAATGTAAAACAAACAGCCTAAGCAAAAATCAGTAATTGTAAACGTAAGTTGTTTTTAAAAAACAACGTGTTAATTTATGTAATGTTTGTGTAACTTTTCTGTAAATGATTCACGTTAGGCAAATTGAGCACACACACACACACACACACACACACACACACACATACATACACACTACGTTGTCTGTTGTATAGTGTGGTGACAAGTGTCCATTTAGGGTTTTTTATTCTCACTCTTTTCATTCAGTTTGTCCATAAACAATATGCGATACGTGAAATATTAATGTTCACCAAAGTGTGTAATTGTTTAAGTGCCCTAAATGATCCCATTTGGAAAATGGATTGTTACCACCCCCACCTTTCCTTTTTTCCCTTCAGAGAGTGTGTCGGTTGTCTGCTCCTTTGCCAACCGACTCCAACAGCTGGTCACCGGCCGGCGGGACATCTGCTGAGCGGCGGCCTGGACTCGCTTTAAACCGGGCCAAAGATCACTCGCTCCAGGAGTGTGTTTTTTAGGGGGAGTTCATTCTCTGAATGGCACATTAACGATTAGACAAAAGTCTGTAATGGCTTTTAATTGAAAGTCGATAACAGGGTTTGTCTCGTATCGCACATGTCAAAGCGCCTTTAGCAGAAAATCCCACAGTGCTAAAATATGCTAGGTTCACGTGCTCGGAGTTTTTCTCACCGCAAAGTAACAACAAGGAATAGTTCCCCTTTTTACCATATTGCATTTTTTTCATTTGCTTCTGTTAAGAAGTAAGACTGTAATTTGTAACATGAGTTTACTGTTGCTGTAATACAGTTTCACACAGACAGTCACAGTCATGGTGTTGGAAATGTTATTATTGCTATTGCTACCTAGATCATCTTATCAAAAACTATCAAATATACTGGGCATATTTTATCCAGAGGACTTAAATTAGTACTGAACACATGTTGGGTGTTAATATGTTTATGGGCCTCGAAAACGTCCCAAACAAGTGATTAGTTTGTATTTCCATCAAGTTATCCTGCAGTCCTACTTGTACCCACTGGAATATTACACTATTTGTTGCTTAATTAGTGACCACAACGATGTAAGATGCTTAGTTAAATTATTTCCTTCCCAGGTATCAAATTGATACCAGCTTTGGCATCAACACTGGGAAGGTGGACTTAAAGATGTCAGAAAGTCTGTCAGCACCAGAGGCCCAATGTTAGTCTAAGGTCACAACGAAATTTGAACCCAACACAAACTTGTTTAGGAAGTGTTTCTAGCAATTTTTTTGTATATTAGTTAGACTGCACATGAATGTACATAAGCTTTACTAGGCTACTTAACAGCTACTTATCAGCTTACATTTTTTGTAAGTACCATAATCTATATGTACTGTATGATGATACTTTAAGCACTGACAAGTCACTAATAGTTGATATTTAATCATGATATTTAATTTATTTTAAAATAGCCATTCATATTTCCAGATCATTGGATTTCTAGAGATCATTACAGATCTTTTAAGTCCAACTTCTAATAATTTCTTTTTTTTTTAAATAAAATTATACAATTTTAAATAAAAGACAAAAAGTCGCAGCACTACAGCATCTGATGAGAGCCTGTAGGTTCCACATTCTCTGAAGATGGTCCTCTCAGTAAATTCGATTTATTAAAAGACATAAAACAATAGGAACGAGTTCCACATTGTCCTGTCTTTTGACTTTATAAATTTCTACATTTAGAAATAAAATGTCAAAAAGCCAAATGTAAAATTCTGACAAATAATATGGAAAAATCACAGTCATGCATACATTCACATAAACAGCAATTTTCACATGTGATTAGATATATGTGTGCGATCACATTTAGCATTTCATCACGATTATACATTCATGACAATTTGTGACATCATGAAAAATAATTATTCTGAAAATCAGAAAAAAAATAACTTTCAAATAAATGGATTGTGTTGGACATGTAGATCATCAACATACGTAAATTAGAAAGTAATTCATTTACAGTATGTGATTTTTCTGTATAAGGAAACAATTAAAGGTTATATAAATCAGCATTTTTCTTTTAGAAAGAGGTCCACATAAGAAAACTAAAATATTCTAATTATTTAAAAATCTAAAATAATACCCTTGATTTCATGACTCAGATGTCTGTAAGCAGATATTCGTAAAATGTAGCTAAAGATTATTTGAAGCTGGATCTTTGTAGAATCTTTAAATATGTTATTATCATAAATTAATGAGAAACAATCCGGGTTGCTCAAACCAATTTGGAAATAATCACAATCACACGGATCTCTGCTCCTTCCCAAGAAAGGCAAATACCTCCTCAGCATTAATGAAAAGGGGTTATTCTTGCGAAGTGCGCAGCTGATTGCGGAGAAAAGCCGCTCTCCGCTCTTGTTAAAAGATTGTTCTTTTGCATTTGAAAGGACGGCAGTAAATCCCCGAGACTCTCAGGGCGGATTGTGGCCGGCTCAGGGTTAATGAAGTGCGGCCAGAGCGTCGCTAAGCTCCCGGCAAAACACCAAACACGACCACGGAGCATAGAGGCGCAGGATCAGGGGCTCTCATTAAAGCTCATTGACTCAGAATAAATAAATAAAAAAGACCAACAAAACAGCAGTCGGATGGAATTAAAGAGTCGATCAAAGTCCAATTTGCATTGTTATGGAGGCGTCTGTTTTCTCTCTCCTGAGACTTTTTCCTCCAGTAAAGCCCCCTGTATAAAGGCAAATAGAAATGTAGCTTAGATTTTAAAAATGTACAGTTCAATGCGCATAAAAGTTGCAAGAACAAGAAAATTAATGCTGAACAGTAAGTTTAGTATTTTTGTTTATTAGACACTGAGTGAAATTTGTGTTTAATGTAGGCTAAAAAAAATCCCAAAGTAAAATTAAATTAAAGTAGTAATAATAATAATAATAATAATAATAATAATAATAATAATAATCTTGTTTTAATTTTGTTCAAAAAATTGTGATATTCTTGTAAACATTCAGCTTTCCATACTCCACTGAACCCCCCCCTTCCCACACTCTTTTTTTTTAAAGCGCTTTAAGAGCAGTTGTGGATATCTGGGACAGGGACTGGGCAGCAGAGTCAGGAACGCCAGCTGAAGCATCATGACCCCTCTGACCCCGGGACAAGGTTGCTGGAACGACATCAGCATGCCAAGTCAGTCGTCCTCTGTCTCTCTCCAACACACATTTACATAAAGAAGAAGAGGAGCTCAATACACAGAAGGAGCAATCAACAAAATCACAAAAAAATGGATGCACTTAGAGAAGAGAGAGGAACAATGGAAAGAGATGGTAAGCGGTTCCCATTGCACCGTCCTAGATCCTTCAACTTTATCCATGCCTGAAGGAAGTGTATAAAAACCTCACTGCGAGGTAGGGGAGACAACCTCGGCAATCATATCCACAATAAAAGCCAAAGCATCCCAAACTTCAGGAGTCAGGGGCAAAGGGATTGACATTCCAATCTCTGCAAATAATGAAAACGTTCCTGTCTTGGTCCTTAGAGAGGAAAGAGGAAAGAGATAGAGTGGGAGAACAGTGGGAGTATGGACACAAAAGCACAAAGCTCGATGGCAGACATGAAAGGACATATTCAGTGTTAAGATTTCCTCCAGTCAGCAATATAGGCCATGTCTCACTCAGCAGGGAGCATGTAAAAGATATGTGTAGTAGGTGACAGGGTGATTATCTAATCAATACATGAGGGATGTGGGAGGGCTCAGTGGTTATCCTTAGTCCCTGGTTACCCCAGAGTACACAGACACATATATACACACAAATGCAGACTGCAAGCTAGCATGGATAAGTAGAAGATACACCCCTCTGGGAATATTCACATTTGCAGAGAAGACCAGACACAGGCAATGTCAAAGCCACACACACACACACACACACACACACACACACACACACACACACACACACACACACACACACACACTGGTGACCATCACAAGAGATTAAAAAAAATGTGTATTTGTTACCCCCTTACTCTACACTGACCCCCACTGGCTGGGACATGGTGGTGTCTGTATTTTAGTTTTTTTTAGATCTTTAAAGATGATTAATATATGATAAAATATGATGTAATAATAAATATAAGAATAAAAGATGGAGCAGAGCCAGACCAAACACTCCTAGATTTATTTTTTTGTTCATCTGAAATTAATAGTCTTATAGTAATTTCAGTTGGTCCAGGATGATCATTGCGGTAAATATATAGATTAAAACATGTTTAACGTTCTTGTATTTAGCATACGCACAAGACCCACAAAGACCCACAAAGCCATAATTTATTTACTGTAATTTAAACTTTAAAATATTTTTTGGCTATGGATTCAGACTTTTCAGCCACCATATATTGAATTTTACTCTGTTACACTTCATTCCCTGCCTATGTCTTGCCCTCTGGTATAATCAATACAAATTCTCCAAAATAATTTTGCTTACATATATTAATTAAAATAATATGGCACAAATATGAGGGGAGAAATCTACCAGGTATTCTGGTCTAACCTTACCCTCCATCCAGGAGGATATGCTATAATGATCCCAGTGTCCAGTACGTATCTATATATGTATGTATCTATGTATGTATGTATGTATGTATGTATCTATGTATCTATGTATGTATAGCAGCACACCATGTTTTGGGGGCTCATTTATAGTGAATTAGATTTGAAAAACAGGAACTTTCTGGAGCCTCTCTGAACCCCCCTGGGCCAGCGGCGTGGACCTTGGAAGCCCCAGAGCCTCATAAACATAAAGGAGAGAGTAAGAATGAATAAAGGATGAGCAGAGCTATACATGTATTTTTAACGCTCGCCTGTGTGAAGCGAGGCAAGAGTGTGTGATGGGGTGTGTGAAGGCACAAGGGGCAAAGGGAGGGGATGGACACCAGGTTATTATTTGTTTTCATGCTCCAGTGTGACAGGCCACACGCTGCATTAGGAAGAGGAAAAAGCAGACATACATACTCCTGGGAGTTTTCAGTAGAATCTGAAGTGTCAACTGCTGTTCTCTGTGGCTGGAGTGCTATTATATATAAGGATATCAGACACAAGAATTGAGCTATATTCAGTGGCATTTTCTCGCCTTACATTTCTAATTTATGTGTTTGCTGCACCATAACATCCTAGAAAACGCAAGAAAGTTCGCATTCCATTTCCCCGGGATGAGTTCAGCTATCGCGGACGACGTGATGAAGATGTTTGGTGTAAAGTTGATTTATTTCTTCTCGCCTTTAGTCGGGCTGCTGCTGGCATTCCCGAGGAAAGCCCATGGGGAAGAGGCTCATTGCAACGTTCTGCTCTCGACATTCTGAGTTGGTGCTTGTGCCATTCGCATACAGCGCATGTAGATTTTTACCACCGAAAAGCATGTACAGCATGTACACAGCTCCAGGGGATAAATCTTTCATAAGGTCAAGCAAAAAAAAAAAAAAAAAAAAAAAAAAAACAGTCACTGATCCATTAACTGATGGTTGTTGTACTTGATCACTTTATTTTAGATGTTTTCCCTTTCTCTTTGCTTTGGTCATATAGATAGTCTTATAAATATCTATCCATAGATGTCTAGATATGTCAGTGTGTGTGTGTGTGTGTGTGTGTGTGTGTGTGTGTGTGTGTGTGTGTGTGTGTGTGTGTGTGTGTGTGTGTGTGTGTGTGTGTGTATGTGTGTGTGTGTGTGTGTGTGTGTGTGTTTTTTACAGAGGTAAGTAAAATAAAATCATATTGCTTGATCTTTTTTCCAGCCTTCAGTGAACCAGTGTCCAGAGTAGCCTCAGATCCCTGTCCTTGAATGGCCTGTTGTAGCCCACATGCCTCAATGGTTTGATATGTTGTTCATGCTGGTATGCTTTTTAGCAGACCATGGTTGTAAAGAGTGGTATTTGAGCTACTATAGCCTTCTTGTCAGCTCAAACCAGTCTGGCCATATTTCTTCCAACAGAACTGCCACTCACTGGATGTTTTTTCTACATTTTCCAGTGTAGACTCTAGAGACTGTTGTGTGGAAAAATAAGAGAACAGCGGTTTCTGAAACACTAACAACAGCCTGTCTGGAACCAACAACCAAAATGCTATGGGTAAATTCCCATTTTTCCCACATTGTGACGTTTAATGTTTATCTGTTATACAGTACTGGTATAGAGTATACACTATAAAAGCATACAAATCAGATTGCCATTGTACACTTGTGTTTCACTTAGCAAGCCAGCACAAGATCATTCAGCAAATACTGAATCAACATATACTTTATATTGTATGTGTATATTTATACATCGTACAGCAACAACATTTTCCCCATTTTTGACACCACATTGATGTCAAACCATTGAATCCCTACTGATTTTTATCATATGTAATATCAGTGTAATATCTATGTAATATCAATATCCTATTAGTAATGTCTCCAGGTTTCTATCGTCTGGTTCAAACATCAGAGGCTTGATACTCCAAGCTTTACTAGTGCTGTATTCTCTTTGTGTCCTGTCTTCAGTATGAACTCAGGATAGCACGTCTTTGCAGCAAAAAATATAGAAATGGACAATCGCAAGTCTTACTAAACATCAATCTAGGATTTATTAATCAGTACTGGGCATCATAACTGTACTATAACTAGGACATCCTGTAATGTTTGGCGTGTTGTGTGATGGTGGATTGCAGTCAGTCTGGAGAAACAGGAAGTTGTAGTGGATGTGATGTTTGAAGTAGACAATTAAATAAGAATTTTTTTCTTAAGTGTTTGTGAAATAGTTAAATCTGGTTCATGAAATAACCCATTTTTATTTACAAAGATTCGTATATTTGTTCATTTGTTTGATTTATTGATTGATTATTTTTTTTGCAGATTGTAAATCTGTAACAAGAAGAACACCACCAAGGCTCTGGATTGCTGATTGGTGGGTCAGGGGTTTGAGCCTGGCAACTGCCTGGTTGCCACTGTTACCCTATGGGTATATATACACGACCGCTCAAAAGGTTGGGATCACTTCCAAATTTTTTTGTTTTTGTTCAATGATTTATTTTCTACATTGCCCAACAATACTGGAGATTTCAAAACTATGAAATAGCACATAGGGAATTCGAGAATTATATAACAACAACACTTACAGTCAGTTACTATTTTAAGGTCAGCCTTTTCGGAACAGTTCTTGCGAGAACAGTATTTTCAAGTACATTGATGTAGAAATAGTGAATAGCATTAACAAATCAGATAAAAAATCCTTAGGTGCTCTACTGTGAAGAAGTTCTTTATTTTTTTACAACATATCAGGCAATTATGAATTCAATTTTTGATTTAAAAAACACATACACTCAAAAAAAAAACTCAGCAACAAATATAAATTGTTGTAAATAAGAAGAAAACAACAACAACAACAACAGAAATAACAAGTATAACAAATAATTGAACAACAACAACCTGCAACAATAATACCTCTCAACAACAATAACCTCAACAACTCATAAAAAAAGTAAAAAAATAAATAAAAAAAAAAGGCGGCAATAAGTACAAGAACAATACCAACAGTAACAATAATACACTATTATTAATAAACTATAATACAAAAAAAGCAGTAGAAGAACATAATGTTGCTTTATGGTGCAACAGTGCAACAGTTGTTATTTTAAGACACGAAGGTTAGCCTTTCTAGATCAGTTCTTGCGAGAACAGTATTGTGTCAAGTGCATTTGCAAAACCCATCAGTCACCATGATGAAACTGTCTCTCATGAAGACCTTCACAGGAAAGCAAGACCAAAACCTACCTCTGCTGAAGAGGAGAAGTTCATTAAGAGTTAACAGCCTCAGAAATCACGAACTGAGAAACAGCACCTCAGATTAGAGCCGTTATGAAGGATTTTACAGAGCGTAAGTAGCAGATACAGCACAATATCAACTGTCAAAGGAGGTTATTGCATATTTTGGATAAACGTCTTCAGCATTGTTTTACAATGAAGAAAAAAATAAAAACCAGAACCGACCATGGGAGTTAAAAAGTGAACCCAAACTTTTGAGCGGTAGTGTGTATGATGTGCAGCCACTGAGATGAATGGCATCCTCAGTGCCAGTCCCAAGTACATTTGGAATAATACCTGTGGTTTACAAACAAGTAAAGCCACAAAAAGAGAAAAAATGGGGAAAAAACACTGCTAGGGAGCCTATCATAGGGAACTTAGGACACTTTAGAGGGCACAAGCAGACACTCACACACCTAATCATACACTAAGAACAACAAGGGAACATTAATCTGGCACTGAGTTGCTAACCACTATGTCATCACGATACCACCACCACCACCACAACAACAATAATGTAATTATCATTACAAAAAATATTTACAATGTTTTTCATTCCTTTCTCTTTACAAATAAAAAAAACCTTAAATTGCACAATATAAAACTATTGTATTGTTAAAATCCTAAAAATGCGTCAAAAATAGTTTGTGCTTAAATGAGATAAATAAGTAATTATTGCAAATTTTTGTTAATGCAGTCTACATTTAGTAAAGTAACCAGGATATATAAGTTTGTGCCACACAAACAGGAAGCGGTGACATTGCTTTATTGCAGTATCGATTATTAGAGCGCTTAAAGTGTTGTGCGAGATGGTTGCTAGGTTTCTAGGTAGTCTCGAGAGAATTGTAGATCAGGTGAGAGGTTCGGGGAGAAATTCTCAAGTGGCATGTGGTGCTCTTAGTAAGTAGTGTCTCACATTATGTCTCATTATCCCAGATAATGATGTTAATCGTTTTTGCGCTTAGAGCACAGCTACAGTTAATGGTACTAAGTTGGGTCAAGCAGCACCTAATTAGCTACAGGTGTGGAAGAAGTGGGCACTCAACATCCAGGGACTTACCGTTACCTTCTTGCCTCTGAGGACGCTTATGGCTGACCAAGATGTTATCAGACTGAGCTGTGATTCTCAGGCAGCATGAGGAAGACATGGGGCTAACAAGGAAAGAAATGTACGAGGCATGAGGTAAAGAGAAAAAAAAACAAAGAGACAGAAGATGTAACTAAGAGCAACGTGCTTCTCATTCCGAAACACAACACGATGCACGAAATCTCGGTTGCAATGTGCAGTTTCAGCAGTGCAAAAATAAAAGCTTGAAGCTTTAGCTTGCGATGCAGTAATTCACATTTCTCCATCAGAGATAAGTGCTAATATAAATATTTCCATACAGCAGAAAGATGTGAGGCTTTAGAGAAAACTGTGTGGTAGATCAGAGTGCTGTTTTTTTTTGTTTTTTTTCCAGCTGAGGCAGCAAGCGACAGGAGAGGGATGTGCGCTCGCAGCATCCATGCAGAAGAGGAAGCTTCTTGCATTTGAAGTCTGTTGAGAGTGGCAAGTGGAATAAAGACAGAGAAGCCTGATACCACATAAGGCCTAGAGATGGAGGGGGGGAGAAATAGGCTTCAAACAGTTATCAATAAAATTGCCTTTGCCAAGCGCAACAGTTTAAACTCTTTAGCGTGTTAGGCATCTCCTAACAGGGCGTGACGTGTGCTTTGCGCGCAGTCTGCTTCACGCCTGTCTGCACAAAGCGCTCGGCAGGTTGATAGGTTCACAGAGCCGCGTTCACACAGGTGAGAGTTCCTTTGGAGTCCCACTGACTCCGGCATAAGACATGACATGAAACAAGAACCCCTCAGACTCCTCCAGAAGAAAAAAAGGGCAAAGATGAAAGAGGCACAGACTGAGATTCTGACTCCAGACCTGCAGGAGAATCTGTCTCAGAAAGGGCAATACAAACAGGAGCATATTCCCAAAGCTGTTTTTACATTAATGTAGAAATAGTGAATAGCATTAACAAATCAGTGTCTCACAAGATAAAAATGCCCTTAGGTACTTTACTGTGAAGAAGTTCTTTTTTTTTTATTTTTTTACAACATATCAGGCAATTATGAATTATATTTTTGATTGAAAACACACACACACACACACACACACACACACACACACACACACACACACACACACACACACACACACACACACACACACACACACACACACACACACACACACACACACACAGCAACGGATATAATAAGAACAAAAACAACAACAACAACAGAAATAACAAGTGCAACAAATACTTTAACAACAACTACCTGCAACAATAATACTAAAATCTCAACAATTGTAACCTCAACAATTCTAAAAAAATTAAATACAAATAAAAAGGGGGGGTGACAATAAGCACAAGAACAACACCAACAGAAACAAAAATCATGGCAACTATAATAAAAAAAAAACGCAGAAGAAGAACATAATGTTGTTTTATGGTGCAAAAAGAAACCCATACTGTACAATAAGCAACAATAACAGCAAACACTAAAAAGGAAAAGAACAAAAGACAAAAACAGTAGCACAACACTACAAGAGAGTTGCTGAGTCCATGCTTGCACTCCGATCACACTGTACACCCCTTTGAACCACAAAAGAGTACCTAATATTCTGTTCTCTCTTTCTCCATGCGCATCCCTGTTGACTTATGGTGCCAGATCCTCACACCCTCCGGACCGGCCTGCTACTTCTTCTTTTACTTTGAGCTTTCTGCATTTGTAACTTACAGTACTTTCTGCTGCTGTGGATATCTCTGCAAGACAACCCTGAAGATTTACACTTCGCAAAAACAACAGTTTATACCCCAAACTTATTTTTCTTCTTACCTGGATACTGTAGATTTGTGCTTCTTTTCTATTATATATACAATTTTATTGTATACAGCAATATATACAGTAGATCCTCATATTGATTTTAGGACTGTGTGTGATTTCACTACCTTTCCTTCCCTAAACTATACCTAATTCCATTTTCTAAGCATGCAATATTGCTTACTAATGAAGATTTGATCGTGACATTAAACTAAGTCATGAAAAATAGCAGGGATCCAGAAAACACACCCTGCAAAATGAAATCAAATATTAACAAAAAAAAAAAAAAGGTCTTTTTTCCATCAAGGTATCATTTACAAAGCTAATGAGGAACCGCTTTTGAAATGAGTGTATGATCTGATAAGAGAGCCAGAGATGAGTGAGAGTGACTTTGGCTCAATGAAGAGCTTGATAAGGGGCTCTATTAAGTCACCAAAGAGAATAGCTGGTGAATAATGAAAGAAGAATGTAGAGAGGAAGGTATCGAGGAATAGTTAACTGTAAATCACTGAAAATTATGAAGAAAAAAAAACATAAAGACCACACACACACACACACACACACACTGTACACTTGATGTGCATTAGCCCCTTAATAATTGCTGATATTATGAGACAAAGACAAAGACACAGAAAGAAGAGTAGCGTCCTCTCCAATGTCCCTACCCACAGATGTCAACCACAACTTTATCTTTCCTCTTTCTTGGGTTACCGACACATCTACTCATACTGAATAAGTCCAGGAGCATGCGCCTGTATTTAGTCACTGAACACAGTGTGTGTACGCTGCCAGTGTAAGCAGCAGGCGCAAGCTCAGTACTGACACAGATGGCCAAGCTTATCATCATTAACATTATTCTTCATTGTTTTTCCTCAAAGTTCTCCTATATGAGGCATAATAGTAGTAACTTACATGCCAATTGCTGAAAGCATTTGATTAAAGAATCTACTTGGGGTAAGTAGTGAAACGTTTCTACCTAACAAGAAAGAAGTCCAGTTGACACGAGATACCTCACTTGTCATGTTAGAAAAACATAAAGTGTACAATCATGAGGAAAATTGTGAAAAAAAACTTTAGTGGTTGAATAAACATCTCCTTACAATAAAACTTCACTACACTGACACATTTTTTTGTGGGTTTTTTTTGTTTGTTTGTTTTGCTCTTACTAAAGTTGAATGAATGAAATCATTTTTCTTTGTAAAGGTCTGAACTGTACTTTTAGGGTGTTTTATTGAAAAGTTTATCATGCAGTATCAGTCACCTAATTGGTTGTCCTGCTTGTGCTTTTAAATAATAATAATAATTATTATTAAGTTATTTAGACTGAAGTATTTTCCAAGATATTTTTAATAACCAGAAAAAAAAACAGTTATAAACATATTTAATAATTAAAACGTTAAGTCATAGTAGGGCGGAATGGTGGCATAGTGGTTAGCACTGTGGCCTCATGGAAGACTCCGAAGACTCCTGGCATAGGCTCCAGACGTCTTTTGACCCTGTACGAGATAAGCAGTATTGTGAATGAATGAATGAATGAATGAATGAATTTAAAAGTAATGAAATATAATAATAATAATAATTTACATCCCACACACGAGTCAAAGAACAATAATGTTAAAGTGACTGAAATATCAAAGTATACTATTAGAATACGTCGAATTTGACTTCAGTAATATTCCAGTGGGTTTTCCTTTATTACTATGTATTTACCCATTAAGTACTACATAGTTACAATACTGTAAAATAACACACTCACGTAGCGCATGCAAGGAAATCCATAGCTTCTCTGTATGGATCCCGTAAGCAGAAAGAAAGGCCTTACTGAGCACTCTTCATCACTTTCCACACAGTTAATGTCTTCTCTGAAGTCTAACTCGTTAACTTTAGCCGCAAAGTATACCGGTGTGGCACGGTTCCATTTGATACCGAGATTGTATTTATTTCTTTTAAAAAAGAAAGAAGAACTTATTGTTTTTATATGAAATCTATTCCCTCAGGTCGCAGGCAATAATGACTTGATACAGTGACGGCTGTGCTATTTGCTCGCTTTTCCCTCTGTTCTGCTTGCCGGTGATTGAGATGGGCTATTTTCACACATAGAGAGAAGTGCTTAAAACCAGGGAGGCCAACGTCTGTTTGATCAAAGTTTATGTGAAATTTCCCTGGGCCACTAGGGGAGTCGGTGTTTATGAACTGTAATAAAAAGAGTCATTTTGACGCGGCAACCTCGGTGCAGTGGCGGGAGGAGGGGGTGGGGGTGGTGGGGTTTGGTTATGTCTCTGTTTGCCAGAGGAGATCAGCTGCCTGACTCTCTCTTACAGGCACTTGGAAAGAGCGAAAGCTTCGTGTTCACTAGGTGTGCCATGCACTAGCTTGTGCACTTTTTATTTAATTGTCTAAGAGCTAGAACAGTTCATATTCTTGGATTATAGGAAAATTACAAAACGATTTTGTGCATGTTTGATAATTATGTATTAGTTTCTCATGAAAATCAAATATAGTTGAGCTTATATACAGTAGTAGGAAACTGTACACATTTTCATACCATTGTAAGGTATGCCATGCATCTTACAGCCTACACTGTTTGTTGACTAAATGAACATGAGTAAATAATAACTATTAATTACCAAACGTGTTTGGAATCTGATCTTTATCGACAACCTTAAATCACAACTGTTCACGGAAATTTGCATTTCTTTCCCAATCATGTGCAGGTTTATTAACTAAAAACCTGGATTTGTTCAAAGGACAAACATAAATGTTGGATGAAATAAATTTTTATTACTTATATCAGCCTGATATCCTTCATTAAATAAATAAATAAATAAATAAATAGCCGATCGACTACATTTGAGAAATGTAGACAGCATAATTGTGTACAATCCGTTTTTTGAACGCACCTTAAATCACCATGTACATTCACTGTCCGGTTTATTAGGAACACCTGTTTGCCTGCTCATTCATGCACAATCTAACAGAACCTGAACAGTTTGGTTAGACAGATTAACATCTTCCGGCGTTCTTTCAGTATTCAGTAGAATGCGGTCTTCCTCTATTGCAGGGAATCTGCATCAAGGTTCGATGTGTTGTGCATCCTGAGATGCATTTCTGCTGATAGCGGTTGTAAAGAGAGCTTATTTATGCTCCTATCAGCTTGACCTTATTCTTTTCTGACCTCTCTCAACAAAATGGTATTTTTCCAGAATACCTTCTGCTCACTTGCTGTTTATTATTTTATGCACCATGCTTTTCTAAACTTGTGGTTGAAAATGCCAGGAGCACAGTAGTTTCTGAAATACACACGCGCAAACGGGCACCAGCCACCCTGCCACTAATAGCACACAATATATGACACAATTAGCTGATATAATTATATAATTAACAATGTATTACTCTAAAGAAATTAAGTTAATAAATAACTAATTAATAATTAGAGTGAGCGGGTGTACAAGTGTTCCTAATAAAGTGGATGATCATTTTATACGTCTTAAATCAATATAAATGTATGGAATTGCAAGACATTTTCTTCACAATTGATAGCGCACTGAAATTTAAAATTGAATTTGAAGGACATAAGAGAACTAGAATGAAATTTGAAGCTCCTCATGTTCCTGACACACACTTACTGCTTCACCCTGCCCATACGCATTTCTATATAAACCACCCCGAGTTATGGAAGCTGCATAAATCACAGCGTGATCCATCAAGCTTTGGTGTGACAACATTTGTGAAGTTCAACTACTACCTGTACACACACTGAAAGTGTCGGAAAAATCAATGCAGTCGGCCGTAAGCTGGCGTAGGTAGAGCTTTCCTGAGTGAGTGAGAGACGGTGCAGGTGGGAAGCTGACATGTCAGAGGGAATAACAGGAGGATACACCGTTCCTGCACCAGACTGACACTGTGGATTAAAATTCTATCTGGTCAATTATTCTCGCTTCAGAATAATCGCTATTACTTCAGACGTTTTTGTAGACTATAAAAATCCACACAAAGGATTCCAATCAGCTAAAAGAGAAGTGTGTGCAGTGATGAGCACACACACACACACACACACACACACACACACACACACACACACACACACACACACACACACACACACACACACACACACGCAAACACCTGCTTGCATGCACACATGCACACGAACACTTGGCAACACACCGAGTGAGAGAGATCTCGATTATTGAGGGAGTATCATACAGGAATAATAAAGAAGGTTCTTAAGATTTTAATAAGAATAAAATGAAACAGTAACCACCAAGAGGCCAGAGGGGTTAATCCTCTCAATATTACTGAAAATAAAATGAACAGGGGGAAAAGAGAGGGGGAGGATAGAGAGAGAGAGAGAGAGAGAGAGAGAGAGAGAGAGAGAGGAAAAGCAAGGAAAAGATTTCCGATTTTTTTAAAAATGCTGGTTGCAGGTGTAATAAAAAGACTGAATTGAACTATTGAACTATTGTGTGGATAAAAATACAAAAAAAGAGGCTTACATAGGCATTTGTATTCATACACACACACACACACACACACACACACACACACACACACACACACACACACACACACACACACACACACACACAGTCCATGCACTTTTTATATTACATTTATAATTTTTACATGAGATATTTTAAAAAAGGTTAATTTTTCGATATATGATTCTTAAATTATTCATCTTTTTTCACATGTGATTCATTTAACTTCATTTGAGTTTAATTTGATTAATTGGTTAAAATTCATTTGATGTGAATTCTTTCATATAATTTTTTTCAGTTGATTTTTACTTCATTTACCTCATGTATTTTGTATATGATTCTTGTACATCGTGTATTTATTTGTATTTGATACCTACTTGTGATTTGTTTTACATAATTTTTATACACAATTCACTCATTTTAATTTGATTTGATACATTATTTGTCATTATTGAGTTCTACATGATTCAGCTATTTGACATGAGATTTCTACGTTATGTTATGTGATGTTAATTTGATTCATTTAATTTCCATATGTGATTTCTAAATGTTTCGTTTATTTTTACTTAAGATTTTAGTCATTTATTTTCGAAATGTGGTTTTAATTTGATTCATGTTTGTGTTTATGTGATTATAAACATATTTCATTAATTAAAATTTTTTCATAATTCAATTGTGAATCATTAAACAACTCATTTATGGTCACATGGGATTTTTAAACATGATTAATTATTTTTCATATGTGAATTCTTACCAATTCTTATATTTATTTTTATATAGTGACAGTTTTTTTTTTTACAAAGTAGTACATTTTGTTACTTTCACATATAATTCTTACAAGAGTTATTTATTTCCATATATGATTATTTTCACATGATTCATTCATTTTTGACACATCATTCATGTACATGATTCATTAACTTTTCATACAGATAATTTATTTTTACATGCAATTTCAGAATTTTTTTTACACATATTACATGAGCTTTCATGTGATTCTCTCACATAAATAACTTTTTTTTTCACGTGATCCAATCATGTTCACACAATGCCGTGTGTTTATTTGACGTTAAAACAGCTTTTCATGCTATCACATACAACTCACACAATTAAAAGTGAAAAATGCATTATCACATGTAAAATGTATGAATTTCTTTTTCCATAAGGGATACCATGCCCGTTCCTCCCGATCCCTGATTTTCTCAATGTCAAAATCAAGCACACAGGCAGCAGATGGCATGAAACAGTTGGCACAAGTAAGTGAGCATGAGTATCTGTTTACTAATAACCCTTTAATTACTTCAGCTGGTGGAAGGGATAAAAAAAAAAGGCAGACTCACGCAGGAATAAACCTTTAGGTGGCCAGAGACACATTCTTTTCGAGGACAGGACATGACAGAAAGCCCTGCAATCTTTTTGCTCTCATATGCAATATATGGATAATGTGGTGGAAGGGAAGGAGGGGGGAAGAATGAAACACATCTGCGATTGTGATCTGTGAGTGCATGGACTTGAATGTGACAGTAATAAGCCATGCTGGAGATTTACTGTACCTTCACTGCAAGTAAATGTCAAGAGAAATCCATTCATCTCATGGGATAACTTTAACCTTCTCCATTTTGTTAGTCTGAACCCACCCTATGGGCAAATATGTTACAAAGATGTGCTCCATTTCCCTTTTTTTTTTCTTTTCTCTCTCTTACTTTCAATAATGCGAAGCTGCGTTCGGCGGCTGCCCTTTGCTTTCGCTGTGCTGCAAAAGCATACATTTTAATGATGAGACCTTTTCTTTTAAATAACTCCACTACAGGAGGAAAATAAATTGCTGTTCAAGAGGAGATATTACTCTGGGCATTGTGGGATTGAAGAGGATTGGGAGACGGAGGTTGGCTGACCCATACATCACCAGCCAACCTGTATAAATTAAGATATAAATAGCTTTATATGGAGCAATTTTACCTTGGGTGGGTGAGGATGAGTGTAGCAATGGAAGTGTGTTTCACCTTCTTTGTGTGTGTGTGTGTGTGTGTGTGTGTGTGTAACAGAAAATCCCCTTGGAGTGCTGGGCAAACAGAAAGCAGGCCGTGTAAAGGCTGTGAAGGCCTAGCCTGGTTATTGTATACTCTTCCTCGGGATTTGAGTAAAGACCCCCCCCCCCCCATACACACATACAACCACACACCCACCCAAGCACCCGGCCTCTGCACTGCCATCACGGCCGCAACGCCATCACGGGTAGGGGGCATTATCCAGAACCCTGGCGCAGACTCCAAAAGGAAATTAAAAGGGGATTATGGCTTCCTGACACTCTGGAGGACTTTGCCACATCCGATTCTTATTTATTTCTCAGCGCCGTCTGATGGGTGAGATACAGGACCACGAGTGTCACCGAACGCAGATTCTGATAATATCATTTCAGGGGAATCACTTCAGAGATCATCCGCTGAATCTTATGACATGTGAAAAGGAAAGGATTTGATTCAACCAGGTTTAAACTCCTATTTTATTTATTTACTTCATGAGTAGACTTTACCATTAGCTATAGCTTCTGTACTTCCGTCCACATTGTTTTCTGCACTGAAAACATTTCTAAATGTTAGAAATGTTCCTAAATCATGATTTCAGCATTTTAAGTCACAGAAACATTACTAATATTTCCATATTCTAAGTTTATGTTTAAGTTTAACTGTGAATGTTGTGCATGCGGTTTAGATATCATGTGACATGAATAGTTATAACAGCTAATGTTGTTCAAAACTTTGCATGAATTTGGGGCTATATTGTTCCCGGAAAATAATCAGTGACAAATCACGATCCCGACCGAGGTGGCTCTGAGCCCACTGCACTTATTTCCATTCATGGAGTGGAACGCCTGATCCGTGAAAATCGTTGTGGGAACTGTATACACAATCATTCACCAACACCACTTGCACATTACAGGGACTCAGCTGGGAGTTACTGCCACATCCCCACAAGGTGCTGACTTCACTCCTAGTAAATTCCACATTTGGGTCATTAAGAGAGTTCCTGGGAGGCCAGCGTTTCAGACACAAAGCAAGCAGTCTGATCACGGCTCCGTTGTACTGAGACGACTTTCCATCTTTATGGTGTCCAAGCACTAGTGAAACACTGGGATAATGCATTATAGTGAAGCAGGGGATTATATAGAGAAATAACGGGAGTTTTTACACTCATAACTGCGTTGTATTATAATGCATCATAAATCCCGGTTTGACTTGAATGACCCTCGTATAAACCTCAAATTCGCACCTTGAAATGCTGCTGTTATAGAAATGAATATTTTATTAATTAACTTATCTCCTGACCAATCAGAGTCAAGCCTTCAGCAGAGCTGTAGTGTAACCTGTCTTATGACCTGTCGCATACAGTATCTATTAACTGAATATTTTAATAATGATCTTTGTTACCTGGAATCTGGACAAAATGTGCAACTGGACACATTTTTACACAATGAATGGAACAATTAGCATGATTTGAAAATGATAATATTGAAAACACTATGTATATTTGTGATTAATCTGAGGTACTGTGTTCACACTGAGTGCGTAAATAAGTGTTTACACGTAAGTAAAGTCCTGTATTTCCTTATATCCTAATCTACTGTGCTGTCCCATGTGCATTTGGTAAGTTTCTGTGCGTGTGTCTGTACACACTTGCAGGCACACACACACACACACACACACACACACGCACACACTCACACACACATACACAGTGGTGTTGTTATCAATTATCCAGAGTGCAGTCTCACTCCGGTGCGGTGTTAAATTAAGTTGTCAGCGCTGTCTTTGCGATTTCCCCCTTCACAGAGGCAGGCGCTGATGAAGCCTGACGGCCGCTCGCTGGCTCTGCCCGCCGACTGCCTCTGCACATCGCGCCTGCAATTCATCAGCACACACCCAGCACCCACAGCCCGGTCCATTGGCCAGACTTCCAGCTTCAGCGCCAGCCAACGGGCAGCAGCGCCAGCCCCGGCCTTTCCGAGATAGCTTTCTGGCCTGGATGGCAGGAGAACGAGCTGGATCACCTTCCAAAAAATACACTGGAGGAGAGCAGCACATCTTTTACAGAAAAGTCACCCAAACTTTGTGTGTCAATTCTGGCATTTTATTTGTGACCAATGTGTTTTTTTGTTTTATTTTTTAAAGTCCAAACTGACTTCTATGTCTAAGTTGAAAAAAATCAGGGAAATAAATATGTACAAATTACCCAGCTTATTATTTTAGTAATTTTTGTATTTAAACCATCATCTTAATTGGCCAACTCTTGGGTTCACACATGCAATTTCAAGCCATATGTTATCCAAATTTGATCAGGAAATAAATCTTACAGTAATTAATTTCAACATTATGATCTCTCTCTGTCTGCATGTCTCTCTATGTCACTTTCCATATCTATATCTAACCTGCTGAGCCAGAAAATCAGACTTAAAGCTTTATATAAACTGCCTGTCACTAAAATAATGGCGTAACATGAATGAACACTAATCTTAGCATGTTTAAGTATTTATTTCTGCTGAATAATGATTGCACACTTACAAAAGACATTTGTTTAATACCAGAGCAGTATCAGAAATTGGCATCACCAGGGTGTAGCATCCCAGAGCACACAAGATTCAGTTCGCCTCCCACAGTCGTCCACGACACATCCTGTCCCTATTCAAGCATCCCATCCCTGCACTGACACTGAATAAAACATTATACACCATTTTCACATATTAACCTACTTAATTAAAAAAACCCTAAATGATTCATTTTGCTTTTTGGCTTATATAGCTACCCAGCTGCTAACCTAAATAATCAAATGATGTTCTTTTCATTTTGTGGGATTTGATTGGACGCTGTATTAAAAGAGACATTTTTGGTAACTTCATTTCAAAGAGAGTGGACAGATTTATTAATCCAAGCCCTTAGCATTGATGCTAGTTGGAGAAAGATGTTGAGTTGCACTTAAAAGAACAAAAAACACTTGACTAAACTAAAACTAAAATAAAGTTATATATTCACTTTCTTTTCTTACCTAAAATGCTGTGTGTTCAGTTAAAGGGATCAGTGATGAAAGAGTTCCTAGTAGAGGCTGTGGGCCAATCAAACAGAAATTATCTGTAGGGAACAGCTCGTAGGATCTGAAGAGCTCCATTAAATGTTCGTTCTACTTTATACATCCCATTTATTTACTTCATCACAAAATAATCAAACAAGTGGTTGCTTTTTTATGGAAACATTTAGTGTCCTAAATGGAAGAGACAACCTGTGTCATGATAGAAATATTTCACCGGATAAAGGTGATCAGTCAAAAAAACCTTGAATTTATTTTTTTCAGGTCCTTTCTCTGTAAGATGGCACATAGGTCCAAATCATACAATTATTTATATATTCTATATCTTCTATACAGCTTACCCTGTATTCAGGATTGCGGGGGCCTGCAGCCTATCCCAGGAAATAAATCTTATTATCTTATCCCAGGAGACTTTGGGCACAAGGCAGGGTACACCCTGGACAGGGTGCAAATCCTCTGTAAGTCACACACACACGCACATACTCATTTACACATTACAGTGAACTTGGGAATACCAGTTAGCCTAATCTGCATGTCTTTGGACTGTGGGAGGTAACCAGAGTACCAAGAGGAAACCTACCAAGAGAACATGGCAACTCCATGCACACGAGAAGTAAATTGAACCCTGACCCTGGAGGTGCAAGGCATCAATGCTAACCACTACACCACTGTGATGCCATATTAATTAATTGTTTCTTTAGTCACTCATATCTATTGCCAACTCTCAGGAATCCCTGGTAGAAACACTTCTCCCCTGACTTACTTAAAAACAAAGATTTTCTTCCCCCCAAAATAGTCTAAAAACCCGTATGTCTATATACCCGAGTCCCATTTACCCAGCATCCTTCTCCACCTCTCTTACACACCTCTCCAGGAACGGACAAATGACCCAATGCTTAATGGGCAACTCACTCAAATACTCCTGGGCCATGCTTTAAGAGTTGCCACCCGGGCCAAGGGAACAGGCAAAGCCCAGCAAACACAGATACCCATGGAGAGTGGAGAGGAAACGAGTACAGTGTTTAATACCTCTGTTTGCCAGTGTATCTCTTCCTCTCCCTCACTTGCTGTGTGTCTGATCCATGCGAGAGAGAGCACCATGCCATGTTGCAGCATGCTTACCCCTGATGGAAGCAGAGCAAATCAGGCATCAACGTTAGGCTGAGATATACGCTGGATAAAAGAGCTTAGACTCAGACGATCCCTGGTCTTCTTTTGGTTAATGCAACAAAGTTTTTTTTCTCTGTTAATATCTATCTGTCTGTCTGTCTATCTATCTATCTATCTATCTATCTATCTATCTACATTTCTATGGGATTGGTATCTAGGGTTCATACACTGGCGATTACAGTAAATGTTTTCATATTGAATAACAAATGTGACGATGTGCTGAGGTGTAAAGTGCACTGTAGCTGAATGGGAGGCTAGTTAATGAGTCATTCATTAAAGAGAATAATTAAGCAGACAGAGTGTTTGCGCAAAGACACACAGCAGATTCCTCATCAGGAGGTGCACTTGTGATGCCTGAGGCCTTAATCTAAGTGAGCAAGCATGTATGCAGTGAAGGCTGATGCTGATAAATACACAACTGTACAAATTGCACTTGCTCATTATATATTTTATGGAATGACCTACAAATAAATATCAATGAAGGCTAATCGATATGTATCTCTCAAATCTTTATGCATTCTTCAAGCAAAACCAGGAGGCCATCTTGGTTCCTGTCATGCAACATAACTCCAGTAGAAATATTCAGCCCAACCAGAACACTGGTAATTAATGAATAATTAACCAGTCCCTTTTTTCTTAGCCTTTGTTCCAGCCCATCAAAGATAGCGGCAGTTAATCCCTTTCTTATATAAATAGCTCTTTGGCGTGGAGGGCAGCAGCCGCACGGCAGTCTAACCCTTCTGTCCCTGAAACTGAAGCCAGGATAAGCTGTGAGTGTGTTGGATTGGCACGCGGAGCTGCCCAGGGCCTGCCGCTGAGCTGGCCTCCAGTACAGATGGAGGGCAGGGCTGGGCAATGCCAGCTTGTCAGTCGGATTAAAACGACTCATTTATTCACTGAAGTATCGCGCGAAGCAACCACGCCAAAACAGGGTGGCGTGGAGGGGATGAGGGAAAACCAGTGGGCAGAAGAGGGGAGGGAGAAGGGGTCCAGTTATTAAGTGAGAGTGGCTCCTAAACTAACTGACCCCTTGCCAACCTTCTCTTGCTCGCTTTCTTCTACTCTCTCCCTTTTTCTGTCCCACTACTTATCTTTCTAGAGCTGCCAGAAGCCATTACGCTGGTGTGCGGAAGGTGGCCAGCAGGGTGGCGTCCTCCAGTGCCTCAGTGACAGATTGCCACTCTGCATTGGTGGCGGAGGAGGCATCAGCGGAAGCCGATTGGCTCCGGCGGTCAGGAAATAAGCGCTGAGGAGACGGCAGAGTGGATGAGAAGGAAGAGGGGAAGAGGACGGAGAGAGGATGACAAGAGCCGGCTGTGTGACCTTTAGCATCAGGTGAGTTCCTTAAAGGGCCGTGAACCCTGTTGTTAGAAGGGAGCCTGGCAGTAGAGGGCAGCATGGAGCAGTGGGGGTTGATAGTAGTGCCAGGACCATGGACAGGGCAGGGACAGAATCTACTTACTGGCCATTTGGAAAAATAGTGCCATTTCATAACAGTCCCACTTAAATGTTTAGGGTAATTCTATGAGAATATCAGAAATAAATCTGTGAACTTGGAAGTGAAAAATAAATGCAGACATGACATATCTCTAGGATACCCTCACACACATTTGAAATATTTTGAAGGAAGGTAGATGGACAGGGTGACATTCACCTAACACCTCTTCATTGCTTCAATGCCAAAAATAGATCCTTCAAAAGAGGCACAGCTTGAATAGCCAAGTAATGAAACACTCATGTCATGCTCTTGAGCAAGCATGTGAAAGAAAAACAATGGCAGTCAAAAAATGTAAAAAAAAAAAAAAAAAAGGCAGGCCTGACTTTCTGCAGCCACATCTGTGAGAGCTGTAGAGAAGAGCAGGAGCTGAGTAATAAGAGAAGAAAGTGTCACAGACAGGTTAACTGTGGGATCGGTCAATGCCAGCAACCCTGTGCCTCTCAAATCCCCCACTCTCGTGTCACTGGCAGGCCAAAAGAGAGAGAGGAAAAGAGGGGGAGAGAGAGTGAGCGCATGGGGGATGATGCTTGGAAAGGTTTTATCGGGTCTAATTACTCCCGATAGCTGTAATTTACAGGTTGGCAGCAGGGGGAAATCGCCAAGATTCACACTTCTACGGGTCAGCATCTGTCGTCATTACGGCGCAAGGCTCGCTGAGGGCCGGTCAGCAAGCCTAAGGAACGGTAAACAACAAACCGCATGTGACAGATTAGTGGCACGGGCTAAAGGACCTTCCACTGACACATCATTCCTCTCACTCTGCGAGTTTGTATCACGGCAGCTGTCACCAATAAAACAGAGAGGCTGGAGAAAAAGGCGGGGGAAAGGCTGCCAGTGGCTTTTGTTCCAGTTCCAAGGTAGAAGGTGGCAGGAATGGAGGGAGGTGCTCACAGAGTGACCTGTTTAACAGCCTGGCCTTAGTTAGCACAGGAATACTGTATATTCATGTAGAAAAAACCGGGGCACCATTATGTCAAGCCGGGAATTTTCTGCTGACTGTCTCATAATTAGCAAACGCCGGGTTTATAGGTCCTTGCTACAAATTGCACCTGTCGGCTGAGGTGGTGCTTAGTAGTTAGTTCTATTTGTGAAATGTGTGTGGCTTAATAAAGTAGGGTAAGAGAAGCTAAGTGTTTGCGCTGAAAGGCCTAAGGTGAACCTGTGCTGGCTTAAACCCACACACCGCTCCACCTTTCCAAACCCCACAGGAGAGAATCGAAAGAGCAGAGAGGAGAGGATGTGGTCAGCCAAAGCCTGGTGCTGCTCATACCCTTCCTAGGCTCCAGTTCACATTCCCTCCTCTGATGGATTCTGGCAGGGAAACTCTTGCCTGACCTCCCCTTGAAGGACGTCCATTTTGCTACCTAATGCAAACCACAAAGGACTATATATCATTTCAAAATCTGTTTAGGATATTGATTAGTTTGCAGGATTTTTAAGGTTCACTTGTTGATTTCATCACTCTTCCTCAAGATTCTCAGCATGCCAGATGCCTTAATAAATCAAACTTTCACCTAATCAGTAATAAAAATCTCATTTGGATACGTTGCATCTTCTCCACATCCATGTTTGAGTTAATACTGGAGATGTGGAAAGTATCCAGCTTAGTACCAGCAGATCCAGGTAAATGAAACTTGTCAAGGACATGACCCAAGAGCTCTAAATCTTTCTGAGCTACCCATTTGGCCCTTCTTATTGGCGAGCTCACAAAGGCCTCACCCAATGCTGTCCAATCACCAAACGCATCCATTAGGCTGTCCAGCAGTGGGCAGAGTCTGGTGGGGATCTGTCCTGTCTCAAACCTAACAGCAGAATGGCTGTGTGGTCCATGTGCCAGGCTTCAGAGGGCCTCTACTCCCACAAGTGCCATATGGGCAGCCCAGCCCTGTTCCATTAGCACAGGAGAGATGGGGATGAGGGCCCTGGCCTTCATAGCTTTCTTGCAGCACTGCCACAGGGCATGCCCTGCCCAACACCAGCTGTCAATACCAGGCCTATGGACATCCAGGCCTCGTCTGACCCAGCAGTGTTGAAAAACTTTTTAAAAACATTAAAATTGTATTGAGAGTACAGGGACATGCCAATGTAACCAATGGCTTACTCTGAACTTTATGACTTGAAAATGTATTCTCCAAAGTCAACATGGACATGATATGCATTTCAAAACACCAGGATGCTCTCAAAGTTCTGGAGAAAAAAGTAGAAAAAAGAAGAATCTTACTGTCACAAATGTACTGAAATGCACCCCACTGGAGGGATGGAAGCAACCCTGCACCTGGCCTGAAGGAAAGCGAGAGCGAGAAAGCAGAAGCAGAAAGAAAGTGGGGAGAAAGTTCAGATGTTCTGTGGCTCGCAGGGGAATGGCAGTATGTGTTTCAGGTTATACCTGCCATAGGACCTGGGGCCTTTTTTAATTAATCATTACACAGCTATGAATTATTAATCCATTATCACTATGCATACATACGATTACTCATTTGTATCCTCTCCTTTTTTTAGCACACTTAAGTTACCATTTCTTTTAATGAGGCTCAATTCTGTAGAGAAATAAAAGTAGATTAACCCAAGTGCACGCTTAAATGAAATGTGCTACAGGCACTGGCAGTGTGCATCAGCTACTTCAGGGAATATACCCAGCATGACTCCTGACAAGTTTTTTCCCAGTCAAGAGGAACACATTTTATCTAGATTATCCTCCAGGTTTAAGGGACTCACTGATTTTGATCTCAAAATCAATGGTGTTTTAATAGCATTGATACTGAGCATAAGACGGTTTTTATGTTTTTAAGATGCTTTTAAAAATGTCAGATTTCTTGACAGTAATAGCAGCATGACACTGGTTGATTTAACCTTCATTCTTAAAAGTTTCTCTATGCAGATTGAATACTGAACTTGAGAAAATGTTGCCTTGTGGGTGATGTGCTGCACACTGATCAGAAATCATCAGGCTCTCAATTAGAAGAGATTTGGCTGCTCAGAACGGCCACGAGGACACCTCGGCCTAGAGCGGCCCAGAGCGGCCCCGAGGACGCCACAGCTCAGGAGGAGACTGAGGATCTGAGAGGGAGCAACACCTGTCAGGTAAGCCTTCGCAGTTGACGGCACACGAAGCATGCAAAGCCGTCAGCTCTGACGGCTAATCTCCGGCGCCCCGTCCTGCCGGGCACGGCCAGACTCCACAAGGAAACACAGGGGGCCAGAACACAACAAATTTCTCTTTCCCGCCTGAAACAGCTCCGGCACCCACGACTTCCTCCTCATATAGAGATGTTGGGGGAAGAGGGAGACAGAGCAGAGGGAGAGGGAGACATGCTCTAAATACATTTCATTATCATCATTATAATTATATCAGTGATTGTGTGTTTTGGGTAATGCGCTGCAGCACCTCTCCCTGGGGGTTCCACAAGCTGAATGATTAAAGCACATGCAATGAACCATCCGTCACTGCGTCCCTATAGGACTCGGGCAGGATGTTTTCAAAGCACGCTGTAGAGGAGAAGTGCTGAAAATGAAACAGTAACGCTACAATACCAGAACAGATAGCAAGGATTAAAAAAAATATTTTAAAGATTCAAAACTTGAACTTGTCACTGTTGCATTAGGTACTTCTTTGCATAAGTTCCATTCAATTCAAATCCTGTCCAAGCTGAAAAAAAAAAATAAATAAATAAGAAAAGCCCCACAATAAGGAAAACCATAGATTGTATGAACTATTATACAGGATATTTATTTTTAAAAACATAATCTTATACATATAAGCTATTAGAATTAGACTGCGTAAATCCAAAACACCCCAGACAATTACCCAGGTACAAATAGGATATGAATACCGAAGAGCGCTTCAGCTAAGGTTTGTAACACATAATCCGATAAGCCACGCGGTCCTGTAGGACTAGGCCTGCTCAGACGCAGGAAGAGAATCTAAGAGACATGGATTGATGAATGTTTAATCCGACAATCCTGCACATGTCTAGGAGAGATCATCCTGCGTCAAACTCCACAAACGCGCTGCAGCAGGTCTCTGAAATATTCATACCCTACACGCTTCATTAAGATTATGATACACCAAGGTCTCTATTTACTTATTTATCTGATTATTGAAACAAATGACAGAAAGGGGGGAAGATTAAAATATTTGTGTCACTGCTACATATTTGTCTCAGAGATTTGTAACAATTTGTTTCATTACTACAGATTGCTAAATACTTTTGACAACACAGCCCATTCTACTGAGTGAAGCAGTACAGCGGCTGTGACTGCATTCAGAGTGTTTTCATGGAAATGCGTTTTTGCATGAACTATCCAAAGCACCTTGCATTGGCACATCTGTGATTTTCAGGTCTCAATTAGCAGTTCCCATGTTCTTTCCTGAGGGCAAGGTTAGCGCAGCAGTAAAGGTGTTGGACCTCTGATCAGGAGGTCCCCGGTTCAAGCCCTAACACCGCCGTGCTGCCACTGTTGGATCCTTGAGCAAGGACTTTCACCCCTGAGTACTCAGATGGCACTGAGCATTTAACCTGAAGTTCTTGATAAGAAGTTAATTGCATCCAGTGAATACTAGTCATACAATATTGCACCACACAAGCATTGTGCCAAAAAAAGGTTAAATCCACAGCAATTAATGTATCTTCAGCTTGTTCATGAGCGTTTCACGTTCGGTAACAATTGACAGATGAACAAATTTTAAAAGTTTAATCATTCTGTTTAAAAAGGTTCAAATATTTTCTTTTGGAAGGTTTATGGTTCTACCATTCTAAACTCTATATGAAGTTCTAGATAAACTCTATGGGAGTGAATAGCTCTTAGAAAAAAAAAGGTTCTAAAAAGAATCAGTTGATTGTCATAAGGGTTTCTCACATGTTCTTTGGATGCTTTGTGATTTTGGGACTTGGAACTCCTGTTTTTAAGCACAGTTGGAACTCTTAGAACTGTTTTGTATAAATCCCTATGACACAGAGTTTTGATGACAAAAAAAAAAACATTTATTTTATAAGATTTTTTTATTTCAGGAAATGTTCCAAAAAATACCCTTCGTCAATCAAAAAAGGGAGTAGGGCTAAACAGAAATATACAAGCTGGGTAAATTATGCGGCTTTTTACGTTGTTGAGAAACCACCGTTTGTAATTTCAAAGTATACTGACTCTATTTTGGTGTGTCAAGCAAGAAAAGACAATGTGCACTGCAAGGGCATCCAAAAACATGGAGGAAACAAAGGGTTAAAGGATAAACCATGCAGGACAGATAATTTATAAATCATGCGGCTTTTCAAACTGTCACAGGTGTGACATCCTGAAATCCCTCTGCCAAGCCTCCTGATAGATATCATATGCTTTCAACAATGAATGATCTCTCAGACTGTCTCTCTGATGTGAGATAAATGATGTCACTGGTTCAATAAATTAAAACCCTGAAGTGGGTAATATTCAAATCAATCTGATCTATCTATCAGCCCTACAACTCTGAATTATAAATAAATAAATAAATAATAATGTACGCAATTGCCTCATGTAGTCAAATTCAAATTTCATTTGTCATATACACAGTATAATATGAAGTGAAATGTTTGCATGATCGCAGATGCCCTTAAAATAAAAAATATAATTTTTAAATAAAGAATATAAAGTATGAGATAATAGAAAAAATTATAAACATATAAAAATATAGAAAAAAAATATGTAAAAAATTACAATATGTACAAATAATAAAATTTAATAAGATCATATAGAATTTAATTGAAATGCCATTTGGATATTGAAATGCATGTCCAGTCACGAGCAAGGCAATGTGCAGGATAATGTGCAAAGTTCAAGTTCAAAGTTTCATTGTGTGCAATATGAACAAATGTGTGTTACCATGTAAGGTGCAACATGAAGAGCAGTGAGATTGTTTTTGTGTTAGAAAGCAGATCAGAGTGTTTAGTCCTGTGTGGTGGTGTGATTGAGTGTCCATAAAGCCTGCAGGAAGAAGCTTCTCGTCAGTCAGCACAGACATACGACATGTGGATAACATACGCAAATAATTTCACATCAAAATGTGTCAATATGTTAAGTTTCTCAAAGAGACTTGCTTATATGGTGTCTGACACTGTATGAGACACTGTCCACAGAAGTATCACTGTTACACCTTGTCCACCAAGGCTGTTCCAGAGCTAGTTCAGAGACATCCAAAGCACCGGCCCTCAGAGAACCACTTATGTCAGGGGCTGGGGAGCGGGATTATCACAACCAATTAAAAGTTTGTGACTGCCATCTTTAAAAACAAATTGAGTCAAATGCGATAGGCAGCTCAAATGCTTTCTAGTAATAATGGTTTATTCCTAAAATAGACTTGCAAAGCCAGGAGAACTGCTCGGAAAGCCATGTTGAAGTTGTTGCTGTGCTTGCCACTAGCATTTTTTTCTTGCCATTAGCATTGCCACTAACACTACTGAGAAAGTAGAGAAGTACACAAACTTATACAGTGATGTAATAATGTGACTCTGTAGCCCATGGGAAAACACATCCAGCTCTTAGAAGGTTTGTTATTGAACCGGCTCTGAAAGGGCACTAGCACCAGACATGAACTAGAATCTGGTTCACTTTGTTGGAAAAACAATTCTAAACTAAGTTAGCAAACAGTTCGCTCCTACCAAACAAGACACAGTGCTGCCTGTCAATGTGTGAATAGTTGAGAGCAACTGTAGGATTATAGAGGAACTGCAACATATTACAACTTCAAATACAAACTTTTTAAACGATTTGGGAGTAAATATGGCAATACACATTTACACATTTTCAAATAAATACATTTTCCCACAGCTCTGATAGGTATAATATACTGATAATTATATACTACTTTTATAATAGTACAGGGTGGGCCATTTATATGGATACACCTTAATAAAATGGGAATGGTTGGTGATATTAACGTCCTGTTTGTGGCACATTAGTATATGTGAGGGGGCAAACTTTTCAAGATGGGTGGTGACCATGGTGGCCATTTAGACGTCGGCCATCTTGGATCCAACTTTTGTTTTTTCAATAGGAAGAGGGTCATGTGACACATCAAACTTATTGGGAATTGTACAAGAAAAACAATGGTTTGCTTGGTTTTAATGTAACTTTATTCTTTCATGAGTTATTTACAAGTTTCTGACCACTTATAAAATGTGTTCAATGTGCTGCCCATTGTAATGGATTGTCAATGCAACCCTCTTCTCTCACTCTTCACACACTGATAGCAACACCGCAGGAGAAATGCCAGCACAGGCTTCCAGTATCCGTAGTTTCAGGTGCTGCACATCTCGTATCTTCACACCATAGACAATTGCCTTCAGATGACCCCAAAGATAAAAGTCTAAGGGGGTCAGATTGGGAGACCTTGGGGGCCATTCAACTGGCCCACGACGACCAATCCACTTTTCAGGAAACTGTTCATCTAGGAATGCTCGGACCTGACACCCATAATGTGGTGGTGCACCATCTTGCTGGAAAAACTCAGGGAACGTGCCAGCTTCAGTGCATAAAGAGGGAAACACATCATGTTTAGTTTAGTTTAGTTTAGTTTAGTTTATTTATATAGCACATTTACTACAGCCACAAGACTGACCAAAGTGCTGTACATCCACATAAACAACATAAAAGAATAAAAGTATACAACTATAGCCTAAGAAAATAAATAAATAAATAAATAAATAAAATAAATAAATAAACACAGAAGCTTAAAAGGACAGTAAAGCCTAGTAGGCCAGTGAAAACAAATGAGTTTTTAAAAGGGATTTAAAAGAAGTCAGACTAGGAGCCATTCGAATATTGATTGGCAGGCCGTTCCAAAGACGAGGCCCAATTACTGAGAAAGCACGGTCACCTCTACGCTTAAGTCTGGAGTGTGGAATTAAAAGGAGATTCTGGTCACAGGATCTTAAACTTCTCAGGGGGGTGTGTTGGTGCAGCAATTCTGTTAAGTAGATGGGTGCTTGCTGGTGTAGCGATTTAAAAACAAATAGTAAAATTTTAAAATGTATTCTGAAATGAACAGGTAACCAGTGAAGGGCCTTCAAAAGCGGAGTCGCATGATCCCTTTTTTTCTTTTTCAAGAGAAATTTAGCAGCGGCGTTCTGAACCAGTTGAAGACGGGCGATTTGGGATTTAGAGATACCAGAATAAAGAGAATTACAATAATCAAGGCGAGATGTAATGAAAGCATGAATCGCCATCTCCAGAGTCTTATAAGTGAGAAAAGGTTTGATTTTTGCGAGTGTACGGAGCTGATAAAAACTAGATCCGATCACGGTAGAGATTTGTTTATCAAATTTTAATTTGACATCATCATGTAGCAATTTCAAATATCCAGTGGCCTTGAGGTTTCCATTGATGAAGAATGGCCCCACTATCTTTGTACCCCATATACCACACCATACCATCACTTTTTTGTTCCAAAAAAGTCTTGGAGGGATCTATCCAACGTGGGTTAGTGTCAGACCAATAGCGGTGGTTTTGTTTGTTAACTTCACCATTCACATAAAAGTTTGCCTCATCATTGAACAAAATTTTCTGCGTGAACTGAGGGTCCTGTTCCAATTTTTGTTTTGCCCATTCTGAAAATTGTGTGCGCCGATCTGGGTCATCCTCGTTGAGATACTGCAGTAGCTGGAGTTTGTAAGGGTGCCATTTGTGAGTAGCTAATATCCGCCGAAGGGATGTTCGACTAATGCCACTCTCCAGTGACATGCGGCGAGTGCTACGCTGTGGGCTCTTGCTGAATGAAGCTAGGACAGCCACTGATGTTTGTTCATTAGTGACAGTTTTCATGCATCCACATTTTGGCAAATCCAACACTGAACCAGTTTCACGAAACTAGGCAAGCAGTTTGCTAACTGTAGCATGGGAGATGGGTGGTCTCGTAGGGTGTCTTGCATTGAAATCTGCTGCAATGACCCGGTTACTGCGTTCACCAGATATCAACACAATTTCGATCCGCTCATCACGTGTTAACCTCTTCGACATGTCAATGGCTGTGAACAAAGAGAAACTTGTAAATAACTCATGAAAGAATAAAGTTACGTTAAAACCAAGCACACCATTGTTTTTCTTGTGAAATTCTCAATAAGTTTGATGTGTCACATGACCCTCTTCCTATTGAAAAAACAAAAGTTGGATCCAAGATGGCCGACTTCTAAATGGCCACCATGGTCACCACCCATCTTGAAAATTTTGCCCCCTCACATATACTAATGTGCTACAAACAGGACGTTAATATCACCGACCATTCCCATTTTATTAAGGTGTATCCATATAAATGGCCCACCCTGTATATAATATATAATACATTAATGGGGTCTGGCACTGATGTGGGGTGAGACTGTCACGTTCTTCCACACCAGCCTTGGCAAGACTTTGTCGTACAATGATACTACGATGGTTTTAGTATGGCATGATCATGGTGCCTAGGACATTACTGTGATGTTACTGTAATACAATGTGGTAACCACTAATAGCTTGTTCTATGACATAAAACTATCATGGCTTTTCTAAGGTACTGTACTATATCACTTTTATTATGCTACATCTTTTTGCTAGGCGGCAAGGTGGCATAGTGTTTAGCACTGTGGAGTTCTCCCTGTGCTTGGATGGTTTCCTCTGGGTACTCCGGGTTCCTCCCACTATCCAAATTAATTTTATTGGTATTTCCAAATGACAAAAGTGTGTATGTGTGTGTTTGCCCTGAGATGGATTGGTACCCTGCCTAGGGTGTACCCGTGTCTTGTGTCCTAAGTCTCCTGGGATAGGCTTCAGGTCCCCTGCCACCATGTACACAGGATAGGCGGTATAAAAGAAGAATGAATGAATTAATAAATGAATGAATGAAACTTCCTGATATTTCACTTGGTCAGGGATTAAAAATACCACCACCAGTATAAAAAATACTGTACCCACTGGATGCAGTGCCAGTCCCAAGCTTGGACAAAATGGGAGGGTTGCATCAGGAAGGGCATCTGGCATAAAAACCTGTGCCAAATTGTTGTGTTGATCGGATGGTCCGCTGTAGCGACCCCTTGACAGTAGCAACCGAAAGACTACCACTAACAATTTTAAGTAACCATGACAATATTACATTTTTACTATATTCATCATAACCCTGTCACTACCGCGGTTTTTCTGTGGTGCTTCTTGGTAACCATAGCAGGTAAGTTGATGTTAGGTACATTTGGGGCAACTATGTAAAACACAAAACTCACAGTTCATTTAACTTCTCAGTGCTACTGTTAATTAGTGGTGCTTTTACATTTCCAAAAAAAGTGATAAAATAAAATACATTTTTTAAAAATGAAAAGGGCCTAACTTAGATTAAGCAAACATGTTTAAAATTTATAGCGATGATGGCTGTTTGGGGGGGAGGCATTTTAGCACATAACGCTGGGTTCTCAGTTTGGGTATTTACATGCCCTGCCCTCACCACAGACTGCTGCGGATATGTTTGCTTTAACGACCCTTGTTTTATCTCATAGTCAGGGGCGGATATATTGAAAATTATTCATGGGGTGGCAAGGGGGTGGCATTAAAATTATGAGGGGTGGCAACACTGAAGCAAGCATCCTTGCATGGTTTTTGTGGATTCAAGGAACGCTATTCTTATTCAGTGTATACACATTTTTACATTGTCCTATAAAAATTAAATAAAGGCTGATGTGTGACTGACTAATGAACAACATACTTTTGAAAATAGTTTACAGTTAGGCTGTTAGTCATTAATATACACAAAGATATCAAAATAAACTGCTTCGGTTTGTTAAAAGAGCCGGATTGAGTCATTTGTGTGTGATGATCTCGCTGGTTGCACTAAATGTCTTTCATTCACTAAAACAAAGCAGTTCATAAATGTCGTTTGTTCAGACTATGCTTTAATAGAAAGCCGAGATTTTGTTATTTTATTTATGGGTATTGTAGCGAGGAATAAAGTGCAACCAAGGAAATACAGGTGAACAAACCCCGGAGGGTGGTTTTATTGAACAATTTATTTTTATCAGCGATGCTGATAGATGATTGGGACGCTCGTTACACTATGTCATCAAAATACACAGTCGCTGCTGTATATCAGTCGAGGAAACTCTTTTATTTTTAGAACACTAGGACACTAGTGCTGGGGTGGCAAATAGGGTGGCAAGGCTTTTTCTCGTACTGGAGTGGTTATTATAAACATGGCAACCTGCACGGAAAGGCGCGTAAGGAAGAAGTTCCGCCTCTTCCGGTACCGCCACTTCCTGGAGACGGAAGCGTTTATTTTCATATGGAAAATGGCGGCTTCTGAACCGGACCGCGCTGTGGACGTGGGCGAGGCCCCGTCCGCGGAGAAACAGGGACCGGATATTGATTTCTCGGCCGGACCCGGGCCCATAGTGAAGCGGGAGCCGGTGGTTAAGCTCCTGAGTCCAGTGAGCGGGCTGGGGGCGCTGACGTGGTCGGATGACCACCGACTCGCCGTGTCCACTGTCAACAGTGTGTCAGTCATGGAGCTGGTGTGTGATCAGCACACACACACACAGGGTATAGTGCTTCACCGCACTCACATTCCCGTACCGGAGACTGTGTGTAAAGTTGAGGCAAGTATTTGCACACACACAAAATAAACATCACATATAATAATAATATTAATAACTCACCTGCAGTGCGTGCATTAACCCTGTTAGCTTGAGCATGACCAATGTGAAGTAAAGAAGAACTAAGTGTTAAAGCCTTAATACAGCATAAAAGAAAAAGATTTAAGATGCAACAGATTCAGAATGTTTTTCACCTTCGAAAGCAGAAAAGTTTGATAATTTCTCAGTTCGGCAGCTAATGATAGGTGTGATCCTGAACATGTCCTTAGATCATAAACCTAAGATGCTATAGTTTCTCTCTTATCTTGTCTAGAATATTAATGTAACTTGTTGAACTCGTACTAGACTGCAGTTAAGTGTCCAGACAAGTTGTAGTACAATAAGTACACTTGTTTTCCCAGGACGTTGCAAATATTTGGCCAACTCACTTTACGAGAAAGCAATAAGTAAACCATTCTGACCAGTCGAGCCATTTGACACAAATTGCAACACACTGTCATCTAATTAGGGCGGCACTGAGGTTGCTAACCGTCCTGTAAAATAGGGAATCGTTCCCTAGTTGTAAACTAAAGGCGTTTTCATATTAGGGCTTGGAAGCATTTTAGACTATGCTTGACACCAAAGTCTACTTTTAAAACAAAAATTGTTCCACACTTGGAAACCATTCCCCGCTCCACTGGAAAAGGCGGTCTCAGAAACGTTACAGCATCCTCTCTCCCTCAACCTGTTCTGTCATGATCTCTACCAAAACAGACAACAGAAAACGCGCTTCCTATTGGACGGGACTCACAACCCAGGATGGCGTCTTGCCAGGGGGCGTCACTGAGTAAACAGGGGGGAAAAAAAAGAAAGAAAAAGTTCAGAATGATGATAACATTTGCACAATCGATTTTCTATCACTTTTTTTACCCGGCACATTTTGTTCCATGTCAGTGTATGTGTCATTGAATGTTATTGCCCTGATTCTAGTTCATGAGCGAGGCAAGGGACTGACTGTGAAGGTCTCTCACTAATAATAATAATAATAATAATAATAATCTTTAACAAATTCCAAGTTTAAACAGACAAAAAAAATATCTAAAAAAATAGATACTTCAACATTAAAAATATATGCACAAAAAAATCGTGGTCACGTGATGGCATCAACGATGGTGCGACTACTGGCATGTTAATACTACACATTGCTGCCATAATTCAATTTGGGTTTGAATTTGGGTTAAATAGGCCATAGATAACAGCACAGGTCTGAAATATACTTGCGGTGCAAGCCAGCAGAACGGGCCGGTATTATTATTGCTAGAGTAGTAGTGAAAAATAATGGATAGAATGAATGAATGAATAAATAAATAAATAAATAAAAGAAAGGTGTAGTAATCTAATTTTAAAAAAATCAGTGATAAAGTTGCTTTGTTGTAAATAATATCCCTACTCCTACAGTTATACACCAGATTTCTTTGAGATCTAGGTTTTCTAATTTTAACGTTAATATACACAAAATGTTTGATTTGATTCTGAGGTACCACATTTGCACACAGATTTGTGGTTTGGCTTCCTAGTCACTGCTGCACAATATAGTGAACTTTTGTTGTTGTTATTAGGTTGGCCCGGAGGACAAAGTGCAATCAGTGAAACAAAAATTTGAGAACTCTGAAGACCCTTTAGTCAGACAGGATTTTATGCTGGACAGAGTTATGAATCCTCAGGGCGGGGCTCTACGTGGCATAAAGTACACCAGCTGGTCGCCACTCGGCTGCGACGTGAACGGGCGCAGTATTCTGGCTTGCCTGACGCTTGACTGTCGATTGACTGTTCACAGTGGCCACAATCGACTGCAGTGGACTCAGCTCCTGAACCTCACAGAGCTTTATGGTGACATGTTGAAGTCGAGAAACTACTCAAATGGTGATGCTTCTGAACCCTCGCTGGAAGATCTGGAGGATCTTAAAGAACTTCAGAGTAGATATCAGATGCAGACACCTGTGCGCATGGAATGGTCCAGCCTGTGCAACACGCACCAAATTCAGAGCAACAACGAGTGCAAGGACGTGGGGACAGTTCTCCTGGCTGTGCTGATGGAGAACGGGGACTTGGTGGTGTGGCAGTTCAGCTTGCCCGTGCAAGGAAAGGAATCTGTCGTCTCTTGCAACACTATTAAATCAGAAGTGAAGTCGCCAAGTGTGTTGGCCTGGTGGGAGTACGAGCACAGTGGACGGAAGATGAGCGGTTTGATCGTGGGAAGCACGTTAGGACCGGTTAAAATATTGCCTGTGAATTTGAAGGCAGTGAAGGGATACTTTACTCTCAGACAGCCAGTAGTGTTGTGGCAGGACACGGATAACATCCCAGTGAGTGATGTCAAATGCATCACGCTGTTTCACCCACAGCAGAAGTGTAACTGTAGCTTGGTTGTTGCAGCGCGAGGTCCGTATGTCTTCTGGTGCTTGTTGCTCATCTCCAAAGCAGGACTAAATGTGCACAATTCTCACGTTACCGGTCTTCACTCAGCACCAATTACATCCTTAAGCGCTGCACGTAGCAAAAGCTCAGTCTTCACCTGCTCACTCGATGGCACAGTCAAAAAGCTGACACCAGTGTTCACTGACTCAGCGATCGTCTTTAAGCAACAGGAGGTGGAGCTTCCCGAAGGTGTTCGTGGCTGTCGTTTCCACGGCATCGCCGCCAGCCCAAATGGCGCCTACCTAGCTCTGGCAACTACGGAAGGCATGATCAACGGGTTGCACCCAGTCGTCCGCACCAACCTGGTGCAGTTCATCACACTCATGACGCCAGAGGAAGCAGGGGCGGAGCTTCTTGAATCAGAAAAACAAAGCCTCTACAAGCAGGCTGACCTGCTGGATCTGGTACGATGGCGTGTGATGCATGACAAACGCATTCCTCGATTCATTCAAGACGAACTAGATGAAAAGACGCCCACATCAAACTCAACATATCTATGGAGACTTAAGCTGTTCCTCTTACGTGTCCTCCACCAGTCCTTGCAGAAGGCACCGGTAGAGGCATGCTGGAGGCCCACCCACGAGGACAACAAAGCTTTCCTGCCCGACGAGGTTGATGGAGACACGGTAGATGAGAGCAGGACGGGAGCAGACACCTCTGAGTTGAACGAGTCCAAAGCAAAGGAAGCTGAAGGTGAGCCAGACGAGGAGCGAATGAGCGAAATAACAGCATGGATCGAGGAGGTGGAGTCGCACCTGACACGTGAGCACATGAAGAGGGTTCTGGGAGAGGTCTACATGCACACCCTCATCGCAGAGAATACATGCATCCCCACTAAAGGCATCTGTGACTTCCTGTCTAACGATCCTACTAATGAAGATCGAGCTGCCAAGGTGAGTTGCATATTATCTACATACAGTTTTTTTTTTTTACCTTTTCGTTTCCATGTTTTCTACAAAATGCTGGTTTGCAATGGTCGGCACAATAATTGTAGTGATGCAGCCGGGAAAGTAATTCACCTCAAAACTTCTGGTGATATCTCAGTGGTACGAAGTTGAAGGAACCTGCAACCAGACTACCACACATTAACATTATAATTGTGTGAACCAAATATCATAGAGTAGGGGTGCTCCGATCAGGATTTTTGTATCGGCCGATACCGATCACCGATTACAGGGTCTACTCGAAGCCTTATCATGTAGCATAATTTATTAAACTATATTTAACAACAATGTAAATTAAGTATTGAAATTACAAGAAGTGGAATATCATGAATTGACAACTGTATTGGTTGGCAAGCAACATGTGCAACACATCAACTTAAAACATAGCAGCCTGTGTTTGTTTAGTAATTGGGAACAGCTTGGAGCTTAAATAAAAGGTATTTATTTTAAATTATTTAAATAAACAATTTATTTAAAATTAAATAAAATAACGGACGAGTAGAACGCGAGTCGCCGGAAGTTCTGCAAGGACCGCAAGTATCCGCGAGGACCGGCAAAAAAATTCATTAACATTATTAATTAAACATGATTCATTTTTCATGTTTAAAAACTTGTTTAAAAATTAACGTAATCACACTGCCAAAAGTCGTGGTGAATCATGATGAACCGTACTTTTGGCCACCGCGCGAAACCGCGTAGGTGAGATATGGGAATTACCGAGAGCTGAGTGAGTGGTGGCGCGCGAGTTACTGAACTCTCCCGCTCTCTCAAACGGCTGATGAGGTTCGTGGTGTTAAAATGTTTTGGGTGCTTCCCGCTTCGTGGAATTGCTAATGTATTGTCTTTTTCACACAACACGTAGAATTGCCAGACCGGTGAAGCCATTTTAGCAGCACGCAAAATAAATAAATAAATAAATAAAAATTGTCTCACGAGTTTTGCATCATCTGAAACTTCCCAAGGCTATTATCGACCGATCATCATCGGCGACCGATCATCATCGGCGACCGATCATCATCGGCGACCGATCATCATCGGCGACCGATCATCATCGGCGACCGATCATCATCGGCGACCGATCAATCGGAGCACCCCCATCATAGAGTATAGTCCTTTAAGAATCTTCGCTGTGAACTCGCAATCCAGTTATTTATTGGGGCAGCGCTGGCTCAAACGAGTACGCCTGTGGCTTACTGACCGGAAGGTCGGAGGTTCAAGCCCCTCCACCACCAAGTTGCCACTGTTGAGACCTTGAGCAAGGCCCTTAATCCTTGTCTGCTCAAGGGGCGCTGTATCAAGACTGACCCTATTCTCTGACCCCAGCTCCCTAACCGAGATATGTGAAATAAAAAAATCATTTCACTGTGCAGTATGGTGCATGTGACAAATAATTTAATCTTAACCTTATTTATTTATAGACGGTGCCTGAATGCCATTCTGGCTCACGTTAACTCCTGAATAAAGAAATGCCAGTTTCTTAAAGTGGATCAAAAATGGACTATCTTATCTTCTCTGCCAACATTGCTGCCATATAGCTGCAGGCAAATCTGGCCTGTAATCAAATTACGAGTAAACGGGTAAACTGTTTTTTGTTTGTTTTTATTCCGGATGAAAAGCACTAGAACATTTACATTCCTCAACTGTATTCAGTGAGACATTTTTATATTCAAGGGTTTATGATGTAGCACAAACATGATTTGTCTAATGTTGCTTATAATCTAATAATAAAGTTAAAAATATATTCCTACTTGTATGTCCGACTTGTGTTTATTTGCGTTTAATAATGTGCTATACTGCTTTGTATCACTCCTGTATTCCCTATATTTTATACTCTACTACATGTTTACTGTTTTAATTTAGAAAGTCTAAAGTGTAATTGTTTAAGAGTACAGTAATTGTTTAAAAGTATTTTTAAATTAATGCATTTTTATATATTGTAATTGGACTGATTGCCAGTGTCTCACTATTTGTTTTTTTTGAGTTAGCTTCATTTTTCACAGTGATGCCCAATTATTAGTACTTGGTAATAGAGAGGGTCAAAATTGATTCAGTTTTTTGTCGTTTTATGTTAAGCCACATTGACTAGAAAATAGGTAAACATTTTTCCCGTCTCTGTGTGCATGGAGTTTGCATGTTCTCCCTGTGCTTGGTGGGTTTCCTCCGTGTACTCCTGTTTCCTCCCACAGTCCAAAGACATGTACGTTAGGCTAATTGACGTTCCCAAATTGCCCACAGTGTGCGTGTGTGTATGTATGTGTGCCCTGCGATGGATTGGCACCCTGTCCAGGGTATACCCTGCCTTGTGCTCTAAGCCTCCTGGGATAGGCTCCAGGCCTCCATGACGCTGAATACAGGATAAAGCGGTATAGAAGATGAGTAAGTGAGTGAATCATGATATTTAGAAAGTCGTGAAGTTACAGAATCAGCACGTAGAAATCATGATAATATCGCATCGGACATCCCTGGTGATTCGCATCCCTACTTTCATTCATTCATTCGTTTATTCTATACAGCTTATTCTGTACATGGTCAAGGGGGATCTCAGACCATCCTAGGAGACCTCATGCACGAGGCAGGGTACACCATGGACAGGGAGCAAATCATCGCAGGGCACACACTACAGCCAGTTAGCCTAATCTACCTGTCTGTGGAAAGAAACCAAAGTACCAGGAGGAAACCCACAGAAAGAACATACAAACTCCATGCACACAGACCTGACACAGGACCCGAACACTCAACCCTAGAGGTGTGAGGCCACGGTGCTAACCACTATGCAACAGTGCCAACCCCATCCCAACGTAGTAATTATTAGTATTATGTGCTATTTAAAAAAAATTTCACCAGTATTTTAAAGTGAATGCACTGTGTTGTGACCTGAAACTCATTGAACTTGCTAGAAAGATAAATGTTATAGTGCTTTTTTTTTTTTTTTTTTTTTTTAATCCAGAAAATGCACAGCTCCTCCATTTACATGTATTTTTTCACTGGCATGCTTAAACCAATATGACCATGCCTATATATTGATTTCTGTAGTTTTTTTTTTTCGAGCATTCCCAGTGTCATAGGACGTGACGTGTCTACGGCAAGCCTTGAATGCTAAGATACAATTGCAAAAGCTGGGAAAGCAAACTTTGAGAGCCTTGTGTTCCCAATGCACAGGATAAGTGAACCTAAACTCTGAGCACCTCTCGAGTTCAATTTATTTCAAAGTGGTTTGAGTTTTAGATTTTCTATGCATAAAAAGCTGACTAATCATATTCAGTGTGTTTTGAGTTCAAAAAGGAATGGCTGTAATAACACCCTATAATACATTTTGAGGACTCCTTGGACATTCCTGCCTATAGCTTTACATTCAATTCAGAAAGTATGTGGATTTTACATGAAAGCGCGATTTCAAGCATGCAGGTTGGGTGGCTATAAGCATGCGAGTGCATTCGACTTCTAACATGGCTTCTAATGTTTTCAACTAATTTGTGCTCACAGTGTTTTGAGACATGTAATGAGTGGATTTAAGACACATTCGCTTGTAATGTTTGAGAAAGGGGAAGATTTGTAATAATGTAACACCATAAAAATGGTCACTTGCAGATTGACCTGCTCTATTATATATTTACGCAAAAGTTCATAACTGAATCGATTTCATTTTATTATTTAATTTTATCCCCCCGCCTCTAATACTAATAATCTTCATAAACTGGCACATACTCGACACACACAAGTGTAAGAAATCTAAATATAACTATAGTTATTCTGGTGCTATGATGTACATCACAAACTCATAAGGTTTTATCCTCCAACACAGTGTTTGTACTTAAGCCATTAGCATCATCATTTATGAAAATAGCAAAGCCTAATCCTGTCACATATTAGAATAAAGGTTCATCTCGAATATTGCTGCAGCATTAGATTTGTACAATAAATCTTTGCAGGTCTGACGGGATGTTATGAGCAAAAAGGGCAGGTGGATTAAATAAATAAGGAATGATTGGACCCTATTATAATATGATATGGGCTTTGTTCGAGAGCGACAACGTATTTCAGCTGTTTGCTCAAAAAGTAATAAAGTCCTACGTCTAGAAAGACGCGAGAATGAAGCACACTAAAGGTCAAATCCTAACATATCTATAGAGAATAAATAGAGAAGTTTAAAAGATTTATTGTCCGTCACGTCTTGCGTTTTCCACAGGTTCTGATTGGTCACATAATGAAGAAAATTAACAAGCAGACGTTTCCCGAGTACTGCAGCCTGTGCAAAGAGGTGCTGCCCTTTACTGACCGTAAGCAGGCTGTGTGCAGTAGTGGACACATATGGCTCAGGTAAGATTGCCAGCTCTACACATCTGCATTATAATCTGGGCTTTTTTTTTTTTTTTTTACTGAGTTATACAGTGCCCTCCACAATTATTGGCACCCCTTATAAAGATGAGTAAAAAGGGTTAAGAAACCTTTTTGGAAGCGAAGAAACAAATCCAACCTTTAATTGAAGTAAAATTACAAATTCTTCATCATAAAAGAAAAAAAACTCAAATGTGCCACAATTATTAACACCCCTGCATATGACACATTATATATCCTGTCTTTGCAAACAATACAGCACTTTCCCCATAACCTTTCAACAAGGTTGAAGAATACAAAGCTGATCATACCTCTTCACAGGATCTCTCAAGATCTTTCATGGTCCTATATCTTCTCTTATGCACTCTCCTCATCAGCTCACCCCACAGGTTTTCAATGGGGCTCAGTTCTGAGCAGTTCTGCTCAAATAAGCATCTTATGTTGATTTGGACAAATGCTTCGGATCACTGCTGTGTTGGAAGATCCAATCACAACCCAGTTTTAGTTTAGACATTGATTTAAAATATTCTGATATTTCATGGAGTCCATGTTGCCATGTAACCTAACAAGATTTCCAGGGTCTTAGGAGGAAAAACAGCCCCACGACACGACATCACAGAACTTCCACTGAATTTTTTTATAGCCGGGATAAGCTTCTTTTCTTCTTACAGAACAAGCGCCCCTTGAGTGTGCGAAAAAAGTTCTGTTTTTGTTTCATTAGACCATAGAACATGGTTTCAGTCAAAGTTTTCGCAGCATTTCGCAAACTCAAGGCACTTAGGTTTGAGATTTCTTTTTTCCTGGTATACCTTCGAAATGATCTGTTGGCAGGTGGTGATGGTGGTTTCAGTGACTTGGTAAAGTTATAAGTTTGTTCTTATAATTCATCGACAGTGATTATTAGGGAGATGTTTTTGCCATCCTCTTTACTCTTTGTGTCTGGGTACAAAATAAACTTAGTCCTCTTCCAGGCAAGTTTGTAACAGTTGTAGTTGTTGTCTACTTTTTTAAAACAGTAGAAATGGGCATTTCAAGAATGTATCAAGTTTTTTTTGTTTGTTTTTTATTCTTAGAACTAAATTAACACTTGGATTAACACACTTCACCCGAATTTGGCTTGTGTGGTCTCATTTCTTTTCCATTTGGTTGTTTATGGATGATGGAAATCATGGATAACAGCTTGGCGGGTCCTACAATCTCCAATAAACTAAAAAGTTTTAAATGGGAAAATTGTTTCAGTTAAATTGTGGTCAGTAATTGTGGCATGTGTCTTTGTTGAAAATAATTATTTCGTGAGGGTTTTTTTTTTTTAACCCCGTTAAACATATTTATTTAACCTTTTTTTTTTTTTAGTTTTTCATTGTGAGATAAGTGTTTTTTTCCTTCTAACCCATTGTGCTAATCTGCTTTATTTATATAAAATCTAATCTACTCTAATATAATATATAATATATAAATCTTATTTGGAATGTAGCTATGCTTAAACGAAATTTCTTCGTGATACAATGCCTTGCCAACCGTGGCCACTTTTTTGTGCCATGTGCATGATTGTAACGCTTTTGCATTTGTATCTTTTAGTCATTATTAATGCTAGCTTAACTAAATCATTATATATTTTTCCTTAGGTTAGTTATCTAGTTTCAACCAGGTCACTTGGATTCATTTTGAAACTTCCTCAATAAAGTTGTATTTTTTTTTATGACAAAAATGACCTAAATTCACTTGGATCTCACCGACCCTGATGGATAAAGCAGGGACGGTGCCATGTGCAGTACTGTAAGACTATCCAACGTAACACCAGGCTGAAACTTTTTTGACTATTTTCCCAAGCCCTTGTGTGTGTTTTTCGCTTTGTCTTAGGTGTGTGCGGTCGTATCAGGTCTGTCAGAGCGTGACGTACCGTCGCTGTCTGCTGCAGGACAGCATCGCTTCAGTGCCACTGCCTGAGGGTAAGAAGTGGTGATCTATCAGAGTTCTGCCCAGCGGCGTCTTTTCGCATGCATGTGTGCGCACACACACACACGCACACGCGCAATCTTAAATATGCTGTGGGACAAGACTTGCATGATATGATGGTAGATTGATACATGTGATACATCAGTATATTAATTAGGGCCGCTTCATCCAGTACCATTTTTTTCATGCAATTTGCTCTGTGTATAACAAGAAAAATTTCTAACGTCATCTTCCTTATAAAATGTATCAAGTACGAAACTCATTGTAGCTCATTGTAGGGATCCAAAACTCAGCTTTCATGTGATTCATGCAGTATTTACAATGGTTGAACAAGTCAAACCTGGACCTTTGATTGTGCAGAATAACAGAACACAGTTATGAGAGTAAAAACTCCATTTATTTCTCTATATAATCCTCTGCCACACTAATGCACTTATCCCAGTGTTTCACTAGGATACCGTCAAGTTAGAAAGTTTTCTCATGATCGGACTGCCTGTGTCACATGTGAAACACTGGCTTCCCAGGAACTTCTTTAATGGCCCAAACATGTGGAAAGTGCTTGTAGCATGTGGCAGTGAGGATCCCAAGGATCAGGTGTTCCACTCACTGAATGTTTACAAGAACAACTGCAGTGGGCTTCAAGACACAAAGATGTATGATTTTTTTAAAACGGTTGCACCGTTAAATTATTTTGCTGCGGCTAAGAGTCTCATCAATGTAAGTGTGAAAGTGCGTTTTGTTGGAGGCCATACCACAGTCGTACAAAATGGTCCCCATTAGCCTCCACTGTCCCTAGTTGGGGTATAGAGGTTCCTAGTTGGACGGATGACCTGATAGATCGATGGAAGAGTCTTATCACCGTACTGTGCTTGAAGTTGTCTGTAAATGGCAATCAGTTTCCCGCCCTTATTGACGACAAAGTCCCAGTTTGACTTTAACACCCTTTGTCTAGATCAATAAAAATAATAGCTCTTACTCTGTAGGTTGTTCTTGATGTCCTTTGAGTGATTTTGACAGGTGTAAATATGCATATTTCTGAAACTGAACATGCAAGTAGATTATTAAATTCTGTATTAGTATCAGTGAGTACCAAGTTGGATTTAGCCTAAAAACAACGTGGGTCCATTGCAAAACTAAAGAAGCCAACTACTTCCCTGGGAGAGAAATATACATACACCCTTAGCTTTCAATGCGCTCTCAAATTTACCCTGTGCATATACTGTATTACCGCGTAGTAAAAGGAGCGCTAACGCACCCGTGCTAATGCCAGCTCCCATTAAACATGTATTAACTAACGAAACCCCACCTCTCATACCTGAGGTGCGTGACATTAGCTAATCACGTCGTCTCAGCCCCGCTCGGGGAAACACAATCACGGAAAAACCAGTGACTTGTTTGTCGGGTTTTATTTGCACCATGTTCATCGGCTCTCTTGGATTTCCATTTCCTGTTTGCCTCTTTGCAGATCCAGACTGGGTAAAGAAGATCTTACAGGGGCCGTGTACGTTCTGTGACTCACCGCTACTCTGACACGTTTATCCTGCCGGACACAAAGCTGCTGACGGACACCCGAAACCTTACAAACTGTATAGCACTGTTTATTATTTTTTTATTCAGATAATTCATGGCTTTTATATGTCTGTGTATGTATGCATGTATGTATGTGTGTGTCTATATCCATATATATACACATATATGAGCATCGTGTATGAATTTTGTACTATTTTCTTCTCTAATGGTTTGTTTTGTCTAGAGCTTAGAATAGTTTTCATTCTGTTGAGGTCAGTTGTGTGTACAAATAGAAATGATGAGGTTATACTTAGATTTTTTTTTTTTTTTTTTTTTTTTTATCTGCTGAACATTTTTTTTTGTTTGTTTGTTTGAGCCTGTACTACTACAATTCCTTTTTTTTTACCACGACTTTCTTTCAGCCTCGTCGTGTGGTTTCGCCTCTTAATTGGCTTACGGAAACATCTCCATCGGCATCGTCCTCCGTCTTCACACGAGAACTTTACACGGGCTGCATGAGGAGAGATTAAAGCCCGCGAGAGACAGATATGCAGCAAGAGACAGAGGCAAAAGTGTTTTAAGAGCGCGTTTCGGCGCTTCCCGTGGGATACGCCTCTAATGAGCTACCAGAGTAATGAGGTGCGGATTCCAGCCACAGATGTGATTTCCCGTTTTAATTAAGAAGAGGCGGGGTTAGAGTGCATATTGTTAAATATAGTTAACCCTCTTTTTATGGACCGTTGGGAAATAAATACAGAAGCCGTACAGTTTGACACAGGAGCCGCAGATATATCCTTCCCTATATTCCTAGAGTACCTCATGATCAGAGATGTGAGATGATGAAAAGTGCTCCATCTTGTTCCTTCTTATCCGCTATATCAACTACTGATCCCACCACAATGCACTGCTCCGTATCGGAGGTCACCGGAGCGGATCACTTGCCACAGGGGCTTGAAACACCCCTTCCCCCACCCCCCAGACGCTTAGATTTCTTAAGAATTTTGCAAATTGCAAATATTAAAGCTTTCTCGTAATGTAACAAAACGCACTCCTGATTGTGTTTTAGCAGTCCCACACAAAAGTTTTTTTTTTTTTTTTTTTAACATTAGAATACAGTGGACGAGCAGCACTTGATTACACAATGCAGAACAAGCTCTTTGTGATCAAAGAGGAGCGAGACCCCAAAGGGAGAACACGCTGCCGTACCAAATGTCTTGGGCGTTCGTGTGCATTTTGCAATGTTGAAATATTCTAGCATTTTTATCTCTAACTTACTATAGCACTCTGCAGGTGTTTCTGTCCGCAGAACTGATGCTCACATCATTTTTTTTTTTTTTTTTCAAAATAAATTTTGTATGGTTATGTATGGTTTCAATAGCTGAATTGCAAAAGCGATTACACCCAATTGTCTTTTGACTGAGGTAGGACAAGCCTAAATGTCACAATATGTAATGTTAAAGTTTTTTTCTTTGTTAGTAATGCAGTTTGTTTGTCAAAAAGGAGCTCGCCCCTTTGGCGGGAGCACGTGCCATGCTGAAAGGTGGAGACCGATTGTGCCGAAAAGGTTAGCCGTGTTTTGGCGGAACCACCTACGTCTTTCATATAATGAGATGTCAGGAAGCATTTGTACAATAATTACTACCCCTCCTCGTTCCTTTCTTTGTGCACACACACTCAACACTTCAAACACAGACTTTTTTTTCCCCCACCCCGCGCAACATACAATATTCATAGTCTTCACGGCCGTGACTGAACTTCTTTCGTCATTTGGATTCAGTACTTTTGTTAAAGAACAGTGAGTTGTGACAGTATGTTTTATTTCAGATATATTTATCCATGTGAGAGTCTGCTTTGTTGAGCCAACATTATAATGAAACCTCTCATCATACATGATATCTTAATTAAACAAGTGATTGTGCCAATGTTAAAAAGAAGCTACTGTTGAATTAGGACTCTAGTGCTATTTCTTTATCGTTATGCTGCTTGTATACTGTATGTGCTGTTCTTGCATAAAGGGATATATATATATCTATCGTAAAGTGATTACTTGTGTATATACAGTGTACTGTGCAAAAGTCTTAAGCCACACCTCAGTTCTTCATATTAACATAAAGAAAAGGGAGAAAATGTTTTTACTGTGATAGACTGCAAAGTGCCTGAAAATTTTTTCAATCCACTCAGCATCCAGCATCACCAGTATACTGAAACACCAGCCTGATCATCTCAGGTTTTCATCTCAGTTTCTCACTGGTTCATTAAGTTGTTAGTTTTTTTTTTTTTTTTTTTGTTTGAATTGTTCATAGGTAATTGTATGCCTTAACAAACGGAAACTATCCCTCGGAAACTGGTGAAAAATCCATTAGGAAACCTGGAGAACTATTCCTCAAGACCACATTAAAAATACAAGAAAGTCTGGCTCTTTGGAAGCAAAATATGATGAAATGAAGGCTGGCTCAAGACTTTTCTCACAATACTGTACGTCTATATAATAACCAATTTTGTGGCCATAAAGTGTATATATAAAATAAAGCCTATGTTCTTTTGGTAAAAATGGCTTATGCATTTCTATCATGTTAAATACACAATATTTATTATAATTCCCAGGCACTTTGGAATAGTTCGGCAGCAATTCCATGTGATCCATGCAAGCATTTAAAAAACAACAACAAAAAAACAGTATACTTGTTGATGTGGTTGAATTGTGCTCAGATTTGTAGGCTGCAGTTTTATGCTTTTATGCTTTCCAGGAAAAGATGCGTTTTTAAGTCTTATTAATTTAAATAAACAGGTGGCACTGAGGCGTAATGGTTAGCACTGTGGCCTCGCACCTCCAGGGTTGAGGGTTCAATTCCCGCCTCTGGTGTGTGTGTGTGTGTTTTTTACACGTTCTCCCCATGACTGGTGGGTTTCCTCTGCCGACTCCTGTTTCCTCCCACAGTCCAAAGATATGCAGATTAGGTTAATTGGTTTTACCAAATTGCCCATAGTGTGTGCTCATTGATGGACTGGCACCTCATCCAGGGTCTACCACCCCTCATGCCCAAAGTCTCCTAGGATAGGCTCCAGGCCCTCCACAACATACTGAGACATGTGAAATTAGCTAGGCCTTTAGGGGCGCCAGCGGCACTGGTCAGGTGTATCTCGGGAGCCAGAGCACCGAACATAGCAGGTAATCTTAGGGCTTTAGGACAGCATAGGTTCTCCAAGATAGTGGTACATGCTGGAGCTAATGATATACGCCTTCGTCAGTCAGAGGTTAGCAAGCATAACTTTAAAGAGGTGTTTAAAATAGCAAAGGCGATGTCCGAAGAAGTAGTTTGCTCTGGTCCCATCCCAATGAGACATGGCGACATAGCTTACAGCAGGTTATGGTCGCTGAACCGCTGGATGTCCAGGTGGTGCTCCAAAAACAACGTGGACTACATAGACAACTGGAAGACCTTTGATGGCAAAACTGGCCTGTTAGGGCGGGACGGTGTCCATCCCACTCGGGAAGGTGCTGCTCTCATTTCTTGCAGTATAGCACATAGTCTCAGAAGAGGCCTAGTTAATCTGTGACAATCCAGAGCCCAGGCCAGGGAGCAGACAGACAGGCTAAACCAACCGTCTGCTAGCTGCAGAGAGTCATCACTCAGGGTTCATCATATTGAGACTGTGTCTGTTCCCCGAGCTAAACATAAATTTAGAAAGACTCAGAAAGTATGTTTTAGTAATTTAATTAACATAGATACCACAAACTCAGAATACACTGAATTCGCAGCCAGCACCTCTGATCTGAAGCTAGGACTGTTAAATATTAGATCTCTCTCATCTAAAGCAGTTAATGTTAATGCAATTATCACAGATCAGGAGTTTGATATATTATGTTTAACAGAAACCTGGATTAAACAGGACGAGTATGTAGCTCTAAATGAAGCTAGTCCTCCTGGATACAGCTACATACACCAGCCTCGGCTAACTGGTAGAGGAGGAGGAGTCGCAGTTATTTATAACAATAATCTGTCTCTCGTACAAAAACACATTTTTAAATTTAATGCATTTAAAGTTCTCTATAGTAACATAAAGTCAGCTCAGTCGATCCCGCTAATCATCATTTACAGACCCCCAGGGCCGTACTCGGAGTTTCTCTGTGAATTTGCAGATTTCCTCTCAAACCTTGTTGTTTCTGTAGACAAAGCGTTAATTGCTGGAGACTTTAATATTCATTTTGAGAATCCAGAAGACCCTCTGAGAACAGCATTCTTGTCCATACTGGACTCAGTAGGAGTAAATCAGTCTGTAGTAGGACCCACTCATAAAGCAGGTCACACTTTAGATTTAATATTATCCTTCGGATTAAGTATAGGAAATATAATCACAATTCCACAGTCTGAAGGTATCTCAGATCACTACCTTGTCTCGATTAAAGCGTGTCATAGTAATAATGTATGCACAGCACCGAGCTACCGCCTTAAACGTACATTTACATCAAATACCACACAGAGCTTTATCAATGATCTTCCAGAGTTATCAACCTTGATTGGATCGCCATCTGACTTCACAGAACTCGAACAGGCGAATGAATATCTAGAGTCAGCACTTCGTTATAGCTTAGATAATGTAGCTCCAGTTAAAAGGAAAATGATTAGAGATAAGAAACTCGCTCCTTGGTATAATGACCACACACGTGCTTTAAAACAAACCGCTTGAAAATTTGAACGTAAATGGCGCCAAACTAAATTGTTAGTATTCCAAATAGCTTGGAAGGAGAGCATCCTGAACTATAAAAAAGCTCTCAGTGATGCTAGATCAACGTATCTCTCCACTCTTATAGAAAATAAAAACAACCCGAGATTTTTATTTAATACCGTAGCTAAATTAACTAAAAACAAGACCACTGCAGAAATCTCCACAACAACATCATGCAGTAGTGAGGATTTCATGAACTTTTTCAATAACAAAATCATAAATATTAGGCAAAAAATTCAGGCTTTGAAACCAGACAATTTAAATAATTCAGATGAACTAACCACATCACATCAGAACTTAGAATACTTTACTCCCCTTGAAGCGAGGGAACTAATTTCACTCATCTCTTCTTCAAAATCGTCAACCTGTATATTAGATCCTATACCAACACATTTTCTCAAACAGATAGTACCAGCAATAATAGAACCCCTGTTGAAAGTAATTAACTGTTCACTCAGTAGTGGGTATGTCCTCAAATCCTTTAAATTAGCCGTTATTAAACCGCTAATCAAGAAACCTGACCTTGACCCCAGTCAGCTTTCTAATTACAGGCCGATATCAAACCTTCCCTTTATCTCCAAGATTCTGGAAAAGGTAGTATCACAGCAGCTATGTTCACATCTACACAGAAATAGCATAAATGAACTGTATCAGTCAGGATTTAGGCCTCATCATAGCACAGAGACAGCACTTGTTAAAGTAGTAAACGACCTCCTATTGACCTCTGATCAGGGTTGCGTCACTATACTTGTGTTACTGGACCTCAGTGCAGCTTTTGACACCATTGATCATAGTATTCTCCTTCACAGATTAGAAAAGGTAGTAGGAATTAAGGGAACTGCCCTCTTGTGGCTCAGATCCTATTTGACTGATCGTTATCAGTTTGTAGATTTAGATGGTGACCATTCCTCATGTTCTCAAGTGGAGTTTGGTGTTCCACAGGGTTCAGTTTTAGGCCCACTGCTTTTTTCCCTTTACATGCTTCCTCTGGGCACCATAATTCGTAAACATGGTATTAGTTTTCATTGTTATGCTGATGACACACAATTATATGTCTCAACAAAACCAGATGAGAAAAACCAGTTTGCTAAAATTGAGCAGTGTGTGCAGGACATAAGAGATTGGATGTTAATTAATTTTCTTCTGCTTAATCCTGATAAGACAGAAGTTCTGGTCATAGGACCACAAGTAGCTAGAAGTAAGCTTTCTGATCACACTGTAACTTTAGAAGGCCTTTCTGTTCTATCAAATGCAACAGTAAAAGACCTTGGTGTGATTATAGATTCCAGCCTTTTGTTTGAAGCTCATGTAGATAATATCACCAGGATAGCTTTTGTTCACCTTAGAAATATTGCCAAGATTAAAAACATATTGTCACTAAATGATGCAGAAAAACTAGTTCATGCTTTTATCACGTCTAGGTTGGACTATTGTAACGCCTTACTCTCTGGTTGTTCAACTAGGTGTATAAACAAGCTTCAGTTAGTACAGAATGCAGCAGCGAGAGTCCTCACTAAAACCAGAAGATACGAGCACATCACCCCTATCTTATCTACACTGCATTGGCTCCCTGTGAAATTTCGCATCGATTTTAAGATACTACTTTTGACATTTAAAGCACTAAATGGTCTCGCACCACAGTATTTGAATGAACTGCTAGTGTCTTACGATCCGCCACGCCTACTTCGATCAAAGAATGCAGGCTGCCTGTCAGTACCACGTATTATTAAAACTACAGCAGGGGGCAGATCTTTTTCTTACAAAGCCCGAACGTTATGGAATAGTCTTCCTATTAATGTCCGGGACTCGGACACAGTCTCAGTGTTTAAGTCTAGGCTAAAAACCTATTTATTTAGCCAAGCATTTTTGTAAATAGATTAACCTTAGGTAAAGGAGCAGATCTGGGGGACTCATGGACGTAGAGTATTCTGGTAAACTGGTATGTTTAGATGCTGTCTTCCCCACTCTCATTGATCACTCAGGTTTGTTGACGGTGAGGTGATTGGTTGCTTTACATCACAGGGAGCCCTCATGTCTGTGTTTCCTTCTGGCTCTCTCTTTTAGTTATGCTGTTATAGTTAGTCCTGCCGGAGTCCCTGCTTGCACTTTGCACTAAATATACATTCACCTTATACATGTTGACTGTGACCATACCTAACTGCCATCTCTCCTTATTTTCTGTTCTCTCCTCTTCTGCTCTCTCCTTTCCCTCTCTCTGTCTCTCTGTCGAGCTATACATGTCACTCCTGAGTTGCCAGTGATCCAGACCCCTCTGCCCTCTGGACCCGTCTAACCAGTCCTGGAGTCCTGCTTCTGGTTGGAGATCTCGTCGCATGGATGCCCCGTGTGGTCTGCCTGGATTCGTGTGGTGGCTGGGGATGGTTTCCATGAAGACTGTCCTGTCATCGATTGATACTCTGGGGACCTGTGACTTCAGTTGTTCGATAGCTCAGGACTGGAATCTCCTACAGTCTACCTGAGCCTCCAGGGACAAACTGGACTCCTTTTAATTTTAATTTTAAACACATCTCCTGTTATACTGAACTTCCAGTCTTACACATTATTATGCTGATCAATCCCTGCTATCCGTTATCACCCAGATGAGGATGGGTTCCCTGTTGAGTCTGGTTCCTCTCAAGGTTTCTTCCTATTACCATTTCAGGGAGTTTTTCCTTGCCACCGTCGCCCTCGGCTTACTCATCAGGGACAATCTTATCATTTTGATTCATACACATTGCATACAAACTTATTTCTTTTATTGTGTAAAGCTGCTTTGCGACAATGTCAATTGTTAAAAGCGCTATATAAATAAAATTGACTTGACTTGACTTGACAACACTGTACAGGATACGTGTTATAGAAAATTAACAATGAAATGACAGCTTAAAGCAGCTATAAGGAAGGGATCACAAGAAAAGGCAGATATTCGAACAAAATGTCAATATGCAGATGTATCTAGTAGTACGATTATTGCATACAACATTAGTTTGTCTGGCCTTTAAAACTGCCAGAGTAAGATTATTTTTCCCAGGACAAAACCAAAACGATCATAGTCTTTAATCGTTGCTCTTCAGTTGGTATTTGTCAGCTGGAATCAGACACTGGGCTTACAGACATTGCCGAGTGAAAGGAAAGATTTTCATGTCAGCAGTGTTGATTTGAACTCTGAGTGGATCGAGCGGTGAGCATCGGTGTGGCTTTCTTTAAATTATTCATGTTATAAATGCTCACAAGGATTCCAAGACTTTGCTGTTTCAATCCAGTGGAATCAATCTCTTTGATTGTACACACCACTGAGATCCTTGTACAATACCTGTACTGTACACACTTGTAGTCCACTGTAGATGTTTTTGAAGTACAGATCAATCTCAGCATGCAAGTTTTATTTGTCCAAGGATTTGTAAAAGGATTTAAAAGGGGAAAAAATCCCCCTGTCATTATTACTAAGTGATGGTTTTTATAATTTGATCAATTGCTGTGGTACATGAAGAACTACATTTGAAAATTCAAAGTAATACTGAACCTTTAAAGGGTTGAAAGAACCTTTGACAGAACCAATACGAGTTCCCCTGGAGGGACAAGCTATGAATTTTGCTTCCAAAACATACACACAGCTATAGCATTCTGATTCGGTAGACAGCATGAGCTATAGACAAGAGGGAGGCGTCTCCGCGGTTTGTTTGCTTATAATTTGATAGGCCACATAATTAGTCTATTTGACTGGGGCTTGAGAGATGCTGTCAAACAACAAGAAAATAAAAATACAAAAGCTGAATTAAACATTAACTGACTGATTTCGATTGTAAACCTGTTTGATTATGCTGCTCTATTTATAATCACTAATAAAGTCGTAAAAAAACAACAGAAAAAAGGAGTGAAAAGTTTAAAAGTTTGTGATGTGGCACCACAGCATGTGTCCTGTAATATATATTTTTTCTTTACTCTTTAAGGATTCAGAGGATTCACTGTACCCTCAAATTGAGACCCGCAGCCATCGTTTGTACCACAGATTTTCAAATCAGGCTGTTAACATGGTCCTTTAACAGCTACATGGTCCTGCTGGGATGCTGCCAGTGACCCATGACTAGATGTTTTGCATGTGTGTGTGTGTGGTGGGGGTCTGGGGGAGGAGACGTCAATAAACACAGTGCTTGTTTGACAGTGTTAAACTGCTCAAGTGGAACTAATGTGGACACGCGGAAAGGGAGCAGACAGGCCTTTTACTGCTATATTAATTAAACCTGTACTCAACACCAGACCCAGAGCCGGAGAGAGGCGTCAGGGGAGTGTGGATATGGGTGTGTGTATATATTATGTACATAGGTCATGCTAATATGTCAGCTTGAAAAATAAGCAGACACATTAGTGTTTAGGGCCGAGGACTGATGGGAAGCTGCTTATGTGGGTTGCTCTGATGGGACACCATACAGAAAAGGGGGGGGGGGGGTCTATGAACAATTCCTGGTGCTGAAAAGCCTGTGCTTGATTTTGGGTTAAAAGTGTGTTCTTTAAATTAGAAAGCCAGCCCTTCAATTGTGTTAAAAACCTGCTGAACGTACATTTAAAGTCAAAGTAACCTAAACATTTTGCGATTTTACCCGAAGCTACAAAGCTTTATGGCCAAAGGCTTGTGTCTCATCTGACCATCTCATCCAAATGTGGCTGAAATAACACCATTGTAATGAACTGGAATACCAGGTGAACCCCAGACTTCCTCTGTACAGCCACGTTCCAAAATCTAGAGGAATCTTCCTTCCCAGAAGAGTCAAGATTATTAAAGGGAATTAAATCTGAAGTGTTCAAATTCCAGACATGAGGACGCTGTTTAGATTGTGTTCGCAAACTTTCAGCCATATAGTGTAACTCAAAGTTTAGAAAAATGCACACTGCCCCTGTTTCGGTGTTTTCTCCAAAGCCCTAGCTCAAAAATAAGGTTAAAACACTTGAACAGTAGTACAAGAGCAAAAGCATGAAATGTGAATGTGGTAAGCTACATGATTGACAGCAAAGCAGAGACGCTTCCATGTCCTAACTAGTCAGACGTCGGTTTTTCACACTATGTTTTTTCCTGCATTAACAGAACCTGAGTGAGGGGCATCGGGACCAGAGTGTTTCCTGTGAGCGGATATTTTATTAACAGTTCCTGGAAATATTTTATCGCAAACCTTCTGTTTTCTTTTTAAATCACTGACCGCACCTTTAAACCAGAAACTCAGTAGGCTTCTGTATTTTATTAATTTATTAATTCTTTATTTTCTGCAGCAACAGTGCAAACAACTTGGCATGTGTGTGTGTGTGTGTTTTTGCTTGCTTGTTTTTTTTTGTGCATTGTATTATTTCAGAGCATGAAGAATTTATAATGAGTATTTTTGTTTTTGGTTTTTTTTTTAATAGAAAAAAATCATACCGGAAATAACTACTATGCAAAGCTATTAGAATGAATATTTATGAGTCTTGTTATGAAATATTCATAAAGTTGGTTTAAAAAAACAAGGAGAGAAAATGGGGGAATGGGATCCGAGTGAGAAGTCACTGGGATGGAGGGAGGGAGGGATTGGGCTACTGTCTTGACTTTTTCTGTGAGAGTTTCTGACAAAAATCGAATCAAATGTCTGACATCTATTAAGAAAAGCACCCGCAGTGTCCTCCTACCAGCGGCCCTTTTTAACTTTCCCTCCTTCTTTGCCTGTGGTGATGTTTCTTACATTCACCTGATCCCCCCCCCTCTCTCTCTCGCTCTTTCTCACTCTGTCTCACCCTCATCTCCGTCTTTCTTTTTTACTTCCTTCTCCGTTCCATCTACCCAAATAAGGAAATTAATGAGGGATAGATTCTTTACCGACTGCCCCCGCAATGTTTACCACTGATGAAATTATAATGCGGCCTCTGCTGTATTATTTATAAGCCAATTAGAGGAAGTGTTACTTGATTTGATGGGGAGCCGACACACAAAGTACATTTAACTAATACAGCGCAATAGAGTAGCGCCAGGAAAGAGATACGGACGGAGGGGAGGGGAGGGGGAGACAGGGAGAGGAAGAGGAGGACAGCCGAGCCTGCCGAGTCCTTGCCGTGCTCTAGGATTACGTGCCTAATTGCCCTGCTTTATCTGTCTGTCACGGAGAGCCATGCATATTTCAGTGCTCCCAAACACTTTGATTGTTTGCACTCGTGTTGCGGCTGTAACAAGTAGAGCACTGGCCAAAGTGGAGTGTAGTTAAAGACTGACAGAGAGCGAGGGAGAGGTGGGAGAGGGAGGAGGCCGGAGGGAGTGAGGGGACGCACGCCTCGGACGCGATGAAATATGATTAGAATGGAAAGAGATGAGAGAAGTTGTGGGGGACTAATGAGTGCAAAACTCTTAGTCTACGCCTCCAATTACAGCAACAGGCGCGAGAATGACTCCTTCGAGAGTGGACTTGAGAAAAGACAAAAGGAAACCAGGCTGTAGAAACAGGGGGTAAAAAAATTAACAATGAGCAGTTCTCGGTTAAACAACAGGAGAAAGGCACATAAAATCTAATTCGACAAACAATAAAGGGAAATGTAAGAAAGGAAATGAAAACAAATATGAAAAGAATATGACCATGTGACACTGTGCAATGTATTTTCAGCATCCTTAGTAACTGCCTGCTTAGTACTAAGGTAGTGTAATTTACAATAGTATATCTGTTTATATGTTGAAAAAAGTTGGAAGATATTATGCAAATGGACAAAAACTAGACCAAAGAACCGCCTAATCAGGATTAAATAATAATAATAATAATAATAAAATAATAATAATAATAATGTCAAGCTGAGGACACAATGTGCACCAAAAAATTAATCTATGGCAATGCCACCTTATATTTAGACCACTAAATAGATCCAGATCCAGACATTAACATTAACCCTCATTGTTTTAAAGATCTTTTTATTAGACTTTATTATTTCTGAGGAACCCAAGGACTGCGTTTTAAACATGCAATTCTTTTACCCATAAGGTAAAACATGCATAATAAATATACAGTTTCTTGCATGATTTGTTTCAAAACCCTTCAAATCTTTATGACCCATTTTTATGATCCTGTTCACTGTATTGCATACTGTTTCAGAAAGAATAATGCTGGAGAGGAGACAGTGCCTAGACCCATCCTTCATCCTCCATCCTCCCCACGATCCGCATTTGAAAGCCGATCAGACATTTATGCAAAGGAGGGAAATTGGAGCAAAGGCATCTTCAATTATCTGATGAGGCAAGTTTATCGGACTGGGTTTCTCTTTCCTTTTTTTTTCTGCTCCGGGATCAAATAGCGGCTCTTTACATAACAAAAGAGCTTCCTGCCTGACCCGCTTCACTGAGCCTACCTTCAGATGCGGCTAGTCTCTTCCTCAGACAAGGTTGACGGGTTTTTTGTTACTGAAAGACACTAACCTGAATTAAAAACATAAACTAACTCACTGAACTTGCACTTGTTACGCTTTTAGAGCTTGTCAACATGCGATAATGTCCATTTCTTGTTTCTAAAAATCCATGTGCTGTATCATCACCTCTTTTATTTATTCATCGCTTTTAAAGCCTGTGTAATAGGATAGCTGTTAATTAATATAACTGTCAGGTAAAAGGCTGCTGTCGGACCATCACCGATCCATCAGTAACATTAGCTCGGGCCTTCAACTCGCGCTAGGCCTCAAACCCTGTCCCTGCTGCTCAATTAAGCTAATGCTATGTAAATGAGGTCTCCAGCCATTAGCTCCCACTTTAGGCCCTGTTAATGGCATAATTGGGCCAATCCGAAGGGCAATTAATATGGCAGCTCTGGACTCACCTTCTCTCATCTGTAAATATGCTCCAGTTATTGCAGGGTTACAGGTCAACAGCAAAGTATCCAAGCATCGTTTGTCCCATATGTTAGAGTACTTTTTGATTCCAAACTGAATTATAGGACAACTTTTTCCTAAACAAGCAAGATATTAATTGTTTATTTTGTTAATAATATAAATATTCTTTCTTACAGAAAAATGTTATTGTTAGTGCCATTTCAAGCAGTTTTCAATTACGCATATACGCATATATAACCTCTTAACATCATAATCCACATCGCAAAGAAGTAGTACTCACTCAGTCTCTATACCGCTTATCTTGTACAGGGTCACGGGAGGCCTGGAGCCCATCTCAGGGACTCCGGGCACAAGATGGGGTACTCCTTGGACAGGTGTACACACTCACTTAAACACTATGGGCAATTTACACTGTAATCTGACTGTTTTAGGACTATGAGGAAACCCATGGGAACATGTATTCTCCACATACACAAACCCAAGGCAGGAATCGAACCCCCAACCCTGGAGGTGTGTGGCCACAGTGACAACCACTACACCACCGTACTGCCAAGCAATCAGAATGTGCTGCATCTAGTGGTTGGGTTTGGGTATTGGCTGGGAATCGAACATGGGAACCTGGCAGGTGAAAAGTCGACCTCTGGGCTACCAGTTGATGTATTACTTCTATTAGTTAATTAATTATGCATTGCTCTGTATTAGAACTTTATGTGAAATATAGCTGATATTGTTTTGTTATTGTAATGTAAAATTGTCGTAAGTTTTACAGAGCATTTTTGGATTTAACCCTTTTAGAGGAATTTATGAATGTGTCTATGAATGTGTAGGATGCTGCAAAAATGGTAACTTGCAAAATGGTTTTGTGACATTCCTGAAGATCTCAATGGCGCATCTGAGTTGGTATTCACATGGCATCACAAAATTTTAGAGCCAATCATGTTGCAGTATGCAAATGCAGGATATGCAACACCAGTTAACTGCCTTAAGGGAGACGTACAGTATATATGTACACTTTTATGGGGTTTCTCTAAAAAGGTTTCTCAATGATTCTCACTTTTCTCAGAGGGGTTCTTTTTTTTAAAGGTGTAAATGTGTTTGTTTTCGTAGAATTTCAAAATGTGCATAGTAAGCACAATAAGAATAACAATGAGAATCCTAGAAAAGGTATAGCTGTTACTTTGCTTTTTTTGTTTCTTAATGGCATTTTTGTGGAACTCCCGCTTGAATATATATATATATATATATATATATATATATATATATATATATATATATATATATATATATATATATATATAATTTATTATTAAATTTGGCCCTTAAATAAACTTTTATATTATCATCAATATTTTTTTCTGTCATAAAATAATTATTCTGCTGAAGACTCCAGTAAACTTTGCCTGACAGCATGCTTGGAAACCTCTTTTCATCCTTCTCAGAGCAACGTCTCTGAGGGAATTTTAGTAGTCAAGCCTCTCTAAATCTTCCTGTTTCTACAACACAGAGTCGATAAAAATAAATATCCTTCGTGGCACTCTTCTCTCCTCTACTGGCCACCCAAACATCCTCAGGCAATCTTTAATATAATCCTTGTTTCTTTTGCTTTTAAATGGCTTGGATCCAAGGTGCTGTTTAGACAGGGGGAGGAAAAACTAATGTTAACATATGCTGCAAGTGCCAAGAGCCAAGGCCTGGCATCGACCAGCGCAGTGTGTGATTAGGCTAGTGAAGCTAAGCCAATCCCAGACACCGATCGAAGTCGTGCACCTTCCATATGGACGCGGCCCTGCTCACAGCAGCCACGTCCAGCTGCCTCCATTGATTTTTTCCTCAATTATATAATGGTAGCTTTCTGTCGCGGATTTAAGCTAGATCACACATATTGGAGAGACGGGGTCTCCAAAATCAAGCATTTTTTTTCCTGGGCTTAATAGGATTTTTATTGGTAATGGTTTAACAGTCTCTCTAGAGGTCTCCCGCTCTTGTCCTCATGTCTGTGTGTGCACGACTCTGTGACGGTATACGATCCTTAAATTCCATTTGCAGTTGAAGCGGCAAGCCACTCTGTATTTGTTATCATTTCCAAAAGGCAGAAAAAGAAGCACTTACAAAAGGTACAGGTGAACAAAGAGACCACTCTGACTCAAGGCTCTGATTTTGAAGAACAATACACAAGCCTATGTTGTCTTCTAGATATTTTCTTTAGGTGTTGGTTATCTGGGTGAGACTTCTCCAGAAATACGAGTGTCTCGCAGGTGATTCGAAGCACTGCAATTGAATATGGGCAGAAGAGACTGCATGTATACATGTGACCTTTTCGGGGACTGTAAGCTGAGTACAGGTAGAGTTCCTAATCAGGACAGGGCCCGATCAGTGGAAAGACATTAGTGGATCTAGTCTACTGTACCAATAACTGCTTTTACACAAACATCAACTGGATGTATAGCAAACAAATTATCCCAGTAAAAGCTAGATTGAGATTATGAAGGTCATTTGCTCAAGAGTATGCATGCTGAAAAAATGTGCAACCATTACAGATTGCTATATGTTCACAGATGTTATAGTGTTTAATGGTTTGTGGTGCCATGTAACTACTTAATGAAAGTCATTATAATGGAACTTCCATGAATGTGAACTAAAAGGTTTCAGGCATGATATGTTTAAATTGATTCACACATTTAATTATAATATGATTAATTTCAAGATAAAGTGTAATTATACAGGATGTCCAAAAAGTTTCTATACATACCTGAAGTGATAATTAATCCTTTTTGCAAAAGGTAGACAAGATTTCTATTTAAATAATCTAGACATAGATTATTTAAATGGAAATCTTGTCTACCTTGGATGGATCTTGGATGCCAATCCTATAACCTGTGTTGATCCAGCCTTTGCTTTATTTCCACTATGTACAGTACAGGGACTTTTTGGACACTCTGTAGTTATTATCATAGCTACAAAATGTTCCTTACACCATGCTAGCACTAATGAAATACATTGTGTAATATATTATAATTACAAAAATACAGTATAATAAAAAATATATATTTGCTAAAATATACTTTAGCTAAGCAACTCTACGTTGCTCTTACTGTGTATAAGCTTCTGTATAAAGCAGTGATTGGCATTAGCTAAGCATCACTATCTTGCTTGCAAATAATAATAATAATAATAATAATAATAATAATAATAATAATAATAATAATACACTGCCGACCTACAAATAAAGTCGCCATTTCAGAAGGATCAAATTATTGGGCTGCATCAAGCAAAACAACTAAGAAGATTTTAAATTACTGGGACTGGGTTAAGAACTCTTTAACACTTTATGAAAATTTGGAAGGATAGTGCTGAACCATCAACTTTATGTACGAAACTAATGCAATGCATAAAGAAATGCAAAAAATATGCATGAAGAAAAACTTTTGTCATAACAAATCATGAATGAATATGACTACATGAAAGACCACATGCTAGTGCTTCAATTTGTATTTGGACTTCGGAGCAGTAGAAAACGGTCATGTGATTTGAGGAGTTCAGATTAAGGCTAATTCCAGAGCGATGAGTGCGTCAGTGTAAGAAAGGAAGAGCATGATCAATGCTCCCATCATGCATAGTGTCCACTGTACAAGCCTCTGGAGGCAGTGTTATGATCTTGTGTTGCTAGCTGATGACCTGAATGTACTGAGTGACCAGGTTATCACATCTACAGTATGAAGGTTTTCTTCGCTGATGGAACGGACATTTTCTAAATTGTACAGAATAAGCTCGCTGACTAGTGTTCTATAAATGAACAGCTTAAATTGTTAGTGAGTACGTAAGGGTAAACAGAAAGAGCTAAATATAAATAGATTCATAAATTAAATTATTATATAAAGCTAGCATTATACCAAGAGGAGTTGTTATTGGAATAAACAACTAAAATGACCACATCAGCCTCAAACCCATGACCATAGATTACTTTATCTAAACCAGCGATGTCGTAAACTTTAAGGACAAATGCCACAGCTATGAATTTTCTGTAAATCCCAACCCTTAGCATTTTGGTGTCTCCTCATTATCTAAATACATATTTAGTTATGTCAAATTTTTGCATCTTCTCTTGACTGTTAGAATGTTTTCTTGAGAGATTTAGAGGAAATACCAGAGGTATGTGAATACTCTCAAACTGCTCAGTGTTGGCTGCTGAGCTACTACGCTAGGGTAGTATGTCAGAATATTGAAAAAAAAAAAAAACTAAAATAGCATGTGATTTAAATGTACTTTTTGGACACACTGTAGTTATTATCTAAGCTTCAGAATGTTGCTTAGCATTAATGAAATAAATTGTGTAATATAGTATTTTTTTTTTAAATACATTAAAGTTAAAAGCCTAGTAAATTATTTATTAAAATATACTTTAGGTAAGCAACTTTACCCTGCTCTTATAGTATACACACGAGGACAAAATTGTTGGTACCCTTCGGTCAATGAAAGAAAAACTCACAATGGTCACATAAATAACTTTAATCTGACAAAAGTAATAATTTTAAAAAAAATTCTATGAATGTTAACCAATGAAAGTCAGACATTGCTTTTCAACCATGCTTCAACAGAATTATTTAAAAAAAGATACTCATGGAACAGGCCTGGACAAAAATGATGGTACCCCTAGAAAATACTGAAAATAATGTGACCAAAGGAACATGTTAATTCAAGGTGTGTCCACTAATTAGCATCACAGGTGTCTACAATCTTGTAATCAGTCAGTGGGCCTATATATAGGGCTCCAGGTAGTCACTGTGTTGTTTGGTGACATGGTGTGTACCACACTCAACATGGACCAGAGGAAGCGAAGGAAAGAGTTGTCTCAGGAGATTCGAAAGAAAATTATAGACAAGCATGTTAAAGGTAAAGGCTATAAGACCATCTCCAAGCAGCTAGATGTTTCTGTGACTACAGTTGCACATATTATTCAGAAATGTAAGATCCATGGGACTGTAGCCAACCTCCCTGGACGTGGCCGCAGGAGGAAAACTGATGACAAATCAAAGAGACGGATAATCCGAATGGTAACAAAAGAGCCCAGAAAGACTTCTAAAGAGATCCAAGGTGAACTTCATGCTCAAGGAACATCAGTGTCAGATCGCACCATCCGTCGTTGTTTGAGCCAAAGTGGACTACATGGGAGACGACCAAGGAGGACACCATTGTTGAAAACAAATCATAAAAAAGCCAGACTGGAATATGCCAAACTACATGTTGACAAACCACAAAGCTTCTGGGAGAATGTCCTATGGACAGATGAGACAAAAATGGAACTTTTTGCCAAGGCACATCAGCTCTATGTTCACAGATGGAAAAATGAAGCATATCAAGAAAAGAACACTGTCCCTACTGTGAAACATGGAGGAGGCTCTGTTATGTTCGGGGGCTGCTTTGCTGCATCTGGCACAGGGTGTCTTGAATCTGTGCAGGGTACAATGAAATCTCAAGACTGTCAAGGGATTCTAGAGAGAAATGTACTGGCCAGTGTCAGAAAGCTGGGTCTCAGTCGCAGGTCATGGGTCTTGCAACAGGACAATGACCCAAAACACACAGCTAAAAACACCCAAAAATGGCTAAGAGGAAAACATTGGACTATTCTAAAGTGGCCTTCTATGAGCCCTGACCTCAATCCTATTGAGCATCTTTGGAAGGAGCTGAAACATGCTGTCTGAAAAAGGCACCCTTCAAACCGGAAACAACTGGAGCAGCTTGCTCATGAGGAGTGGGCCAAAATACCTGCAGAGAGGTGCAGAAGTCTCATTGACAGTTACAGGAATCGTTTGATTGCAGTAAATGCCTCAAAAGGTTGTGCAACAAACTAAAAAGTTAGGGGTACCATCATTTTTGTCCAGGCCTGTTCCATGAGTTCACTTTTTTTGAAGCATGGTTGAAAAGCAATGTCTGACTTTCATTGGTTAACATTCATAGAATTCTTATTTATTATTACTTTTGTCAGATTAAAGTTATTTCTGTGACCATTGTCAGTTTTTCTTTCATTGACCGAAGGGTACCAACAATTTTGTCCACGTGTGTATAAGCTTCTGTATGAACAATACTTTGTATACATTAGCTTGACATCACTATCTTGCTTACAAATAATAATAATAATAATAATAATAATAATAATACACTACCTGACCAAAAAATAAAGTTGCCATTTCAGAATCCCAATCCATGGCATTTTGGTGTCTCCTTATTATTTCCGATCACACATCTAAATACATATTCAGTTAATGTTATGTCAAATGGTTACATGTTTTCTTAACTTTTAGCATGTTTTCTTGAGAGATTTTTAAAGTTTTAAATGAATTACCAGAGGTAAATGGATAGAGAACCTGGTCAGTGTTGACTGCTGAGGTCCTTCGCTAGTGCAGCATGTCAGAATATTGCCTAAAATATTAGTTATTAGTTAAGTGCCAATCGTAGATATGTAAACTCAAATAGTTTTCAACAGATCACGTTAACTTGAGTATAGAGAATTTTCTCAGTCACTTCATTTACTCAAGTGAAATATTACCACGATCCTTTTACTCAAGTCATTGTGTTTTGTACTCTTTCCACGAATGCAGCACAGTAACAGTTCTGAGACCCAACACTATCAGATAAATGATCCCCCTTAACAAACAAGCCCTGGGCAAAAAAACAACCTGAAGTCAATGCAAACCAGGTTCATGGGCACACTGACCAACACGGTCAGTTCACGCACACAGTCTCGACCTCATTTCTCCTTTCATCTCCACTCATCAGCCAAAGCAGTGTCATTATCAGCACCTGCCATCAGACACCCTGCTGGCCACAAGATGCCTGATGGACAACAGGAGCGGAGGAGAGGAGCAGAGCAGGAGCGGCTCACGCTGTAACCGGAGAAGTGATGTTAATCTTGCGGAGCACGGGGCATTTGGGGGATAATTGTAGCGCTACACAGCTAGAGTGATGATGCCACAGATCCGGAGGAGTTAAGCCCAAGATTTATGTTCACTACTTCTCATTCTAGTCTTTTTTATTTCATTCCAGGGGCCATATGAATATTCCCTGGCACGTATAAGCCCACGGCAGCGCAGGGCAGTGGGGAAGGATCGGCAGCGTAGCTTTAGCTCAAGTAATGAGGCCTAATCCCCTGCTGACTGGGTCCTGTTTAAACAGCTCCTGCCTGAGCCACCCAGTAATCGAATAATTAACCTTGGTGCCCTCTTCTGCGTACCTGCTCTTCCACTAACACACCAACTACCCTGCCTCCAACCTCCACCAGCAGGCATAGGAAGGGAGGGAGGATCGATAAATAGAAGATGGCAAAACAGTCAATGGAATTTCATTGGCGTATAAATGGGAATAGAGCAAGAACCATGGCGGAAATTGCCGCTTCTGTGTGTGGTTAGCCAAGACTTACTGGTGGCATACATTAAACATTTCAGACCAGTTCTGTCTTTGGTATAAGACTTTGCAAAATGGCATAATATACACCAATTACAGGCAGTTCTCTAGACTTCTGGCAAGGCATGTATCCAAAGTGTATCCGAAGAAGACAACCTGAACATTATTTATGTCTCCACTAACTTTGAATTACATGCACATCAGGACAACTGGTAATGCTCTGCACTGGGTGAATTATTGAACTTGTACTGTATTATGCAGGCTTAACGGGGAAGGACATGGAGCAAGGTGCGCTGGAACAACTGTTAACAATGTCTGTGCTGTTGTAACACTGTGTAACTACCGAACTGACCTTGTCGACAGCAAAAAGACAGGTGCTGTTTTTTGGTACTTGTGTCCTGCTCCTACGTTCTGCTCAAGTCTAGAAGAGCTGTATAGTCTGTCAAAATGAGGCCCAACTCTTTAACTGCATGGTGTTATGGGAAAATAATCAACTGTGGGGATGGAGACTTTTTTTTTTTTCCTTCATGTGTCCTGGAGTGTTTTATACTACGCAACATTTACCTTCAGAACAAGAAAGAAAAAGGGGGGGGGGGGGGGAACGCTTTATAATGGAAAGGAATGTCATAATTATAACCATATCAGATACAGTCTTATGCAAAGGTTTAGGGACCCCTTAAATAACAGATTTTTGTGATTTTTTAATTGAAAAGATGTTAACACAGTCTCTCTTGGAAATGGAAAAAATGCACAATATTTTCAGCAAACATTAGTGCATAGTTACTTCTTATGTCATAAATAGAACAAAGATTTTAAAAAAATAAAAACATTATTGTGGCATTGTGCAAAAGTTTGGCCACCCTATATAATCAGTACTTAGTAACACCTCCTCTGGAAGATATCGCAGCTTGTAAACGCTTTTTATATCCAGCTAAAAGTCTTTCGATTCTTGTACTTGGGATTTTCTCCCATTCTTCTTTGCAAAAGGCTTCTAGTTCTGTAATATTCTTTGGTCGTCTTGCATGCACAGCTTTTTTATGATCTACCCACAGAATTTCAATGATGTTTAAATCAAGGGACTGTGATGGCCGTTCCAAAACCTTCAGCTTGCGTCTCTTGAGGTATTCCATAGTAGATTTTGAGGTCTGTTTAGGATCATTGTCCTGTTGTAAAAGCCTTCCTCTTTTCAGTTTCAGCTTTTTTACAGATGGTGTGATGTTTGCTTCCAGAATTTGCTGGTATTTAGTGTAATCCATTCTTCCCTCCACTTGTGCAATGTTTCCTGTGCCACTGGCTGCAACACAACCCAAAAGCATGATAGATCCACTAATAGTTGGCAAGGTGTTCTTTTCATGAAATGCTGCTCCTTTTTTCGTCCAAACATGCCTTTGCCTTGGTCAAAGAGATATATTTTAATTTCATCAGTTCCGAAACACATCAGGCCTCTGTAGATGTTTTGTTGCATACCTCTGACGTTGGATTTTATGATGGCGACGCAAGTAAGGCTTTCTTCTGCTGACTCTTCCGTGAAGGTCTTGTGGAACGATGCACCTCCACTCCTGAGTCTGCTAAATCTTCCTACAGGTTTTTGCAGTCAAATGGGGGTTTTGATTTGTCTTTCTGATCAGCATACGAGCAGTTCTTTCCAAGAGTTTTCTTGGTCTTCCAGATCTAATCTTGACCTCCACAGTTCCCCTGAACTGCCATCTCCTGATTACATTCTCACTGTGGAAACTGCAAGCTGACAACGCTTTGCTATCTTCTTGTAGCCTTCTCCTGCATTGTGGGCATCAATAACTTTCATAACCCATGGTTGTTGAGTGTCTGCAAGAGTGTGCACAAGGTTTGAAGAGTCAAAGTATTTGTAAAGCTTTGAAATTGGCATTTACTAATGACAGCTGTTGCCATCCATCAGATCTAATGAGCTGATTAAACCTTGTAAAAAGAGTCTGAGACTCTGGAACTCTTAGGATGCCCAAACTTTTGATTTTTTTTTTTTATTTGTGCCCCAACTATTGTGAATTTTTTTTCCATTTCCAAGAGAGACTGTGTTAACATCTTTTCAATTAAAATCTGTTATTTATCAAGGGGCGCCTAAACTTTTGCATAATACTGTACACCTAATTTTGAGTAATGTCACTGAAACTAGCTTGTTAACATCAGGGTATTTAGATAATGTGACTTTAACAAACACAGCTGCAAAAACAACCTATGAAGAAAAACTGGTAAAGTAGACTTTTTTATTTCATATTGCATTATTTTTAATATGTATGCATACTCTACAATACTCAAATCTGATGGCCACAAGATGTTAATAAATTTTCATTATAAGCCCCTCAGACAATAGTTTATATCTAATGCACTCATTTAATCTGATAATATATTTAATATAATTTCTATGCTAAAAATCTAAACCTAATAATAGAAAGATGTGACTTGGTGGTTAGCACTGTCGCCTTGAACCTCCAGGGTGCAGGTTCGATTCGCGGCCAGGCTTGATTCCCGTCTCTGTGTGCATGTTTGCTCTTGCTTGGTGGGTTTCCTCTGGGTACGCCGGTTTCTTCCTACAGTCCAAAAATATGCAGATTAGGTTAATTGGTTTTCCCAAAATTGCATATAGCACGCGGGTGTGTACAGTATGTGTGTGCCCTGCCTCCAGGGTGTACCTGCCTCATGCTCTAAGTCTCCGGCAATAGACTCCAGGTCCCCTGCGAGCCTATTCACAGGCTAAAGCAGTATAGACTATGAGTGAGAAAGAGTGTTTGTTTCTTAACAATTAGGGAAGAAGTCTTCAGTTTTAGCATTTTTTTAACATTAAGAAGAATTCCCAGCAACATAAAGACTTCAGGACAGATTATTTTGTGTTTTTATGGTTTTCCAGCAACTTAACAAGCAACTTTTACATTCATGTTATATGAAACAAACAGGTTTTGCAGATTCTACACAACACTAATTACAACACAATAGGGTTTGTGAAGAGGTTTCACATTAGGATGCATCACAACACCCTGTTGTTGATTACTTCCCCATAACTGCACAGCCTGCTGTATATAGTGATTTTATTCCTTACACAAACAGTAGCATTGACTTTAAGACGAGAAGTAAGTTGATGTCTTTCAGTGGATTTTGAATTGTTTTTTTTTTTAATTGAAATAACCAGCTCTAACTTTGCTCATGATTGAGATATGTAAGCAGAAAAGAATAGCATATTTAAGTTCAAGAAAGCCTGTAGCTATTGAATAACCACCAAAAGAGTTGTCTTTTTCAAAAAAGAAAAAAGTTTAAAAATATTAATGTTGATGTGCTTTGCTCCGGGTGCATGAGCCAGATTGACTACGGCACTTAAAACGCACAGCCTCCAAACATATGTCTTTTCCTTTCCTGCTACAGGTCAATCAGTTCAGACGGAGACTGCGTTGTACAGTAGCAATCTACTGATCTGATCTTCAGCGCATCACACACGCCACTTTCCCTGTGTGTTTGTGCGCATCGCTAACACAAAAGCGCGATCAAAAAGCACACGATCAACACGTGCCGAAGCGTCTCATTGTCTTCCTCTTCCTCAGAAAGACAGAAGAAAGAGGGGTGTGTTGTGTGTATGTGTGTATGTGCGTGTGTGAGTGTGTGTGTGTTTGAAACATCAGCCGGCACCCATTAGGCCTAGATGAAATGCTGTCATACGTGGCGGGGTGAATGGTTTGTGTCATTAAGCAGCAAAAGCAAACAGCGAAAGGCGTTCTGAGACGCCGGCGTCTCGTTCTGACAGAGGAACAGGAAGATTAAGGCACGTTCAGAGTCTCTCGTCTGTCAGAACTTCAAAGCCGGCGCAGACGTTTCTTGTTTCCGCAGGTGCAGCAGCCAAACCGCACAAGCTCGCCTGCCGCTGTGGCTGTCAGGGCCCACCTGACACCCCCTTCATCAGGTGCGCGGCGCTTTAATGCCAACAGAGATAAATAAATCAACATTCACTGCTGAGCTACAACACCGCCACCTACCTTGGAAGGGTGTTATAGGAAATGCTCGTGATGTTCAAGATGCTCAGGATGCGAATGATTCACAATGTACTCTTTATAATTTAGAGCTAGGCATCTAATATCATGCATCCTAACCATACAAGAAACCAACTAGACATTCATTAATTACAGGTTTGTGATCTGATTTCACATTAAGTTCTTATAGTAAATAGATATACAGTATTATAGAAAGTTGTATCAAAAAAGCAAAATAGATCTGCTGATGCAAGGTTTTTTTTCTTCCAGGTGAGCATGTGGAGACAGACAGAAGATAATAGAAAGCAAAAAAAAGAAGATAATTGAGATCTGACAGGATGACATATATAGCAGACGGACCAGCATGGGCCTGTTCAGACCGATTTCCTTTCTTCTGCTTATCACAGACACACACACACACACACACACACACACACATAGTCTACACAAGGCTGTACAGTTATATACAGAAAAGAAAAGACTTTAGACTGCACTTTATATTTCAAATGAAAAAAGAAGCAAATGACAAATAGGATGGGAGGTTAGAAAATGAAACAACATGCAACATCATGAACTCCGTTAAGTCTGCTGAAGGTGAACAGACAACAGACGCATCTCTGAATATTTCAGCTCTATTGATTCTCTCTTGGTTGATTTTTTTTTTCATTCATTCATTTCAGAAACTCCGTGTGCAGAGGAAGACAGAAATCTGTTTAGATTTGAAGCCATATTCTGTATTTGTTAGATTTTGCCTGAACGGCTGCCTCGCACAATGAGACCAGTGACTTTCAGAATGCTAAAGTAGCCAGATTCAGCTTTAAAAAGCAGCATGAATGGATTCTGATGACAGTATTGAAAAGAGCTATGGATCAAAATTGTGACTATAGATTCATAAGTAAAAAAAAAAAAAGAAGAAGAAAAAAAAGAAAGAGCAAAAGGAAAATATATTGAGGAGAACAGATCAGAAAGATAAAGAGAAAGGAAGAGGGGGCACGTGGTGAATGGGGGGAAACAGAAAAATTCATTTATTTCCTATAAAGAAAGTGTGGCAGACCCAGGGGGTCCCTGTAACTTGTGAAAAATTAAAAGAGACGGATTCAAACTGTCCAATTTCCACATCAAACAAACCTTGGCGCTTTCCTCCTGGAGAGAGCGCATTGCACACTGCGCACCACAAAATCCAACAAAGATGCCCCCCTGCTCATGCTCATCCTCACTCCATACCACCAACACATATTTTTCTTTGCTTTTTTTTTTTACTCTCACACTATCTTCTATTTCCTTAATAATCCCACCCTCTAATTCCCTTAAGCACTGTACTGGTTACACTATCCAGTGTCTCTCCCCTGTCTAATTATACCCTTGTGAGTCTATTAATCAACTTGTGAATTATTTACGAAGGAGAGATCTTCTGCCTGTAACTGGCTTTGACACGGGGAAGCGGGGGGGGGGGGGGGGGGGGGGGCAGAGAATGAAGGTAAAGACAAGATGAGTGGGGAAGGGTTTGAGAAAACCAAAAGAGAGAGAGAGAGAGAGAGAGAGAGAGAGAGAGAGAGAGAATTATGGGATGAGGGTCTGTGCCTCCTGGCAGGTCCCCAAGAACTAAAAAACTGCAGAGGCGAGACAGACCTCAGTCACAACACACATCATGTTTACTTTTTTTATTTCCAACCCTTCTGTTTTTTTTATGACAAACATTAATTCATGAATATATGTAGCAATACAGTAAGGAGTACAGCAGGTGAGGTATATAAGGGAGCATTAAAGAGAGCGAGAGAGAAAAGGGAATAGAAAGAAAATGAAAATCCTATTACAGTATGGAATTTTCACATGCATTTGTGTCCAACTCACCGTGCAGGCATCATGTCGGTAGTTAAGAGAAGTCTTTACAGGCACAGGTTGCTCATAAATAGTGTGCAGAGAAATCATAATGACTCCCATTGCCACCAGTATGTCAGGCCTGTAAGAATTTCTTTAAGTAAGGTCATTATTATTTTGGCTTGTGTTTGGAAAGCTCTGACAGCCCCAAATAGAGTTATTGACACTCTAATGAACAAGGTGGATAAATTTCTTGGAGCATGTAGCATCAGATTTTCGTTCTTTATACAGTAGATGTCTGTGTCTCTGGTGCATTCTGGTGTACGACTAGCATTAAATATGTAATATGTCATGCTACTGTAGTATTTTGCAGCACTGTGTTGAACCCCCTCATCATCAAAGCTTGGGGGAAAGCTTTTACATCATTCTGTCATTGTGTTTTTCCCTTTTTATTTATCTCCTTGTCTTATTATAATACTGACATACTAATATTAGTCATGCATGGGTGTATTTATTGGATCAAAAGATGGTGTAATGACAAACTTTTTGTCGATCAAAACAATATGGATAATTACACATAAAGACATTATACTGTACAATGTTTGATTAGGACTAAGTTATCATAAAACCAAAGCCTATTTAATCGTTGTTAATTTAGCATTTTTAATGCAATGAATTCATAACATGAGGGAAATGCTACGCTACAGTATGCTAAATCACTTTACAATCCAGTTTCCTTGGGTAAGTTTCCTTGGGTATGATTTCCAAAGACATGCAGGTTAGTCTAATTGGTGTTCCCAAATTGCCTGTAGCATGTGAATGAGTGTGTTTATGTGTGTGTGTATGTGTGTGTGTGTGTGTGCCCTGTGATGGATTGGCACCTTGTCCAGGGTGTACCCCACCTCATGCTCTAAGTCTCCTGGGATAGACTCCAGGCCCCCTGCTACCCTGTATACAGGATAACGCGGTATAGACGATGAGTGATTGAGAGTAAAAACAAGCAAACAAGATCATATTCAGGATATGGTGTTGTTATATAAAAGATATTATAATTTTAAGAATAAAAAGCACACAGCAGTTATAGCAGTGGCGGCTGGTGCAATTTTTTTTGGAGGGGGCGCAAACAAAATTTAAATGAAACTTTTAATACTCGCCTGTAAATATCCATTTATCAGGTGATTGCGCATCATTACTACTAGTATAAAATAAAGGCATGACTCACATCACATCCAGTCAGCAGCTCCGCTTGCCATAAGAAGTGCTGGAAGACTCGTTGAGAATGGTCCAATCACATGAGCCCAAATATTTAAAAACAATATTAATTCGCTAAGAACAAAAGTGGGAGGGTTCAGGGCACACAGTGCTGCGCCCGAAGGATGATTTGACAAAATCCAATCAGAGCTCAGCCTCAAGTCACATGCTTTTCAAAGATTTACGTGCCTACATAGACACTCGTTTGTCTGGCGCCCCGCGTACACGAACACAAATGAACGTAATACAGTTTAGATTTTTTAAAATTGAAAATAAATTATATTAAGGAATACAGCGGAATATTGTGACCAAATGACTTTATTTCATTATTAAAAGAAATAATTATTATGCTAAATAATTACATGTTAAAGTAGCATTCTTCTCTGCCTAACTTTAAGGGGCCACTGAGTTATAGGCCTTCAATCTTTCTTTTCACCTGTAGGGAACATCATCAGACCTATGAGTTATAGACATTACCACAAAAAGCAGAGTTATTATAAGTAAAGTAATCTAAATTAAGCAAATGGAATACTCAAAAGCAAACAAAATAAAAACACTCCCTCCATGCTTGTCAGGTTTCTGGCTCTCAGAGGATGGCGTGGAAATGAGCAGGCTATTTGCATATAAACAGTGCAGCAGGGGTTGTCATCGGTGATGCACATGGCTCCGTGAGAGCTGAGCGAGAGACGATTTTCATGTGCAAATTCCATCTGCATGTACAGTGCACATTATTATTTCATCAGCACCCGCTGTCAGTCTGTATGTCCCACAATCCCACATTCCAAGGCCTCTGTGGACAACTCTAAAGCCCTTCCTCCTCCACGTCCATCGTGTACATTACATTTCTATTTATTAAATTCGCTTTTTTACAAATCAGATGTGAAGGGATATACTGTATTATTAATGCATCTAGACGTTTAAGGAACTGACAATGTGGTAAGCGTCAACCAACTAACCAGTAGCAGTGCAGGTTCAGACTCAATAGCTGAAAACATGTCCTAGTACACAGCATGCCAGATCTACTGAGTTACACACTATTGTGCGCATAAACTTTTGAAAGTGTTTCTGTTTAGAATACCAGCCTACTGTAAGTATTCAGCCCTGTTACACCTGTGGCAACGTTTTGCACTCAAAAGTCACATGATTAGTTGAATGGAAAGTAACACTGCTCAGCTTCCAAAGAACGCCATCCCAGTAGTAAAGATTTGTATTGGTAGCACTGGCTTGAGCAATATTCTTGGGCTCTTGGTTGATTAGTCACTGGTTATTTGTATTGATGAGCAGAGTGTTCTAGACAGAGTGGTAGCTGTAACATATTACAGTATTTGCATTTTGTAATAATGGTTGTAATGTTGCTCAGCGAGGTGTTGGATTATCTTTCAAAACTATATAGATTGGAACATTTTCTAAATTTGTTTTGATGCTTATCTTCATGATGCTGCTTGGTATTTGTCCCAATGTAAGATTTGACCTTCTTGGAACATGTTTATTACAATGTGATCATACATTTGGTGGCACAATGGCTTAGTCGTTAGCACTGTTGCCTTGCACGTTCAGGTCCTGGGTTTGACTCCTTTGTCAGGTCTGTGTGCATGGAGTTTGCATGTTCTTGTGCTTGGTGGGTTTCCTCCCACAGTCCAAAGACATGCAGTTTAGGCTAATTGGTTTTCCCAAATTGCCCATAGTGTCTGAATGTACATGTGAATATTGACTGGAGGTCCTACCATGGTCGTACAAATGGGAATTAATACAATGGTCACCACTGGCCTCCACGGTCCCTAGTTGGACTACAGAGGTTCCTAGACGGATGGATGGATCATACACTAACCACTGAGCTACTATCCTTGCTGCCATGGTCAGCTAACGTAAGTTTAAAGTCAACTCCACTCAACTAATTATGCAACTTTTGATAACAATTGCTTATACCAGAATTAATGGGGGTAATTTCTTTGCCATTTTTTTGCTTTGTAAATAAATTTGCAAACTATATAGAGTTTTTTTTCAGGGGGAAATTCAGACTTCAATATTATTGCTTATTGTATGCAAACTCAAGACATATTATACCAGTTGAGTCCAATTTTAGTTCCAGGTTGTAAAAATAGAAAATATGGGAAAGGTAAAGGGTGTGATTACTTTTACAATCCTCTATATTTTTTTACAAGTTTATTCACAATATTGCCTTGGAACACATGGAAATTTGCTCTACCCCATTCAGAACCTGTTTCATTACAATGCAAGTCAAAGGGTAAACTTTTTTAGAAAAAAATGGGTGAAGTCTTGGGTGTGCAATTACATTTTGTGGACTCAACAGCTAGCAAGACCTGTAAGCCTTGTTTGCCATGCTAATTGCTTTATCTGGCAGGGAAGAGGATTGTTGGCTCTCAAATTCAATACATTATGACCAATTAGCCAGTCTGGTGCTCTTGGGACGTTAACGCTATGCAATGATGTTAAGATAGGACACTCCTGCTTGGCAACAAATCTGTCCTCATATTTAAGATATACAAGACCTATATTAGCCCCAACAAAGCCACACAAGCCAATCATCCAAGTTGCAGTAAATGCACAAAGAAAAACACCCTCATTAGTAGAGAAACTGGTGGCCCAGATAGAACAAAGAGGCGCTGATAAAAGCGAATACATGCATGAATATATTCACCCTAACACAAGCTTATTCACCAGCTGTGCATATGAGGTGCATGAGTTACGAGTGTAAGCAGCTTTCAAATTGATTTGTCACGTTCTAACTGAGCGTCTTTATGCGGAGAAGTTTATGTAAACTGCCATCTGCAATTTCCCCATCTGGCATGCCGAGGAACAATCCAGTATAAGGAGACCCAAAGAACGAACAGCGACATGACAGAAAGCTCAGGTGGGAGAGACGACTCTGCACCTCCGAGCACTTTATCTCATTTGTTTAGGTAACATAGCAGAAGAAAACATTTTCATACAAGCCAGGAAGGGCTCTCCAATCTGACACATAGAATCCAGTAATATTACAATAATTGCTCAGTAACTGAAAGCTCTCAGTGTTACTCTTTGCATCAGTACCTCTGCTCTGGGTGAAGAAAGGTTGTGTTTTATTATTTGAAAAACAATGTGGGGGGAAAAAACTGTGATATAAATCTTTTTAACACACTCATGAGTCTCAGTGGAGTACAGAAAGTTTTTGAAAGTAAAAAAAGATACAAATCAGCGAGAACCAGCTCTAATATTGCAGCCTCGACAAAAATTTGCTGACTGTTTAGTGGCGACTAATCTCTGTCTGCAAAAGGGCAAAGCTCTCAGGAAAACTCCATAGTGCTCCATTTCACAAAGTTCTTAGACCAAAGAGAAGCATCATAGCCTCATTCTGATCTCAAATTTGGATCTGTTCCTAAGTTATGGAGGTTAAGTTTAGGGGTTTTTTTGGTGGGGTTCATGTTTGCATGATGTCTCTTATGAATGTGAATGAAATCTCAGCGCAGTGTGCGAGCTTGTTTGAATTTGCACAAATTTCTTAAGAAATCATTTAAAGTTGAAAGTTTAAATTGTTAAATATAAAAAGATTTTCTACAATGGCATCATTTTATTAATAGGACAATATGTTAAATTAAGTCAAACAAAAATAGTAATTGCCATTTTAATATTATTTAAAGAAATCTTAATAGCACATCGAAGGCATACTAAATTGAACTCTGCATATGAGAAACTTTTAGCGTAAATACAAGATGTGTCCCTACAGTTCTACAAGTACAGCCCATTCCAACTCTATTTATAACAAAACAATATTACAAATGAAAACTGATCAGCGATAACATTAAAACCCAAACATTATCCCCAATATTGTATGGGTTCCCCTTGTGCCATCTCTGAGGTATGTTCTGATGTTTGGCACCGAGACGTTAGCAGCGAAGCCTTTGGGTGCTGTGTGTTGTGGGGTGAGGCCACACTAACATGATACATGCTAGGCTGTGATGCATTGGGTGTTCTGATACCAGGATTTACTTTTTGGCAATTTGTGCTTCATTGGATTTTCTGTCTTTGGTCACCACGGGCAAAGATGAGTCTTAGGTTTCTATGATTCCATTTTACTGATATATTACTGATAATAGTATACAATTCACCTGGTGATGGTGCTGTGGCTGATTGGTGTATATGTAAACCTTTGCAATTACAGTTCATATAATGAAACAAATGTATGCAAAATGCCCAACCCCAACTTGCAACAAAATATTAATAATAATAATAATAATAATAATAATAATAATAATAATAATGAATTATGCATTTCAAAAGCAAACCAAAAAATTCTAACTTTCCTAGAAAGCCAACACTAAACCTTTTCCATACTGATCAGATGAATTCTAGCTTTTGAAAATGAAATAAAATGTAGCTTGTCCAGGTAAGAGCAGAGTGTATTTATTGGGAAAAGAAGGAAACTCTATGGTGTTGTAGTTTATTTCTGTTCATTTACCTTGTCAACCCTGTAATAGGCTCACAAGACAAATGCAGTTATGCAGCACAGGGTTTCGTACAAGCAGCCTCATGTGTTTAACATGGTAAGCAGGGACACGGGGTGCAAAGACAGAATCCATCATAAGTCTCTCTCTCTCTCTCTCTTGCTCGCTCTCTCCCTCTCTCTCACACATTTTCTCTCTCTCTCTCTCTCTCAGCTCCAGGGGAGTATTTGTTCATAGCACGAGCCGCTCAGTAAAATCAACAGCTGTTTCCAGTCAGCTTCCACTAACGCGCTGCCATTCTTCACAGTGATGTGCTTCGCCTTTTAATGTATTGCCATTAACCATGGCCTAATTAGAACTAATGACTGTCTCATTAAACACTCTCGGTTGCTAACCGCTTCATTGAACCACAAGCAGAGAGCTGACTTAAGGAGGCAAACACACCATTCGAATATATATTTGCCTGAAGGAAGACTGAGACAGAGAAAAAGTGCTGAATTCCTAATCAAACTGAATTTTTAATTAGAGGTAATCAATATTCAAGGAGACGTCTTTATCGCGGTTAATATTCCTATCAAGAATCATGAATAGTTAACATTTGAAAAACATCCACTTCTTTGATTTTTTTAAGTCCCTTATTGCCTTACAGTAATCAGGCAAATCAGAAAGGATTAATTATTAATTATCTTGTACTGCTATTCTGCAGCTGAACCGCAACCTTCTGCTCACTCGGCTGGACACCCTGACGCTGAAACCTGCTTCACATGCAGCGTCCATCCCGCCCTCCAGATTTCATTAAGATCAAAAAGAAGCTCAAACAGACAGAATCAAAAAATGTTCACAGTCTTGCACCCATCCTGCTTTTCTCACCTTCTCTTTGTGAAAGCAGCCAGCTGAGGAACTCATTACAAATGCTGATAGACATACACAAAGCTAGTGGAAAGAGAATAAAACGTGAAAAAAGGTGGGGAAAAGGTGAACTTCCCAAAAGTATGAAAAGAAAATTGTTTCACTGTGTGTTTTATGAGTATATGAGATGGTCACAATACAATCTTTCAATCAAATTTTTACCAAAACATGTGAGTAAAGAAAAATAATATCATCTATCAGTCATTGGGGGCTGTTGCAACAAACAGGCATGCCTAAACAGAACATACAAAAAAATACAAACATTTTCACATAGTTTTCACATAAATGCACAATGGCATTCAAGTCATTCCAGGACTTTCTGGTGAATGACGGCAAGTGACATTTACAGAAGATTTCAAGCGAGTTTTTACTCTCATAACTGTGTTTCTGTTATTCTGCACAATCAAATATGTTGAAGCCTTTGATGATATTCCATTGAGAGTCAAAGGTAGTACATACAGTCGTGGCCAAAGGTTTTGAGAATTACATAAATATTGGAAATTGGAAAAGTTGCTGCTTAAGTTTTTAAATAGCAATTTGCATATACTCCAGAATGTTGTGAAGAGTGATCAGATGAATTGCATAAGCCTTCTTTGCCATGAAAATTTACTTAATCCCACTGCATTTCATTGCTGTCATTAAAGGACCTGCTGAGATAATTTCAGTAATCGTCTTGTTAACTCAGGTGAGAATGTTGACGAGTACAAGGCTGGAGATCATTATGTCAGACTGATTGGGTTAGAATGGCAGACTTGACATGTTAAAAGGAGGGTGATGCTTGAAATCATTGTTCTTTCATTGTTAACCATGGTGACCTGCAAAGAAACGCGTGCAGCCATCATTTTGTTGCATAAAAATGACTTCACAGGCAAGAATATTGTGGCTACTAAGATTGTACCTAAATCAACAATTTATAGGATCAAGAACTTCAAGGAAAGAGGTTCAATTCTTGTTAAGAAGGCTTCAAGGCGTCCAAGAAAGTCCAGCAAGCGCCAGGACCATCTCCTAAAGAGGATTCGGCTGCGGGATTGGAGTGCCACCAGTGCAGAGCTTGCTCAGGAATGGCAGCAGGCAGGTGTGAGCACATCTGCATGCACAGTGAGACGAAGACATTTGGAAGATGGCCTGGTGTCAAGAAGGGCAGCAAAGAAGCTACGTCTCTCCAAAAAAACATCAGGGACAGATTGATCTTCTGCAAAAAGTATGGCGAATGGACTGCTGAGGACTGGGGCAAAGTCATATTCTCGGATGAAGCCTGTTTCCGATTGTTTGGGCATCTGGAAAAAAGCGTTGTCCGGAGAAGAAAAGGTGAGTGCAACCATCAGTCCTGTGTCATGCCAACAGTAAAACATCCTGAGACCATTCATGTGTGGGGTTGTTTCTCATCCAAGGGAGTGGGCTCACTCACAATTTTGCCCCAAAACACAGCCATGAATAAAGAATGGTACCAAAACGCCCTCCAACAGCAACTTCTTCCAACAATCCAACAACAGTTTGGTGAAGAACAATGCATTTTCCAGCACGATGGAGCACCGTGCCATAAGGCAAAAGTGATAACTAAGTGGCTCGGGGACCAAAACGTTGAAATTTTGGGTCCATGGCCTGGAAACTCCCCAGATCTTAATCCCATTGAGAACTTGTGGTCAATCCTCAAGAGGCGGGTGGACAAACAAAAACCCACTAATTCTGACAAACTCCATGAAGTGATTATGAAAGAATGGGTTGCTATCAGTCAGGATTTGGCCCAGAAGTTGATTGAGAGCAGCCCAGTCGAATTGCAGGGGTCCTGAAAAAGAAGGGCCAAAAGTGCAAATACTGACTCTTTGCATAAATGTCATGTAATTGTTGATAAAAGCCTTTGAAACGTATGAAGTGCTTGTAATTATATTTCAGTACATCACAGAAACAACTGAAACAAAGATCTAAAAGCAGTTTATCAGCAAACTTTGTGAAAACTAATATTTGTGTCATTCTCAAAACTTTTGGCCACGACTGTACTATATGTCAGATCTGTCTATTGGTGTGCTGGTGGTAACTGGCTTTGTTTTAATGGTAATAGATGTACACACGTGGAGAAAATTGTTGGTACCCTTCGGTCAATGAAAGAAAAACTCACAATGGTCACATAAATAACTTTAATCTGACAAAAGTAATAATTTTTTAAAAATTCTATGAATGTTAACCAATGAATGTCAGACATTGCTTTTCAACCATGCTTCAACAGAATTATTTTAAAAAATAAACTCATGGAACAGGCCTGGACAAAAATGATGGTACCCCTAGAAAATACTGAAAATAATGCGACCAAAGGGACATGTTAATTCAAGGAGTGTCCACTAATTAGCATCACAGGTGTCTACAATCTTGTAATCAGTCAGTGGGCCTATATATAGGGCTCCAGGTAGTCACTGTGTTGTTTGGTGACATGGTATGTACCACAATCAACATGGACCAGAGGAAGCAAAGGAAAGAGTTGTCTCAGGAGATTCAAAAGAAAATTATAGACAAGCATGTTAAAGGTAAAGGCTATAAGACCATTTCCAAGCAGCTAGATGTTCCTGTGACTACAGTTGCACATATAATTCAGAAATTTAAGATCCATGGGACTGTAGCCAACCTCACTGGACGTTGCTGCAGGAGGAAAATTGATGACAAATCAAAGAGACGGATAATCCGAATGGTAACAAAAGAGCCCAGAAAGACTTCTAAAGAGATCCAAGGTGAACTTCATGCTCAAGGAACATCAGTGTCAGATCGCATCATCCGTCGTTGTTTGAGCCAAAGTTGACTACATGGGAGACGACCAAGGAGGACACCATTGTTGAAAACAAATCATAAAAAAGCCAGACTGGAATATGGCAAACTACATGTTGACAAGCCACAAAGCTTCTGGGAGAATGTCCTATGAACAGATGGAACTTTTTGCCGAGGCACATCAGCTCTATGTTCACAGATGGAAAAATGAAGCATATCAAGAAAAGAACACTGTCCCTACTGTGAAACATGGAGGAGGCTCTGTTATGTTCGGGGGCTGCTTTGCTGCATCTGGCACAGGGTGTCTTGAATCTGTGCAGGGTACAATGAAATCTCAAGACTATCAAGGGATTCTAGAGAGAAATGTGCTGGCCAGTGTCAGAAAGCTGGGTCTCAGTCGCAGGTCATGGGTCTAGCAACAGGACAATGACCCAAAACACACAGCTAAAAACACCCAAGAATGGCTAAGAGGAAAACATTGGACTATTCTAAAGTGGCCTTCTATGAGCCCTGACCTCAATCCTATTGAGCATCTTTGGAAGGAGCTGAAACATGCCGTCTGGAAAAGGCACCCTTCAAACCGGAAACAACTGGAGCAGCTTGCTCATGAGGAGTGGGCCAAAATACCTGCAGAGAGGTGCAGAAGTCTCATTGACAGTTACAGGAATCGTTTGATTGCAGTGATTGCCTCAAAAGGTTGTGCAACAAACTATTAAGTTAGGGGTACCATCATTTTTGTCCTGGCCTGTTCCATGAGTTCATTTGTTTTTTTTTTAATAATTCCGTTGAAGCATGGTTGAAAAGCAGTGTCTGACTTTCATTGGTTAACATTCATAGAATTCTTATTTATTATTACTTTTGTCAGATTAAAGTTATTTCTGTGACCATTGTGAGTTTTTCTTTCATTGACCGAAGGGTACCAACAATTTTGTCCACGTGTGTACATGTTTATCAGAACTGCAAATAACAGGTTATGTGTCATATTTGTTTAATTAAATTTTGGGTCATTGCGAGTCAATAGCACTTATATTTACTATCAGCAGCTACACATCTTACAGGTTTTGGAGTATTTAATAATACAACAATATCTAATAAACCATGAAAGACTTGTGTTATTGATTGCTTAAGAATCAAGTCTTATATGAAGTGATAATCGTTTGTCTTTTTTTCTGGTCCTGTTGGGGGCGGTATTGCACCAACTTCACATAAACTCAAAAGAAGAAGAAACAATACTCCTGCAAGCCTGAGTATTTGTGGATGATGGAAGCAGTGTGTCTTTGGAATATTTTTAAGTTCAGTAAATAGTAATCGATTTAACTTTTGTAACTTTACCTAAGTCATTTGAAAAGTGTGAATTTGTTTCTGAACTGATCAATTAAATTGCATAATCGATTAAATAGCACAGCTGTAATGCTTATACGATCTTGCATTTGTGATCTTATGGAACCCTAAATACTATAACATGACAAGTATTAACTAAGATACAACAATAGGATTGATGACCGACTAAACAGATCCAGGATTTGTAGCTGAATCAAGGACCAGCAGATTCATTAAAGCCAGTATGTACTAATGAGAAAATATTTTGTAAGCCGTTAAGTGAAATTCCTTGCTTTTCAGGAAGTTTATTCAATAAAGTACACGTTAATGCTGCCACAGAACAGCACCTGACATGCTAAAGGCCCTGAGGGGTCCCCTCAAATAAATGTAGAATAAACTTAACCCTCAATCTTCTATCCCGAATGAGGCAAGAAGTGTGCGGAGTGTGGAGGTGAAACTGTGCTGGAAGGTTGGGCTCTAAAAGGGGAGGAGGAGTGGAGGATTTGCACTCCAGGAACACAGCAGCAGGAGGGAGCCATGGCCTGTGGTCTTGCCTTGGGCAGGCCTGAGCAGCACTCAGGTGGACTGACAAACAGAGGATTGGGGGCAGACTTGTGTCCCTACACGGCTGTTCTTCCACATGGCAGTGTTGGGAGCGTGTTTCGTGGAAAACACTCTTAACAAGGCTCTGGAAAGTTTTTCTTTAGGAGCTTACTGTGGTTCCTGAAATGCGCTGTAGACTTTAGTCGTTTCCTATAGCACTATTTACACTGGGAGATTTTTCAACATGATTTGTTTTTGTCATGGTTGGAAATTCAAACATTGTAAAAGAATTGTTTGGTCGTGAATTGAGACTGGCAGTCTCGGAACACATAATGAGACTTTCTCACAAGTGGCCAATTATGATCAAAGACATCTAACAACAAAGTTCTGACAAATGTTTTGATTAATGTCTTTATATGTCTGTGGTTATGTCACTTGTCTAAATACAAGAACTTTTATTTGTCAAGTAGCTTGTCTCCCAATACAAGGAGTAGGAAATGATGACGCAAAAAATAATACTCATTAAATGTTTCTGTTTATGTGACTCTATTTTCCGCAGGACACTCACTGTTCTTTTTTGTTAGTTTGTTTGTTTTTTTGTCCCATTCCAATTTTTATATTGGCTCAGACTAAATAAACCAATTAGAATTTCCCCTAATGTTGCCTCATATAAGAAGATACCCTTCCCCAGCTTGTTGCACAGTAGTTAGTTTACATAGACACTGAAACGTTGCATTGGGATGAGCAGTAAAATGCATTATCTGAGGGGTATTTCAGCTGGAACATTAACAGACACACTCTGGGGGAGCTCTGCAGACCTGTCTTACGTTGTTAAAGAAATAGTAATATATGGGACCTTTAAGGATTTCCCTGAGTGACAAACCAAATAAGCCATTGGAAACTTTTTTTTTTTTTTTTTTTTTGTAAAACCAAATTTAAAAAAGTATTAAAATAGTTACAATAATAAGACCATGTGCTGGACTACAGCACATCCTTAAAACCTTATGAGTTTGTCTATATCCTGTATATTAAAAGAACAAATATTTCTAGTACTGTGTAAAAAGAAAAATGACCGAACACTAAGCTCACCTCTCTTTTAGTGGAAGATGTTGTTTCTGGCAGTGGACGCTCTGCTACCTCCATCAGTTTCCTGGATCAGGACATAATAAAGAATGGATCATAGTGTAGCACTCTTCTTAATCTTTATGTGGAAAAGCAACCAGTAACCTCTTCCTCTGTCCTCCAGCGGAGCAGCATGACGGTGAGCAATCTGAGGCTGCTGGCTGGAGACCAAAGCCTCTGGCATGACTAAGAGCATAGGGAAAGAACATGGACCACAACAGCACTCAAGTGCTCAAACATTCATTACACACCTGGCTAGCAGGGCTCTCCACAGGCAGACAACGGGAGCAGTGTAGCACACAATAAAGTCTGTATTTAAAGAGGAAAAAACTCGCAACAAACATCAAAGTGTGAGCGGCGCACGCCGAGTTCCTGATTCTGCTGGGAAGTCATTACCAGGCCTTTCTTATGCAGCCATCTTAACATTTACTTAACGTAGTGCTGTGGATGTACTTTAAGAACGTCTACGCAATGCAATGGGCCACTCGTTATTCTGAAAATACAAAAATTTATGAAAACACCTTTGCACTGTTCGTGCAGTCTTTATGTCATTAGACTACGCTGTACGCTTTGTGCGAGAGACAATGAATTTCTTCGGACAAAAATTATTTCTATGTAAACATGATGCTTTCCAGCTCTAGCAGTTAGAAAAGTCCTAGGAAACGATAATTGTATAGAGAAGCTAAATGTAGAGTAAACAGTGTTGCAGTCTGAAAGCAGGTTAAGTATCCTAAAAAGAACCTTGAATTAGTTCAGAATTCAGAAGATGCGTGGAAAAAAAAAACATGCATATCATTCATTAGATGCAAATAAAAGAATTTCTCTGTAATAGCACCACTAAATCCCAGAGCATCCTGAGATATGGGGGTAAAGAAGGGAAAGATGCAAAAGAAAGCCATGTCCCACAAGTGCTTGTTAGGCTCAGATTATTATTGCAATGAATAATTTTAAAAATAAATAATAAGCAAATGGAAAAATAAATAAATAAATATACAACATTTATAGATCTAAGTATCATCAGAGGAGCGTCGGGATCGTTGCCGAGCTCTCAGGGCCTTTTGAAATGTGCCTTTCTGTCTGTCTTTGATCTCTGAACAGCAAAACCCTCGGTGTCACTTCACCTGATCCGACACTAATCCAGCCATCCTCAACTTCCCGCTTAAACTCACACAGTCCGAAAGGTCACCCAGTTTCAGTGGGCAAAAAAAAAAAAAACCCACACAGGATAATATAGAACAAACATTGTTTATTTTTGCCATAAAAGAACTAATCACAAATGCATTTCTCTTTACAATATCTGGATGTTTTTTTTCATTATTATTGTTATTATTCTCATTATAATCTGTCATTCACCACTTGAGAGTGAGACTGCATATGATTGGACAGTTTAAAAGATATAGGGGGCTGCTGGAAGAGATTGCAAACCCTGAACAAGAGTAGGACAAATGGAAAAGGGCTACAATAGAAATAAAGGACTGACTGGTGTACCACTGTTGAGTGACTTTGATGATCTCATATGAGTCGTTCTACAAGAACACAACCAGGACTCAACCTTGATAAATCCATATATTTGATATGATTATTTGCATCCTGACTAACAAAGAACATCAGAATCAGAATGTTCAAGTAAACAACACTATATGGCCAAAAGTATGTGGACACCTGACTAACACGCCCATACAGTATGTGGTTGCACACAGTTATATAGGATGTATTAATATGCTGTAGTGTTACAGTGTGTCTTCACAGAAAGAGACAGATCCAAAACTGTTCCAGCATGGCAGTGCCCTTGCGCATAAAGCAAGCTGGATTGAAAGAACTCGAGAACAACCGTGCCCTGCTGACCATAACCCCTAAGATTTGCAAAAATTCAGTAAAAACATAAATAAATAACTTCTTGTAAAAATGAATGTAAAATCAATACATCTGGGTAAAATGACATCTTGGTTGAATTATCAAGATTCCAGCCGAGGAGGAATTGTTCTAAACTATGTAAGCTTAATGAATTAATATCCCAACTTTACCCAGTTCTGGCCTTCTTTTACATTAACAGCACACGTCATTTCTGAAGATTAAATAAATGGAAAACCTGTCTGGAATTGTGCATCCTGAAAAACCTTTCAATCCTCTGGACATCTTGAGGCACCTCAACTCAGACACTTCAACTCTGATTGGTATTATAATGAGTCAGCTCTTCCTCCAATCACTCCCACCAAACACTTCCCCAAGCTCCAAGGCCCCTGAGTGGCTCGCTCCATTCTGTTTCATCGCACATCAAACGGGTCTGGCGCTCTCCGCTTGCCCACACTGGACCAAGGAAGCGCAACATCTGCAGAGGCGGTGGTGAATGGGGGGATGCACACCTCGCAGGGGGACACATGGGAGATGGGAGCAGATGTTACGGCGGCTGGAACAGCAGGCCTGGGAAGGGCCACCGGGAGGCACATCTCAACAGGTGGAGAGAGAAAGACAGAGGGGAGGAGGCTCTGTCCCATTTCTGTGACCCCCCACCTTCGCCCCCATGGAGGATGGAGGTCTGCCTGCTGTGTGATGACCTCCTCTGATCCTGATCCTGTTCTCTACACTACTGCTGCCCCCATAAGCCCCTTTTGATTATACAATTAGCTAAATTAGCCACCCTGCCACTAATAAGGTAAACATGAGCCTTGTGTTTTTTATTATTAAAGCCATGTCACCCCCTGAGGCACCCCCTAGAGGGCTGACTGGAATCACATGTTACTGAGGCTGAATTTAAGCAGAATTTCAGCTGCATCCTTCATACCTTTTGTCTTATTTACTTTAACAAAGAGAGAGAGAGAGAGAGAGAGAGAGAGAGAGAGAGAGAGAAGAGGCTTAAGGGAATGACAGTTTATAGCTGCTATAATGTAAGAAATTAGAGGAAGTGATTAGATGTTCCCGGATCTTTCTTCAAAACACTAAAACCACATTTTATTTCCAGGACGCTTGGAAATCTGGTTACATCAAATACCTTCCTGGTGAAAGCAATGAAACACCATTCATTTGTTGTTGAAACGGACATGTCGCATTTCCAATTATCTTAACCCTCTTCTCCTGGACATGTCTTGATAAGCTGATACTCTGAGTAGTCTGATATCTTCTGCAGCAACGGGCACTGATTGGAAACAAATGCTCTGGGTTGCCCTCGTGGCCCGGCAAGAGAGAGCATAGTGCAGAAAAACAGCGAGTTTCATTCTGGCTCACATTCTGCTGCACGGCTAAATGTAATTACGGAGCGTGTTAAACTTTGCCACGGCTGCCATTCATTTTGTTTGCTTTATTTGTTTTTCGTGGAGCGAAGGCATCCTGCCGGGCATGGAGACAGGCGCCGTGTTCGCCTCATTACATATTCACAATGCTTTTGTCACCCAGCCGACTGGTGCTTCCAAACAGCTGTTTTCCCTGAGAGTATAAATAAGCATTTGCTCTAACATGAAAGAGTGGGGAGTGAGAGAGAGAGAGAGAGAGAGAGAGAGAGAGAGAGAGAGAGAGAGTGAGAGAGAGAGAGTGAGAGAGAGAGAGAGGTAACAATTTAGTGAAGGCAACATAGGAAAATAAAATGTCCTCAAACGCTGTTCCTCATTCTCAGTGGCTATCCAACAACCAAACCAACAACAAATTTGCACACTCAGTGAACATGTGTATTGTTTTTAATGTGGAAACAATGTAGTTATTAAGAATAATAATCACTGATATTGATAAGGACAATAATCACTGATAGAGAGGTCTGATCTGGGCGAAAATATTTATATACAGAATACGTTGATCATTTGTGTTTGTTTCCCTTGTGCCACCTGGGCAAATCTGGAGCCTCTGGGAATGACTCCACAGAACCTCTGGGGGTGTGCTACATTAGCTTTTCTCTGGAATCGGACCAGTTAGGCGGGCCTTAGATGAGCCTTGGGTGCGCATGATCCTGTTACGAGTCATATACTGTACTGGTAAATAACAGATAATTATTGTTATTCAGTTCACCTAGGGGAGGAATTGACATTATGGCGTTGATGTTATTATAGTTGTATACGCATGCACACCTTGTAATGTTATTGTAATCTTACAATTGATTGTAATATTTTATGCCACAGTTCAGTTTTGCACATTTCGACAGCATGCTGTTCAGTTTGAAGGTGTGAATGCTTACATGAGTCTGTTGTAGCCAGCTTTCATTAGCTTCAAGCAGTGTTCCTGCCAGGGTACTGCACTTTATCACAGGACACTAATGAGAGATATGTTTAGCAGAACCGAGGTGTCGACCTCATACATTAATCCACAGCCACAATTATTTCGTAATGTTGATGTTTCTCCAGATTCTTTTCATTTGAAAAATGAGTCAGAATTTCAGTGTCTGAATTAAATTAATGATTAATGGTCAACCGGTTTTAAGGATTACCGGATCTCTGCATAAATATTATTTCACTGTGGGTTTTGACTATCCACAGTTCTTATCCAGTTCTTATTAAAGATCAAAATGTTAATTAGTCCTGTGTAATCTGTGCTATATCCGGAACACCTAACATACTGTACTAGCATATGTAGTACCTTTAGCAATATTAAATTCTTGATTGTGATTGATCAGAAGGTGCTGATAAATTTTCCATTACAGCAGATATGTCAGTAGTTCTGGCTGCAAAGCAAGTCACAGCCTTAGAAACTATTAATGCATTCATTGTATTGCACCATGTTAAACATTTCTATAACAGCTAATTCTGTTATTAATATGATAAAGTTTCTTGTAATAAGAGGTTTTTAACATATTTATGTACAGTGCCAGTGCTTCATAAGAGTCTAATGTAACTTCTTTGTAAGAATTTGAATAGTCAACCACAGAAAGGTCTCCTCCATGGAGGACGTTTCTCTTCAACAATGTATATTTTTGTCTTAAAGAGAAATTGTCACGGCGGCACCGTGGCTTAGTGGCTAGCACTGTTAGCACCTTGCACTCCATCGTCTAGATTTGACCCCCATCTCGGTCTTTGTGCATGGAGTTTTTTTTTTTTTTGTTTGCATGTTCTCCCCCTGCTTGGTGGGTTTCCTCCCACAGTCCAAAGACATGTAAATGAGGCTAATTGGCGTTCTCAAATTGCTCATAGTTTGTGTATTAGTGTGTGTATCTCTGTGTGCCCTGTGATGATTTGGCACCCTGTCCAGGGTGTACTTTGCCTCTTCTCCTAGGATAGACTCTAGGCCCCCTGCGACCCTTTACATCGACAGAATAAACCGGTATAGACAATGAGTGAGTGAGAGTGGGAGAGAGAAATTGTGGAGCTACAGTTTACTGATATTAATACATAGCCAATGATAGGTGGTAACTATAATAAGTAATAATATTAAATGGTACTACAAGTTAATAAAATGTACAATACTGTACTAGTCAAAAGTTTGGACACAACTCCATGGTCTTTCCTGATTTTTATTTCTTTCTACACTGCAAAAACAAGGCTGAAGGCGTCCAAATATGCAATAATCTCCTTTGAACAGTTGTTATTGAGATGTGTTTGTTACTTGTCCTCTGGTAATGAGGTTATGGTATTAAGTTTTGGTCTTGCTTCACTGGGATGGTCTTTATGAGAGCCAGTTTCATCATGGTGCTTGATAGGTTTTGCAAATTCAATTAAATTCAATTCAATTTTTTTGTATAGCGCATTTAACAATTATCATCGACGCAAAGGAGCTTTTCAATCAAAATAATTAGTTAAGTTTGTATGGAATTTGAATGTGGATGAATCAAAATGGTCAGATAGTCCCTGATGAGCAAGCCGAGAGCGACAGTGGCAAGGAAAAACTCCCTGAGATGGCAGTAGGAAGAAACCATGAGAGGAACCGGCAGGAATTGATCTGCATTCATACTGTGTGTTTGGTGGCAGGCAGTTTAGTATAACAGTTGTTAACAGATGTTAATTGATGTTAATATGGAGTCCAGGTAGTTACTGGAGGCTCAGGTAGACTTATAGGAAATTTCAGTCCTGAACTATCGAGCGACTGCAGCCAAGTCAACATCAGTCGAGGCCAGAGCCGTCTTTATAGTAGAGTGAAACCGTCCCCTGACACCGGACGCATCCTAAAGAGACACACGGCATCCAAATCAAATGCAACTGAGAATTATAACTATTCCAGAATAACTGACCTTTATTTCTTAAAATAACAACTGATTGTTGCAGTTGTTGTTACTTAACTACTTAATTCTATATGTTTTGAAATCACTAAAATGTAGAAAATAAATAAATCACAAAAAAACATTAAATTAAAAGTTGTGTCCAAACTTTCTATTGGTAATGTACATTATTTAAAAATATTAATTGTCATGTGCTGTAAGACATATTCACTTTTAGTACAATTCAATGTTTCTCTCCACATAACGTAGCTAGCAAGCATCCACTTGTACATATGATCATAATGTACATAGGATCAGTGTATTCTTAATAATATGCAACATATTACCTCAATAACCACCTTAATGTATTGCTCTTAGATTATCCACATAATTGCACTATTGTACAGTGTATCACAAGTCTTTTGGGATCCTCTTCTGTAAATGATCTCTCCATGTGATTTTTTTTTATAGTGATTGATTTTAAATTGTACCCTAGCCCTGTAATATTCTTCTACACTTTGCTTGTATCTTGTTTGTAAAATTTTGAATGGCTGCTGCAAGATTACAAATTCCTTATGGGATTAATAAAATACTCCATCCATCCATCCATGTTTCCGTCTTTCTATCTGGTTAAGAAGCTGTGGTCAGTGTCATGATGCAGCTTTCCCGGAGCAAACAGGATTAAAGGCTTTACTCAAGAGCCTAACATTGGGAGCTTTGCTATACTGAGGCTTGAAATCATGTTATTTAAACCCACCATTGTCTTACAATTTAATTGTAATTAAAACACTGGCTTTCAAAAACAATGCACTACTATGGGGGACACTTTCAGTGCTTGCAGTAGTTCACCTTCTGTCACCTATCTAGCTTTCTTATATGTATACCAATTCGAAAGATGATGAGCAAATAATCAAATTTATTTACAAAAGCTAAAAAAGTCAGCTGAACGATAAACTTACAAAGTTCTCGATAGCAGAACTTTGTAAGTTCTGCGCTGCCTCTAATCCTCAGCCTCGGTTGAGCCATAAATCACGTAAGCGTTACATGAGACGTATCTGCAGGGGGAGTGAGACAAAAAGCACCAACATTATGGTTCGTTTATGTAATATATCACTTACACACTAATTAAACACACTATCCATTCAACAGCCATGAAGTGATTTGTCAAAAGTGAAGTATCAGGTCGTATCAGCTGCCACTCACAGAGGAAGTAGTAGCAGATAGGCTGTAGACTGCCACCTTAGTAAAGAAGACACACTCACTCAGTCATCATCTATACCTCTTTATCCTGTATACAGGGTCGCGGGGTCCTGGAGCCTCTCCCAGGAGACTTAGGGCACAAGGCAGGGTACACTCTGGAAGGAGTGACAGTCCATCACAGGGCACACACACATATACACACACTCTTATTCACACACTACGGGCAATTTGGGAATGCTAATTAGTCTAATATGCATGTCTTCGGACTGTGGGAAGAAACCGAAGTACCCTGAGGAAACCCGCAAAGCATATGCAAACTGTATGCACACCTACCAGAGGCGGGAATCAAACCTGGACCCTGGACGTGTGAGGTTACAATGCTAACCTCTACACCACAAAGAAGGCATATTTCTAGAAAATCCAAATGCCCCGCTGAAGGAGAAACTGAGCATTCAGAGATCTGGCAAAGTTCCATGCCGTTTATGCAAATTAATAGATGAATAAACAAATAAAAATGATGCGTACTATCAGACATTAGCCTGAGGGGATTAGCATCAACTACTGGTTCAGCACAATCTTAAGTCAGTCATTTATACTAAGAGAGACAGAGTTAAAAGATGCTAAGCTACGGGGGGGGCAAAGTTAAGTTGTTTCATTTACAAAACTCAATAAAAAAAAACAATTTATGGAATTCATTATGCTTGAATTATTCAGAGAAAGCAGTTTTTTTTCCATAAAGAGAGTGACACTTAAGAGAAATGCTAATATCCCTTGGTTACAGGCAGAATATTCCTAATTGTAAGCTACTAATTACATATTTATGCCAAGAATAGTGTGTGAGCTTTAAGAAGCACATGCAGATGTCTCAGAGGGAAATACGTAAAGTGCATTCAGCTGGTAGGAAGACGATGACTCAAAGTGACATCCGTTCCTCTGGGAGCTCTGGCTCCGAAGTGTGTGTACTCCAGAGGGAAATACAGGTGTGCCTAGAGAAAGCTGGCCTGAAACGGATACGCAGCAGCACAGTGATGGAGGATTCAAACTCCTGAAGGGTGAGGAGGCACTGCAATCATTTGTACTTTGAGGTCCACATCAGATGATATCAAAGTGACTTTACAGTCTGGCTTTACACAGTCAGGGTGGGGGAGGATTTGATTAGCAGCTAAGGAGAACAGGTACTGTAGGAGGATAAACTCAGTGAGTCTTATATTAGATGCATGCACTGACCCTGCAAAAGAAAAAGCTACTCTAAAATGATGTTTTCTTTTGTTTTTTAAGAGGTATGCTATCCAATATTTTTATAATAAATAATGCATAAAGAAAGTAATTTACATTTTAAAAAATGCATTTTTTTAAACTCACTATGGTGCATACATTTTAATACAGTATCAATAATGACAGGGGCACCAATACTGCTAATAATAAAAATCATAGCAGGCAAACAAAAATAACAGGAGAAAAAATATACAGTAGATGGGATTCGAACTGTTATGTTTTAACCTGGTTAGGCACAATGCTTATATTTATTGTATAATCCCAGTGTCATACTAAACCTTATTTATGTATAATTTAGTATAGATAATAATGAGTTTTATTGAAATAATAAGCTCCAGTTTGTGTAAGGTTAAGAAATTCCACCTTCTCCATTAAGATTGATTACAAGAATTTGTTCTCGTTTATGATTGGTTATAAATACAGGTGGTTATACCATCATACAGTCATACCATCACTCTGGGTTTTCCAATATCAAACTATATATTTATTTATTTATTTATTTATTTTACTATATAAAGATATAATATTTCTACCAAAAGAAAAAAATACACTTTTTTTAAATATACACTGAGCACCTGTAAGTAGTAAAAGCTTAACATGAACACATAATACATAATAATCAGCAGTCAAACAAACCACAACCCCACACTCTTGTTTTCTATTGGCTCACAGATTCAATGTCCAATGTGCAAGTTTATTCATTCAGAAGTCAAAGTCACCTGATAAAAGCAATGAAAAAAAAAATAGCTACCCAAAATCATAAGGATGACACTCTGTAACTTCAGCTACAGTACAAGTGTGTCTCTGGAATTATGATTGATATTATATAAAGCAACCATATCATCTTTTAAGATAGTTCCTTTTGTACTGTGTCTATTGATTTCCGCAGTTGTGTGTTACAGCTGTTTCAACACACTAGCAGACTAACAATGGAGGGTTTGTGTTTGCCCCCAGGGCCCACCATGTTCAAGCTTTTGATCAACATTCAATTGACTGATTAGCATGTGCACACCTTCTTCCTCTGTTTGTCATGACGTTTAATAAATATATCTGCGGCAGTGTTTTGGGCGAGTTGGGGTTGTTGGGTGTAGTAATTCATCAGTGTCATGTAGATACCACTCACTGCTCACTCACATCCCAGCAAGAGAGTTAATTTTGAATCTTAAATGGAAGTAAGATGGCATTATCTTTCTCTATTTTTGATATTTAACACTTAAAACAATGCTAACGCTGGAGTTGAGCTAAGTTAATGACACTAACTGAGACTATACATAATGCTTCATGAATACTGTACGTCTCTCCACATTAGTTCTAATCATCAGTGGGATTAGGGACATTTTTACAACATTTTGTAAAATGTTGAGAAAAATAACAGTAGACCAAATATGTAAGTAGTGAATATATGCAGCATAAAATAATCATAATGATATAGAGGATTGGTATAAACCTTTGATAGTCTATATAATAGGTAAATATTAACAACCTAAACATTTAATCTGATCATTTATCTTTTGTGGGAATAAATATATTCTCCATGTGGGGTAACATTAGGTCACCTGATGAATTTCCAGGAGGGAAATTTTGTTGCTTCAGTGGGTCTTTGGTGATAGATCTACCAATAGAGATAAGCTTGTATTCTTGTAAATAAATTTCTTCTTGTGTTATATTTATGGCTGATTAACCATTAAACGGCAGTTAGGATCACTTTGCTCATGATAAAAAAGTTATCAATTCTTCAAGTCTTCGAACCAGCATCCATGTAAACAGTTAAGTTGAACTCAGTTGAAACTAATTGGAATGATTTCAATCCGCTGCCATAAATTTGGAAGCACTGCAATGCATACAATGTCTTTGTATGTTGTAGTATTGCACTTTCCCTTCACTGGAGCGAAGGAGCCTAAACAGCATGGCAATGTCCCTGTGAACAATGTGAAGTCCATTAAAACATGGTTTGGCATAGTTGTAGTGGAAGAGCTTGAGTGGTCTGCACAGAGCCCTGATCGCAACCCTACTGAAGACCTTTTGGATGTATTTTAACCATGACTGCACCCCAGGTCTTCTGACCTAACTTCGGTACATGACCTCATTAATGTTCTTGTGGTTGAATGAACAAATTCCCACAGCCATGCTCCAAAATCAAGAAGAAAACCTTTCCAACGTAGTCGAGGTTATTATAACAGCAGAACAAGAACTGAGAATAAAGAAGCATTTTATATAGGTGCATGTCCACACATATTTGGCCATATAGTATATTTTAAGGATGGTACATCAAGTCAAGTCATGCTAAAGGTGCAAAGGGGAACTGGGATTTGATAAGTGTTTTGGGAAAAATAGAGGTCTGTTTTTGGCTTTATAGGCATTTGAACCAGGAAGCCACTGGAGGGAACACAGCAATAAGGTGACATGGGCTAACATGGGCTAATTATACCTCGGGTGTGCAGCTTCATTTTGGATCACTGAAAGACCTGCCAAGTCTGAGTTGCATGAGTCAAGTCTTAAGATGTCAAATGGGTAATCATGTGCTTGAGTAGGTTCTGTTTAGAAAAAAATATCAAAATCTCCCTGATGGTATAAAAAATAAAGGGACCAATGTGTGACCAATTTATTTGAACAGTATGAAGAGATACAAATAGTTGTACCTAGAGAACTACAACAAATTTTGTTGTCTAATGGTCTGATCCAAGAGTCTCTAAGGAATGTACAAAATCTTGACATGGGGATGCATCTTAATATCAATCTTGCTGAGATGTACTTTTAAGTCAACTGCGTTCCATTTTGAGTTGTCTGAAAATATGCTGAGTTCACATCACCTGGATACTTATTTATCTTGCTAGCCATCCCATGGGTTTTAAGCTAGTGACCATTACCTTGGTTGAAATCCATCTTATTTGTACCTAATCCGCTGTTGTGTTCTATTGAACCAGGTTTCATAACAAACATCATAAAATGCCCCAATATTATAATTTATATGAACAGTAGGCATAGAGCTGAAATGATTTGTTTCTAGTACAGTATGTACAACTGAGCAAAGATTCATCAGTGAAGGGTTAGTGGTCTTGCACAAGGCCTTACAATGGTTTTCTGGTGGTCTTGGGATTTGAGCAAACCTCTGATCTCTAGCTCAAAGCGTAATTAAGACTAGTGCATTCATTTTATGATCATAACCAGTGACAAAGGAGACATGGTGCAGCCTCACAGCTGCAAGGTTTCCCGATTCCAGCCTGAGCCCAGTGCAGTGTTCTCTTTTGTTCTTGTGTAGTTCTGTGGTTCCTCCAGGTTTCTCCCCTTCCACTTTTTAAAAAAATCCCAATAGGTGCATTGGCTAATACTGTATCATTTGGGAATGTGCACTGTTTAGGGTGTATCCCACTTCATGCCAATGTTACTGGGATAAACTCTGGATCCACCACAACCATAACCATGATAAAGAGGTTAGAGAGACAATCAATATTTGTCAGATATTATCTGCTGGAAGGTATGGTCGAGGGTTGCATGGGGTCCTGATACCTTTGGGCTTCTTGTTGAATTGGACCACAAATCCAAATTCTACTTTCAAAATACACTAAACAGCCAATCCACTAGCAGAAATCAAGACTCATCAGACCAGCCAGTTTTCTTTTGCCCAGTTTTGGTGAGCCCAACGTGTTGTGCATTCAGAGATACTCTTCAGCATACCTTGGTAGAAAAGACATGTTATCGAGTTACTCTTGTGTTTCTGTCTGCTCAAACCAGTCAGCCATTCTCCTCTGACCTCTGGCATCAACCAGGCATTTTCTCCCAGAGAACTGGTGCTCACTGAATATTTACTCTTTTTTAGACCATTCTCTGTAAACCTTAGAGTTGTTGTATGTGAAAATCCCAGTAGATCAGCAGTTTCACAAATACTCAGACCAGCCTTTCTGGCACCAACAACCATGACATGTTCAAAGCCTCTTAAATCACATTCATTACCTATTCTTGTGCTCGGTTTGAGCTTCAACAGATTGTCTTTACCATTACTATATTTCTAACCGCACGAGTTGCTGCCATGTGATTGACTGGTTACATATTTGCATTAGCAAGCAGTTGGACTGGGGTACCTAATAAAGTGGCCGGTGAGTTTATATTTTCAAACATGTAACAGGAGAGGGCATATTGTATGCAAATAGCAGTAGACAGAAATGGACTAATCCTCGAAAGCCCTATAAACAACCCTGAGTGGACTATAATGAGCGAGAGGCTTGTTAAAACTTATGCTTAGACCCAGCTAATGCTGCTTGTCCATCCCTGGACTCTCCAATCCCACAATTCAAACACAGATTATGCCCGTGCCCCACAGTTTGAATTGTGTTTGAATTGTGCAAACAGGCTAAATAAGAACCAAAGTGAAGTGCGATATGAAAAATACAGGGAATAATACATATAAAGAATGCCAAATTCTACTAAATTCCCCATCTTCTCCTATTTTTCCTTGTGTCCAACACATGGGACCAGTGGCCTGAACACCAGCCAGCACTGCCTCTCTCTTTTCTTCTCCGAGTGTCTGCGATAGGAACGCAGTCTTATTAATTAAGCCTATGAGGCAGGCTTTGACAGTGGCTCCCGAGTGGTGAGTGGTGTGGATCTTGGCGCTGACCCGACCCAGGGGGTTAGCAGGCGCCTGTTTGAGGCGGAGTAGTTGCGGGGGAAGAGACGGAGCGGGGGCTGGCTCCATGCTGGCAGCCAGGCCTTCCACGTCTGCGTGCCCGCTTTGAAGTGTCACCTTGAGGAAAGAGCCGATGGCCGGGAAGCGGCGAGAGCGGGAGCAATGAAAGGAGTGGCACTGCTAGCGTTGCCAGACATGCCGCTTTAATATTACATGGGCTCGTGTCCATCTCTCTACACGTGCAGGATATTGCTTCGGCTTGATTTATTCAGAAAGCGGAGCTTTCTCTCGCTCTTTTCATGCCTGGTGGAAACACCTGAGCAGGGTTTTAGGCAGTGTCTCGAACTGAGCTGGGGCGAGTGTAACTTTCACTTAACAGATATCGTGTGTCCATCACAACAAAGTTTTTAAAAGTGTTGGGGTCTCAGCTGACATCATGATGAAGGTGCGTTAAATGTGAATTGAACTGGGCATTTAATATAAGCTGAAAGGCTGCACCAAGTAAAAAAATAACAGCAGGTCACGCATCATCTCATCAAAATGCTATCTTTCCTATACGTTAATCAGGCCACAAACGTCAGTCATCAATATTGCTATTTTGTACTTCCACAGATCATTTGTTGATAAAATATCTAAGAAAAAAAACTACAGTAGTCCAGAAACGTGCCCATGAACATAATATTTAATCCTGGACAACTGCAAACAGAGGAAAAGGTATCGTTTATATGCAGAGAAATCAGAAACAAGGTTAAAGGTGGGTTAAAAATTAAGATTTTTCAGAAGCGTCCCTGTTCACACACGGCAGCTTTAACGACCCTGATTATCTCTGACATCTGTGGCCTTTTATCTTTCCTTCCATCTTGTTTTTTTTTTTTTTTAATCAGATTAACCCAGACCGGCATCCTTTAATGGACGCTTTTTACGGAAAGCTGAAAGAGGATGATAATTAAAATAATTAAACCACTGGGAATGGTGCTTTACAGCTTCCCTTTGCTCTCACTCTTTTTCCTTTCTTCTCAGTTCTGAAGTGTATTCAGAAGCGAGTTCAACGATTCGGAAGCAGCAGAACCACACACACCATCTTTAGTTAATTGCATGAACTCTCATCTCAAAGTTTCAAAGACATTTATTTTTCACACTGAATCAGTCAGCAGTGTGTAGAGAGGTCTTGAGAAGTATACTGTACTGTAGGTCAGGAGTGCATGTGGAATGGTCTACAGTGGGTATGCTTATTTAGTTTTGAGGACATGCAAAATAGTATGAGGAAGTATCCTCTTTTTTATTATTTATTCATAGACTTTTAAGCTTTTAATGAGAACAAATGAAGTCTTTTTCAGAGTATCGTCATGAAGTAAACTCACCAAAATGCATCTTGCTTTGCATCTGCCCTCCATGGGGAACACTTGTGAGCATCAAACTTTCTTAGCCCTAAAGCCAACCACCAGACATGGAACACCATATAAAATTATATTCATATACATTTCAAGACATTTTCAACTACCCAGAAATCTACTGTTACTACAAATTGTATTGTTATAAGAAAGTAGCACATTATAACTACAGGAAATGAACTATTGAAGAGTATAATTTAGCCAAAGTATGATTTGATTAGGCCACTAATACTTTGACAAATACAAAACTGCTAAATTAGGAAATAGACTGATTGATGACAGTCATTAAAAATATACACTCAAAAACAGCTAAGCGCAAAAGTTTGCATCCATCATAGTTTCACAGATTATCTATAAATATAGATAAAAGCCCATGACAGAAAAAGGCAAAATCACCTAATTATGTCATACAGATCTTTTTGTTAGTATTAGTTTTTCCATGTTAATCTCTTGACTTAAAATGTCAGCTGGAGTTTGAGGAAAGATTTCAAGAGCAATGCTGGAGTGTGGTGTTGTTAAAGGGGCTAAACAGTATAATGAAGGGGATCTGAAAGCTGCTCAGACGATACGAAAGAGGTTTGGAGGTAAATATAATATAATAAGGCAAAAGGTGGACAAATTAATAAAGGGTTAATTATATTTCTGTGCAATGCGTGTTAGTATAATATAGTAGAATATTAAAGTTAATTCTAAAAAGAAAGGAAAAGAAAAAAAAATAAAGCAGTAAGTAATTCATTGAAGGAAAAAAAAACAATAAAAAATGTAAGTCAAAAAGTCAGTGCATATGCAGTTCCTCATCTTTTTAGATTATCCTTTGTATATGTCTTTAATCAAGTTGATTAAAAAAAACTCAAATAAGAATGTTTGATATAGCCAACTCTACTCACTGCTCCTTTTTCAAGAGGGATTTTTTAAAGCCTGGAACCCTCTTTGGGAGCTCTGTTCTAACTTTGCACTGGGCTCTGTATGTCCTGACAATTTCACAGGGCTCCATCTCAAGTTTGGTAAAGAGAGCGGAGAGAAAGGAAAGAAATCCCTTTGCACTGAATACTTAAGGTTTATGTTTAAAATTTCATGCACTCTTTGAGAACATCGAGGAGCAATTTCAGATTTGCACCGACATCTAATTTCTCAAGTAGACTCAGAAAAACACAAATTGCTGCGGATTCCCTGTGCGTCCAATTATCGCACATCAGGCTCCCTGACCCTCTGGGCAATGGTCAATTAATCATGAGAGTTTTTGACTCAGTCAGGAGATACATACGCTCATGTTTGATAAAGCAATCATACTTGCTCGATTACATACAGATGATGTTTCCTTTCTGAGATATAGCGCACCTATAGATGAGCTTATGGCGCTGCTCAGAACCAGAAAATAACAAAAGATTCAAACATAAACAACAAAGAAGCAGACATCTGGAAGTTTGTAGGGAGAAATTGCACTACACAGTGTTTTCAACTAAACTTAAAAATGTAGGCACTTAAATATCACAGTATCTCAAGGGCTTGAGAGGTTTAAGACTCAAACCAGATGGGTTTTTCTTTTGCCTTTAAATAAATATGTGGAATTTATTTAGATCAAATTTTCAAATAGTAGCTTAATAACCACAATATATTTTTTATTTAGTTTTTAGCTAATCACCTTCGTCAAGTTTCTTTTTCACAAAGCATAGCCAATAACCACAGCTTCTTTTTCTAGAAAATATAGCTACCACCAAAACTAAGTTGTTTTCTAGTAAACATAACTAATCATTTCAGCTTCTTTTCTAGAAAGCATAACTAATCACCTTCTTGCTAAAGCTTCTTCCTCTATTTCTATTCTATTCTATTTTTTAGATTTAGAAAACAACTAATCAACCCAGTTTTTAAAGAAAATGGAGCTAATCACCACCTAATTAGCTTCTTTTTTTCGGGTGAAAATTTTTTTTTTTTCAATAAATCATAATTTTATAACTGCAGCCTCATCTTCTTTGCTTTTGAAAACAGAGATAATTTAATCACCTTATTCTCTTTTATAGAAAATACAGCCTAATTACATAATTACCTTGGTTTATTTTCTAGAAAACACAGCTAACTGCTAATTATATATTAGAAAGAACCAAAACAGCCAGCTTGTGTGTGTGTGTGTGTATATACATATATATATATATATATATATATATATATATATATATATATATATATATATATATATATATATATATATATATATAAAAGAGCTAATCACCTCATCTCCTTCTTGGTTTTAGAACACCTTTATCACCTCTGCTTCTTCACTTTATAGGCTATATAAAAAGCCTAGCTCATAACCTCTGTTTCAACCTCAGCTAATCCCCCAGGTTCTCAAAAGCAACTAATCGCCTCAGCTTCTTCTTCTTTTTTTTCAGAAAGCATTGCAAACATCTTAGCATCTTTTCTAGAGTAACATAGTTAATTAGCTTGGCTTGCTCATTTTATATAGAAAGCTTCTATGTAAAAGCTAATTTCCTGATGTTTCTCTTTAATTCCTAGATAATCACGTTCTTTAAAAACTAATAATTACCTAGCTAATCATCTCTGCTTATTTTTTCTAGAAATTAAAGCTGATCAACTTCAGTTTCTTCTATAAAAATGTAGCTCTCTCAGCTTGTTCTCCTTTCAACACAACTAGGTCTTTTTTTGTTCTCTATGAAAATAATTACCACAAGTATTGTATTACACTTGAAGTTTAAGTCATTAGTCTCAGTAACTATCAAATGGATTCATGTAGCAACCCAGTTTCCAAAACTAGACTCTAATGAGCGGTCCTGTGAAACTCACTCTTCAAAACCTGCACTATTAACAGATCTAAACAGAAAACTACACGTTTAAACTCTATGTAGTGAATCTGGCATAATTTTTGCTCTGTGGGTACTGTTTACTTCACCTGCTGACAGCGGTTTTTAATAAGCAGCGGTGCAACAGCGCCATCTGGTGGTCACTAAGGCCGCACACACAATGCTACCAAGCTGAGAATACAGAACGGTGTGTGAAGGGAAAGACAAAGGAAGGGGGGGTTAAGAGAAAGTAAGTAAAATAAAGAAAGCAACGGAAATAATTTTAAAAAAGGAAAGGAAAGAAGAAAGGGAGGAAGGAAAGGGGATGAGGGAGAAAAGCAGGAAAGAAATGAAGGGCTAGAAAGAGACCAATGAAAGTGCAAGGAAAAGGGAGGAAAGGTGGAAAGGAAATAATGTGTGCAGGAAAGAAAAGCAGATGGAAGGAGAAAAATCGGGAAAGAGAAAGACCAAAAGAAAGAAAGAAAAGCGAAAGGAAAAGAGTGGGAAAGGGAAAAGAAGAGAGGAAGCAAAGGAAGATGAAAAATGGAAAGAAATGAAGGGAAAGGATGAAAGCAACAAAATAAAGAGAAACAAAAATAAACAAAAATACATAAGAAGAAATTAAGAGAGAGGGAAACAAAAAATTAAAGTAAGAGTAAAAATAAAAGAAGGGAAGAATCATATGAAAGAAAGAAGAAAAATTAATGAAGAAAAAGTGCAAAGAATTGAAGGAAAATAAACAAGTAAACAAAAGTAAGACAAGAAGACAACTAGGAAAAAGGAAATACAAAAGAAAGCAAGAGCAAAAAAAAAGAAAGACTGACAAAATGCAATAAAGTGAAAAAGACCACTTGCTATAGTGCAAAACATGAAGATTTTATTTTCATCTTTCACAGTCAACACACAAGCTAATGCTTTATGAACTTCTCCCTCGGTCACAGGAGGTCCAATTGGCCTGCTCCATTCAGCTCACTGATTGTACCGTCCATCTTGCCGTGTCACTTCCTGTTGACATTAAAGTTGTACATGCTGTAGATAGCAAGGCAGAAGGGATGACAGCAGATGTCAAGAGGACAACAGGATTTCTGCAGTTCAAACAGAGACAAAGTCCACCATCATGTCATTACTACAGCAAATATCAGCACTTACAGATGTGACCTCGTGCCTTGTGGTGGAGCACGTCCGTGTGCTGTCCTGTGCCTTCGTGACTGTGCTGCAGCCACTATTGATTTAGCAAACTTCCAATAAAAACACAGATTGGACCGTCCATTCATTCATACTGGATTAGACAGAAATTGAAAGAAGGCATGTGCCGATAATCAGCACACAAAATGTTTCTGTGGAAAACTTAAAGCATCACCGATACCCCTGTTCCAGCGCGTCTGTGCAGGACTGAAGGAAACATCAATGCATCACTTATTTAGACCTTCATCTTGATCGCATACATGGTAGTAATTATTATATATTGTGATGTTCAATTTATCGCTGTACTGTAGCACTGATTCATTCTCAAACCTGATTGGTCAGAAGGTGTTCGTATGGTGTAATTTTATGTCACTGCGGCGCTGGCTGTGGCTATAACAGACAATACATAATCCAAGACTTACAATAAACTGATGCGTTATTTTGCAGTTCAAAATAAAATGATCAGATATGTATAAGAAAGAAAAAAAGAAAGAACTTGCATGAGCAAGAAAAAATAAATGGGAATGAAAAAGAAACCAAAGTATGAAAATAGTTCATTAAGAAAGAAAGATCATGAAATGAGTCTTCAGTACCAGTAACAGTAAGTTTTCCACCAGAAGAAAATCTCAGGACCGGGGATTGGTGTTCTGCATTTTTTGCATCTTATTAACTTCAAGAGAGGTATGAAGACACGCTGGTAAGGGAACGGCTTTACAGCTGCTAGGACAAGGGAGAACAACAACCGTTTAATTTGAACCATAACTATAAATTTAAATTACAACACGTTGGTTATTAATGAATAAATACTGTAACAGTTGGAGAATTGCTGTGGTATAAAAGGAATAAAGCTTTTTTGCTTGACCTATTGGTATATGCATGATTTTTGCCATCATCATCTTCATGCCCCCACCAAAGTGTTTTGATTCCTTACTTGTCACAAATCTAATTAAAACTGGTGTACTTCTTGTGCTCCTTCATTAAAATCTGGATGGGCTATAAAAATACAGATTTTTTTTTTTTACTTTAAACAAACATAAAACCTTTTCAATGCACTAAAATAATGGCATGTAGTAATTTGTGGTTGAAAAATTTTTTTTAAAGAAAAATCACTGTTCATCTGGGTCAGTTTTACTGAACGGAAGTGTCAATTTGCTCTGGCAAAATATATCTGAAATGTAAGAAAATTCTTTCTGATTAGCTCTCATTTGTTGTAGGCAACAGTTTGACGCTATATTAACACTGATATAATGAATTATATTCCACCTTTCTAAATATCATAGGAAATATCAATTTAATTTATTTTATTGACTGGATGTTGGAATTTAATTCCTTTTCCTGGTTTTTTTTTTTTTTTACAAACATGGCATTACTTTCTCAGCAAACCCTAATAATGTAATACCTATTTAGAGCATCATGAGAACCTCTAACCCTATATATGAATGAGAATATTTTCACAACCAGCATTTTAAATCTGAAAAGCATAATAAAGTACATGACTACACACTGGGCTCAGCAGTTTTTCTGTTCGATTTCTGAATTATAAGCCAGTAAGGTTCTGAATGAACTCTAAAGTGTGTTGTTGAGGTGTTAGTATACTTATTCTGAGGATATTCAAGTCTGATGTCATCAAACCAGGACATATTTTAGTTGTAAAAAATATTAATAGATGAAACAGCTTGATTTGGCACCAAATCCTAACCTATTACTATTCGTATAGTGACTGAATACCTGCGTTGGTTTTATTTCATGTAAAATTACCTGTGAGAATAGAAGGATTTTGGAGTTCTGCAGGTAGACTAGTGATATTTGCCATTTAATAAAATACTATATATATAAAAAAAAAAAAAATAAAACAATATTTTTCTGGCATCTTATTTGTTAGTGAAGTATATTGCACAGTCACTTGACTCCCTCTAAACTATAAGGTAAAGCCACAGCCTGCTAGAATAGTGGGCCAAACAAAGTCAAGGGTGCCAAAACTTTAATCCCAGTGCATGTTTATCACAAACATACTCGGATGATCCAATGATGTTTTTTGAAAGCATCTCAAATGGTTCCCCTTTGTGCATAGAGTGCATGACATCATCGTATTCTACCCTATGTAGTGAGCACATACAGTGAAAAGAAAACCGTTTGAGATGCAGACTAATTATAAAATTCATAATTCTGTGACCAGTTTAGAGAGCTCTGGGGGCCCTTGTGTCTCATGAATGCTATCTGGACAAGAAGGGTAACTATATTTAGCATGTGTATTTAGCAACATAAAGTTGACTCTTTGTTGCGTTGTGGAAAAAAGCTTTATATGCCACCAAGACAGTTACAGGTATTGTGTTGCCTGAACTGGCATTGCTTTTAACTTGTTAAAGTTGTGGGCTTAGTTTCTTGCTTTTCATGGATGTTAATACTTCTCAAAAGGCAGGACATTATGAAGAAAAAAAAGATAATTAATTTAAAAACTCTAGCAATATAAAAAAAAACACTTCGTAGTTCTCTCCTTCTTTTACACATGCGATATGCATGACTTCAGCACATAAAAAAATGTTAAAAAAAATAATAAAAATCAGTGGGTTTCATGACAGAAATTTGTTTAAGGAGTCAAGAACACATTGTTGTTCCTCCTTGACACAAGAAGGCCAATCGTTCTTTTACCACACCATCCCACCATGGAGGCACTCATGACCCCAAAAGCACTTCCACTCGACACCGCACTAAAGACTGGCACTCGTTGATGATGCTGCTAATTTGATGGAAGGTTTGATAAGACTGAAAACAAGGGAGAAAATAAAGAGGTTTCAAGTTCGGTCCCCGGTCTAATTTGGAGATGAGGGAAGTGACCTGAAATTTCCACATCCTGTTGTCCACTTGAAGAAACGGGATGAACACTGAAATCAAGAATCCTGCGTAATCTGGTTGTCAGCTTGCAGCTTCCTTCATCTATAAGCGACGTGCTCATCTCTCTCTAGCTGTGCTCCTGATGGGTCTCGTTATAGTCCATGATATGTAGCTGCTGCTGTTGTCTCTGCCATCCTGCTTCCCGTCTGGATGGCCGCTGCAGGACATCGGGCTCTTTAGCAGCCATGTTGGAGGCATGGCCAGGTCTAGTGGAGGCCGGACCTGTCTTTACTGCAGTCTTTACAGAAGGTTCCAGACAGACGTCAGGCTTCAGGCCCTGTGATACGCCAGTGAGATGTGGGCAGGGAGCGTAATCCTCATCACACTGACTCTCGCTCTTGTTGCGGAAGAGTTCCCGTGCTCGCATCCCCAGGAAGCTCTTGGCACTGGGGTAGGAGCCGACGGTGAGGGAAGGGGTGGAGGTGGCCACCACAGGGCAAGCAGGGGGCGGTTCAACCAGCATAGGTGGAGGCGTGGCTCGACTGCCGTTTATGGATTTAGACTTGGGGTCAGAGAAGCCGGTTCTGGCTTGACTTGATGAGAAGCCGTTCCTGTGTGGTGATGACTTGCCACACTCTTTAGAAGCTGTTTTATTTGGTCCATCTGATGCCACCACGCTATGAAACACCAATAAGAGAAAAGAGATGACATAGTATCAGCATGGATCATACAGAGCTTGTTGCATTAAAAAAAGGAATTTACTTCAGGGCTTACTGAACAGATGAACATGCATCTGTACCTGGTCTGTGTGGGACAGCAGCGCTCCGCGGCCTCCCCTGCTGATGAAGCTGCACTAGCCGCAGCGGGAGCCTCCATGTCCAGCCGGCTGTAGAACTGCAACAGCTCCATCTGCAGGGCCTGAGTCACACGCCTCTGCGCTTGGTACCTACTTTCCGAAGCCTTTAACTCCTCCCTAAGGGAGATAACAGGTGAGAGGAAGATAAGGAGGTAATTTGCAAAAAGCAAACCAGTAAAACACACAAAGGACCACAGAAAAAGAAAGCGACAAAGCAGAAGACTGGCTGGTATTTACATAAGCACACAATCTTTCCACATTTGAAGGCAGAATTTGGATTTAAAGGTCAATCCAAACTAACAACTATTAACATTTTGTGTAACTGCGTGTAATTTTGTCCAGTTGATTTATTTTAAATGAGCAGCACAACAATATTCTTGTTTAGGGTTTTTTTTTTTTTTTGCAGAAACGTACCCCTGTTAAACTATACGTATAAAAAAATCTGTAGCCTTGATACACTTTTTACTTATTCTAATAACTTTGATTACAACACGTATTTGCCATGGCACTGTTTTGATAAGCTTATGCAATGTCATCATTAGTTTCTCTTCGAGTTCTTTTATTGATGATGGGAGATTTGGACCATTGTGTAAAGCACACTTCTCCAGCACATCCCAAAGGTCCTCATGCATATCCCAAAGGTTCTCAATGGGGTCAAGGTTTGGACTCTGTGGTGGCCAATCCATGTGTGGTCATGGGCCTTGGATCATTATTTCACAATTTCATCCTCTTGGAATATACCATCAGGAAGAAAAAAAAAAAAAAAGAAAAAAAAACATTGATGGAAAAATCTGGTGATGCAGTAAATTCAGGTAGTCAGCTGACCTCAATTTCCAAGCACGTAACATTGCGGAACTGAGACCTGACCACCAGAAGCAAACCCAGATCATGCCACTGCTCCCTCAGGCTTGTACGGTAGGCACTAGGCATGATGGCTGCATCATTTCATCCACCTTTCTTCTCACCCTGATGCACCAAACACTCTGGAACAGGGTAAATCTGGATTTATCCAACCACATAACCTTTTTCCATTGCTCCAAAGTCCCTAACAAACCTGAAGCCTTATTTTCTGATTAAACTCATAGTAGTTTCCTTAAGGCTTAACTGTTTAGTCCCATCCCTCGATCTCTCTTTGCACTGTGCATGTGGAAATGTTCTTGCTTTTACTATTAAACATGGCTTCTACTGTTGTTTGTTTATGATCTGATTTCACTAAGCATTTAAGTGAACTCCAATTACAATCATTCTAAATGTTTCCCCAACCACATTTCATGTTCGAGGTTGATGGTTCATCACTATCCTTGAGGGTTTTATACTGCATTAGACAGTTCATATACAGCATATAACCAGTTCCTAACCCAATGTTAGTAGTTTCAGCAATCTCCTTAATTTTTTTGCTTGATACAGGGCAATAGTTTGACCCTTCTGAAACAGAGTAACATCACGACCACATGATGTGTCTGCTGACATGGTTGTTTAAGAAATGAGAAGCAACTCACTGCATCAGTTAGGGTTAAATAACTTGCTGCGGCTGAACCGTATGAATCACTGCAGTAATGATCCAAAGGAAGGCTCTTACCCATTTGCCTTTTTAAATCCAGGTGGTGACTTTTTGCCCTTTTTTTTTTTTTTATTTGCAACATTTTCCCTTTATCTATGATAATTGTGCTCCTCCCACTTCCTTATGATGGCCGATTTTGACCTAAATTCCAGGTGCAAGTTATGCACTTTTGTGTAATTCAGTCTACTCAACAAGATAGCAAAAAAAATGTGCATCCGTACTTAGCCTGTCCTTTGACGTCCTCGAGGAACTTCTTCTGCTCTGCGATGAGGTGCTCTTTCTTGGACAGTTGCGTCTCTAGCTCGGCCACCCTCTGATGGGCTGCGTCCAGCTTCTGACCCTGCAATAGCAGATTCTGCTTCAACCTCTCCACCTCCTTCATCAAGGACGCCTGCACCATCTGCACCTCCTGTGCAATACAGAATTGTACTTTAGAGTCATAAATGCTCAGTGGTGATGGTACATCTTTTTTTTTTTTTGCCCTGGTCTGTTCACATGTTGCACTTTATTTATAATGCTGTGTACAAAGCCTTAGTATTTTCTTCTATACTGCACTCTAGTCCCAAAAGAGTGAAGTTTCATTTTATTCTATGTGTGCATATGGATGGAATGAAGTAAAAATTGTCTTCTCTTGACAGCAGTGCTATATGCGGCAAAGAAGCTCTCCTGTGTACCTTGCTGAGGTCTGGGCCTGCCTGCTGAAGCTCGTGCACACACAGTTTATGGGCTTCTCCCAACAGAAGCAACTGTCTGCTCATGAAACTCAACTGCTGCTGTGTGCTCTCACTTGAAGACAACTAAACAGAAAATACAAACACAAACAAGAAAAACATAAGGGAATTTGAGATCATCATTATGTAATGGGGAAAAAAAAAGAAAAGAGGGGAAAAAATGAAATCAAGTATAGGGATTACAAATATTGCAGTTACAGGCTCTCTTAAGAACAGCAGTATAGAGCAAAGGATATTGCATTTACATGCTAACAGGATTTATTCAGCCATATGGAGTGGTATTAAACGGTGTATAGACTCATGAAAGTGTCCTCCAACGAACAGCATTGATTTTCAAGGTTTTCATTCATATATTACATATGAGGAATAAAACGATTCATAGTGGTATTGTTTTTATTATGATCATGGCAACACTGTGGTGGCTTAGTCGTCTGGCACCTCCAGGATCACGGTTCGATTGCCCCCTCGGGGACTGTGTGCATGGAGTTGCATGTTCTCCCCATGGGTTTCCTCCCACAGACCAAAGACATGGGCTAATCGGCATTCCCAAATTACCCGTAGTGTGTGAATGTAGACCACAGTCGTAAAAAATAGGAATAAACCCTAGATGGATTGATGGATGACGATTAAATTGTCAATTTACTTATTAGCTTCTAACAGTGAGGCCAAGAGCAGCCCCCCTCCCCCTAAACTCATAACTTCATGCACATATCTCGACTTCTTGTTCCTTGGGATATAAGGACATCACTTAGTTATGTAGGTCTCTAATATGTAAATGTATAGATGTTGCCTTAATTTAGTTGCAGTCTTACAGTTTACATAGAGTGTTGTGTGTTTACCTTGGCGGTGAGCTGATTCAGCTGGTGTCCTGTATGGCACACCTTGTTATTTGCCTTCTGAAGCTCTGCCTCCATTTCCCCCATCCTCTTCTGGCACTCCTGCATTTTACACTAATTTTTTTTTTGTTTTTAAGTGTATTTTAAATAAATAAATAAATAAATAAATAAATAAAACCCACAAACTTAAAGAAATACTTTAAGATGGTAACAATAAAAATTTGACACAAATACCAACATACTAACCTGTAACTCCTGGTATTTGGTGTAGTAGCCATCGCGATCATGTTGAAGTTGGCGGATCTGACTGTGAAGGCATGTTACCACGGTCTCCCGTTCATCCCAGAGCTGCCTGTAGCGCTGCTGTTCCATGTGTAGGCTCTCACGCAAAGACAGGATATCCACACACTGCAGGTTCAATTGGTCCTTCTACAAAAACACACACTTTCCTAAATGTTGTTTTGTACTCCGAACATTCTGTAACAGTTAGTTGTTAAACAGATATGGCGATATGGGGAATGCATTTATTTTGTGTGACCAAAGCAACTTATTATGCACATGTAATAACTGGTGGTCCGCATGCAGAAAATTTCATTCCATGCATGCTTTGATAAATGAGACCCGAAAACATAACGGAAAGTGCATATCCAATCTGTAGTCCTTGTCAGATGTTGAACGCAATAATGAAGAATATAAAGATAATAAGTAAGTAAGTAAATAAATAAATAAGCAGACGCCTAGTGGAAAATGGTTTTTAGATTTGATATTTTGGAATTATAGAATCACATTCTGCACACTTTATCCTTCTTTGACTTGGATTTTTGGCCTAGTGATTTTGACTTTCAAAGTTTCAGATGTCTCACTATCGCTGTATCAAAAGGTCAAAAATCATGAAATAACTACATCATGTGTTCACTGGTTACCAAATTCTTAATTATTAGCGATAGTAAACAGATGAGTAAGAGAAGCCCAAGTGTATACAAAACTCAAAAACCTTAAGAATTAAGATGCCAACACATCATATGCTGTGTTTACCATAGCGTTATTCTGTTCCTCCAGTGCGGTGGCATTGATGATTCTGCGCAGCAGGCGGCGGTTTCGCACAGCGTGTTGCTCACGCTTATAACGCTCATACAGCAGCTGGTTATGCAGCAACAGCAGCTGACTGCGCAGTGTCTGCAGCTCATCCAGAGGGGCAGAACCTAAAGAAAGAGAGAGATGAAAGAAAGATAGAAAGAAAAAAAAATCCGGAAATGGAAAAAGGGAGCAGAGGGAAGAAACAGTGGAGAGTATGCAGTATTGACACAGATGAGACAAGTCGCGAGAATGAAAAAACAACCTAATAAAACCTGTGGGAACCAGAGCGGAGGCCTGCTGCTGCAACACGCGCACACACACTCACACACACCATGGGTTCTTTCTGAACAATCACATGACTCATATAACTGCAGGGTTTTATTTAATTCCGATATGAACAGCCTACGTTGTTTTTCTCACTACAGTCATCATTTGGATGTCATTAAACCCGGAGTCAGCGCCTGGTCTCTTCCAAATTAATGAATTTTAAAAACATGACTAAGGAATTTTGCCATTTAGGTAAAATTTACGAATGAGGAGAAAAAGAAAAGGCATTTCAGCATTTTTCAATAAGATTATTTATGATTATTTTAGTAATTATGGTAAATTTGATTATAAGCAGGTGGGACGGTGGCTTAGTGGTTTGCACTGTCGCCTCGCACCTCCAGGGTCCAGGTTTCATTCCCTCTGTCTGTGGTCCAAAGACATGCAGATTAGGCTTTCTTTGACATTCCCTAAACGTAGTGCCCGTAGTGTGTGAATGAGTGTTTGTATAGATAGTCACCCAGTCCAGGGTGTACCCCCACCTTGTGCCCTAAGTCTCGTCGGATAGGCTCCAGGCGACCCTGTACACAGGATAAAGCGGTATAGATGATGAGTGAGTGATTGATTATAAGCAAATCATTTAAATTTTACTCAATTTAAGAATTTCTGTCTGACATTATATGGAAAACAGCTACAGCCTGCAAACGCATCATCCCAATAGGCTTGGATATTTGCTACCAAGCATTAGTTAAAATATGTTATCCGGAATCACAGAGGCTGTGTGATCTGAAAACGACTTTTTTTTGTGTGTGCTTTGCTGGCTGTCCAAGAAGCCCAAACCTGAGTCACTAAAAAATACGACTATCTGCTGATAAGGATCATAAAATAAACATTGTGCAATCCTTATATAAGCATAACCACATTTTGGACCGATCAGACAGTCTTCTGGGAAAGCTACAGCTACAACAGCCTGCAGTGAAAATCATATACAAGGACAGGATGTCCATCCTCACAAAGTAACCATTATGTTGTTTACCTCCAAAATGAGTCCAGTCAGCTGACTTGCTTGGCAGGGGCAATCTGAAAGAGATTATATAAACGAGGTGATCAGTTGAGGTTTAGCAACGTGACAGCGTATTGAGCATACACAAACGCACTTCGGATCTGGCCGCGAGCCCACAAAGCCTCCTGACGTGAGCTTGACCATATCATGGCTTGTACGAGTCCATCTCCGGTTCAAAACAATTACTCAGCTATGCAGAGCAGTGCGAGAGAGAATGTAAAGGGAAAATAGCTGAGGGGGGAGATGGGGGAGCATGTGAGAAGCTTTGTTCGTTGTGTACTGACACTGGTGGTGGTGGTGGTGGTGGTGGTGGTGGTGGTGATGACTTGGCTGCAGTGGAGGAGGAACAGTACAGTGGCTGTAGTTGTTCTGGCATGAAGAGAGACCAGCAGGTCACGACAAGCCTACAACAGACTTTTTTTGGTAAACAATCAGCTCCAGTTACCCCGGAGGTGTCTGAATTATCTGCACAAGGCCAATGCAGCTGCAGGTTTAAATCCCAAACCAGCAGGAGCTACACCCAAATCTTGCTTAATACATTTGTGTGGATAAGTCAGCAGATGCGCTCGTGACCTAGAGCGAAAATGATGTAAGAAATAATAAACAGCAGGGTATATTGCTGTTCAATAATTCTCGAATAATAAACACATCCTACAAATTTTGTTTGGCAACAATTAGCATTTTTTATTTTGCAAACAAGCCAATCCTGTCACACAACATCACTGCATCTATAACTAGCTGCTCCCTCACCAGCCTCTTGTCATCTCTTTCTTAAAGTTAATAAGACAAAAACAAAGCTCATCACATTACTAAACAGCACAACACTCTATTTGCAGAAATCAGCTTTAACTCTGACACTGTACACTCTGTCCAGAAATGTTAACTATAATGCATGTTGACTCACAGAAAACCTCACCATATTAACAACTAGCGTAAGTACACGAGAAAAGAGGTTTTAGAAATATTTAAAAAGTTAAAGCTAAAAAGAATCTGATCAGCTTTAGTGTAATCAGTGAAACTATTACTTCAGGTTGAAGCCCACGGACATGTCCGTTTGTCTTTCTGTACAGCACAACTCACTGCATAACTTATTAATACACAGAAATAAAAATTTGTAAGGTTGAGTTTCTAACCCTTAGTTCATGCTAAGTTGTGCTTCTTTCGTTGTGGGCCAAATACACTCCCTGTTCGGTAATCAGAGAGTGAATCACAGATGAGAAATCAAAAAAGTAGATTGGATAAAGAGCAAGTTTTGTCTCAAAAAGGACTCCAGAGCGTTAAGATTCACTCATACCACTTCAGCGCTGTTATTTCAGTAGGGAAAATATGAACTAATCCCATAAAAATATTTAGTTTAGCTTTTCTAATTAATATCCATTGGTGTAGGTATTTGTTTACATCAAGCAAGTAGCTTATTAGTAGCTGATTATAAAGTAGATCATTAAATCCGCCACATAACCGTTCATAACAATGCTTTTACTCACCATTTTGATTTTACTTATGGTGCAGATTAAACTTCAGGCAAACTTCATTAAATTCTGTCCAGCCAGTTTTGTATGATGCTATGACATAATCTGGCTGGACAGACGTACAGAAATTTTGTTTGATTTTAGGTCCTCCAATGTATGAAGCGTAAAGATATCATTGAAAGAGCGAGTTCTGACCAATGTACAGACAAAACCTCCCTTTTATCTATATTTCTCTCTCTCACTATCTGCGACTCTTTTACGCATCTCTCTCTCTCATTCGCAAAGCACTTTTTTTAAATAAACTGTGCAAGGCTAATTTATCGGCATTCTAGAAACCAGTTTGATTTACTGTTTCCTGACTCTCTTTTTCTGCACATTTTTATTTAATATGTGTAACTGACGATGTGTGTGTCTGATATTTCTCAAAATATGTCTTACGGTTTGCATGTACTTCATACCTCTTCAGCACCCTGTCATGAGCATCGTTGCCTTGCTGCACCAGGCGATCGAGCACCTCTAGAGGAGAAGCTGACGTTACTCCACGGCCTTCGTCCGACCCTCCCACCATGCCTTGCACGGCCGCTCTATCCAGTGCCTCCGAGCTCTTGCGGCCCATAAACAGCGAAGCGGCGCGAGGCAGCGCCAGGTCAAAGAGAGCCTCATAAGGCAGTGATGACGGTGCTGTGCCCGGGCTGGGCGAGTGTGGTGTATTTTTCAGAGCCTCATCCTCTGCGCTCGGGCTGCTGTGGTGCCGCAATTCTATTGGGGTGAAGAGCGGCTGAAAGGACCAAGGCTGCTCTTGGGACGCTGCACGGCTGACTGGGCCTCTGCACCCGGTTCGCATCTCGATTTTATCTGGTGTGGAGACAGCATGGTGGGGGTCGCGAAGGTGGGTGAAAGTCAGTGGGGGCTTCTGTTGGGCACCAGTGAGAGTCTCTGTTGTGCGGAAGAAGGGTGAGTCGAGTCCACGTGCACCAGATGTGTCGCGCTTCTCCTCAGTCAGCTTCATCAGCTCCTCTGTGATAGCAGCTGTGGATTAACATTTAATGGTCAGGATGCTGCATCAATCTTGCAGCTGGAACTCACTCCTAAAATTAAGAAACTAAAATTTCTGGCAAAAAAAAAAAGAGAGAAACACAGAGAAAATAAGATGGAATCCAGTCCATACCCTCCTCTCTCTCTTTTCCCAGCCGCAGCTGCTCCTGCTCCTTCATGTAGACGGATAACTCGGTCAGTGTCATGGACACGTTCTTAGCCCCACCATCTGATTCAGATGGAAAACACAAACACTAAACACTTGACTAATCCACATCAAATACTTCAATCACTCAGCGTGTTTAATCAGCAAAGCTATTGTCTCCCTACTAATACCAACACATGTTTATGCTTCCATTTCATCAGATCATATTTGCCTTTGTACCTCTGTGATTGGTCACGTCACTCCCTGATTTCTCAAGATCTCGGATTTGCTCTTGTCTCAACAGGGGTGGTTTGGTGGGGTCTATAGGTCTAGCATCCTGAAAAAAGTAAGCAATGATGGATTAAATGATATTCGATGAAATCATTCTAAAATGTCCTTTATAATGTAAACCAAGAAATAAATTAATAAATACATTTTAAAAATCAGGAAATATAGTCTTTCAAAAATGTTCATTATAATTCTAATATTGGACTAAATCACTGGTGCATCAACACAGTATTTGTTCGCTCCTCAATTCTGATTGGCCAGAAAGTTTTAAGTTCTATAGTATTAAAGCCTGGCCACTAGCCCGATCTATTATCAACATATTCAATCTTACATTTTTTTTTTTCTGTAGTAACATCTCTACACTAGTTACCTTCCACTGCAGGCTGATAGGTGTACTATGGGTTAAGGTAGCAGAAGGTATCTCATCTGAGAGACTGGGAGGAGGAGACGATGTTGCTGGAGTGCTGGAACATGGGGTACCTTTACTACCGCCTATAAAACACAGACGTCTGTTTAGTAAAGTTAGTAAAGCTGGTTTGAAGTCATGAGACGGTGAACATGAGCTAAAACAAAACGGTTCATATATGCTTCTGCCATTTATTGTGATTTAATAAGAGGAAATCAGAATAACAAGAACCAACACTTTTAATGGCAGATGAAAAAAAAAGAAACTTGATGTTCTTCCTTGATTAAAGCTATTTATAGAATAAAACATCTCAGTGATTCAACATATTAGCACGCAATACATTTAACTAATGCTTGTCTTTCTATTTCAGGCTTATCTGCACAGGGCCCTCAAAACTACAAATGACACATTTAAGGTTAAGGGGTTATTTAAAAAAAAAAAAAAAAAGATTTCCATAGTCAATGCTTTTAGTTTTTCAACTCTAATTTTAGTGCATTATAATTAAGCATTAATCCCTCCCCCACTTTGTTTTTTTTGTATTAGGTTAACAGCTATGAGATATAAGCAGCACGTAGACCTACCCGGTGTGCTATAAAAGCGACCAGATAAGTGAAAGGCACTCTGGGATAGCTCGGGGTTCGGCGACATTCCTCTTGATGAGGGTGGGGTGGCCATCCCACAGAGAGAAGATGGACTCCAGAGGACGTCCTTAGCGCCATAGATGAAGTTTAATTCACATGAGGAGCTCTGAAGATCACAGAGAAACACCACAGTCAGCTTTTTAAAGATGTAACTAAAAATAAGCTACAATTATGAAATATTTCTTATTTATAAGGGGGCAAAGTGAAGGCAAATAATCTGTAAAACCAGTAAAACTCTCTGTTTACATGGCTGTCTCTTCATATTAAAACCTAAGGACAGATTGAAAGTGCAATCAGTGATTTTTTGCAGATTATTATTAGGCTGAAGGCACAGAAAGTTCCCTGTACATGTTGTAATATTACACAATCTCATAATGCAACCAATCACGCCATGGTGCTCACTCTCTACATCTTGGTATTTTGACTCATTTCAAAATCTTGAGTCAGCTGTGCCTGTCAGTCCCTGCAAGGAGACATGTCCTCTATGTTCAAAAGGAGGTGTGGCTTTAATAGATGAAGGGGGTGTGGCCTCTATTCAGCTCCTTCAATGAACAGCCATTAAATGGCATTCTAAGCATTTGTTTTAACTAATACTAATAAAGAGTTCCAGTTTTCTGCATCAAAGATTTACAAAAAAAATCTTCCGGTTTTTGTAGTTTACACTAGAAACAACAGCTTGCAGATTTGTCAGGGTCTCATCATGCTGATCTGATCAAATCTGAATCCTGCTGGTTTGTTTTCTCCATTGGGTACAGTGGGTGAGGGGTTAAGCAGAATATAATCCCGGCAAGAAAACTAGTGCCAGCATCAGCAGTGTTGCCAAAGCAACAGTTCCTACGTCAACTCGCAGCGTTGCCGTTTTTAAAGCAAAAACACAACAACCCCAATGACTCGACGCCTCTTCTTTCTGGTCCCCTCCTTCAGCCCTGTTAACCCCCTGCCTCAGCCTGACTGCTGAAGAACAACGAGATGATTCAGGTTCCTCTGCAGAGGCTGGGTGAGCTTGAGGTGATTTATAAACAGACTGAAAAAGCCAATTCATCCATAGCAAAACAACAAGAGGTGGGAGGCACATAGAGACAACAGCCCCAGTTCTCCCCTACAGCCACAGAGCGCTACACAGAGCTAGTCCAGCAGGAACCTGCAAAAATACTGTGTGTACAGAGGGATAGAACTGTACAGCCCAGCACAGGCCACCAGAGAGGCTGCATTTTTAACAAGATGTGAAAGATTCATACCAGCCGATGGGTGCTGGGCGGACTGCGATGAGCCAGCTGTGTCCCTGAGAGAGAGGACAGGGGCAAAGGAGGAAGGACAGACTGTCGGGGTGTGGAAAAATGATTGGAGGATGAACTTCCTAGAGGAACAGATAAATAAAAATGACACAAACCTGCTTTATTCATCAACAAAAATGAAACAAAGTAAAACAAGCCATTGGGAAATTTTTTTTTTTTTTTAAAGCATTGAATAGGAGTGTGTACCATAGCTACTGTGCAGGTCAGTGTAGGGACTGGCAGTGCAATCAGGGGCACGCATGTGCAAGTTGGCACAGAAGTGCTCAGGCAGGGTGGCATAGCCCTCTTCACAGGACGCTTCACGAGGGTCCAGAGACACTTTGGCACATTCAATCACGATGTCATGGACCTCAAACCTCTTCCATCTGTTGAGATAAAGTAAGACAAAAAATGAATGAGTGGAAGTGTGTCCTGGAAACAAACAGAAAAAGGACAAGGAAAGAAAAAGTAAGAACTGGTAAAGTGAAGAGGTAAAGAAATAAGAAAGGAGCGAAGTAAGTAAATAGCAGGAAGGAAGGAAGGAAGGTAGGAAATGACAAAAGAAGCAAATGAATAAAATGTCAAGAAAGGAAGAGAAGGAAGGAAATGGCAAAAGAAAAAGATGTAGGAAAATGGGAGGGAGGAAGGAAATGGCACAAAGGAAATAAAGTAGAGAAATGGGAGGAGGAAAAGAAGGAACGAAGGCCCAAATAAGATGTGAATTTATAAACTGACAAGGAAAGCAATGTAAATAGATGATAAACAAAGGAATGTAAAAACATTAAAACGAAAAGAAATGGCAAGCAAATGAGAAAAGAAAAGGAGATAATGAAATGACCGAAATGAAGCAAAGAAATGAGGAAGGATATGACAGCAGGGAAACACAAAGGACTCAAAGGAGTAACCGAAAGAAAAGCAAGGAGAGAACGATTGTCTGTTACACAAGTGAAATAACGGCCGCTCCACACCTGGTAGGGTCCAGCTCATGGTCCTTAGTTCCAGTCACTAACTCGGGGTGTATGCGGACATGTTCCAGCATCGGCTATGGAAAGCATGTGATACATTTTAAGACACTTCGTCAAGACGTGAAAATGTCAAAAGGTCAAAATGCAGCATATGACAGAGTCAGTCCCACACCCTCGATTGCTTTAGGTGTAACTGTACCGAACCTCAGAATGCTTTGATTTAAGGCCGTACCTTAACCACCTCCTCGAACGTGTCCATGTTCTCCTTCATGCTGTAATGAGAGCGCAGGTAGGAGATGAAGTTGCAGGGGTACATGCCGTACAGCCGGTGGAAGAGCGAGTAGACGCTGGCGTGCAGATGGATCAGGAACACCTCCGAAACGTGGCCTGTACGACCCGCCGAACACGAGACAGTTTGCGCTGCGGCATGTTTGTAACCTTTTGTACAAATTGTACACATTTTAGTTTCTAGACTGCTACTTCTGTTTAGTGTAAATATATTTTCCAAGCCTGCAGAGTCAGACACTGTGATTTTTACTGAAATGTTTCCCACATTCCAGGGTATGACATTTCAAATTTTCTTTGGCAAGTGCTGCTTCAATTTCAACTACAAACAATTTTTTCAAAAATAACGGATTTGTTTCCTTTTCACAGAAGCTACTGTCATTAATAGCTACTAAAGCTGGTGTGAATTTAAACCAAATACCTCTGTGTCCATCCGTTTGTCTGTCACTCCCTCTCTCATTCTGTCAGTCTCTCACTTCTTCTCTGCCTCTATGTGCATGTGTCTTTCTCCATCTCGTTGTCTCTCTCTGTATTTCTGGGTCTGTATAGCTCTCTCTCTGTATTTCAGTGTCTATCTCTCCCCCTCTCTCTGCCCCTCCCTCTTTATTTCCATCTTTATTTCGCAGTCTCCATGCTTCTGTCTTTGCGTCTCTCACCTGGGTTCCTTAGGTTCCAGGCAGCCAGTCGTCCAAAGACATCAAAAAACTCATACAGATGTTGCTTTCCTGCCTGAGGGATCATGGGTAACAGCGTCACAAGCACCAGCACTCCAGTTATGAGAACCACAACGTCTGTGTCCGCCTGATGCAAAGACACAATAAACAACAATAAACCATTAAGCCCACAGTCAACAGAGGTATAACGACGGTTTGAGATAAACCCTAATATTCAACATTACTTTAGAAATCAAATTAGATAAATTAATCAATGCATTTATTTTACTACTGTACAATTTGAATTAATGCATCAAATTCGAGGTAGGAAGTGTCTGCTGATTATGAAACTATAAATATATTGTACAATGTATTCGGGTGGGGGGGGGGGAACAAACAAGCAAAAACAACAAAAACAACAACAACAAAAAAAACACTCCTATCGCGCACCTTGAGACACTTGAGCAGTGAGAGCAGAAGAGGGTAGCGGGTGATCTTGTGAATCCAGGACGGCTGTTTGCGCACCACATGGCCCAGGAGGTTGAGTGTAGGCAGACGACATGCCGGCTTGGCCATGCACTCGTTCATCTTATCAAAAAGGTGCTGTCGAAGAGACCATTATTTTAGATTTTTTACGCTCTTACACAATAACACAGACTCAAAAGGGAATGTTAATAAGCTGATAAACTTACTGGAGAAAAGAAAAGCAACAAAACATGTACAGTAGAAGTACTCAAGAAATGACTGAAAAATGCCTGCTTGCTGAAAATGAGCAGAATCTGTGTGTGTAAATCAAGAGTGAATCAGGACAGAGCTTGTGTATCTTGTGATCAGGTCAAAAACAAGGAATGTGCGCATCATGTTAAGCTAAGCGCATGCTAACTTTTACAACAAGGCTTACGGATGTGACAGTCCGCCTATTGATTTGGAAAGTATCTCGTTTCCTGTTTGAGCTTTGCATCCCCAGAAACTCAGAGACTCTTCACTTTGCATTAGCTAGTAAAGTGAAAAAGACATTTACTCCACTATAACAATCCACAGACAGATCATGGAAACGTGAACCAGGAGAGAGCAGAGGAGCCAAGTGACAGCATGCAGAGACCAAATGTGCAAGCGGACACTTCCTCTAAACATTTTTTATGTGGGATATGGGATTCACCTTGTCATGCGGCTCCCTGACTGAACACAGAATGTGTAATGCTGGACTTGAGTTGGTCTCCAGGAAATAATCCACCAAACCATTCAGGAGCATGGACCCTCGCTCTGGAAAACATATTAGAAATGTTAATCGCAAAAAAATTTATTCATGTACAAAAATAAATAAATAAATAAACAAACAAACAAACAAACAAACACCCTGACAAAGTGTACAGAGTAAGTAAATAAATAAATAAATCTAAAACAATCTACACTCAATAGCCACTTCAATAGGTACACCTTAGAAGTACTGCTTTAATTCTTCCTGGCATGAATTCATCATGGTGCTGGAAACATTCCTTGGAATTTTTCATCCATATTGACATGACGGCATCATCCAGTTGCTGCAGATTAGTCGGTTCCACATCCGTGACGTGAATCATCCGTTCCAGCACATTCCAAAGGTGCTCAATTGGTTTGAGATCTGGTGAAATCATGGTCATGTTCAAAAAAACAGTCTTAGATGATTTTTGTGACATGGAGTGTGATCCTGAGGTCATAAAGGGATGGACGATACTCAGGCAGGCAGGGGGCATTTAAACAACACTCAGTTGGTGATAAGAGGCCCAAAGTGAGCCAAGAAACTATCCCTCACACCTTTACAACACCACCACCAGCAGCAGCAGCCTGAACTGTGGACACAAGGCAGGGTGGATCCATGCCTTCATGTTGTCATCTGAATGTCACAGCAGAAACCGAGACTTATCAGACCAGGCAACATTTATCCTGTCTTCGTTGTCCAGTTTGTTGACAGGAGTGGCACCCGGTGTGGTCTTCTGCTGTTGTAGTCCATCTGCTTCTAGGTTCGATGTGTTATTACAACCGAGGTATGCCGAAGAGCATCTCGGAAGACACAATATGCTAACTGAGTTACTGCTGCCTTTCTGTCAACATTTTTGCTCAGAGAACTGCTGGCTAGATATTTTCTCTTTTTTAGAACATTCTCCATAAACCCTAGAGATGGTTGCATGCAAAAATAGCAAGAGATCAGCAGTTTTTGAAACACTCGCACCGGCCCATCTGGCACAAACAACCAACTATGCTACATTCAAAGTCACTTAAATCACCTTTCTTCCCCATTCTGATGCTTGGTTTGCATTTTAGCTGATTGTCTTTACAATGTCTGTATGTCTAAATGAATTGAGTTGCTGCCATGTGATTGGCTGATTAGAAATTTGCATGAACAAGCAGTTGAACAGGTGTACCTAACAAAGTGGCCGGTGAAAATATATAATGAAGACCGAGAGCTATAAACTGAACTGGTCTAAATTAGCATTAAGGAAAAAATACATGAGTTGGTATGATTTTTTAAAAATTGTGTAAAACCTCAACATGTTAAAAATGTGTTACAAAAAAAAAAACATGGCTACACAGTGCAATTGTCTAAAAGTTGTTTAAAAAGAAACAAGCTCTACCCTGGTGCAGTACCTGTACTGAGGTGTTCGTTAATGAGACCTTTGATATCCTCAAGCTGTTGGAGATCAGAGGTCTCCAGCAGAGGGAGCAGGTCACCCACGTTGAGCTGTTCTCTGGCCATGGTGGTGGTGGTGGTGGTGCTGATGGCGGTGGCGTATGCGGTGTGACCAGATGGAGGGGGAGGGGCTTTCAGATGTCACTCTCTCTGCCTGCAGTCAGGGTCCCCGAGCTGCCCACCGACGCAGTCTCCAGGCACCACTGCACACACAGACACCTTTACTGTTTTACTGTAATTCATAAACACAACACCAGACATTCCGAGTCGGAGTACTTGAGTCATAAGATGAAGGCATTAACGCTGCTGTTCAAAATTTATCTTCAGATTTGAGGAGAAAAAAAAAAATAGAAGGTGCAGATTATCACATGAAACCCCTGACTGATCACAATAAAAACTAAATATACAGTACTACATGTACCAGAGACACCTTAGAAAGGAATATCATGGAGTAACTGATCATATTATACCACACTGTTGCTGGTGAGGATTTTTAACATCAGATCAAACTATATGCCCAATCACAGGTTTATATAAATGCCCTTGTTCTACTACAGTGTTGTTTCTATAGCAACAAATTCCATTTATAGAAGGAGTCTCCAGTGTGACAGCTTCATAACAGTTAAAAGTAAAGACATTTCTTTAGGTTTTCCTCAATGACAGAAGAGTATGGACTATGTTTCGTTACTGAGAAACCACAAACACCTCTTTTTGTCTTATTGACACCAAGAGAGAGAAGAAAAAAAAATGAATGTTAAGAGAACGACTGTTTAACAAGTGATAACAGGAAGTAACTTGTCCTGTAGATCTTACACAACATTAAATGTAACTATAAGTGGACGAAATACAGTGCATCGTCCATAAATAATAAATAGGATTCAATTGTTTAAGAATTGCTGTGGTATGAGAGAAATAAAACACTTCAGGGTGGGAACGATGAAACAGCTTTATGTCTGAATGCTTGTCTTAAAGTTAAAGTGCATAAACTGGAAGCAGGAACTTGTAAAGAGCTTAAATTTTTAATCAGAATTTAATCTTTTAAAGAAAATTGAAAAAATATGATTGGTAGAAATGTTCATATCTGTACTACATCAAGGGGAAATTCTCACAAATCATTGAAGACATTCTGATAATGCACAATTTGTTCCGCTGAGACTTTTGCTAACAAAGCATCAACAAAATAGTGGAACCACATGTTTTTGTTTGCATTCCTCTACACTCCTAAATGCATTCAACATCCAGAACATCTCAAATTCGCCTACTTAAGCTCTTAGGTCACTTAAAGTTAGTTTGCAGACGCACATTTTAATGAGTCCGAGTTTCCATTCAGGAGTCTTAAAGTAATCCCTGGCGAACTAGACTGTGCATCAGACGCAGTAAAAAAAAAATGCATAAAAAAAGGAAACATTACAGCTTCCAGTAATCGAAAGTCCAGAATGAGCATTCCTTCAACTATGTTCATGTGGAAAGATTTTCTTGGTTGCACTTAAGAGCTGTGGCAGAGCTTCATGTCAGCTATGAGGGGACAAGAGTGGGGCGTGACATTGACTCAAGTACTGTTAGCACTTCAAAATAAGCAGGTCTTTAAAAAAAAGAGATCACTCACTTAAGGTAAAAATAGAGCTTTAGGTAGAAGTAGAGGAAAGCATTAACCAAAGTGTTGTTGGTAGTCTTTCAGCTGCTCTGGTCGAGGGGTCGCCATAGCAGAGCTTTGGCACAGGTTTTACGCCAGATACCCTTCCTGATGCAATCCTCCCATTTTATCCAGGCGTGGGACTGGCGCTGAATCCAGTAGCTGGGGTTTGGGCACTGGGTGGGAATTCAACCTGGGCTTTCCGCATGGCAGCCTGAAGTTTTCTGAACTTAATTACAGTATTACTATTGTTTTTTTAAACTGATATTTTTTTTTACAAAAATAATTGTGTATGCCATAAAGATTAGTTATGAAAATCTTTTAGGATGGGTTTTAAGATGAAATGCAAGTTTTACTCAAACAGCAGATATGATCTCATGGTTAGGTGGAGGAAAAGATCCATTGATCAGTTAAACTGCTGATGATCTAAAATTGCAATTCTGCTTATTGTCACTCCTTAATAGCCATTAGAGTTGTTTTGCAAGATGCACATTTTAGGCTGCAAATTTAGGCGTCCTGTAAATGCATTTATGCATTAAATATGCATTTATATAAAAGGAAACGACATGTTTTTGTTGCTAGCTGAAGCTTGCTGACTGTAGCAGCTAGCACTAACGGGGCGTAAACAACTCGAGAACAATGCCCAGTTTAGACACATTATCTTAATAAAAAATAACCATTCCATCTTCTTTTTAAACACAACCACAAAAAAATTTTTGCTGTTACCGCTCGCACTGGCAGGTAAAAAAAATATCCTATTCGATTAACCAGGCAAAAAATATCAAATCAATGAGCCTCAGTAGCTAGCTGTTATTTCTTCATCTGAATCCAAATTGCTGGTTATTCCCTATCTAGGTGCACTACATATCGTAGAACATAACCTCGACGTAGTGCACTACTCATCCAATAATGCGTCGTTTGGGATTTAACCTCACTCCCAACCAAGCAGCAGTGTTGACTGGTTTTTAGCTAATTAAATGCCCGTTAAGTACATTCTGCAAATAAAATATACATTGCAATAGAAATCGAATGTTTGTATTACCTTAAAGCATGCTGTTTAACCCTAGAAAACTCGCACACAACAATAAATAAAGCCTGTTTACCCGTTAAAGCAACTGCACTCAACAGGGCGCCGCCATCTTAGCCACCTCACGCCCCTCCCACTGCAGTGCACCTCCGCGCCTGGCGAAAGAGAAAATAGTCCCCACGCGTTATCACACGTTATCTACACATAGAACTGCGTAGTGTCGTGATAAACAAAATCAGGATGATTTTAAAAGCAGGTTATTCGAGATTATTCTCATCACAAAGTCGCATTTTGATGCAAAACATGCTACCTAATTCTGCATCTGGGTCCTGGGTTGTTTTTCCAGCGGGCGGAGGGATGCGATGCGGTTATGCGGGGTTTTTTTACGCGTGACTCGAGCAAAGTACGCATGCGCGATTAATTAGTATAAATTAGAGTTTGTTGTCCAAATATCCCCGTATTATGAGCAAACATACTGTTAATACATTATTTTAGAGTTAGTTCTGACTTGTTCAATTATTGCGATATATTTTATTCCGTAAATGGTTTTATCTTTGTAAATTATTTAGTAAATTCTATCAAATATTATATTCTACTCATACAGTTCACATGATGTATTATTTAACACTTACATTTGGAGTCAATGCATTTCTTCCATATGGCTCACATCTACGAAAACTAAACTGACTTTTGTACTCTCTTTAAATATTCTTTTACTCTGCTGGTGAGCTATTACTCACTTACTCATTGTCTATACCACAGTATACAGGATAAAGCCGGGGGCCTGGACTCTATCTGAGGATACGGTGGGCATGATGTGGGGAACAACCTGGATGCGGTGCCAATCCATCGCAGGGCACACACAAATTTTATACACATCCTCACATGCTCTTTCACACACTACGGGCAATTTGGGAATGCCATTTAGCCTAATCTGCATGTCTTAGGACTGTGGGTGGAAACCAGTGTACCTGGAGGAAACCCACCAAGTATGGGAAGAACATGCTAACTCCATACAAACCCACGGCAGGAATCAAACCCAGACCCTGGAGGTGTAAGGTGACAGTGCTAACCACTAAGATACCATTAGGAAAATTAAAAATGTAACCTATAGCAAGTGTGCATGTCTTTAAAAAAACTGAAACAAAGTTCAAACTTTCAAAAAATAAAAGATGGTTAAAGAAATGTTTAAAATATATAAATGTAAATTATATTGCGTGGAATAGAGGACCTGTTTGATGTATCACCAACAACACCTGAAACGTCTGTTTTATACAAAAAGAAAACCTGGAAGAAAAAAATAATTTCTTACTTCTTTTTGGTTATACAATGTATTTTATAGGTGTTCACTGCCCTCTAGTGGCTCAGTGCTGATACTACATATATGTATTGCCTTTTTACTGCAAGTGGCCCTGTTTTTCTTTTGTGTGTGTGTGTGTGTTTCATATAATTCACCAGAGTATTAGGACACAGTCATACTATTGCATATTTTAAAAGATTAAAATTAAAAAGTGAATTAAAGTAATTTTTGCACATTTATTTTCTTGTAAACTACATATAACATTTGAGGTGTTTGTCAGTGCTTGCTCTTTGTTAAATTCTAAACTCATGTCAAGTCAAGTCAAATAGGCTTTTATAGTCAAGTAGGCTTTTATTTCAACCATATACAGTACACAGTGAAACAAAGCAATGTTCCTCCAGGACCAAGGCGCTAAAAACATACAATCAAAAAAAACAATAAAAATTAACAAAAATAGCTAACCAAGACACCTGATTTGCTGACATGCTGAGACAGAACAAATTAACAACATAAATGATCAAAAAACTATTTAAGTACTATACAAAAGATAGCAAAATACGACATAAAGTGCACATGCAAATGTGCAAAGAAGAGCAACAACACAACAGCAACATGACACGATCCAGTACTCATGAGGTAATGAGTTGAGGTAGTGTCCTCATGAACTGTCCAATTTAGATCAAGCTGTGCCATTTGTTTTGACATTCTGTTAATTCTAAGATGCTTTTACCATGCTTTCCATGATGATAAAATTGGTTATTGGAGTTTAAATAACCTTTCTGTCAGCTCAAACCTGTCTGGCCTCACAGGACTGCTGCTCATTGGATGTTTTTAGATTTCTGCATCATTCTGTGTAAACTCTAATATTATATTTTAATCCAGAAGAGAAGCAGTTATACAGTTAATTAATTAATTTACACTGAATACAGTTCTTTTTTTTTTTTTAAATGGTAATTTTTTCCGAGTTCTGATGTTTGATGTAAACTTTAACTAAAGCATCTTGACTTGTATCTTCATGACTGTGGGCACTGCACTGCTTTTGCATAGTGTTTAGTAGGTTAACCTATGGGGTCACATATCCATGGATCAAGTCCAGAGCTGTGTGTGCTTAATTTGCATTTTCTCCCTATGCTTTGTGGGTTTCCTCCTAGTACATATGTTTCCTCTCACAGTCCAAAGACATGGAGATTAATATTACTGGTGATTCCAAATTGCCCATAGTGTATGTGTGTCTGTGCTGGTTCCCTACAATAGATCGGCAGATGGTTCAAGTATCCAACCTAGTATGCCGAGTTCCCATAGGATTAGACTCCAGGCCTCCTGCAATTCTGTTCAGAATAAGCAGTATAGAGAATGAATGAATGAGTGTTCCTAAAATAGTGGACGCTGAGGGTATATTCTCTCTCTCTCTCTCTCTCTCTCTCTCTCTCTCTCTTTCTCACGCACACACACAAAGAGGGAGGGAAAGAGAGGGAGAGTAAAAAAAGAAAAACAACAAATTTTCATTGCAATACAAAATGTATTCCACAAGGTGTCGCCAAAAATCGTTTCTTTTTCGAAACATAATTCTGCGCAACGTTAAAACAGTTACTCTCATTTATTTTTGAGTCAATGTGTATCAGCTATAATGATCTATGAAAATGGACGTGGTGATTATCTAATATGTTTAAAACGAAAAGTATCATTATTTGTTCATTCGGAATTTGAACAGCATAACTGTGTAAGTTAACAGCGTCTGTTAGAAGTTATATGATCTATGAATCTTTGAAACTGGCCCTGGATTAGTCCTCTGTTCAGTGCAGTATTTGCAGTGGAAGTGTAGGATTTTTTTGTACGGAACGAACATCTTTATTCATCTTCACTGAAATGTCCCCAACAAGTCAAAAACTAGTTTACAGATTTACTTCACATCTAATTTGTCGCTGCCGTTTTTGCGCTCTGTAAACACAAATCAAATAGTTACCAGAGAATTACTTCTGTTTTAAGACCGACTTGATTAAACCTCACTCTAACTGTAGCCAAAGCAAATAAAAGCGAGGTTAAACAAGGCGCACTCCAGCACTTCTGGTTTGGTGTGTATGTTTAAGAGGTGCGTTCAGGTGGTCCAGTAACGTTAGTGTTTTTAAAATGATTCCTAAGCAATGAACTGTCATATTTATAAATGTAATCTAGAAATAATAGATATCCAAATAAGAAGAGTCGCACAATTTAAGCATAGTTTTTTTTTTTAAATAGAGCATAGTAGTCAAACAATCAATAAACAAATCAATTAATTAATACACTCAAGACAAAAAAAATCTTAATATTAATGTTTTGTGTGTGTGTGTGTGTGTGTGTGTGTGTTTGTTGTTTCTCTTTCGGTAAACGTGTAATATTAGTTTGTTGATGTTATGAGTTACATTTATAGCTGTAGCGTGAATAGATTCAAAATAAGGTTGTTGTTTGTTTTTTTTCTACAAAGACAGGGAATTCTATCTTCTTAAAGAAAGGCGGGGAATAAACGCTTTCTTATTAAAACTTAAATTTTGGGCGTTGTTTTTACGCCTAAAATAGTAAAAGTTAGAAATGATTTGGGATAAGCCACATCATGTCTCGCGCAGGCAAATGAGTCGTGCGCTGATTGGCTGAAAGCAGCGCAGTCAGATTCAGCGCAAAAACATTATCGGATTGCAAATCAGTGAGACGTAGACACAAACACACGCACGCACGCGCACGCACACGCACAGGGTTTCTGACTGGAGTACACTGACACCTCTGGTGAGGAAAGCAAGTGAGAGAGAGAGAGAGACGCAAGGGAAAAGTTAAAGGTAAGAGACAGTCTCTTTTCAACAGCAGCTTGTCACTTTTGTTACTTTCTTGTTTAAAAATGGTTATGTGGCTAAATTGCTTTCAGCTGATTATTTAATGGAGCATTCGATCAACGTTTAATGAGCCACAATTTATGAACTAGATAAAAGATGAGGACCCAAAAAACCCACTTCTTCTTCTTCAGCATTTATTGGTGTGTGTGTGTGTGTGTGTGTGTGTGTTGTGTTTATGCGCTTCCAGTAAGGAATGTTTGTTAAATACAACATTAATGGTTTAATAAACATCTCAGGTCATTTCAATAGAATCAAGGTCTGATGATGTAGAACAAAATATAGCCTAATCAAGTTTTTGCTTGATTTCATTTCGTTCTTCACAAATACTTTTTTTTTTTAAATCATATATTTATCAAAGCAATTATGTATAAATCATACATAATAAAACGTATGAATTATCTGGACGTCCGTGATTTCTAATGCAACTTTACTGGTTTTGTTCCTTTTACAGGCTAGTCTATGCAAATCTTTGGATGAGCCTGTCGATTTCGTTTGTGCCCGACAAATTGGGCTAATAAAAACACAGAGGAAACAAGAGCCAATCAAAATGCGTTCAACGCACAAAGAAGCATTTTGTATTAATGCGTTATTTATTTATTTAATTAATTAATGACTTTCCTTCACAGCTTCACGATGCCTCGCTCATTTTTGGTGAAAAGCAAAAAATCCTCCTCGTATCATGCGCACCGCTTCGTGGACGCGGATCTCAGCCACAAAGATGCCGACACAGGTATGTGGATGATCCTGATGAATGTAAGACTTTATTTTCGTTATAATGACATTTGACAGTGACATTTTTTTCTCGTCAGGATTGTCTGAGCCGCGGTGTTCTGTGCACATGGGGAACGTTTAGCGCACCACACAAATAAAACTCTTACAAAACAATAATTTACTTGCATTTACTAAAATTGTTGTAGGTAAAACAGTTCAAATGTGTTGTTGTTGTTGTTTTTTTACAGCTTGATTTTTGAGTCATTGTTTAAACTCTGTTGCGATCGCTGGGATGACTGCACGCGTTTGTTTTAACGGAACAGTCGGTATTGCGTAAATAACAGAGAGAGCAAGGCAAGTGGTGGATGTCATTCATCAAAGTTAGTATTGCAGTTAAGCCCTTCTTTAAAAATCCTTCAGTGGTGGTTCTAAAAATTGTATAAAAAAATGTATGAAAAGCAATGCCGATTCAAGCGAGCCTTTAGACCCACCTGAAGCTCCATCATTTCATGCATTTTCTTGTAATGTTACTGAATAAGTGGTGGTGTATAGACAGTATTGTACCTAGGAAACTGTATTTGGTGACACCTTTAATTAGCTTTTAAAGACGGTTATGCATAAATCTAGAGCTAGATTAGCATTACTAAGAGTAACTTTAGTACTTTAAGTATTTATATTTGACTGGTAAGCTTTATTTCTAAGCCTAATTAGGACATTCAATAATATTGTAATATATATTCCTGTATATACAGTACAGACCAAACGTTTGGACACACCTTCTCATTCAAAGTGGTTGAATTTGTATTATGGCAAGAAAAAAACAGCTAAGTGAAGAAAAAAAACAAGTGGCCATCATTACTTTAAGAATTGAAGGTCAGTCCGTCCGAAAAATTGGGAAAACTCTGAAAGTGTCCCCAAGTGCAGTCACAAAAACCATCAAGCGCTACAAAGGAAAGGAAGACCAAGAGTCACCTCTGCTGCGGAGGATAAGTTCATCGGAGTCACCAGCCTCAGAAATCGCAGGTTAACAGCAGCTCAGATCAGAGAGCAGGTCAATGCCACACAGAGTTCTAGCAGCAGACACATCTCTAGAACGACTGTTAAGAGGAGACTGTGTGAATCAGGCCTTCATGGTAGAATATCTACTAGGAAACCACTGCTAAGGACAGGCAACAAGCAGAAGAGACTTGTTTGGGCTAAAGAACACAATAAAGAACACAATAAAGAAAACTCTTTGAATGAGAAGGTGTGTCCAAACATTTGGTCTGTACTGTATTTTTAGACATTAATATATATTTAAAGTACAAAATGTTTTATTGGAAATGAAATCAATACTTTATTATTATGTCTGATAGAGGGTTAACCTAATGAATCCAGCCTAAGTTTTACCTGCATGAACCAATCCACCAATCCAGTTCAAATCATCAGGTGTGATGGAGGAAGAAATATGCAATTGTAATGCTCCAAGCAAAACCTCAGATGCACACACTTGTCTAAACCTCAATCCAGACAACATGGATTGACTGTTATAAAGAATCCAGTTTTTCAGTTGTAATTCTAATCAAAATGGTCACATCTTTATCTTACGGCAAAGCTAAAAACACTGCCCAGTCACCAACAATATTTCATTTTTATTTCATCACTGCATTTCTTTTTTTCAGTCACAGTGCCTGCTCCATCAGAACCAATGGAGCCAGACTCACCGAAGAAGATGCCATTGGAGTCTGTGACAGAATCAGTTCACACAGAACCCTATTCTTATGTGAAGCATGAAAACAAACCAGAGTGTCCCATCCCATTACGCCCTGAGCAGTCCGCCACAGCTGGCCAACCTTATTACATTTCTGGTAAGTGCTAGAACTTACTTGGCATGTCTACGCAGGAGGGCCGATTGTTGACATCTCCATATCTCGTTTTTGATCAAAGAGCATGCTTTGGTCCGTTTTTTAGATAGGCTCGTTAAAAAAAGTGTTTATGTTGCATTCAGGTCATGCGGGTACCCGCCTTGGATAAACAATCAGAGGTGTCACCAAACACAGACTGCTTTTTTTTTTTTGTCCTCAGAGCCTCAGATGGCAGAATTCCCTCCCTTCTATAAGCCATCCTATGCCTGGGAAACCTTGCCTTCTCCATATGACTTCAGGCAGCTGGGCTTCCATTCATCCATCCTACAGCATGCAAGTAACCTCTACGGGTCTGAATTTAAGCAAAGTCAGGAAGATCAGCAGCCTCTGGATTGCAGCACACACTACTCCCCTACCTCCGATACCTATCACTGCATCACCTGTGACAAGGTATCTTTCAGGTTCTTTTGAAACCCTAATTTTAGCTGGTGAAGCAAAATCAATATGGTTGTATGTGATGTTATACTAGAACCATCGCTTTGAATATTAAAGACATTTCCATTTCTCTGGTCTCATCCAGGACTTCTCAACTCCTCATGGTCTGGAGGTCCATGTGAGACGTTCTCACAGTGGAACACGACCTTTTGGTTGCAGCATTTGTAGAAAAACCTTCGGTCATGCCATCAGCTTAGAGCAACACATGAACATTCACTCTCAGGTAACAACACAAGGGTTGTTTTATGGGAATTTGAATGTACTCAGGATAACAAATAGTAGCTAAATGCACAGTAAGCATGGTCACCTGTGTTCAAATTAATCTTTCTGATTTTAAAAGACTAAACCTGCTATTTCCCCTAAATGCATAAATATTGGGCTGGTATAAAAAAGTATATTCTTGGTTGTGCTATCTGCACAAATAGTGTCATAAAAAGTGGAGTGGTTAAATGAACTGAACCAATAGCACATTCCTTTTTAAAATCCAAGTGCATAATTTGTTTTATGATATATGGGATTATGATATGAGTTCACAGATTTCATGTCAATATTTCAACACTTTAAAACAGAGTATCTTAGCAAAGATGTTATGAATAATGTTTCTCACTGTGGGCCTATAAGCCCCTCATTTCCATATTTTTAGACATATTTTCTAACTTCAACCTTTATTGAGGTTATTTTCTACTGAATAATAGCTAATTTAGCTTCTTTCTAGAAATAATATTGGGCCATAGAATAAAGCCATTTTAATTTGAAAGTGAGTAAATACACTAATTTTTTTTAAATAAATTTGATAATATTTGATATAAGGAACAAATATAACACAATCTAATAAGGAAAATGATTAGATGACTACAGTATATTGAATGTATTTTTACTTGTAATTTATTTATTTAATTCATTATACACTGCTTAATTTTTAATGCATTGTAGGTCAGATTCTAATTTAGTAAGCAGGACAAGGAGTTTATTCCTGTTTGCTATTTAATAATTTAGTGATATAGGTTTTTGTCTAGTTGGGGGCATAATTGGTCCCAAACCATTAAAGAGGGATCTACAAATGGTAGGGTCCCAGCTACACATGACATCACAGATGATTTCATTTATAATAATGAAAATAGCTAAATGAGCAAAAATTAGAAATACTTTGTCTACTTAAATCTATACAAATGACCAAATAATACTTAATATACAATTATTTAGTGCATATATTCTCATAAGATCCTCATTTAGGACTAGTGGGGCATAAAAGTTCTTTCTTGTTAAATTTCCAGTCGTCATTTGTAAAGACAAAGCAAAAGGAATATAATAGTTTCGGTCTCAAGAGCACATGTGAACAAATTATGTTTGAGTCTATATAAAAATATAGTCTTATTTATTATACAAGGCATTTTAATTTTGTTGATGTGGTTTGTGTTTGGAAAAAAAGGAAAGAAGCTTCGAGTGCAAAATGTGCGGGAAGACGTTCAAACGTTCCTCAACCCTGTCCACACACCTGCTGATCCACTCAGACACTCGGCCCTACCCCTGCCAGTACTGTGGCAAGAGGTTCCATCAGAAATCCGACATGAAGAAACACACCTACATCCACACAGGTAAGCAAAGCGAGAGAACCAGATGGAAATCAATCCTGGACAGCTTTGATGTTTCAAAGCCACTTTGTTTCCCAGGAGCATGTTTCCAAGAGTAATATTTCAACAGATAAATCAAGAAAAGAAGCTAAGCAAATGTAGGCCTCGTTTGCATATCTGATTATCCTGCTTTGCTCAGGTCTCTGTGAATGCTTCCTCTTTCGTGGCAGGCTATATTGCTTCCAGTGAACCTGTGAAAATCTGGATTGCACGCAAATCTTTTTTTGGTGTTGATTTTAAACAAAGATTTTAATTCAACTCGTGTTTGTAGAAGTTTCAAAAATTATTTCTTCGGACAGAAAAGCTCTGTAGAACAGTAATGCAACATTTTGCGCATGTATGTTTTTTAAGGTTTGCTTACAACAAAAAAAAACTGATCAATATTTTTTTTTTTGGCATTTCAATGACTTGAACAGGTGAGAAACCACACAAGTGCCAGGTTTGTGGCAAGGCGTTCAGCCAAAGCTCCAACCTCATCACACACAGTCGCAAACACACTGGCTTCAAACCTTTCGGCTGCGAATTCTGTTCGAAAGGCTTCCAGCGGAAAGTGGACCTCCGCAGACACCACGAGAGCCAGCACGGCCTGAAGTGACTCCATTATGAAGGTGGACAATTGCTGGCATGAAGGCCAGGACTGCAAGAAATTCAGTCTGAAGTGAACAACAGAGATATGAGTCACTCATTACATCTTTACAGACTGCAAGTACAAAATGTTAATGAACCACCTCTCCAATATCAATATTAACTGAAGTAATTATTTGCTTGCCATGTTGCTTTTTTCAACACTTAAGTAAGGCCATTGGTAAATGTTGCCCCCCTCCCCCCCCCCCCCCCCCCTCTTAATGCAAAGCAATTTATGTAATTGTACAGGGTCCCCTACCTTGTAAGAATTTTAAATGTGGTTTGAATAGTTTTCATTAATATAACATACTTTGATAAGAGCACAACCTTTGATATTTTATATAAATAATATTTAAGTGAGTTGTAAATGTATCCAAATGGGTAATATTTATAAAATGTCATGTTCACGCCTATGTTCAAAAATGACGTAAGTATGTGAATAAAGTTTGCTTTAATCTTTTTTAAATCAAATCAGTTAATCAAATGAAAACATAAGTAAATGTGTAACCTTGGAGTGATTTGCTAAATCAAACGCAATATGTCATATATGTAAAAGCTCTCTCTGTCTTCGAAAGACAAAAAAAAAAAAAAAAAAACGGTCTGGATAGGTTGAGCTGAGTGTGTTTGTTTTCGTGTGTCCGCCCTGTAGAGGATCCGGATGCTCAGATCCCGTTGGCTTTGCAGTCGTTGGTGAACTTTTTTTGCCAGAGGCAGTGTGAAATCTCTGTGCGCTTTAGTGTCATATGAATGTGTCCCTGGAACTCTGACATGCAAATCACTCGTCGAGCAGGTTTGTAAACTTCAAGAGACTGGAAGAATGGACTTCACAGTCTGGTGAAAAAAGGGGGAAAAATAGCTTTAACCATAAATTCCATTATACTTCTCTTGAAATAAACTAATAGATACACACACACACACACACACATGTACACATGTACACCTAACCCAGGAGTGTTTGACTTTCAGGAGGGTGACTCATGTAAAAGATTTACATATGTTGGATATTTTCGTAAACTGACAGCATAAACAAGAAGATAAGAATCACATGGACTTTAGTGCTTTGAGAGATCTGGGTAAAACAGAAGTGTTAGCACAAGAGCTTTAGTCCCACTGTTAGAGAACAGTAAGAGAGAGATTTGCAGACACTCCCATCACTCCCATCAATCCAGCTTCAGCTGCTTTGACAAACAAATTCTTGATGACACCGCTACACACGCACAGGCTTTTTTAAACAAAAGAGACAGTTAGGAAAATCCCACATCAGCACAATACGTTCTTTTCAGTCATTTAATTTCCTTGTGATGGTTTAGACTGTTATTTGTAACAACTGCAATGTAAATATGATTTTGTTTTGAGATATGTTTTTAGTATATATTAGAATATATATGAAACTACTCTCTAATAATCACAATTATTCCCAAAGCTTTGAGTTGGCTTTTTTTTACTGACTTTTTATCAGAAAAGTAATAAAACCATTCTCTAAGTTTTGTTGTAAAAGCCAAGTTGAGCTTTGCAATATTTTACTATGTTAATCGCTTGGATTGATGTCATTGCAAATTATAGTGTTAAAAGGAAATAAATAAATTCATTAATTAATTAAAATAATAATAATAATAATAATAATAATAATAATAATAATAATAATAATAATAATAACACTACACAAATCACTAACCAAAAAAACAACATATTGATACAATTCTGGTTTAAATTTCTGCTTGTCAGATGTTGGCACATGAACAGCAATTTTCTTCTATTTTAACAAATAACTAATTAAAAAAAAAAATTAAATGAGATTTTTTCTTCTTTTTTTATTTAAGAGTCATGATGGCTCCAAAATTAACAAAACAATATAAATACAATCATATCTTCATTTTTAGGATAATCTAAAGTCAGTAGTGTATCAGAGTAACTGCACTAAAGGAGAAAATCATCTCCACGTATGACTACAGTACATCAGATCTAATACATTAAGAAGAGCAGTATAATTTTAGTCATGCAGAACATTTTTTTGTAATATACAGTACTAATATATTTAAGAAATCCATAGATTTAATTTCACTTCCATGTCAACATGCTTCTATACTGTTCATATAAAAGGCTAACTATCATAGCCAGATATAGATAAATGTTAACATGTGCTCTTCGTAGTTGCTTAGCAACAGTGCACTCACAAATTCAGGCATTCGAATCGTAGTGTACAGTATCCCTTTCTGAGTCAAAAGTTACATTAACATTGAAATACACCCTTTAATAGGAACACCTGGAAATCTCCCCATTCATGCAATCACATCCAGTCACCCGTGGCCATGTTTCATTGGTTGGAAATAGTGCAAGGCAGAATTATGCAGCTACAGGTTAAGCGCTCAAATTTATGTTTATATCAAACATCGAAATAGGGCAAAATGTGATCTCAGGTTGTTGATCATTGTTTGTCATAGTTTGAGTGTTTCAATTGACAAGCTATAGTAGGGTTTTCACTCATAGCAGTGAACAAAATGTTTACTGAATAGTATGGTTGCAGGTGAAAATGTCTTGTTCACAACAGTCTTTATAACCTTGTTGAGCAGCATCTCAAAACATATAATATGTCAAACCTTAAAGTGGAGAGAAAACAGTTTTCATCAATTTAGCTTCAGTGCCAACTTCTGCAAAACAAGCACAAGAACACAGTGTTGGAAAATTAATAAATCAAATTTATGCACCAATGTTACGTAAGCACTCAAATAACAGCTATTCCACTCCAAAATGAATCCTTAAACCTGGTTGTTGCCTGTGGAAGAAAGGGGAGATTGGAGAGAAAAAAAATCAGTGTGCAAGGGGAAACTGACAATACCTCTTCTTTGGTAGTTGGTAAACAAATCTGTGGTGCCTATGCAAATGACTGTTTATGTATTAACCCAGTAACAGGGGCTCTACAACCAGACAGTTACACCTGCATCCTGGTGCAAAGGCATAGATCAAATCAGAATGTCCCAAAGGCAGTCAAGTGGAAGAATGTGAGGACAGGGTGGGAACGAGTCAGTTTGCTGTTCTGAAAGGGGGGGGGGGGGGGGGTGAAGGGGAAATAAAGGGGACAGAAGCAAGTCTGTCTGTTACTTCCTCATGTGTACTGTATGTGTGTGTATCTCACAATATGTGTAGCCTAGTGACACGATGAGGGTTGCATTACTTTCGAGTCATGCCACAGGTTCGTTAATATTTTAATAAAAAAATACAGGCATTGTACCCATGCTCATGTGCATGACATTAGACATTAGTTTTTTCCACCATTTGAAATGTATTCTTGCAATTTTATAAAATGTCACACAAAAAGGGACAAACTTGGATCAGATAAAACATCTCATTTGTTGATACATTGGACATGGCAAAAGTGCCAAAACTGTTAAACCCTCAGGAAATATGGGCATAAATCATGACATGGGGTTTACAAAAAAGAAAGAAAGAAAAAAAAATGGTGTATATCCTTGTTTAACGTCAGCATGTGCTCATAAAATCCCCTCAACCCGATTCTAACTACCTGAGTTTGATATAAGCTTTGTCCTGAAGTTTTTAAGCAAGGAATGTAGATTTTTATAAAGACATGGTTCCACACAGGGGATGATGGAGTAATGATAAAGAGAAACTGGGGTGAGGACAGAGAAATTTGTTTAGCAAATGAGCCATATGCAAACCAGTCTGGCTGAGCTCCTGCTCAATGGGTGTATTTTGTTCGAGGCGGTGGAGCAGGGTTGAGTGCTTATCAAAAACTTATCAAGAATGAAATTAAGCCTTAAGAAGAAAGAAAAACTGCCACAGAACTGTTGTTGTGATGGCTTGCATTACCTTTAAATTGCATTTGACTCAGAATAATTGCATTGCATCTTGCATTAAGTACTGTATATTTGAAGTTTAACAAACCCTATTTTATTTATTTGATTTTAACAAGTTTGTCCTAACCTTTTCCAAATATTTTTTTTAATTTAATCATGCTTTCCTGAGAACTTCCACCTAAATTCAGATTATCCTACAGCTGCTGTTCCTGAAGGAAAACTTCCTGTGAAAATTTGCCCAGGATTACTATATGCATGTATGAGCACTGAACCATATCAAAGGATGCAAAAACAGGATATGATGCTCCTTTACTTCTGTTTTGTTCAGTCGGGAAGTGTCGATTCATTTTCTTTAAAAGCAGCTCTGACAAAAGTTCCTGCTATAAGTCATATTTGTGGCTTCTGCTGTTACATTTGTTGCACATGTGTCTATGGGATGACAACAGTTTGGTATTGAACAATACCATCATTTACACATGGGCTTTCTGTAACTTAATGGTAGATAACTACAGTAGCACCTGGTAAGACCCTTCCAAGCTTCAGCGCACAAGGGAAACACCTAACAGTTCCAGACAAAAAGCCTATCAGTGTGTTTTATGAGCGGAGAGATGGATAGAGAGAAAAGATAGGGAAAGTTTTGAGACAGGGCATGGTTAGAAACCTACAGATTACAGAGAGGCTTGAGGGAGATAAGGGGCAATCTTTATTTAAATCCACCGAGACGTGTGTAAAAAGACGCACAGGAATAACTGACTCTTGCTTCTACTTGCAGCAGATTTATTTGTCAAATAATGTCAGAAAAAAGACTTGACATGTAAAGAGTGTGTTAACTGAACTGAGTGGTAGCTTTTTACTGGACACAGGAAATGCATACAGCTGGGTGGCACTGGGCTGATATTACATGATTGACAGCTACTACACAAGAGCAAAGAAGACTTTCCGTTTTTTTTCCCTTTCTGTAAGAGAAAGCACTAACAGCTCTTTTTTGGTGTTGAAACAACCAAGCACACCAACAATAACTAACCAACCAACCCGGATGAAGGAACAGGATATCAGAATTATACCCCATACGCATTTTACATTTTACAAAAATGATGCAAAAGACAGAGCTAGAGAGAAACCCTAAAAGTCATAAAGTGAAATCTGGAGCGTACAGGCCTCAAAGAACAGGCCAGTCTCCGATGACGGGAGTGTTCTTATCTGACCCGGGTCAGGCTCTAACGGCAAGAACACTTGTAGCTGTGTTCAGGGAGGAGCTGTAGCCAGAGCACAGAGATAGAACCATGAGCGAGGGTAATCAGAGAGCACCAGAGCTCTAAGGACAGATCCTCCTCTTCTCACACACATAAGGACTCACACCACAGATTGGCACAGCCAAGTTTTTTTACGCTTCCTCCATCAACACGGCTGGCCTCCTTCTCCTCAAACTTAAAGTTACATAAGATGAAGTAGGAAGCCACAGCTCCTTATCTTAGTCCAAGCTCAAGAGAAATTTGATGTATGAATTGTGGCATGCCCAAAAATACATTCCTTATATGATGCTGGAATCAGCTGTCATTTGTTCACAAGAACAGTTGCACAAGAGAGAAAAAAAAAGAGAAGAGGAGAAAAGCACGTCATGTCATGCTTTGGTAGACAAATGTGGAGAAATCATGTGACAGATTTTTAGTGTGAGGACTAAATTTTGGGGGCAGGATGAAGTTTGGTTAGAGTCGTTTCAGCAGTTTTTATGATGACTTTTTAATAGACTACATGGGTACTGCTCGTTTCTTGTGGAAAAAAATCTACAATTCATTTAAATGCATTATTTACTAATGAATTGTCCAGATATTCTTACAACTTTCCAGATATTTACATTTTAATTACTGGTGCTCGGGGAATGGTACGTCTGTCCTGAAAAAAGGGGAAAATGTTAAATAAATTAGAGAAAATAAGAGAACAGATTTTAAAACCTTTTTGCCATATATTTCCACATTGAATTTCTGTTCTTACAACAACAACAACAAAAAAAAACAGGTTTAAATTTGGTTTCAAGACAGCTCTCTTTTCTGCTGTATGATCTTATGATCATTACACAAATCACAGGAAGATGAAAGTGTTAAAAAATTATAAATAATTATCAATATTAGTATTAGTCATTCAGCTCCTTGTAAAAAGCAGTTTTTCAAATTTCACTCTGTATGAGCAATAAATCTCTCCAGGGTGTGCTTTAATAGGAAAATAAACAACAATGACGTGGTGATATGCGGCACAATGTGAAACCTAAAAGCTCTATCTTTAATAACTTTCTGTGATGAAACCTTTAAAGTGTCAGTTATTATAATTCACAAACACATTAAAAAATATATACCTGTTTATTGTTTTTAAATAATTACGTTTATGAAGTGCATCCACTGTACAATTCTGCATGCCAGTTGTTGTAATAGGAACAAAACCAAACTACCAAGAGAGTGTTAAAATGATCCCTGTGTAAGAGTTAGTGCCGAGTAAAAGCAGGCCTTGTTTTGAATATCGGGGAGTGAGACGAGACCCACCCCTTTGTGGTTGCATGCTATTACTTATGATATCTGTTGTGAGCAAGCAAAAGAGTTAATAGTGAAATTAATAAGGTTAAAAGGCTAATACGACTCCAAGATTCACAGGCTGTATTCACAGAATGTATGAACTTTTGTAAAAAAAAAAAAAAAAAAAAAAAAAACTTTTGAAAAAATGCTGACAAGAAATGCAAAATTAATCCAAATGATAAACATATATTTAATTAAACACTATATTTACGTTTATGTTCAACTTTGACATATTATGTGTCAAATATTATACAATGTGTAAGTATCCAAACTATATTCATTGAAATATCCTGATACTTGAATTTGATCAAGGTTCATGAAATTCACCAAAGTACACAAAATTTCCAGATTAAATTGCAATTTTTATCTTTTTTTTTTTTTTGTTGCAGTGTTATGAAATTATTTATACCCCTCTGTTCCTTGAACTCACCTTCTCTTTTCACAGCTCAACAGTTTACAGTTCACTAAGTAAAAGCAAACAATAACAGTGCAGCTCCAGACGCCCTGCTCTTGCCCCTCTTCATAACACCAATTATGCAGGCAGACGCTAAAATTGTAGTCTGTAATTTTTAGAACCAGTAGTAAAATGGCAAATTTTCTTTAGTCATAATCAAAACCATTTTAATGCCCCCCAGCTCCCCCACCAACTCGATTCCACACTTCCAAACATGAAATCTTTCTGAGGTGCCTTATAGGGTGAGAGTGGTGCTGAGCTGCGTGTTGACAAAGCTATTCAGGGTGTGAGAGATTTACACAAAAATGCACTAAAACTGTCTTGAAAGATGTTTTAGAAATCAGGAATGTGTAATCACAGTATGCCGGGCTTGGAAACAGGGTCAGAAACTACACACGAGGTGAGTATGGTACAGTATTAATGTAATGGAAAAGATTTAACAATCAAATCTCACTAATATTTAAATAAAAACATAATTCAGTGGTGTCAATCAATGATGTCATGATTTATCTTGATTATTCACATCAAAGACTAATAACCAAAGGTGTATTATAATAAACAGAATAAATCAATGAAATATGTGTATTTATAATATAAATAACCAATAAACCAAAGCATTTTGATGAATTTCTCTTACAGATTTTCTTTGTTTTTGTTTGCAGAAAATCCTTTTTGTAGGTGTGTATAGAACGATTTGTAAAAAAAAAAAAAAAAAAAAAATCTGAGCTGATTGAAACTGTGCTGCCCCCAAGTGGACAAACAAAAACGAACAACAAAAAAAACTTAACTAGAGGTTAATAAGTAAGAGTAAGAAAAATAATAATAATAAATCAAGGGGGATGGTGTGGTCAAGTTTTTTTTTTTTTTTTTTACGACCTACAACTAACCATACAAAATGGTTGCAAAATATATCAAATGTTTAAGAACAGTTTTATTAACAAAATGTAAGCTTCATTAAATCAACCTTGCAGCCATCGAAACCATGCATGCACTTAAACATGCAATTGTCAAAACTATAATTTGATCCTTTCCATGGCTTTAAACTGGGAAGGATTATAAAAGTATTATTATTAAATTTAATAGCATTGTAGTTTTGTATGACTACGCACCAGTGTCTCTCTCTCTCTATCACACACAAATCAAATTACTATTATGGCATTTAAACATCTATTTTTGACCCTTTTGTACCCCAGCATGTAGGTGAAGCTACAAAGCCTATTGAAAAAACAAAACCATATTGAATTCTGATTGGCTAATTCTGATCGCTGTTATTTATAGTTCATAGATGATCATATGTAGAGAGTTGAATCATTTCATCTTCATGACCACATTTACATAATACACAGCATTATTAATCTGAAGGGGATGAGGGAATGTCATTTTTGTCATTTTTTTCAACAGGAGGAATGTGTTCTTACAGCTATTGAATTCACATTGCTTAGTGAACAATACCATCATTTACACATTACCCCTCCACCCGAAACCACCCTCCCCAAACTGATTTAATTAAATAAATAATAAACAAACTAACATTTTGTTTGTTGGATTTCGAACGAGACAGTAAATAGAGCAATTAATCTTATAGATAAAAGAGGTTTTATTTATCATTTGTGTACAAACCGAGGCCAAGCGCCTTCCAAACAGTTGAGTCTCCAGAGTGCCGTATCTTCTCTCTCTCTCTCTTTTACAGATCTTTATCCAGAACAACAGCAACATCAAGAAAATGTCAATAACGCTCACAAGAGAAGAGCAGCAACAAACCCAACTCTTGTACTAGTTGCTGTCGGAAAAAAAATTCATACTTGTTCTGCTAGGGTCATTTTCTGCTGTTTTATAATCATGCCCATAAAATAACGTCTCTCAAATAAATTACAAAGAGTTCTTTTTTATGTAATACACAATAAGCAATTGTGCCATTACAATGCTGAAAATAAAAGTTTTCAGAGAGGTGTTGCAGCTCAGGACTTTATTTAATGTGCTGGTAATGTTCAATTATTTAAATAAAGAAAAAAGTGATGTTGAATCAGGGTGATAATTGTGCCAAAGAGCAAACCTTTCTGTCATAATAATTTAGTCAGCTCTATTAGTTTTTTTCCAGATTAGGGTACAGAAAGTTATGCTTTGCTCTTTGAGAAGTGAAAGTTTAAAGTCCAAATAGCAAGAGGTAAATCCCAAATATTGGAAAAGAAAATTGCAGATAACAAATCCTTTCTTAAATAAGTTATTTATTATACTTCCCCTCAGTTCAAGTCTATCTCTATATTTTAAATTTCTTAAACATTTAACAACAAACAGCACAATAAATTAGGAAAGAATCACAAATCTGAAGGTTTCGAGTAATATCCTGCTTTCTGATCCATAAAAGATTACAACGTTGTGTTAATTTTGTGTCTATGATCTACAAATAGAGGTTACGCATTCAAAATGCACAATTGCACATTTTTTAAAAAACATCTGAATGTAGACATTAATCCGGTAGGCAGCAGGTTAAAGCAGGAAAATATCAGCTGGCATGAATGTTACGTTCAGATGGAAATGAACAGATGATTTTGGGGGGGAAAAAAGAAAAAAAAATACTGTATTTTACAGCAAAATTGAGTCTAAACACAAAAATCCTATCACAAAAAAAAAAAAAATCAAACACCCAGAAGCAAGAGTCCGGTTCAAAATAAATCACTGAAGAATTTAGAAACTGTAAAAAAAAAAAATTAATAATAATAAACATGCCTGCATGTTAAAGAAGAGTATGCAAATGAGTGAGCGTATGTAAATTTTATTAACAAAAAAAAATAAATAAATAAAAAGAATTTGAGACTGGATTTATTTTCTTACCTGCGTGCTTTATAACAATTTAGAGACTGATATGAATATGAATGAAAGGAGGTGCTTGTTGACATGGCTGCTGCAGAACACTGCCCAGTGCCCAGAGATGACTGACATGTTACGTAGAGGACGAGCAATAACAAAATGGAGGACAAGGCAACCACTGTGTATGCCTCCCCATGTGACTACATGTGCATATAGAATGTTAATTAGAGACAAAATATAGCTTCATTACGCAAAGATGGCGAGGCACTGCTGTAATGAAAGACCAAAGTGGACACAAACTCATAGCGGTCTCAGGATGGACACAGACAATGAGATGTCTTCAGAAAGTGGATATTCGCAGGGACACAATGGACGCGGACAAAAAATCAAGCACCCGCATCCTTTCGGTTATACTAAACAAACTCGCCGGCTGTGTTTCAAAATAGCATCCGATTCCCTACTCCCTACAAACTGCAAAGTGCATTGTGGGTATTCTAGATCATTCCCACAATGCTTTCGGTCTACAAAAAAAAAAAAAAAGACTTAAAATAGCGCACAAAAAAGGGTGCCTGTCAGGACACAGTGACTATCTGTGGCATTGAATGGAATGTGAACTAGGTAAAGTCTGTTAAAGGTCACTCCAGTTTTATATATTAGTCTTAGATACTTTTAGATACTTCCTTACAAAAGTTTTTAAGGAACAGGCTTTAAAAAAAAAAGTAGCCTGTCTGCTTTTAAGGAAGCAGCCTGTCAAAAAAAACAATAATTAATTACACTAAAGGAAACCCTAGAAAAAAGAAAAAAAAAAAACAGAAATAGTTTTTAAATCATGTACATACATATTTCCACAATATTCCCTAAATACACTTACAAAATCATAATAATAATAATCATTATTATAATAATAATGTGTGTTGAACTGTCTACAGAATGTAAGACCTTGAATTATGTTTAAACTATTGCTCCCAAGAGGCATAAGAGACAAAAACATTATTAATGGAACAAAAACCGCACTTCATACTGAAACACGATTAAAACCGATGAATGTTCAGTGTTACGTTCTTTAAGCAGTATCACTTAAATTTCTCTCAAACACAAGAGCATAATATGGATTAAAGACGCTCATGTCTATCGCCCCTGTATTGCTTTCCATGATGCCTCGACGTGACAGTTCTCAATTTTTGGTCGACTTGTAACTAATAAGTTTAATAACCTAACTTGAGCACAATGACAAAAAACCTAGGTTTAAGCAGGCATCTTCGATCTTAACTAGCAGCGACACGGAAACACTGGAAATGAGCACAGATTCAGGAATGACGCCATGAGCACTATTTGACGGCAGCAGCAGCAGCAGCAGAAACACAGTTCAGGCTCTAGTCATCAGGGAACAGAAGTGAAAAAGGAGGAGGAGGAGGAGGAGGCTTGAAGCCACTGGCTGATCAAAACGTGTGCAAGGTTACATGACACAAAAATACAGTGCTGGCCCAGAGTCCACATAGTTCCTGACAGGACAGCAAAAGTAGCAGAGTACTACCGATCAGAAATCACTAAGCCGTGGCAGGATTCTCCGGAAAGAGTAAGTATTATGATCCACGTGAGTCGCCGGTGCCCATCGGTGGCTGTGCGTAGCCCTCATGAGAGGTTATTTCTGCTACTGTCCAGCAGAGGTCTCTCTCTCTCTCTATTTCTCTCTCGCTTCTATCAGTCCGCTTATTGACGCATGGTTTATTCTAGACCTCTGTGGAAAAGAGGATGCTCTGTCTCTTGCTGTCCGGGGTGGGAATAGTCTCCAGCTGGAGGAAGTACAGCAGGACTTGTACCTAGAACAGAAACAGAGAACGTGTCATGTGACGTGACCCGACAGCATCCTGTATGTCTTATGAATAAATAGCTCAGGCAAGGATAAAATGTTAACAGTGCACTACTGAAATATTCAAACTAAAAAACACTAATACAATTTTGCCCAATACCTGTGACATGACCTCGAGGGACCAGCTGTCTCCCATGCTGATGGGCTGGGTGGGGTTTGTGGGAATCTTGCTGTCTTTTTCTGCTGGTCGGAGCAGAGTTGGTCCGAACACTGTGGCCAGGTTGTGCAGAGACATCTTATTCACACTCTCCTTTTCAGCAATCCTGACACATAGAGACAGAGATAAAATGCATGCTTGCAAGCAAACCTATTGCCAATGTAAAATAAATTTCCTAAAAAAAAAACTTAAAAGAAAAGGCAACACCATTGGTCATGGCTGTGACGTTAAAGTCAACATGCATAGCAGGGTTGCGTGACATAATGTTGCTCCTATTAATAAAATCTTCTTTTTTTTTTTTTTTATCTCAACAGCACACAAACCTACTTTATAAAACACAGTATTAAAACTAAACCAACATCATTCTTTCACAACTTTTCTACATAAAGTAAGCTTTAGTTTCAGAATATAATAATAAGAATTCCCTGTTGTGATTTACTGCTTAAGACATGCAAAATCAAAACCCCTGTCCAAATGCTAGTGGAGGAGACGGAGCTTTTTATCCTGACAGGCAAAATGATTGACTGGTAAATTCGCAGTATACTGACTGCTTCGATGTTGGTGACTCACATTTTTTTTCTAGTCACGCCATTGCAGACCATTTTTCTTAGATAACAAACAGTATTATTTCTTTTACTTAAGTATACACAATATAAAACTATCATGGCTCACTGCTTATTCGGTCAGCCCTGCTCTGATTTTTTTTTTTTTAATCCCTTAAAACCATTTATTCATAGCAAAAACAAACCGATCACGTGTAGGGCGACTTTGCAAGTGTGCAAAATGATCGGAGGTTGTTTAGAGCATTCCTACCTCTTCAAGTGATCCAGTAGAAAGAGGAAGGTTACCAGGTTAGGTTCAGGAAGAGACAGCAGCAGGTTGAGCATGCAGCTCTCTTTAGCCACACTGTCTGAGAGAGCTACAGAGAAACAAACACATACTAATCAGTACACTTCTACCCCTTTTGTACAGATTCAGGGAAATCATTAGCATCACCATCAACATCTGATATGTAATTCAGAAAAGATTATTTGAAATGTAAAAATACAACAACTGACCGATGCCTCCAGCGAAGCTCGGGTACAGCTCATCAGTGAAGAGCGGCTCTGGAAGCTCACGGAAATAAAGCTTCAGAGTTCCAGCGATGGCGTTGACGTCCATCTCACTCATCATCACCGAGACGTCTTTGTGATCTGGGTGTGTTTACAGATACGGCCAGACAGAGAGAGAGACACACAAAGCGAGTGAGTTGGAGAGAGAGAGAGAAATTTACACAATAAAGCTAATAAAGACAACATGAAGTGGACAAGACTGCTATTTCTGCTATTTTATTTGGTTAACAGTGCTGTAAATCATAGGTAGACTGTCAATTAGATTGTTGGCATTTTCCATTTGGCCCAATTTCTTACAGGTTTTGAAGTATTAAAAACTACTTAACATATTTAATAAATACTGAAATGCTATGCAACTTGTATTGTTGATTGTTTAAATGTCATGTCTAGCAAAAATCTTTTTTTTTGCCTGACAATGTTTTGCACCATATATTGGGGCATTCAAACTGGGATTTTTAATTGTGCAGAATAACAGAACACAGGTATAAAAATAAAAATTCCCTTTATTTCTCTCTATAATCCCCTGCTACATTAATTTAAGAACTCATATTCTCCGGCATGCTCAGTAAAACAGCTGTTTTATTTACAGTACTGTGCAAAAGTCTTGGGAACATCCAAACAAAAGCCATATGCAATGATGCTTTTGAAAACATTTCTACACTTATCCCAGCGTTTCACTAGTGCTTAGACACCATCAAGGACACTGGAAACATTATTGGACTGCCCTGCTTCAGATCTGAAATGCTGGCCCCCCAGGAACTCCAATAATGGCGCAAGCATGTGGAAATAGTTTTGGTGGCAATAACTCTCAGCCGAGTTTCTGTAATGTGCAAATGGTGTTGGTGAATGACTGTATGCACTGTTCCTACAGACAGATGGAAGCTGTGTGTCAATTTTCAAGGATCAGGCAAGGAGTTCTACTGCAGCTAAGAGTCTCTTCTCATCAGAGACTCTTGATAATAATAATAATAATAATAATAATATCAAGTTTATACATTTAGTCACTGCTTTCACAACAGAGCTTCTGTCATCTTACATCTTGTTTATACTCACTAGTGTCAAAGGCAGTTTTGAGAGCCTGGATGTCAGTAGAGACTCCTGAGACGCGGTAGATGCCGACCTCCTCCATTCCTCTTCGCTCGATCTCCTCTAGACACTGTCGGACTATGTATGGAACCTTCGAACGCTCCCGTCTGAACAGAAAATACACAATTCAGTGCCATTCGGAATTATTTGAGCATTCCTTTCTATATCAGTATTCCAGAGCTTTAAACCTGGTCTTCTTTGTGGAATACTGTTTAACCACTGCTAAAGGTTTACTCTTATCAGGGACAAAATTGTTGTCCAGGAATACATTGTTTAAAATAGACATAAACGGATTTAATTTTATAAAGTTAAACATTTATATAGCTATACATTAAAAAATTTATATCCAGAATCGTTATTCATGCTAAGCTGATTTGCATTGTTAAAAGTGATGGACAAATAAACCTGAATTAAATTTAAATTCGTAACACCATGTGTCTGATTTAAAACATGAAAATTTAATAATATTTTGCAAGTTCTGCCTCAAGAGATCTATCCTCCCTCGCTGTCTCATGTTAAGCACTACTATGTTATCCCCTTTTCCTTTCATTGTTTTTATTCCCCATAAATTGTTATAAATAGTTATATTTCATTATCTGACAAATATCATGAGATATTTTCAAAAAGCAGATCTCGGTAAGTCATTTCACTCTTTTTACTCCCAAATTGTGTCTGGTTCTGCAGTAGGTCCTGTAGTTTGCCATAAGCAAACAAAGTGCTTGTGTTGAGTGCAATGTCAAACTCGACGTTGACAGACAAATACTGACGGTTACTCACTTGGTTACCGTGGATATCTTCACCCCAAACACTCCTGTTTGTTTACACGAGGAAGTTCGCTTCAGGCTGAACTCTCTGCTTGTGAACTTCATAGACAGCTTCACCTCAATCTACATAAAAAAAAAATCACCAGTCATACACCTCCCATCAGTATGAACAGTATTATATATATATTTAAGTTTATATAAAATTTTTACTACAGATAATATGGTGCCTAAGACTTTTGCACAGTACTGTATATAGTATTCATCACACAATACTTATACAAATAGTTATACAATAGTTATGATGCAAGGTTCTGTGCTAACTTGAGACCACTATCCAAGTTTAAAATAAACGGTCATGGCGAGTCATGAAAGCATGACATGCTTATAAAATCATCATGTCTCTCTTTTAATGAGACTCGAATCTGTTTGTCAGATATTTATTTTTTCTGTCATGGGCAATTTTGAAGAATTGTGAAGTGACGTAGTGAGTGTAGAACGTCATGCTCACCCCGTTCATAGGAATGACCGTTCTCTGCCAGTCTTTACCCTGAAGCATCTGAGGGTCCAGCTGACAAAACAGACAAATAAGGTTAAGTAAAACTTCAGCTTGTTCCAAATGATTTTCTTTCAAAGGTTACTCCAATCTGTGTGTAATACATGGGGCGTTCAAGTCAAACTGGGACTTTTGATTGTGCAGAATAAGAGAACAGAGAATACATTCTAAGTGCGCCAGAGCCATGACTGGACTACCTGCTTCACATCTCAAACACTGGCCTTTCAGGAACTCCTTTAATGGCCCAAACATGTGGAAATGGCTTGGAACGAGGTCAGGACTGTACGGGGATGTGGCAATAATTCCCAGTCGAGTCCCTGAAATTTGCAAGTGGTATTGATGAATGTTTGTGTGTACACTTCAGACAGACAGATGCAAGTTGGCAACACGTTATTAATCAATTTTTTTTTTTTTTTAAGAATCAGGCAATCCACTCTCTGAAAGTCCACGGGAACGACTACAGTGGGCTCCGAGGCACCTCGGCCAGGATCATGATTTACAGATTTACAGCCTTCTTTAAAATGTTTGAACCATTCAAATATTTTCTTGCTTATTAGAGTTTCTTCACCTTACTGTGCTAGATGTCTTCTGCACATGTCAATTGGTTTTATGCCTTCATATGTCCCATGTCCCAGTTTGATCTGAACACCATGAATACTGTTGTATTTAGGTGCATGACACATTAAGCTCACATTATTGAAAAAAGGAACCTCTATTTCTATACTGTACCTATTTGGTTACTCACCATATTACAGTGTTTTTTTTTTTTCATTCACATACAGTTTGTGCAGGTAGATTTGCTTCTTCCAGATACAGGAATTAATAATTGGCTTCATTTAAAATTTATAATTCATTAAAAAAACAAACAAACACAGATTCCTTAGAAAAAGCCTGATGAGGTTGTACTGGCAAAATCGCCATAGGAGGCCTTTTAATGAGTAATAAAATGTCATTGATGAGATCACACAGACATGATGGTCTAATGCATCATACCACAATTTGTCCTTTCCCGATAATTCGGTCTGTGCTTTCTCCGTCCTCTTTGCTCATCTTGGTTTTATTGTAGCTCTTGTCATAGCAAAGCAGCCTCAGCATCTGAGAGCCTTCCAGCTCAATCTCAAACTCCTGATTGGAGAGAGAAAAAAAATTACTCATAGTGCAACTTTCCAAAATAAAAATAGCACTCTTTAAACCATGGCATTTCAAACAGTGCGGTCTGTTGCGAAAATGTTTGCTGAATAAAGCAACTGTTTCATCCCCAGGCTAATAGACACACATGGACCGAAGCATCCTTTGTCATTTAAACACTCAAACACTGCTGCTGACATGAGAAAGCAAACAATTAAGCTTAAAAGCTGGGTCACTGCGTTAAACCAATGCAGTGTTAGATCCTTGAATCTCGCTGTTCAGAAGGTGATGATTAATTGTTAATTAAGGAGACCTTTCATGGAAGGAGTCTCCAGTGTTTTCAGAAGGGAAAGTCTTCAGGATAGACACATTACCATTTAACTATTTTTTTTGTTGTCTTATTCACTTCAACAGAAAGGGAATAAAACCAAGACCCTGGTTTGGGATGTTTATAGCTGTTACACTTAATAACTGATTTTTGTTCCACAGCATGTGCTGCATAACATTAAATGAAACTATAAATGTATAAAAGTAGGATGAGATTCTATATATATGGATCATGACTGTGGTACAACAGGAAACTTTGGATCATGTCATCCCTCATCACATCGGCCGGCTGTCTATTATTTTCCTAAAACAACACACACCCAAGTGTTACATTCCTTTTTACTCACAGGATACGAGCTGTACATGCAGTATAAGTGCAGGACTTGTTCCTACCTCGTTCCATTTGGGCTCTGTCGTGTATCTGTACACGCGTGTCTTGGCTTTGTTTACAAATAAGCCAAAAGAGTCCACCTCCATCGTGCAATATAGATCTAAAAAGAGATTTCACTATATAACACGTTGTTGACAAGACAGGGAAGCCAGTATGAACCAGTTTCAGAGTAAACTACAACCCCAGTCACAGTATCAACTGGTTTAAAGTTAAAACAGTAAAATCCGCACATATGTACGTACAAGAGGGCCTGTAATAACAGTGGGAGAAGACCGAGATAAGCATCAGGATTTCAGACTGACAATAGTGATGGGGGGAAAAAACCAGACTTTTAAAACATTTCCCACCCTTAACAAACAGGATAACTTACTCAAGCTCTGCTTTAGTCCTGAGGCAGAGTGGATGATTACATTCAGGAAGCCATAAAGTCCAGGTGATTCATCCTCTGTAGAAAGACGGAAGTCATAAGAGCATGACTTACACCAACCCTTTGGTCATAGCACTCTTAAAGAGCAGCTATTACACTATTACACAATTCAGACAAAATTAAATTTTCTTCCCATTTTTTAATTGTCTGGGGCTTTACAAAAATGGAAGAATCACATTTCCCCCCTATTGTGACCTCATATACCAAGAGACTCTAATGCAGCTCAAAGCTCAGCTCAACCAATCCTTGCTCAACTCTGTTTAGCTCTGTCGTTCTCCACGTGCCACTTTGACAAGCTACACTAAATAATGTTAGGCTTAAGAAGGGCTTGGTTAGCCCTTAACATTAAGCAGCTAACGACGAACCTAGCCTTCTTTAAATCTTGGTTGTGAATGAACCTTTATGTCGCTAAATATTGAGGATGTCATTATTACTCAACAATCTTACACATATTTTCCCCCCATTATTTTGTATATCAGAAATGCAGGTGAAAAAAAGCCTGAGAAGCCTTTATACTGTATGTTTCCAAACATGGACGCTTCTGGTCCTTCATTTCTGACAGGCTGGGAAAATGCACTTCCTCAAAGGAGTGTTCAGGGGCGATTCATTTAAAGCTACAGACACTGAAACAGTGCATTTGGAAAAATTGAAACAGAAAGAGAAATCAAGCATGCAAGAATAAATAATCTGAGCTGTATTTCAGCTGGAACATTTAAAATTATGCAAACTTGTGTAAAATGGAATATAATGAGTGACCGTTCGTGTTGTTTAACTTTATGTAACAGCAGCTCTCACAACTTTAAGGTCATAATAGTAAGTCTGCTTTGCATTGTGTCACTTTACTCCACATCATCATTGATTATTTTCCTATAACAGAATGCACCTTATTGTTGAATTCCTTACATATTCTTAGCAAAATTCTGACAAATATTCTCAAAATAATAAACCTATGGTAGAAATTTAAAATCCAAAGTAATTTGTAGCCGAACACACTAGCATCATATTACAATAACATTTTGGTGAACCATATCTTACAGAATACAACAGCCAAACAATGACATCTACTTACCCTCCTTGTTGGCAGACAGAGGGATGTGGTGGACAGTTTGCAGTTTCACACAGGAGTTAGTGAGCATCTGGAGCTCCATGGAGGTCAGGGAGACACTCTTAAAGCCTGATGAAGAATGCAGTGACCGTGTCAAAAACAACTGGCAAGTGAAAAGACATTATTAGTGTTCTTGATGTGCTGAGCGTCTTGCTGACATGGAGGCCTACATTTCTTTTGCTGCTCCCGAATCATATCCTTCCAGTCGGCACGCTCGTAGTCAGAGGACATCAGGAACATGTAGCTCTGAAACACAGGGAATTTTAATTAGACTGACTGTTTCAGGATGACACGAGACAAATATATATGTAGAAACCAGTAAATAGTAAAAAACTAAGATATATCCACTAGCTCTGGTAATTTAATGGGATTTCCAATCTGCCTAATCTGTCAAAGATGAAATATGTTTATAGTATCCTCACCACCTATAGTGAGAGATAAATGTCTCTACAGCCATAAAATGAAAGAGGAGAGTAAGGTGTTCTTGTGACAGTGATGAAGTGTCTCACCTTGCCGTTTCTGTTATACACACGCAGAGGCATGTTGGGAGATGTCAGAAGCAGCAGGGATTCCTGTTCTGACAGCTTCTTTTTCAGCCTCTCGATGACCTTTGACCCCTTGTTGGCTCTCTAAAAGGGAAAAACAAGATTATAGCTAGTTATTATTAAGATGTAATTCACTGAACCGAGCTGTATGCTACTGTCTGATGGGGAAAAAATGTGTAACAACATATTCCTAAACACAAGATTGAGCGATAACACAGATGATCTATTTCTTATCTGGGTGATGATTTCTGAGCATGAAATAATCCCGCTCACGGTACCTTCTCTCTCTGAATCTCACTCCTGAGGGAAGAGATTTTAATCTTAATGGCGTCCAGCTCTTCATCCGGGACCTGTGGGATTGGGACTGGCTCAGTCTCCTCTGCTGCCTGGAAGGTCAGGTCTGACAGTGGAATGTACCATTTACAGTCATACTGTTGACTCTTCCTGAGGACAAAAAGACAAACAGAGAGAGTGAACGATGAGAACAAATAATCTAATATATCAATGAAAATACAATGGAATCTAATAGGATAGAAACCAGAGTAGTGAAGCTCGTTTTACACTCTAATGTGACTTTAAACACAACAGATGGGTAATGGGAATGGATTTTTATCTCAGGCTTTGAAAAAAATGGCAGTGATATTACAAAAGAAAAAACCTAAAAACTAGTTCACTGTCCTGATCTATTTTGGTATCTTCCTAACTATTTCCTATGTTCTGACATATTAAACCAGCTGTAAATGCAAGTAATATGTAAGGATCCTATGGAATCAATTAATTGCCATCAAGATCGTAATAAAATTTCATAAACCAATAATGTTTGTTTTGTACAATAATGCTCCATAGCACACTTTTATATTCATTTGTACACTACAAGAGGGCGCACTTGCATTTTAGGCAAAGTGCAATGTTAGACTTTTTTTAGGATCCTTAATTTTGAATAAGGGCAGACCGACAACAGCAGCATTTTCAAAAAATCATAATTGTCCCAGGCTATTTTTTTCTTTCATTATTGTTGAAAGAACAAAGGCATTGACATTCTGGAAAAGAAAGTTCCAGAGAGTTTACCTTTTGAAGCCATGCAGTTGAGCGAGTAGTGGCCACACAGCTGTTTAATCCCAACCCTCTGTGTACTCGTCATGTTGTGCATGTGGATACGCTCTTACTTTCACTATTACACACAGCTGTGATTTCTACTGTCAGTTTTTTTCCATGCATCTTTACCAAGCTTTTAAGTGATCTATATACATTTTTAACCCAACTCCAGTCATTTCAAATCTCTATTTTTTTTTCTGTACTTGATGCAAGCCAATAATTTGTCCCTTCTAAAATGGTGACTCTTTTTAGCCCGTCAATATAAATACTAAAAATAAAAAAAAGGGCATTTAGAAAAGCTTGTCCGTTTCATTCTAACATCTTTCATGAGGAAAACATGCAAAACAGTAACAAGTTACAATTTATGATATTTTTATATCAGAATTGTGAAATTTTTTGAAATTCTGATAATTGTTTTTTACATCTAAAGTTTTTTTTTTCCAGTCCTCATTTGTTTATCATTTGATGCCTCAGAAATGTTCAGCTGGTATTCTCGCTCACCCGCCGATCTGTTTCTTGAGCTTGGCACAGAGCAACAGGTCGGTGAAGAGGAAAACGTGTCGTAGCTTCCTCGTTCCTTCCACCAACTCCACCATGAAGCTGTCCTTTAGCAGCTGTCGATTCTGAACAAACAATACACAGTCACTTCAATGCAGCAAACCGTCACAAGTATAGCATATGATGTATATATATATATTTTTAAAAAGGTTATGATTAGGATGTGATATAAAAACAAACACTCTTGCATTTCAATCACATACTGTTTACTATGATGCATTATGAATGTCTCATATGACTAACTACAGTCAATATAGTAATAACTAATAGTTTCAAATTAAACCGGGCCAACATATTGCTGGATTATGTCTGTTTATTTCATCACTAACATCAAATAAGTCAGATAGCTAATTTCGCATGCAGGTTCTGTGGCTGAAAGTCCCAAGGTACAACTTCACCCTTCAATCTTGAATTATGATCAACTCACTACTCCGTCAATATATTTTTTAAGTAGTGAGAAAAAGCACATTAACTGTTGTTATTCCTATAACTTTCCATAACTTGGCATATGCTTAAAAAACATGGTTTAATATCCACAATTGTCCATGTTTTTTGTTAATACCAAATGTTTTAAAACAAATATCTCATGCATGTTGCTTGAGAACAACTATAAGTGGAAAACGAGTTAAAACCAAAACCAAAAAATTAAGTTTCATAGATACAATATTCTTGCCACTGCCATACCTGACCCCATATAGTCTAAACTCAACCACATTTGTCTTTTGGATCAACTTCGACTGTTTACTAAAGATCTTTGCCATTAGATGGCAGTCTTGTTTTTTCCATCCTCAGCCTGCGATCTTCCAAATAGGACATTAAATCACAGCGTCTGGGAGCCTTTGTGTGATCCTGAGATGAGATCATGTGGCATTTTAAAGCAGGTAAAAATAAGAGAGCCTGAGAGGAAACATCAGTGGCTAATGTGTGAAAGTGAAAACGCATCCACAAACACACAGAGCCTTTGGCTGTAGTTCTCACACCAGCACGCATATAAAAACACGTCACCCCTGCAGTGGGACAACAAAAGGTGACATCACAAACAGATCGTCCAATAGGACGCCTCAACCCCAGCCTCCTTTCCAGCTCAGCAGTCACCCTTCACACACACACACACACACATTTTCTAGACAGTATGTCATCAAGGTCCAGTCTTCATCAAACGTACTGAAACGCTACTGAAAACCACACACACACGCACAGAAAGTGATGGCTTCCCTGGAGATGCACATAGTGCAATGTTTTTGTGTGTTTGCAACTGTGCTGCCAGGCTGATGGTGAAATAAGAACACACCCCCACACACAAACACCCACACATATATACCAGTCAAAAGTTTAGATGCACCTTGTAATTCAATGGTATTTCCTGATTTTTCTACATTTCTTTTTGCATTGTAAAAAACTATTCTGAAGGCATCCAAAATCTGCAATAATTTCCTTTGAATAGTTGATATTGTGGTGTGACTGCTATTTATACTCTATAAAGCCTTAATAACAGCCATAATCTGAGGTGCTGTTAATGGGCGATTTCTGAGGCTGATGACTCCAAACAAACTTTTGGTCTTGCTTTGCTGGGAAGAGATCCAGTTTCATCATGGTGCTTGATGGGTTTGCACACTTGACAATACTGTTCTTGCAAGAACTGTTCAAAAACAATTACCTTTGTGTCTTAAAATAACATTCATATATATATATATATATATATATATATATATATATATATATATATATATATATATACACACACACACACACACACACACATACATACACATATATATATACATACATACAAATACATACATATACATACATACACATATATATACAAATATACATATATAAAAACACACATGAAGAGTATGGCAGATGTTTTGTTCAAACAAAAAGCCCACTGATGACCTGATTTCAGTCCAGCAGAGTAATAAGACCAGGCCGCTCTAACTTGCCACAGAAGAGAAATGGCTACGAGTCAAGGGCCTTCTGCTCCCACTAACCACCATGACACACAATTAAAGTGTTTGAACTGTGGTTGCTGAATAATTGAGAGGGAATTATAAAAACGATCATGCTTTCCTTCAGCTTTGCACTTCCCACTAAGACTAATGGAAAGGCTAGTCAGTGTTGGTGAGAAGATAAATCTGACTGCTGAACTTACGAGCAGTGTTTAAAATGCGTTATACTGTACCACAGCGCTCTTGAATGGTCAATCCTGCTTGATCAGAAGTTGCTGAGTAATTTCTGATAACAGGAGTTCTATGGTCCCATGCAATACTACTGCACTGTTCCCAGTGTTTCACTAGTGCTTCAATACCATAAAGGAATTGAATTTGACTTGAACACCCCTTCAGTCATACGCAATAATAAACTGAAACTTATGAAAATTTAAATTAATCGCTTGAAGTGCAGCATAGAATTTTGAGAAACATTCAAGAAATAAACACCATCAAATTTGTTTCTTTCTTACTGCACTTAGGAGGCTATATTTCAGAAATAATAACAAGCCCACACTTTTCAGACCAAGTCAGGTCCGTTAAGCATATGCATTTGGCATTCCTATATTATTTATTAAAGAAAAAAAAAAGAATTGGTTACAGTTCTGCCTTATAGTACACCAACATTTAACATACAGTACTGTATAACAACTTTGACAGAAGGTACAGTAATAGTTACCTCTTTTGAAACACAATCATAAAAAATGGCAATAAAATCAAAGCCAATAAAACTGTACAAGCTCTGACCAGACTTTAGCTCTCTCTTTTTTTATCCAATCCTCTTAGACATACTTAGGCGCTATAACCAACTATCACCCAATAAACCAATATCTCCCTTCTGGAAGATTCTGAGATTAAAATCGGTTCATCTCGAACGCCCTTGGTAGGGCTCGGCATCCATTAAAGGATTGAAGGGGAAAAAAAAGGAACAAACACATTTTCAGGAAGTAGTGATGTAATCAGCACCTGACTTAAGCAGGTATTCTTGGTACAGCTATTCATAGAGCCCAGAGTCACATGACTTGGGCTTTAGGGTGCAGTTACACACAGATTTAAGATTTATTATGCCCTCGCAATCCACTCTCTAGTTTAAGAATGCAAAACGTTCCAATAAGCGCACTGGTCCAAATACTGGAAGCTGTGTTTATATTTTCTTCGATTAGAACAGGATTTGAACAGGTATCTAAACGCACTAAATCCTAAAGCCCACAATAGTAATGTCACTTAAACAATATTAATGAAATCCATTAATGCATTTAGATGTCTTTCTGTGGAAGTTCCCATTGTTCATTTATGCTACCCTATCACTTTTTATGATGAACAGAAACTATGACAAATACATATTGCGTATACTGTAAAATCTGATAAGATAACCATATTTATGAGCAAATAACCATATACAGTAAAAGCAGCATACTGTAATCTATTCCAAGCCTTTTTCTCACTTGAACATGATGCCCTGGTTTCTTATAAGGAGCACTCTCATCAAACCATCTGTCTCTGCGCATCAGATGACATTTTCCTAAAACCTGCCTGTAGCGAAATGTGACAAGTGAAGTCTCTTAAAATTGCTCACTACAAGCACACTTTAACCATGAAACGAATGATAAAAAAAGAGCAGCTTCACATGCAGCATAACACAAAATAAATTTATAAGTAGGCAAAAGTGTGTGTTTGTGCACGTATGCGAAAATACTTGTGGGTCCTTAGGATTTTTAATTAAAACATGCACACATTTTACAATTTATCTCCAAAAAATAAGACATTTTTGTCCTGGAACAAGGCAACAATCTAAACCAAAAAGAATCAATAAAGATGTTTTCATGGCTAACATAAAGCTTCATGTGCATGAACAGATGCCTTCTAAAAGCATATTAATGCATGTGCCTGCAGGGCTTGCTTTTTTGTGTGGCTCGACTAAACAGTTAAAAAATGTGTAGATAAAGCACAAAAGTATATGCGTTTATAGTGCTTGACTCAACATAAATGGCCCTGTACTTCACACGGCTCCTCTGACTAACAGAAGCCAGAGCAGTTTCAGAAGAGAAACACGTTGCTCCATTTGCATTTTAATTAAGTAGCTTCTGTGCGTTCCCCTTCCCCCATGTGGGGGACCCATGGCGGGTCTCTCGTCCTCTCTAGCTCTCTGCTCACTCATTCGCTTGTTTTCTGACACGCCGCTACCATACGATAGTGAGGAAACATGGAAACAGTTCCTCAGTGTCTGCAAATTATGAAGCCTGATATCATAATGCATAAAGACTCTGCATCATTAAAAAAAGAAATCTGTCTCTATTAGGTAAATTACTCTGATTATAAAAGCACCCTAACACTAATTTATTCCTACATCTTTGGAATATATTTTTGAAAATCCTTAAGCCTTATTTAACTTTCCAAAAGAAAAGAAGATACCAGTGGTACTTTTGTGGCTTTACATTTTGTATATTATATTATTATTCTAGTGTTGAAAAGGTCCAGCTTGGTGTTTCGTACTTGCTCATGTTTTCCATAGAAGATGAAAGATATTGTAATTGAAGGCATTGCTCGCAGCTCTTTCTGCACTTGCACATACAGGAACCTGGCTGTGAGTTATAGCCACATCTCCATGATATTGCGCCAAGTAATTTCCACATTTTTGAGCCATTAAGGGAGTTCCTGGGGGCCAGCATTTCACACGTGAATCAGACAGGCAGTCTTGTCATAACTCTGGCGTCCCGGTTTGACTCAAACTCCCTTCATATTAGGTTTCAAACAACAGAAAGACGAGCCAAACAGGAACTATTTTCCAGACCCCATTTTTTTCCAGCTTGTGCATTTGGTCAACTGGGCCAACACTCACCTCTCCCCATCTTTAGGAACTGCCTCACAGGCTCACAGATGCCTCTGATACACTAATGTCATTTTGATTCACGGCGATGCAAGAGACTCGCAGCCTCAGAAGGCTGCGACATCCCACGATTCAAACTCAATTTCTTCATGCATGTGTTTTTTTAAATCATTTTTGCTTCTGACTGTTACATCATGGAGCAGATTTTTGTGCTTTTATCGTCATTGAAACAGAAATAGGCTTTCTATCAGCATATCTATAAACGTATACATTTCAATGGATCTTAGAAATTAAGATTCAGTCACATTTACGTCTCATCACTGTAACTATCAGAGGTGTTTCCTAAAACTAAAAAAATCTTATGCTGTGTGGCTGTGCAGAAGACAAATCCCTCTTGTCAGGTGAAATGTGGTCAAAGTGCTTTGTCGACGAGTACAATAATGAGGTCCAGAACAACCTAGAGATTTACATCAACCCTCTTTCATGCACATATCATAAATATTTGATCAGTAGTTTGCTCTCTCCACGGGAGACCACACAGAGGTTTGTAATTGAGTGTGCGTGTGCGCATATGTGAAGAAGGTCTCCTCGCGAGATGGTCGTCTCCTGAATAATAAATGTGATGTGAATCACAGAGAGGTGGCTCGTTAAGGCACATTACATGCTGCCCTTCACTTGCAGTCCATCAAGTGCCAGCGATTCTGACAGTCCCACGAGTCCCTGCTGCTGGAATGATGGGTGCGGGGCCAACTGTGTCTCAGTGTGTGAAATTAAGACAGACATTCATGTATGAGTGTGTTGAAAAAGAGGAAAAACTGGAAACTAGTGCAACAAAGACACTTTCTGTACCATGTACTCTCATAATGAGTGAAGCTCATTAAAAGCTATACAATAGGGGAATGATCAAAATAACAACTTTATACAGTATTTCAGGTCAAGCTTGGACTGAATACACTTAGGCAGATTGGGTGGCATCAGACATTTCAACTCACCTCGCCCTTTTTCACAGTCATGGACTGGCGACGTGGTGTGCTTTCCTCATTGATGCTGGAGAGGAAGTTCTGCGAGATCCGCAGGGCATCTTGGAGGAGGGTGTGGTCCGGGTGACTGTTGGGTGTGTGCTTAAGCAGATCCTACGCACAAACACACACAAATACTCCTATTATAATACACTTATACAAATATGAATATAAAAGAGTGGTAAAAAAAAAATGAGTGTAACTTACATGTAAAACTAGTGTGCTTCTTGTTACTCTATCCACTGGTTTGTAAAGGAGAGCTGACACACACAGAGATAAAGAACCACTAATTATGAAACAGGATAACTTTTCAAAGTAGTGTCGGCTACAGCTAAATGCTGTAGTCATATTTTTTGGCAAGACAGTTATATGCAGTTTGCTCTGGTAATGCAGCGAGATGCAGTGTATTGTTGTAAATACCTAGCTGACGGGTATTTACAACAAGTTCGGGACGCAATTTCTCATAAAGCTCCAAGGTCCCTTTAACTTTTCTTAAGACTGTCAAACATTTAAAACATTTATACATAAAAACAAATAGATAAATAAATAAATAAAAAGCATGCATGATGTCATACTTTCCAGTGAGTACTTGGCTATCTGGTCCTTGCACTCTTTGGTACTTCGAACTTTCAGGTTCTACAGAGGTGGAATGAAAGCAAGATGAAAAGAGATTACAGTGCATAAATAAACAAACAAATAAATACCAAACCCTCTTCAACTACTTTAATGTTGTAAGATCCAAGACATATTTGCAATAATACAGAGAAGGCATTTGTCACTGTCAAATTTCTTATGTGTGTCCTGTGAATAAATCCATTACATAGATGATTAATGGAAGACTTAAAATGCTCTAAACCAGATCATCTTTATGTTGTTGTGGTTTTTTATATATTAAATATCATGCAAGACATGAGCATTGGCTTACGACTGCTAATACTGTTTAAAAATTATTTTTTTAGAGTAATGAAAATTACATTTAGGCTTTTCTTCACTTTTGTTTTATAATATGACATATGCATTTGAGCTCCTAAGTTTTTTGTTTTCATCTCCATTTGCAGTTAAGTTTGTGCACTGTGCTATTCATGTGTAAACGAACACATTAACTTTCTCAGTTTACTGTATATCTACACACAAATAAATCAGAGGGCTATTTTACCACAAGCTCTAAAACCCACGCAACACCCTTCATACCCTTTGGTTTTCTCTGCTCTGCTATCCCATTTAAACACAATTATCCTAACGTTCAGTTAGTTGTAGTGTCACAAGACCAGGGGAGCCAGGCTCGCTATATTAGATGAAGCATCAGTTGGCATGACGACGCTTGATAGGAGGGCTGGAGTGGGCTGAACTGACACTGAGTAGCTTTTTTTCTTCTTCTAGCGTTTAGCTGGCCGTAAAATCTCATGCCAAATCCCTGAGGACTGAAGAGCTCTGTTTTCTACACTTCAGGTGGGGAACAATGTGTCAGCTTTTTCAATGCTCAAAGCGACAAAGGAATCCCAGGGTAGGGTGTAAGACAGAATTAAATATTTGCCGATTTTTATTTATTTATTTATTTATTTATTTAAGAAAAGACCGCATTTTGAACACAGCGTTAAAGAATGCATTCTTGCCTGAATAAGCAAGTAAAAGACCTTTAAATTTGAAAGCTGTTACCTCAGAGATCTCAGCGAACTGTGCATTGGCCTGGCAGCACTTCTCTGCCGTTTCCACGGCTAGTTCATAGTTGTCCACGAACGCCCGGTAAACTCCTAGCTGACTGGCCTACAGATAGGGGGGGAAAAGACATTACATTAATACTCATTTTCTCTATCGAAAGTCCCAGTCAGGCGTGAAGATATTTTTCCAGATGACTGTTATTTTCTTAACTTGGTTAATTATTTTAAACAATTTCGAACAATTATTTGTGTATGCTATTGACTTTATTCAACAGCATACACAAATAATTTTATTTGTGTATAATTCTTCCTCCTCCTCCTCCTCCTCCTGCAGCATACACAAATAATAATACTATTTTTACAGAAAAAGGATTAGAGAGGTGTAGTATTGATGGACAACCCGCATGGACAAAAACACATTCTTTTCCTATAACAGAATATCTAGTCATATTTTCTTTATTTAGTACATAACTGATGTGAGCTCACCCACTCACTCATACTCTATTCCATTAATCCTGTTCAGGGTCGTGGGGGCCCAGAGCCTATCCCAGGGGGTTCAAGGCACGAGGCAGGGAATACAAGCACGCAAAAACTCGCTCATACACTAGGAGAAATTTACATTACTTTGGAAATTTTGGGAACGCCAATGTTGAAAATGGCTGCTCTGCATGTATTTGGACTGTGGAAGGAAATCAGAACACCTGGTGGAAACCCATCAAACATGGGGAAAACATGCAAACTCCATGCACACAGACACGTGGAGGGACACTGGAGGTCCTAATGTCTGCTGTTTGTATTAAAATAGGATGACATCTGTAAAATCTCTAAAAACATTTGCTTTAATCTTTTGCATGATATCTGACCTCAAGTGGGTTAGAAAGTCCCTCTGTGATTTGAAATATTACGCTCACAGTTGTGCCAATTCATTTCTGGGCAACGAAATAAAAGGAGAATTTGGAAATATTTAGTCATTATACCAAATTACACTTTTGCTTGCTATACAAACATTAAGAATTTAGTGCAAAAAGAACCACAAAACAAACAAAACATTTTAAAACCATTTCTATTTTCAAATTTTTTTAAACCATTTCTATTTTCTAACACTTTTAATGAATTGAAGAGAATTTAAGAGCCGAAAAAACAGCAATAGTTAGTTTGCTGAAGAATTGCTGTACTATTCTGCTGCAACGCATGAGATGAAGTCGTGGCAAATGATCCATGTGTGGACGTCCCCAGGTGGACAGATGAGTCAGTATCACCACCATTCGATCCACTGGACCATCACCGAGCTCAGCTGCATGGCCTGGAGCAGCTTTCATGGCACTGAGGGCCAATGCAGGCTGCGCAATTAATGTGTACAACAGGCGCGTCTGAAAATCTAATTCCATCTATTGACACAGTACCGCAATTCATCCCTCTTCAGCTTAAGGGACCACTCAATCTCTTTAAACACAAATATACACGGGGATGATACAGAGCTTCACTGGTTACAGTGTGTGTCATTGAATATGTGTGTGTATGTGTGTGAAACAGTATGAAGAGAAACCAGAGCCATCTGCGATGCTTTGTCAACCAGTATTATGTGCAGAGCACACAGAAAGGAGCTAAAATCAGATGCTCTTTGTTTTTGCTAGCTTACTAATTAATTAATGCCTTTAAGGCATTTCTAAATGCCCTACAAATCTTAACTCAGGAAAGATTAAAACTGCTTCTTGTTTTGAAAATATCCTGTCAAGTTTTGATAATTTAGAGTTGACACTAGAGATCATAACCCTTACATATTACCATCTCAAAAATCAGTCAGATTAGCTCATCTTAACTAGCTAGCTAGCAATAGCTAATAATAGTTTGCGTTTTTGAGTTTCCTGTTTACGTGTATAAGCGAAACGTCCTCTCAAAAATCCTGTCAGGTTAGCTTACGGTATGTTACAGTAGCTACTGTAGCTGCCTAGCATTAAGAGTAAATACAATGAGCATTTGTTGCAAAAATACATAAATAAAATGAAAACCTAAACATCCTCTCATTACTCTTGGCATGTCAGGACATGGTAGCTAGCCTTAGCAGCAAACCTTATTAACTTTCATATAAGTGAAAAATCCTGTCAGAAATTCTGCCTACCTGGCTGACTAGCATTGAGAGAAAAGACAATAAATGTGCATAAAATTACTTACAATTCATTTCAGATGTTTTCATGATAGAGAAAAGGCTAGCATTAGGAGTAAAAATAATATTTAAAATATTTGAAAAAATCTTCCCAGAAATGCAGTAAGGTCAGCTCATGTTAAATAGTTTAGCAATTAATATTAACATTGAGTTTTACTACAAGCTAAAAATCCTTCCAAAAATTATATCATGGTAGCTGATTTTAGCTAACTAGCTAATATAAACTGAATAATTAATTAACATGGAGACAAATGTTAAAAGAAAGCTCAGACTTGTGATACAGGGAGAAAAAAACCCTAAAAATGTAATACAACCCATGCGCCTTATTATGTGCTTTGTCCGGTTTTTGTTGTGTTTACAAGTGAATCTCATGTATTAGATAAACCTTTACTTAACAATAATAATTTTTATCAATTTAACATTGGCCTTAGGTTGTACAGATTGTCCAACTGTGAATGAACTATAGAAACAATGATGCTTTAATCATTTACAACTACTATTCAAAGCACAGCAGGAACTACAGTTAGAGCTGCTGACCTACTTCCTGACCAATCATAATCAAGAGTTAAACAGCACCTTTGTATAAAGTAATTCTAACTATTTATAAACCTGAACACATCTCTGTTGACCACTATGATACATAATTGTGTATAATTTATTTACATATTGATTACTAAAATACAGTGAAGGTGATTATATGCTCTAATCTGTTGATTTAAAAAAAAAAGTATAAAAAAAAACAAAAAACTTTTGGATGACTAAGAAGTTTTGGGTTGGCATGTCTGTTTAAAAGAATCTCACTTCCCTAAAGCATCAGTTTCACCTTGCCGTGACCCAGCCTGTCTGGCCCAAACACAGAACTGATTCATGCTCTAAAACTCCGGCTGAACCCTGTCCTATACCGTTACTGAAGGGCTAAGAGCAAAAGAAAATTAAAAGGCATCCACAATCCCATCCATGCTGAGCTGGAAAAGGCTGCTTTGGGCCAAAATCAATATTTAGCTCAGATTGCAGGAACTTCCTCCGTGATAATCTGTTTAGGGCGCAGAGCAGAATGTGTGGCTCGGTGGACTCCGACTGAGTCTGCTTGCAAATTAACGCAAGCTGTAGCAGGATGCTTACTTTACTACACATATTGAAATGTTTGTAATCCAACTTGTGTGTGACTGTTTGTGAATGGGGATCAGCTTGGTGTGGTGAAATCACTCGCAGCAAATAAAAAAAAGCATGAATAAAAATATACACATAGAACAGGTCCAGTAACAGCTGACTATGAAGGCTAGACAGAAAAAATCAGTCAACAGTGTATCTGCTGGTGACACAGGATGCTTTCTTTTCTACTCCGCCTCCACAAACTGACAAAATGACAAAAACACATGGCAAATCTGATGAAAATGACCCTAAGCTCCTGCATGCATCTGCATTTGTTGTTGTTGTTGTTTTTTAATAAGGCAAAGACCAAAAAAAAATGCTAAGCTTTAATATAAACCGTAGAGATACCGTTAAGATACCGTTAAGCATACGTCTGCTATAACCTGGAGTAACATGTTAAGAATGTACTGAATGGAAATTGGCATTCTCTGTCAGTCATTCACTTAACCTGTCTGTAACTTTCATCTACACACACTGACTTAAGGTTTCTTAAAAGAATAGTTCAGGGGAGAAAAAAAAAAAACTTTTGTAATACTCCACCTATCTGAAATTAATCTGACTAGTTTGGGATCTGTAAGCCATAACTTCAGAGCAGCTCTGTGTGTATATTAATCCTAATATTAACACTAACAATAATAATGCATAAAATCCTGTGGAAATTTGTGTCTTATTATTTTATTAATGTATACATATTTACCACGTTAAAGTACAGGGGTTGGACAATGAAATTGAAATGCTGGCCAATTTAGTGCTGGAAGTTTCATGGCCAAATTTGACTGGCCTGGTGGCCAATCTTCATTGATTGCACATTCCACCAGTAAGAGCAGAGTGTCAAGGTTTAATTAGCAGAGTAATAGCACAGTTTTGGTAAAAATATTGCAATCCACACAACATTACGGGTGACATATCAGAGTTCAAAAGATGAAAAATTGTTGGTGTGTGTCTCGCTGGCACATCTGTGACCAAGACAGCAAGTCTTTGTGATGTATCAAGAGCCATTCAATGGTGCCAGCAATGAAAATCTTGGGCTGTGGACAATGTGAAACATGATGAGTTCTCTGATAAGTCCACCTTCACTGTCTTTCCCATATCCGTGAGAGTTACAGTGTGGAGAAGCCCCAAAGAAGACTACCACCCAGTCTGTCGCATGCCTAGAGTGAAGCATGGGGGTGGATCAGTGATGGTCCAATACTTGTGCTAGATGGGTTGCCAAAACGGACTACCGAACCATTCTGGAGGACCATGTGCACCCAGTGGTTCAAACATTGTATCCTGAAGGCGGTGCCGCGTATCAGGATGATAATGCACCAATACACACAGCAAGACTGGTGACAGAGTGGTTTGATGAACATGAAAGTGAACATCTCCCATGGCCTGCACAGTCACCAGATCTAAATATTATTGAGCCACTTTGGAGTGTTTTGGAGGAGCGAGTCCAGAAACATTTTCCTCCACCAGCATCACGTAGTGACCTGGCCACTATTCTGCAAGAAGAATGGCTCAAAACCCCTCTGGCTACTGTGCAGGACTTGTATCAGTCATTCCCAAGACGAATTGATGGTGTATTGGCCACAAAAGGAGGTCCTACACCATACTAATGAATTATTGTGGTCTAAAACTAGGCATTTCAGTTTCATTGTCCAACCCCTGTAGATTTCAAATAGGTTATTTGGCACATGTTGCTTACATTACCTTTCTGTTTAAGTTATGAACAAAAACACTCTCGTCTTGTCTCACTGTCACTGGTCTCATTTTCTTCATGCATTATGTACTGTATATATGTGTCAAGTTTCGATTACAGTTTCATTTTTTGGAAGCTTAAAGATTGAAAATTTCAGTGGCTATTGGGAACAATTAGCACGCACACGCTCACAAATTACATCCGTTTTCTTCTCACCTACTCTGTAAAAGGCATCATGTGCACAGTTAGGATTTTGTAACTAAAATTCTAGTTTCGGGGGAATGTTTTTTATTTGTTAAGCTTAGTGGCTAATTCAAGAATAAACATTTAACCAGTAAAAAAACAGGTGCAGATGATGATAGATGATCAAGCATGTGATTAGTATACTGCTGATGCTGAATGCTGAGTGGTTGGAACAGACGAGAGAGGAAATGAGGTTGTTGCTGAGGTTGTTACATAAACCAATTTTTTAATTATGTGTTTAGGCACTCTGCAGTCTGTCGCAGAAACCTATTCGTTCCCCCACAATCTTTAACTGAAAGTGCTGTTTGCTTAATGGTGACTGAAAAATGTGGGAAAACAGCCTTTTAAGTTGAAGATTTTGACAAAAAAAGATAAATAAGATCACACTAATGGGATATAAGTTACAAACCTTTCGTTAAGACCTTTCATTAGGAAAAGGGTTGAAAAGTTAGATTTTCCTTAAGGGCAAACAAAAGGACAAAGAAGTAAATGTAGAACAGAGCCTCTTCAAGCATCCACAGAAAGAGAGAGAGAGGGAGAACAAAGTAAAGTGAGAGTAATGAAGATAGAGAGACCAAGGGATTCACAGTCCTTGTACTCTACGACTATATTAATAGGCCTCTCCCTCAAACACAAAGTGTGCGTTGTGTTTTGTGAGTGTGCGGGGTGAAGAAGATGGCATTGTGACAACGTGCCACCGTACAACCCACCAACCTCTGTGTGTAGTGCAGACACAGCACATACTAAAGAGTAACTTTAAGCAAATACATAGGTTGCTATTCATTAAGAATTTTCTAGAATGCTGTTAAAGATGATTCAGGCACAGTGGGTTGTGGAAGAACATAATCCGTTTCGTCAATGTGAAACAGGCTTGCTCTGGTTTTGGCTAGTAAGGTTTCCATTTGTGTGCGCTGACTTTAATCTTATCCCAGAACTGTTCGGTAACTCAAAATCAGATCCAAGACAAGACAAAAAGTGACTCACTTGTTTTTGGAAGAGGTCTCCCACACGCTGATGGTGGCTCCACTGTTGCACTCTGGGAAGGAGGTTGTCGTAAAACTCTTTGTGGATCTCGTACAGTTCAGGCACTTTGAAGAAGATGGTCTCGATCTGCTGGATGGACAGGACAGGCTGCGACGTGGTGGCTGCTGCTTTCAGTGGTTTCATGGGCTGAGAGACAAAATCAATCAAGTGTGAAGAGTTAGATTAGATTGAATTGTTAATCTGTCAATTTGCTTATTCGTTAAACATGACAATCAGGTTTTATAAACTCTTAATCAGACATGAAAGGAATGGTTGGCTATGCAAACTTTTTTCTTTCCTGCAGGCTCACTTTCCCACGATATTTCCCAGGATTTATTCATATTTAGGATTATTCTATAAATGTTTATACATTTATACATGTGATCTTATGTCTGTTATGTTTGTGTAAAATATACTTGGTTTTAATTGTCCATGGATTCTGCAAAACTTGACACTTAAGTGGTTGATTTGATGTAATCCGAAGAAAATGTAAACAGCATCATGATATAGTGATAAGAATGACCTGATTTAGCCCTGAAATAGGGCTGTTTACAACTTCCCAGTGCTATCCCCAAAGCCCATCAGTAAGGAACATCCCCTTTCTTATCAACACAGACTTCATTTTCACTAATTTAGTAAATTATGCCTCTCACAAACTTTTTTTTTTCCACTAAATATAGTTGACAAGTCAGATAAGAACGTCTATTCAAGTCTACTTTTTAATTTGATTTTTAAACCCAAATGCACCTGGATTCCTATAATTATGCTCTTAATCACAACCTTATTCAATAACGCAGAATATACAGCATATATTAAGAGCCCTTACCAGCAACAGCGCCTCCAGGTGGCTGAGGTAGACCTCCTCACTGGCCAGGATGGCAGACAAAACCCACTTGCGCATCTCCAGGCCTTTCTCCAGGTCTAGGTCCGCCTGAACAGAGATGAAACATTGTTTCAGGAACCTTTCTACAGAAGTTTTAGCTCCAAAGTCCCAAAAAGATTAATTAATTTATTAAAATAAATAAATAATACTATACATTGTATTTATTTTACACATGGACGAGAGAGTTTTACAACAATTTGCCCATTATTACAAATTATTGTTACAAAACACGTGTATATACATTCAGAATTAATTATTAATTTGCTATTGTGGAATATACATAAAAGAAGTTTTCTTGCATTTTAACAGAAATTTAAGAGAAAATCCCTCACTACCACCCCTTTCTCCTCTCTCAAAGGTAATAAATTATAAGCTTGTGAGGTACCAAGGATCTGTTATGAACTGGAGACTCTTCCATAAATTAATTCCCTAGCTTTAATATGTCCATAAAACCCAACTTTCAATCAACACCTTCTGATCAATCCAACTAATCAGAATTCAACAGAGCTATACACATGTATATTGTACAGTTATGGTTACAGATCTATTTGATCACGAAAGGGTAGCTGCATGGAAAAAATAATAGAAAAATGATGGCAAATGAAACAAAGCGAGTGTTTCTTCGTAATATTACCAGAGCAATGTGCTCTCCTCGGGGAGTCTCCTTCTAGACCCACTTTTACTATATTTAATCCATCCACATATTTATTAAAATCCTTTTAAGGTATGTGCTTGGCCTCTTGAATTCATTAAACTCACACGACTATACAGCAATCCTAAGACTTATTCTATTCAATAACAATAATAAGATAATTCATCTGTTTCACAACAAAGCCTTGTGAGGGAATTTTATTTATCCAGTACTGATAAGGAAAAGATCAAATAAAAAGCTTGGGGAATTTGTAGGAAGAATGTGTGGTGAGTATTAAAATAAATCTGCTCATAAGAATAATTTCTGGCTGTCTGGAAGATGAGACACAAGCATAAAAATGACTCAAATGGAGCTGATGATATCTCATCAAGCATTATGAGGAAAAAGAGACTCGCTGTATGTTGAGTGTCTGTCTGATTCTATATTCTTTCCTGTAGTTTATATCGTGCACATGTTTTCTTTTGTTTTAAGATCCTTTCCGGGCATCCAAGCCCAGAAGTCTGCTCAGCATATCCTCTTGCAAATCCGTGTGTGTTATTACACACCCGAACTTGCCTACGTCTACAAATTAGATCAACATGTTCATGCTGTTCATGTGCATGCATGGGAGTTAGAGATAGCCTGCATGCCGGTGCTAATTAAAAGCCATGTGGGAGCTGAATTCAAAGGTCAAAGGGCACTGGGTGATCACAGAGAGTGTGTATGGATTCCATGTACACTACTCCATCCATCAGCAGTGCATCCATAATTCTGACAGCTTTTTGTTATATCCCCCACAAATGTAATTATAGACAAGGTATGTGAACTACAAATGTCTTTTCTCTAGCAAGACCACAAACTCTGCGGATGCTCCTAATCACGTTTACTGAAGTGAACTGGAAATTTATAATCTGATTATGTAACTCATAAGTAATCTAAAGGAAATCTATTTAAATTCTAAGCGAAAGTTTTGGGAAATGAATATGCAATGCTAAAATGTAACATGGAAACCATGGACTAAAGATTTTTTGAGGAAATTATTTAAACCGAAGCAATCACTGACATGAAAAACTGAAAAACATCAAGTCTTTAAATATTCGTATAGTGTCTCTTTCGAGGCTACGGTGGCTTCTCTAAAAAATTATTTAATTCTTATGATGTCTCAGGGAGTTTTTCCTTGCCACTGTCGCCTCATTAGGGATCCAAATCTACATCTAGAATTTCTGTGAAGCTGCTCCGTCATCAGTCTGAATTTCTCCTCATCATTCTTTCTTTATCTCTCCCTGAATTTTGTCTGCTGTTTATCCCAGTACTCTTTAGCCAGCATTTCTACACCAACTTCACTTTTTACTTTTGCTATTCACTAACTAGAAACTGACATTGGTGTTTTATCAAATGGACATTCTGAGCTAGCCTTGCCATTTATAGCACACTTACAGACTTGGAGGACTCAAGAGAGCCTGAGGATAGTGTGTCTCTGCTGCTGCGGCTCTTGGAGCTGAGGTACGGCGAGGACGACGGAGAGTCATCGATGTAGGGCAGGATGTCGTGGTGACGTCTCTGTTCCTCGGCTCGATCCGCATCGTAACCGTATGTGGGAGGGGTGCCGGTGTATGGACCATCTGAAAAAAGAAAGACATTTATGACATTTTTTTTCGTTTATAGTTACAAATTTGATATCTAATAAGGCGATTTGTGTTATTTCATTAGTGACCCACTACAGCACTATGGAAGGAACTTATAACCAGAATCGGACACTAGATTATCCTGTTTTTATTTATATTTTTTTCGGACCTTTTGGTAACCCACACCAGAATCTCCAATATTTTTTCTGCACTGATGGGGTCATGACATTCAGCTACACAATCAAAACTCTGTCTGTCTGGGGGGAAAGGTTACATTCTTATTGCCCACATCTAAAAGGGCAGCATCAAGGCCTGACATGACTCTCGCCCACAAAACACAGCCATGTGCCAGAGAACAGAATACAATCATGTCAACAATCTGCACAAAAAAATATTCTATGCATGTTTTGATGTTTTCTTAATCCCCCTCATTGCCCATGATGCACCCAATAGGACCTGTAATAACTAATTGTTCACATAAGATAGTACACAGCCCCTTGAATAGGGGAAGTCTTTTCCCTGTATAACCTGAAGCACTTTTCTTCTTCCTTTGTCTTTGTCATTGCGTCCTGTTATCCTCATCAAGTCAAGTGACCTACTTTCACTCAGCGCACGCTGCTAATTTCATTCTGACTACATGGAACGCTGAGCTCCAGCCTACTGGTCTCCGGGGGGGAATCTAAGGATTTGAGCTAACATTCAAATCTGGCTGCCAGTACAAAAGAAAGGAAAGGTGCTATTATACTGTACTAACACCAGCAGAAGGCGGAGCTAATATTCATTAAATAAATCCAGAATTGCAAAAGATAAAACTGTACCGCAGATACTAAATGACGAGCCATATGCAATATGTTTACAACAAGTGTGCGACCAGGAATGATTTAAAAAACATGAGTGCAGGATTCGCTTTGGTTATTGATTCTAGTTGGACAGTTGTATTATACCTATACAAGATAACATTTATTAGAATCACAATCAGCTTAAATTATGGCAATTATTTGAAAATGTAATAATTCAGGTCTAAAACAGGTCTTTTTTCATTTACTTTTTTTTTCCTGCTGCTGAGCACATTGGGTTGACGAGTTCCGTCGTTTATCTAGCTGCATGGAACCAGGTAGCTAGCCAGATGCCCAAACCTCCTTCGTTCTCATCCAAGTTTTGTGACTGGCAATGGCCAAGTAATTTGTATGGGCATAAATTATCCAAGGCAACATGGTGGTGACAGGGCTCGAACCCCTGACCCCCTGAGCCTGAACTGCCTGAGCCACCACTGCTCCACAGGTCTAAGTAATTAATTAATAAATAAATAAATGCTTGTGGTGGCATGGTGGCGTAGTGGTTAGCCCTGTGGCCTCACACATCTAGGGTCGAGGGTTTGATTCCTGCCACGGGTCTGTGTGCATGGAGTTCTCCCCGTACTTGGTGGGTACCCGGTGACCCTGATTTCCTCCCATAGTCCAAAAACATAAAGATTATATTAACTGACATTAACTGGCTCACACGTCACTCAAAACTGAACATAATTTTGTTGCTGTTTGTTGCTAGTCACCAACAATGCCTACTACAAATGTTCCTGGAAGCCACAGGTTTATTAGAAGTGGACCGCAATATGATGTAAAGATGTAACATATGGTACACATGTGGTATGCTACAGTACATAGAACATACAGTATGTAACATATGGTAGACACTTGAAAATGTTAAATGATTGAATCTTCTAAATGATACAAGAGCACCCACTGAAACACACATACAGTACACACACACACACGCGCTCACACACACGCGCTCACACACACGCGCTCACACACACACACACACACACACACACACACACACACACACACACACACACAGATTGGATTGCTAATGGATTATCTGCCACACCAGTAAAAGTAACATGATAGCAGCTCTTGAGGGATGCTACAGTACAGAGAACAAGATGAAATTATTTTGACCCGGCTTCGATAAGGCATGTTCGCTGCTTTCACTTATGTAACCGGATACTCTCGGTGTTCTTATGATCATTTTTTCATCTCTCAATTATCCAGGATATATATATATATATATATATTTTTTTTTTTTTTTTTTTTTTTTTTACTTTTGTTTACTAGCACACTTTAGATGTGCGCCCATGTTTGCTATAGTCATTACACAAAAAGTAAAATATATATATATATATATATATATATATATATATATATTTTACTTTTGTTTACTAGCACACTTTAGATGTGCGCCCATGTTTGCTATAGTCATTCAGCTATCAATGACAGCTGCGTGTCTGGGTGTGTGTATGTGTGCGGGTGTACATAGGAAGCAAGAAGAATAAGATCTCTGGTGCATGAGTGTGACTCACAGCAGCCTCATCACCGTAAAGCTCATCCTCCGCCTCGTATCTCTACTGTCCATCTATTCCCAGTGTCCTCCATCACACAGATTTCTTGCTTGGCTCCCCCGCTCCGTCTTATCCTCCCCCAGATCCATGCAGATGGGGCCGTTGCTCTTTAGCCTGAAGGCCGCTACCGTCTTTGTGCTTTTCCTCCACTGATACTGTGTTTGTCCAGTTCAGTGATATATTTCTCTTCCCAGATTTGAGAGGAATTGAAAAATTTGAAAATTCAATTTTTTTCATTTTGTTCAGATTTGAATAAAATACACAAATTAGAAGTGATTTATTTTTTTGTTGTTACAACGTGGAATGTTTGTGACCAGTTAAGGTTTTTAAAGAAACCTTTTTTTTATTTTGTTCAATGTAAAACATAAAATAAATAAATAAATAAATAAATAAATCTTGACAATGAGGCGACAGCTACCGACCATAGAGAGTAAGGGCTATCACGCGCTTCCTCAGAGTGATGTGGTACTTAATGGCAGCTGACCACATCTTTTTGAACTGCTGCTCACACACCATTAGAATGTCAGGCAGATCGACAATCGATTGGTGCATCTTTACACTATCACTCAAAAGTTTGGACACACCTTATAATTCCATGGTTTTTCCTGATTTTTTTTGCACTGTTAATCAATACAGAATACATCCAAAACATCCAATAATCTCCTTTGACCAGTTGATGTTGAGATGTGTCCGCTACTACTCTGTAAATCCTTCATAACCGTTCTACTCTGAGGTGCTTTTTGTTAACTGGTGATTCATGAGGCTGGTAACTCTAAATTAACTTTAGAAAAAGCATGATTCCATGCAATGATCACATTATTAGCTATTACTTTGGTGGAAGATCACAGAACAATTTTGCAATAATTACAGATAAATTGTTCATAACCTGACTAACAGGATAAAACGTGCATGAAATATGTGATTTTTTCTTATTTTTTTTTATTCATTTAGTCAGAATTTTATTTAATAGTTCATGAGGCTGGGCGAGTTTCTAGATAAGGTTTCAAAACTGTCCATTTGTACAGCATTACTGCCATCAGCAAGATGGCTACAAGACACACAAACACCCATGCTACATAATTAATTATATGGGACATCTGTTTTGCCCTTTTTTTAAAACCGAAATCCCTGTTAGGCTTTCATTTATGGTAAAGTATGCTTTTTATGTGTGTGTGTGTGGGGGGGGATCGGCAAGGCAGACTAGACACGCCCTCTATTTCCTTAGTGCTGCTGTTCCATTAAAACAGTGAAACAGCAAGTGTGTGTGCGCGTATATCTTTAGGGTAACATAATAGAAAAGACTGAATGCCAGAAACACATCAATGGCAATAGGTCAGAGAATCTCTCCACATGATCAGACTACCAAATATTAAATTTAAAAGCCATTTAACCCCGGGGAAATGAGAGATCATAAAGACAGTAGGAAGGCAATCAAAATTAAGCATCCAAAGAACAGCTTCGGGCAACAATCTGAACATGTGTGGATTTATTTAATAAGGAGCATCACTGCAGGAGCCTGAAAGTGGCACGTGGCATAGGGGAACATGTAATGTTTGTTTGAAAAGCCTAAAATAAAAACCTAAGGAGTGATTAATATGTTTCAAATGCCAACTTCCTGTCTTCACGCCAAGGAAAGACAGACATCCCATTTAAAACTTTGAGTCACAGCAGGAAAGGTGACAAATCCAATAGTTTGTATTCCGTTTGTCTATAATTATATGCCACAAAACAGAAATAATTACATGGTCAAAAGTATATGTGTTTAAGAGGCTTTGGTGTACCATGCCAAATGTCAGTAGATTATCTTCCAGACAATAAATCACACTAGAGTATAACACATGACCCTCTGGAACCCTCTGAGATATTTTACAAGGTATCTGTACTGCATGTTAAATGGCCTCTGGGACACCTATAGACAATACTATCCTGCTTTTAATCCTGCTATCAGTTCCATCTTCCTCCAACTTTGCATGCATAAAATCAATTGTTAGACTAGCACCAAGCTAGCAGTACTGTGCTATTAGAAAAACTGCCGGAGTACGCTCTTAACTGTCATAGTACAGAAAAATACTTACAGTACAAAGCACTTATTAGCACCCAAGTGAAAACTGCATTTAATTTCTTCGCATTTGACATACAGTACTGCTTTACATAATATGCTAGTTTAAATTTCACAAAACAGTTTAGCAAAATTACATTATTCAGTTGAAGACTTTCCTCCAATCATAGGTCTTTGACAGTAGCATCCAACAATGTTGGATGAGGGAACAAATCCCTCCATCAAAATTTTAACACGTCATTTCACTGTATAGACATTTCTAAACGTGAGATGCTTAAGTAGGAAACCGCATGTAAAGTCTGTGACAATGAGTCGCATCTAAATTAAGCCGCATTGTTGTGAGCATGATTGTTGTTTAACAGACATGAGCTTCAGTGGTTATGCAATTTCCCAAGATAAATTTATTGAAAACTCTGATGGCTGATATTGAGCTGTTTTACTTAAAAATATATATATGCAGTGCTGTGATAAGGTATTTGGGTGCATCACTTTGTCAGACAGGGTGTAGTTAAGTTAATTTCATGATTCAACAGGTCTGGCAGTAACCAGGCCTGGGTGTGGCAAGTGAATATTAACTCAGCTTTCTAAAAAAATTTAGTTAATCACAGTTCATTCGTGATTTAGTTAGTGGGGACTGTACCTCTGGCAACAATCTATATATTAGGCCAAAATGGGAAAAAAAAAAAAAAATCATGTACTATGATCATTTATATATCCTTTTCATTTAAAAATCAAGCAGTCAAGAGAATATGCTTTAAAATGTACATAATTAGTAAAAATGTCTTTTGGCGATATGTGCTGACAGTTGTTAGCATGATCCAGGCTTCCAAAGGACATGCACTTATGTCCATAAAACATATCATTAGGGTGAAGGGATGGTCATGGGTGGGTTTTGCGCCAGGCAGGGCGTTGGGCAGGCCCGTGACTGTGTCTGTGGCAGACTTGTGTTCAGGGAATCAGACAGAGCTGGCGACCTCCTACCGTGAATTTAATCAGGCTGTGTCTTGCAGCAAAGAGAGTAAAATCACAACAAACACCAACAGTGCAATCAACAGCATTAACCTATGTTAATGTAGTATCTACTACTACTAATATCTGTGTGTCTCTAGGTTTTTTGTTTGTTTCCTTTTGTTTTTACACAATACATGTTCTTACTGTATCTATGTCAGTAACACACAAAAAAAATACAAAAACCTGTACAGAAAGCAATTTGGAAAAAGGAAGAAAAAGGAGGACTCCTGCTTTGAATAAAATTCTCTAAAACTCAGTTTTAAGTATCAATATTTGTGGAGTTATTTTCCCCTCTTCTTTACAGTGATGTGTTAACGGGATTATAGAATTCCTTAATGTGGTACATTGGCACACTTCCGCTAAAACCAAGCTGTCAGCAACGAGCTTTGTAAAAATAAATAAATAAAAATAAATATTCTGTATTTTTCTTAAGTTGCTTAATTTTTCTTAGTCCTCAAATCTAAGGTTTGCTATTTTGTAATAAACTGCAATAAGTACAGTTTATATCTACTAGCTTAGCAATCTCTAGCAAGCCAAATATAAATCACCATAACTTTTTCAAAGAATATAATTTTGATACCATTTGCATAAATAGTTTATATACAAAATGTTTTTGTGAAAACAAACAAAATATATTTTTTTACTATTTTTACGAGATGCATTCAAGTCAAACCAGATTTCTCGTTAATGAAGGCATAAAATAGCTGACATTTAAGAAAGTCTTTAAACACAGTACGGTGAGGAGACTCTTAGACTTAAATGCAAAAAAACATTTAAAATGGTGCAAATGTTTCAAAGAAAGCCGTACTTCCATGAATGACGATCCTGGCCCACTGTTGTCGTTTCAATTAACATTCAGCAAGTGGAACACATGATCCTTGAAAAACAACGGATAACTTATAGCCAACTTGAACTGGGCTGGAAGTTATTGCCACATTTCCAATTCAGCCGTGCCCTCACTCTAAATCATTTCCACATTATTGCCATTAAGGAGTTCCTGGGAGGCCAGCAGTTTACACGTGTATGCACAATCAATAATCACGGTTAGACTTGAACACCCTTTGCAGCCATGAACCTATCTTCTTTAAAATCTGTGAACTGTCTTAATGGACATTTAATGGAGTCTGGGGAGCTGTTTTGGTGACAACAGGACCCAAGTCAGAGTTTCTAGGAAAAAAGTGTGAAAAGAGTGAAAAAATAAGGATAATGTATAGTGTGCGTGTTGGCTAAATAAAAATATAGATTATCAATAAACATGTGGTTTGATGTCAACCAGCTAGATTTTTTAAAAATATATACATATTTAATTATACACCATGCTAGCTAACACTGATACTTATGTTACTAGCTAACAAACTATGATAGAAGAACTATATTTTAAATTTAATGAGTGTTACCTTTTTGAAATAACTTCCTAAATAATAATCTTTGTAATAAAGCACATTTATTAGCATCTAAATTTAGATTTGATTTATTTCAAGTAAACTTTACATACTCTCAGTATAACTGTAGCTCATTTATTGCCTCATTTTATCTCGACAATCTTTTTTCCAGCATGATGACTAGCAGGACTTAGCTAGCTAATCTTACTACAAGCTAACACTAGTTAGGTAAATATTTACTGCTCAAAAAAAAAATCAAGGGAACACTCAGTCCTGGTTTGACTTGAACGCCCACATTGTATGTCCATGTACTGAATGCTTCAAGTTAAACCGGTACTAAGTGTTCCCTTTTCTTGAAGAGTATATTTATTTAGCTAGCAAGCAAGCTAACAATTAAGCTATAAAATGTGTCTAGCTATTCATGTTATGATTTATCTTCCTAAATAGCAAGATATATTAATTTGTTAGCTTTCTTCAACAGTGTTACATTTACTTCACTTATTTGTTAGTTTTTTTTAAATATATATTTATATGTCAAGCAGGTAACCAAAATAAAAGCAAAATAAGTCATCCACATAGGTCATTTTAAACCAGTACAGACCACCCTGGTCACCACAACAAACGACATGGTAAAAAGCAGGACTAACATCTAATTCGATTGTCATTTTTAAAGCTACCTCATTTCCCTAAATGTGCCAGACAAGGACTGATCTCTCCCTCCAAAACCTTTGATCATACGACACATTTTGCCTCTGCAGGCGTTTCAACTAAATAGCCTCATTAACGCATCCCGTCATCTGCATGTCTCTAATACTTGCTACACTTTCTGACCCATTAGCATCATTCAGACAGCAGGCAATTATGCAATGAGGCCTAATTAGAACTGTTATGTCAAATGTGAACGGCATCAATTATATAAGCCTGCTAATGTCAAAAAGCAGCACGCAGTTTCCAGGATTATCTGCTGTTATTTTAGGATTGCAGTTACGTTAAAAGATAGCCACTTGTTTTGTTGCGTTGTTAAGAAAATCTCTTATTTCTGCCCTGTTTTCCATTTTCTTTTCTTTTCTGAAGCACACAATAGCACTCCATCAGATAGCACCTGCTGGGAAATCAAGGAGAAGCCCAAAATCTTAAGGGGGCATTTAAGCCTCCGTGACTGCCCTCTAATGCACCACAGAAGTGCAGCAAACACCTCTGATGGCCTACAAAAGTCGCTAGAGGGATTGTTATCAGTAATTTATCAGGGGGCAACCTGGCATTTTAGTCAGCAGCCTGTTTGTGTTACTTACACACATATGCGCAAGGAGAGTGCACAATGCACCTACACTGCACGCAGAAAATGTGATGGAGCTTAAAATACAGAAATCATTTAAATATACAATGAAGTCAGACAGGGGAAAAATACATCCCCCAACATTATCATGGGTGTGGCATGCTCCGAAAAGATCTTCACTCGGATTAGTAGGTCAGAGGAGACTTGTGTCAGTGTTCACACCCATAGTGAACATAAATCTTAGCTATCATTTCAGCGCATTTGTCAAATGATTCAGCAACTCTCCTGACTTTGCCTGTTTTTGAAACTGCCCATCCCTCTAACCAATGAGAGCAGGAGTTCACCATAAGCCTACTGAAAAATTATTATTATTAATGAAAGCGTTATTTAAGCTAAATCCCGGCTGATGCTACAGCCACTCGTAGTTGGGAGTCTAGGGGCATTTTCACATTAGGCACGATTGATTTGTACCATACTCAGGAACAATTGCTCCCCCAACTCCCCACTCCCCCACTGGCCAGCATATTTGAGTATTTACACCCTCCGATACAGCAGGTGGCAGTATGCACCTACCTGGTTTATAAGCCTCCATTAAACACACGAGTAGAAGAGAACAAGAAAGTTAACCTCCACACTACGCCTAATATTGATATTTCGGGAAAAATGTCAAAACCAACGCTCTCACGTGTCTTCCTACTTTATCAGCTATGGCTGTATAGGTCAGAGGATGAGATTGGCGCATGCTATGGAGATTTTGAAGGAGACCAACGGCACAGATGATGTCACTCCTTAACAGCTATCTACTTCTGTGCTCAAGTACAACTGCTTCCGTACCGGATTCGATTCGTACCCGAGACACTGTAGCGTACACCACCTTTTTCAGCGGAACGATTGTGTTTTACTGACAAGTGTTCTCATGTCAATCACGGTGAAACTAACCAATCATGGACATTTGTGAGCTCATGCAAGCTGAATGGGCGGATAGTGTTTTCCTCTGACCATTTTTAAACCACAAAATAAATTCACCCAAAATCTCATTGCAAAATTAACTCAGTTTGCTATACAAGAACCAAACCTGACATCACGGGTAACCCTGTCCAGATTACCTTCAGGTTTAAACACTGAGACCTGGACCTGGGGGAGGAGTCAAAAGCGATTCCAATTGTGTTAAAAGGCTGCCTGCATAATTTCCCAGTGTTTAGCTACAGAGTGAAGTTTTGTTCTGGTTTAGCAATTACAAAAAGCCGCACTCTGTGCTACAAATGTCAGTATGAGATGACTTATGTCTGTAACAAAGAAAACAATAGAAATGGAATTTGATAAAACAGCATTAGGGAATAAAACAGCTTTTTTCTGTCATGACCTCAGACTTTCAGGAACTGCTACAGCTAAAATCTGGATTAATCACGGAGACATGTGTGTAACTGATACAAGCCCTCAGACTCTGAACCTGTATGGGATTCCTGATAAGAAATCCATGCCGCCTGAAGCCGTGCTCCAGCGTAGAGACCATGTGCATTGTAGAAAGATGGAGACAGACAGTATAGAAGGGGCCCTATTTACAAAATCATGCCTCATTATGCCAATTATGATCCTCTGCTTTTGCACTTGTGCACACACACACACAAAGATAAATGAGAGTCTTATGAGCAGCAGCACAAAGACCAGCAGACGCCTTATCATGAGCAAACAGGAGACTCGGACAAAAGGGGCAAATCGCTCTTAATCCCCTGCTTAACAGATGCCCACTATTATACGCCTGGCACCATGCTTTCAACATTCGCTCGCTTCCCAAAATGCTCTGCTGTCACTGATGTCTATGAATCAAGAGTGAAGGATTTGTTGTTTTGTAGCACACCTGTTGCTCAGGGAACCAGCCGTCTGGGTTCTGATTGGCTGTGAGCATGACATCAAACGGTGAGCATGTTAAAACTGTAGTGCTCTCTTATATTTTTTTCATTTAGAAAAATGATGTATTGGAATAAGCACTTGTGTTTGCTTGCTTTTGCTCCTGGCATTCCATAGTCAAAACAAGACTATGATCTAATTAGTATGTCTAAAGCCTGGCTTTTTTCAAGGACCTGCTTGCTTTCTGAGGTTCCCTTACGATTAAGTAGTGGTTAGGTTTGATTTTTTCTTTTTTTAAAGGACGGACATGGCCACACTGGGTTTATGCAGCTCGGGCACCGGAATCAATGCCAGGCTTAACTAAATGGCAAAAGGAACTGGTGTCATCAAACACTCTGAACTGAACTCGGAAACAAAGATGCTTTTCATGGGAGAGTCTAGGTTTCCTTGACAACAGGCAATGATGCTCAGGAAGCTGTGTGTGTGCGCGCGTGTGTGCACGGTTTATCACCTTCCTTTAAGAAACAGCAGCTGTGGTCTTACAGCCCGAATAAAAGAAAAGACCGGAATCTAGATATGAATCATTATAGCAGCAAAAATACCATAACTTCTAGTGATGACGTTTTATTTCATAATTACATTTTAATATCAGGATTATGACTTCATTCAATTGTTCATTTATGTCATTAATAAAGCACGCTTAATGATTCAAGATCAGCGTTTACATTCCTGTTTTATATTTCAGTAAGTTTTGAGTCAAACGTGACAGAAACACATCCATACAACTGATCAGACTCAGCAAGCGAGGTAAGTGATGACTCAGGCACGCAACGCAATCGATCTTGGATTCAGCGCAATCACTGGCCGCTTTGTAGCTTTTCGGGTTCTCCAGTCGAACACGGCTAGACAACGTTGATATTTGGTCCAGTGAATGAGTCAATTGAGTGATTTATCCGTTGATCCTTTGTGTGTGTATGTGTACGAGATATTAGCTCAGTTCAGTGCATTTCGATTTTACCAGACAATCAGACTGGCACACTGCAACAGGAAGCCAAGCCAACTAGGCCGATGGTCTTCGTTCAGGCAGAAAACGTGGCTGAACACATCTGACAAAGATGACATTCGGTTCACCAACTGGGTCAGTCGTTTAATTTAGGGTTCAACCTGTACGTGTTGTTATCAGCTCAGTTCAAAATATTTGTTCTTAATATGTTAGGCTAAGCGATGTAACAATTCTGATGTTAAACTCCTATATTAATAGGATTGTATACGCAATATTCCATCAGGTTACATATTCAAGCTATTCATTAATACTGCTCACAAATAAATACAGTAAATAGAACCATTTCCGGAACTGAATTCCCACAATACACAACAGCTTCAGTTCCACTCCTGGCCACCTGCTAGTAGAAAGTACATCTCTGAGCTTTCATTGACTCCATCAGCATGAGGCACTCGAACAAAACAGATTTCCCCGCAGCGTGTGTGTCCTTAGGACGACATGAAGGGGGAAAAAAAAAAAAAAAACACTTCCACGGCGCCTGAGCTAGTAAGAGTGGGGGAAGGGAGGAGAGGTTAAAGAAAAAGAGAGAGAGAGCAAAAGGGAACGGTGTTAACGTCAGCACTGCTGCACCAGCAACATCTCAAACACCTACCAGATGTGCACACATTCTATATTTTCAAGGACGTGCCAATAGAACGTTTACAACATCCATAAAGGTCACAGTGATATAAAAAAAAAAAATGGACATGCGCCCAAGAGTATACACTCCACCCCCTCCCCCACAACCCTGATTGAGAACCTAGTGGTGGCAGTGAAAGTGGAATATCCCTGTTAAAGAAGCCTATAACCCGTGGTCACATGACTCGGGTCATAACTATAGGGCACATTAAAGAGAGAAAGAAAGAGAGAGAGAGAGAGAGAGAGAGAGAGAGAATGAAAATTAGAAAAGAGAGTTAAGGGGTAATAGCAGAGAAAGAAAGCAGATTTTGTTTTTGTCTTGGTGATGTGAAAAATCAATAAATCCAGAGTGGCCTTTCTTGAACTGCCATGCCTCAGGATCCATACAAAATGTGCAAATTGATTGTATTCCCCTTTGGCTCCAAACAGGCCGCCTAAAGCTAAACTGCTACTAGCTGCACTGATGATGGATTACACACCAGTGCTGAGATTCACACTCTGCCTTAAAGCGGTAGCTCAGAGAAAAAATTAAATGTGCACAATTTTCCTCTTATAGCAAATTGATTCCTCTGGAATTATAACATTAAATACCACAGTGGTGCTGAACCGACAAATCTAATTGGTCAGATGTAAGCTGTAAGCTGTTCTCATCTTTACGGTTTCCGTAGTAACGATTTACACGGGGACCCACTGTGTGTAATTACTGCTAGGGTTACATTTCCGTAAAGAGGCTTTTCAGAAGGAGTCTCCAGTGTCCAGAAGCCACATATACAATTACTATGTATATGAATGTCATCCAGTTTTCAGTGATGTCACATGGAGATGCTTGCTGATGTGGACACAGTGAGAATTACTGTATTCGAAAAACTGTAATGTTAGATAAGAGATAAAAGTCTGTAAATGCGGAGAAGACACTTTTGTAAGTGGTGGGTATATATTTTAGAGAGTCTTTTTACATTTGGGGTGAGACGTCCGTTATTTCATTTGTGCTTGGACACCATCGAGGTAGAAAGATTTCTCAGTATGCTAGAGCCATAAACCGGCGGCTTAATTTCTGAAACACTAGCCTCCCAGGAACTCCTTTAAAGGCCCAAATATGTGGAAATGGCTTGTGGCGAGGTCAGGACTGCACAGGGAATGTGGCACTAACTCACAGTTGAGTTTCTGTAATGTGCAAGTGGTGTTGGTGAATGATGATGTGAACAGTTCCCACAGACAGACGCGTCTCACCCACAAGTTGACAACAAGTAATCCGTCGATTTTCAAGGAACGGGCATTCCACTCGTGGATGTTCACAGGCCGGAATCATCGTTCACCATCTTTAAAACTTTTGCACCATTTAAATGTTTTACTGCAGCTAAGAGTCTCATCACCGTACTGTGCATGAAATCTCCTGTAAATGTCAATCGCTTTAATGCTTTTTCACCAGAAATTTCATCACAAGTCCCAGTTAGGCTTGAATGCCCCTCATATTTGGAATAAGTGGACAAGTCCCATAATGCACTGCCTTCATTACACATCAACTATCACACGGAGACCATCTACATTACTTTCCGCATAAACTTCACCAAACGTGATGGTCAAAGATGGGGCAATTCCCTGGAATGCAAGAACAACCAGCCAAGAGCAGTGACAAAGGTCTCATTCAAGGCTGTGAATGTGTGTTGAAAAAGCAAGCAAGAGCACACTGTCCCAGTGAAAGTGGACACATATGCATAAATCGGTGCTCCAAACAGGTCTGAGAAACAAACAGGAAATGAATCTGATTAAGTGAAAAACAACCAAAAAAATCCTAACTGTTCAGGAATGTTCTTTTGGAACATATTAGCATTTATCGCTCCTAAACGTTTTTGGATCAGCATCACTGTATCATTCCGAACAAGCTTGTGACGTTACATGACTTCCTTTTGAGTGAAGTAAAACTTGTTAAAGTGAAGAAAAACAGCTTAGCTGGCTAATCCAGACTATAAACGTGCATTCAGCAAGCTAGCAAGTCTACCCATGTTAAATGTAGAATAAGCTGTTCCTTTTTGATGCCCCAATCAGGAAATCATTTCACGGCACTTTCCTCCTGCAACAGTCACGACTTGTCAACCCCCAATCTACGCTGCATATTCTGCATAGTTTATAAAGCCAGAGCTAATCATGTGCTTTTTCCTGGACAGAAAACTCAACACTACATCATCGACGCATAAATACCACGGCTGTTCTTTTTTTGTTTACAGCTTACTTTTTATTGTGTCGTGTACTCTCTCTCGATTACGATGTTAACTAATCGATGTGAGGAACTTTTTCGCTTACAAAATGAGCCACTGACTGGGCTTTCACAACCATTTATCCTTCACTGCCTACGAAGAATGTCAGAAACAATTTCACAGTTTGTAATTTACCAAGGAACAAGAGAGCGGAAAGTCCTGACTGTACCGAAGCGTACCGAACGCTGGAGTCTCCTGGAGTCTCCTTCCATAAATGTTACAAGCATCTCACAGAAAAGCGTTGCTACTTTTACTGTGGAATTTGTAACTGACTCCCATGATGGAAAATTAATCAGCACCATCTAAACAAATTCAATGTTGCAAGATTATAAGATCAAATAACAGCATGGTAATGCAATCCTAAGGTTTTTGATACTCATTAAACATAATATTCATTCCGCCTGTGGATGGATAAAACGTTAATCTTCTAATGCTACATATTTTAAGCAACGTACATGCAATATTAAGCCACTTGACAGCCCTATTACCTCTAACGCCTACCTTACGCTTTAACATCTTTGAAAAAAGCACAGAGAGGGAGAGAACATGAAAGTTGGAGTACGGTTACTATAGGTCATCTACCCACGCGCCTTACCCCTCCATTTGATTGTCTATCGTTTAAATCTTACGCTATAGTGCACAGACACCTGCGTGCTGCTTAATTATAGGGAATGTGCTGTAGTACGGAATTGTGAAGAGAACACCAAGGGCAAGGACAGTAATTAGAGGAGAACATTGAATGCTTGAGAGATGAGCACTTAAGGGAAGAATCAAATGCTCCAATCACTTTGTAGCGTACGTGTATTGTAAGGAGACAATGTTTACTATTTACTCAGCAGCCTTACTCACAGATGGGTCATTCTTAAAAACTTAGCTAAGTTAAGTTAGGATAAGATTAAAACCATCCATTTGGAAATGTTGTAAACTTCATTCTGTCTCATGGCTGAAGCGATTGTTACGCACTCCTTTAAATCCACTAATGTCATTACAATAACTCTGGGAAGTAAAAAAAAAAAAAAAACGGCCATAACAGACCTGATTGGAACTGTTGGTGTGTATCTTGATTCAACATATTGGACATATCCCAGTAGCCATCAGCAGTACAGAACATGTAAGGTCCAAAGGTCTTCCCTGGCACAGGGATATTTTTAGCCCTTTGCAGCACATATACAAATATTCCCTCAAGGGCTCTACATGCTCCAGTAATCTCTCTAGAAGTGTAGAGTGCAGGAGAGGTTGGTTTGCTGCATGACCAAAGTTGAGAAAAAAAAAACCAACAACAAACTGAATCTGAAAATGCATAAGACCTGCAGTGTTCAGACCATATGAATGGACTCCAGGTGCGGTTATGTCCTCAGTGCGGACAACCAGGACCAAAAGAATTGGGTTGAGGGTGTCTGAGCAGGGTGGTCTATAAACTACCTCACAGCGTTCTCAACCACGATGAGATGTCACACAACCCCCTCCTTTCTTGCCTGTCTTTTTTTCCATAGCCTTTTTACAGAGGATCAATGTTACTGAAATCTGTGAGTAACCTGATGGCAGCCTGAAATTCCCAGAAGACAAAGTGATGTGATTCCACTGTTTCAAGCACTTAACACTGGCCTTGTTGGCCTCACGCCAGTTCTCCGCATTGAGAGTCAGTGAATCATCTCTGGGCTCTACAGCGTATTGGAAGACAAACACCGCACCACAGGTTTCTAAGCTGTGGGGTCCTGGTTTTATTAACAGAGTGAGCTTTAGCTAATGTGTAGTCCAGAGAATGAGCTGACCAAATAATTCAGTACGGTTTTAACAATGTCTTGAGTCGAGCTGTTTGTATAAGATTATTAACTTTGAATAGTCCAGGAACAGTAGCCCAGGTTTAAGTTAAATCTTTATTTATTAAGTGGTTATTTGTCACACATACAGTACATTACTGCACAGGGAAATTCTTTTCTTCGCATATTCCAGCTTGGAAGTTCGGGTCAGAGAGCAGGGCCTGCCATGATATGGCATCCCTGACGAAGAGGGGGTTAAGACGGATTTAATGGTAGGCACAATTGATTTGTACCTTGTCCAGAAACGATTGCTCCCCTTCCTTCCTACATTCTTTTTGTTCTCCGTTCTCAGGCACAATTTGCATCCTCCGATACAGCATGTGGCTATATGCACCTACCTGGTTTGTGAGTTGTCATTAAAGACAATAGAAGAAGAGAAGAAGGTACTTAACCTTCGCGCTATGCCTAATATTATCGATATTCCAGAAAAATTCAAAAGCAATGCTCTCGTGTGCTTTTCTACTTTAGCAGTTATGGTTGTGTAGGTCAGAGGATGAGATTGGTATATGCTACTGTACGTTCACACAGATTTCAGAGGAGACAGATGCTGTTGTCACATCTAAATTCCATTCTCAGGTATGATTGGCTTCCGTATGTGATTCAACTTCGCCGGAAGCCCACCTGCTCAATTGGACTCAGGCACGGTTCCCGAAAGAGTAACATTTCTGTTTTCACTAATCAAAATGAACCAGACTTTGGGGTCAAGTGGTCTCGGAAACAATCCCAGGGCCCTAACATGAAAACGACTTCAAGGGACTCAAGAACGGCATTCTGGTGGATCGCCAGTGATTACTCGTCGAAATCAGTCATGACTGAAAATTTTTCCACTTTGAGTACCTTCAAGAGAAAAGATTATGGCGCATTTTGCCTTCTATACAAGGAGCAGTAGAAATAACCCTAGTTAATATACACTATAACCTCAACTGGCATCAGTGGCTGGCCTCAGTAATTCTCTTGTGGATGAAAGAGCACAAACGCCTAGAGCCACACTCTGAAATCAAATGAAAAATCTTGAAGAAGGGATTTAATAACAGGGGACTAAATGAAAATAAAATGCTTAAAACACACAAGTGGGGCCTCCGAGTGGCGCAGTGGTAAAGTGCTCGCCCTATCGTCCGGAGATCGCTAGTTCGATTCCCGGGTGATGCTGTAACCTCTGACAGCCGGAGGTCTAGAGAGAGCTGATTGGCCGAGAGCTCTCAGAGGGGAGGGATGAGAGGTACTTAGTGCTCCCGCATTAATCACGGCTCTACAGCCAATCAGTGGTGTCTGTGAGCTCACGCAAGTGGAAGGGGCGGATATCACCGAGTGTTTTACTCCGCCCCCAATGGTGCGTGAGCGAGCAGTTCAAAAAGAGGCGGTCAGCTGGCGTCACGTGGTTCGGAGGAAACGCGTGATAGTCTCCGGCCCTCCCGGCTGAGTGGTAGTAGTAGCCTTAATGTGGACCCCCTAGTGACGGGGAGGAATTGGAAACAACTAAATTAGGGAGAAAATCTGGGGGAAAAAAAAAAAACCACAAGTGTGATGGGTAGGTGATGATACGGTTTTAGCCATAGTATATATCACATAGTGGCATAAGTAGCATGTTGATCTCACAACATAATATCCTATAGGAAATGAGGTTTTGTGCTTTGAATCAGTATGTCAGTATAAAGATATAATGTGGTTGTTTATTGTCTACAGTTTTATACAAATCAAAGTGAAAAATGAAATTGAAGCGAAGAATAAAATATAGCCTTTTTTTTCAGTTTAGCATTTGCTGTTAAATATGTAAAAGTTGCCAAAAGCATCAGTAATTTTAGTTTCAAATATGGTTGCCAAATTAAATTTTCATGAGGTCTGTCCAGTGGGTAAGTAAATTAAGGGGCCCTGGTGGAGCACAAAAGGTAGTGTTGGTTTTCTGTACTGTAACTCACCCTGTGTGTGTGGATGTGTGTGTTTTGGGGAGGGCCCTCAACTGATGGAGGGCAGCCCAAACAAGCAGCCATTAAAAATTAATCAGTCAACTCACTATCAGGCCAGAGAATCCACATGGATACATGAGCCTGGAGCTATAAAACATGTAACAACAGCGTTACAAGATTCCAACCTCTTCAGGTAAAACACTACAGCTTTCCACCCTTAACCCATTCAGGTTCCATGAGTGTGGAATGAATTGTGTGAAAAATGAGTGGGGCAACGTTGTTTACAGTAACTAGAGGCCCACCGCAGGTGCATAGACAAGATGTCCAGACGTGTAGACAAACAAACACCAACAGACCATGCCTCGCAGTGAAGAGTAGCAAACCAAAAGCAAGCAAGCAAAAAAAAACACAAAAAAAAAACAAGATAAAGAAGATTGTGAAGATTTGTGAGGACCTGAGAGACTTCCAAAATCCATTTAGAGCAAACAATGGCTTCAGAAAATCAAAAACAAAAAACAAACACAGTCTAATACAGCCTCTTATCCCTATGTGTTTAGTTATACGTCCCAAAATAACGAACCCTAGAAAATCTTGGCTGAAACATTGCAGAATGAAGCGAATCTGACTCTACATCTCCACCCCCTCTACATCTCCTCCTCTTCTCGACCACCCCCCGCCAATCCAGTATCCTACTTCCCCCCCCCCCCCCCCCCAACCCCCGCCCCCCTTTCCCATTTTGTCTGGTTGAGATTTGGTCTTGTCAGGGAGAACAATGGCCGCTCCCCCTCTCTGAAAGCCAACTGTCTGTCACAAACACTGCTCCATTACAGCTGATAACCCTCCGACCCCGACACAATCCTGGGAGACGTGACAGAACGCTGAATGAGATGTCTGCTTTGTTTTCAACCTCTTTTCTAATTTATTGTAGAGGACATGCTAATTAGCTCAATTTTGTGATGATAAATATTTTGGCTATACCGGCATCACAGGCTTCAAAAATGTATCGATCCACTAGGAGTGGCAACAAAAAATAATGTATACAGCATTCTACAATAAACGTTAGTAGCTATATATGACTTCTTGTAATGGTAGCCATATAACGATGCACATTGTGATCTGAAAATACTATAGCTTTAACTAGCACTATACGGTCTTCTATGTAAATTTGGTTAAATATAAATTAACAGAACAGGCAGCATGTTGCTGATTATATTTAAGTATCACTACTGAGATACGGATTTGAAAAGTCGGATGAGCAAGTTCACAGGTGTGAGTCAAACATTATCCACACTCTGTCTGTAGAATCTCTGTCTGTAATTAAATTTAAGAAAATGCAAATACATCATTTTTCAACGTAATCTCTTTCAGGCTGCTTTCAGGGGACCAAACAGGTGAAAGTCTGAAGTAGCGAGATCAGGACTAGGGAGGATGCTTTAACACGACATTGTCAAACGTGTTGGCAGAAGTGACATGGCGCATGCAATGCCACTGGATAGCAGTCCTCTGCGTTTAATCCGAAGTTTAGGCTTCAGCTTTTCAATAAGCATCTCACTGTAATGAGCGCTGTTGATTGTTGGACCTTTTTCCTGATACTGATCCAATGTAATAATACTTGTATATACAGTACAGGTAAGAAGTTTTACTTTGTTTATTTTTGATGCCGTGTGCAGCCATGCTGAGTTGATATCACTCCGTAAACAGGAAAAAAAAATGGATTTGAGAAAAAGGCAGACTGTTGTTTATGAGTTAAATTTATTGTAAATGAAAAAAAATTCCATTTCAGAACCTGACTTTTGTATGGTGTTGTGCCCCTAATAGTTCCAAAAACCAAATGTAACCATAAATTAAATAATGCACTAATCAGGGTGAAAAGTTTCATTTACATGCCATGTGCTTTGCCTCATACAATGCTCTTTTGCAACACGTATGCTCACTACAGGCACTGATAATTTCTTTCTAGCTTTATAATTCTTAGTAATGTCTGAGTTGATGCAACCAGAATTATATATATATATATATATTTTTTACGTCTATGGAATCTAACTGCATACAGGAACTAAAGTGTTGAGTGGGGAACTGAATCATCATTGGACCACATGCACTGTAGGATTGGTCTGAGAGTATAAGTTGAGCGATAGTTGAATTATTATAATATTTTTTTAATATGCATAAAACAAATAAAAATAATGGCATAAATCATTCCTCGGACCAATTCTATGGCACGTAGGCTCTAACATTTCATTAGTTTGTCATTTGGAATAAGACATATAAGTGAGTATGCGTACATGCACACATACACGCACACAGCTCCAATCTGCTTTTAATTGAATTCATTAATAACAACCATTATAAATTGAGACTGCTGATCCGTCAGACAAGATATAATATAGCTGACAGATTCCTTGAGGCAAACTTCTGCTCCTGCTGCTGGTTATTACTTTTCTCACCCCATGAGAGTAAACTGAGTAGGGGAAGAGGAGGGGTTCAGGGATCAGGAGTTCCACTGAAATAGAATGTTCATGGGAACAACAGCAGTGGGCTCTGAGCCACCTTTCAGGATTCTCATTCAATGGATGTACACATTCTTTAAAATGTTTGCACCATTCAAAAGTTTTACTGCAACTAAGAGTCTCATCACCGGAGTGTGCTGGAAGTCTTTGTAAATGTCAATCACTTTTACTCCTTCATTCATTAGAAATTTCATCACAAGTCCCGGTTTGAATTGAAATGCCCCTCGCATTTAATCTAATAGGATACTTGATGACACATTCACACACAAGTCCTGGGTGATGACGTCCCTGTTGTCTGACTTTAGTTACTGGGCACATTAATTATTGCGTAGGAATGACTGGTGATGTCATGTTATGATATGTGTAAATTCTCATGAAACTGATTAACAATAACAGCAAAAATTGAGAGTCAAATAAATAAAATAAATACTAGTAAGGTAGTAAGACTTGGATAACCTTTATATGTGATGACAATTCCTATCCAAATCACAGGCTAAAGACTTACTGACTTTTTGTCCATGGAGAAAAAACAAAAATGTGGTAAATCACCACGGAAATCTGATGCATTTAAAGTGTGTTTGCAACAGAAATACATCAGAGCCATTGAGATTTCTTAAAAGCATTCTATAAACTAAATTGATGACACAAATCTGATCAGGTCCATTACCAGATCCCACACACTTTAAGAGTAAAAACAAAACGCTTAACAAAAAGCGAAGCACGTCAGATAGGCCAACAGAGACATGGTTAATGGATTATCGACGGATTCCTTTCTTAGCCGGGAATAATTTAAAAGGCAACGAAAATAGTCCAAAGGGAAAAAGGATTCTCTTTTATTGCATTACACAAAAATATCTAACGCTTTGAAACAATCAGAACAATGAGCTCAGATCATTATTTTTACTTTCCACGTAATCTTTGCAGAGCATAACTCCAAGTTTGGAGGGGACAGAAGATGAAATTCAACCATGAGCTAAATCCAAGCTTGAGAGAGAGAGAGAAAGAGTGTCTGCCACTAGAAGTGCAATTTACCGATGCATACCAGAGCACGTACAGCCGGGGCGAGCCTAATCAATAGCCATAAATGTTTAACAGCATATTTCAGTACTGCAATCCATCACACATTGTCACATTAACATATTTTTTTCCTTCTGCGAAACTAGCAGACTACAACAGTTTTATAAGGAACGCCATGATTTACAGCTGAGCTGGCAATATAAAATTTTAACCAAATGTTGTTATGTAAATGTGTGTTTGCGTTCATATGATAGAAACAATAGTTTTAAAAAGTATTTTGCAATAAAGTATAAGAAACACGCAACCGGAATCATATTTTGTGTTAGGTGTCAGGCTAATATTACCAACTCTGCCACAAGACTTAAAAACTAGAAAATCTGCACCACGTTTCATATGTAGAAAAATGTTCTTCTGCATCAAAGAGATGACTTAAAAGGACTGTTCAATCAAAAAATGAATTCACTTCTGTTTTAACTGCAGAACTTTGTCTTGTAGTTAATTTTTCTTGCAAAGAAAGCTAGTCAGGAAGCGGCCATGCCTCTGTTCCCAGATTTATATGACACCTGATATTAGCATGGCAAAGGGTCCCAATGTTTGCCGGTTCTAGGGTTCTATGCATCCAGAGTCCCATATTAGATGTTATGTGAGAGGTTACCCAGATCTCCATTTGTATGAAATTCTTTCTAGAAACCTCCAAATGATTTTGGATGATTGATTTTGTCTTTCAATAACACTCTTTGAATATTATTCAGTTTATATTTCATCTTGTCTCGAACAGAATCAGAGGGTTAACGTGAGTTAACAGAACTTGGGAACATAAGACCCTGGGAACATGAGGACACTGGTTTGGAGTGGAAGCTACTTCACATTTCAATTTTTGGTCAGAGCGGATTTCATGTCATTACGGTTCACAGTCATAATTACACGTGACTTTTATCTGACTCTAATGCGGGTGCATCTGTCTTCTGAAATAGCACGTATGCACACATCGATACTTCTGGTTTAAAACATGTCTTGAATTCATGCAACCATTCATTCAATTCAATTGATGAAATTGTATTTTTTTAAAAAGCTGCTTAGAGTTTTTCTCTGGAGCACAGTAAGATAGTTAAGCTTGTTAAATAACTAGTTAGCAAGTTAGTGCACTGTATTTGTAGCAGTTCCAAAGAAGGAAGAAAGACATACTTTAGCTTTAGCTGTTTTACTAGCCTTTCTTAGCACTGCTATGAAATCCCCACGCTGCCTGACATCTGCAAATGGCCCCCATGCTCAGATTCTATCTAAAAAAAAACGCCATATTTGTGTGTCCCTAAAAAAAAAAACAGATCGGTCTCACATTGGGGTAAAAAAGTAAAATTGAGTCACTAGGCTAGTAATATGAACATAGCCAAAGGTACACTCCCATCAGATAGCACAGGACTAAAAGGCAACCAGGCCAAGTAAAACTCATTTCAGTAATAGTTTCAAAAGTTAACAAGTATGCTACATACAAATCAAAGCAGATAAAGATTTTTTGAGCAGACAAGACAAAAGAGCAAAGGCTAACAGGACCTGACTTTCACAGAAACAGAATTTCAAATCTGTTAAAAAATATATCATCAAAGATTTAGGTCATCATTAGCGATCCACCGAGTTAGTTAGCTAGCTAGTAAGCTAGCATGCTCTTGAAGCAGAGCAAATGAGATTTAGCATGCAGGTTATATGAGGTATGTTAGAAAGTTTACATTTACAAATGTGACTTGCAATCATTTTAGATTGCATCAGCCATCCAAAAGGATTTATAAAAGATATCAATTAAATTGATCTATCATTATACACAAAGCTTCAGTGAAATGGAGCATGCTAGCTTTGCTATTTTTACAAAAATCAAACCTTTTTTTTTTTTTGTCCTGTAAAAAGACTGACTGGCATCGTAGTGTGAATGGTGGAGTGGCCTGGAGCTAAGCGTAGGATGTTTCACACACTGCGAAACCTCACCATAGACACGGTATCCGAAGTAGTAGCCTGAGGCAATTTTGGACTCTTATGACCATGTGTCTGTATTCAAACCTGGCAAACCGAGCAACATCCTCTGAGTCATCTGACATCTCCCAACCTCACATCCTTGATTAAAAAAAAAAAAAACACCCTGAACTTCCTTCAGTCAGCGTCAGTGTTCAGTGTGACTTCATCTGGCACAATTACCTCAAAACGGTGTCTGATGACCCAGAATTAGCACCAATAATTAGAGCTGCGTGCAGTCAGTAATCTGCCATATAAAGAGGCCCTTATAATTAGGAGGTTTAAATAGCTCTGGGTGGCCATGCTGGCACAGTTAGCGAGGGTGAGCGGGGGTGTGTGTATGTGTATGTGTGTGTGTATGTATGTATATATATATATATATATATATATATATATATATATATATATATATATATATACATATATATATATACACACACACATACAGGGTGGGCCATTTATATGGATACATTTTAATAAAATGGGAATGGTTGGTGATATTAACGTCCTGTATAACACCCTGTGTGTATATATATATATATATATATATATATATATATATATATATATATATATAGGTGTGTGTGTGTGTGTGTGTGTGTACCAGGTGGTCACATCCTGGTAATTGCTTCAATCTGGAGCCAAAGCAAATATACACAGACGTGCCGGCAGACACTAATTTTTCTAAGGACAGGAAAGTCCAGAGGAAAGCCAGCCTGTAAGGCAAGCACTGTGCTCCTCACACACAGACACGCACAGACAAACACAATCTCATCAGTACAATTCCAGTTTTGTATATTTCTAAAAGGCTACAGACTGTGCATTAATTTTATTTATTTAATTTTATTTTCATTTTCAAAAATATTTATTTAGAGTGACAGTGTGTGAATTATTTTGCCATACAGGGTTACTGCACTCATTTCCTTAAAATGTTTTGGCTCTTTCAGGGTTTTTTTTCTTTTTTCTTTCAAATTAATGCAGTTTTTGTAAAAACTTTCAAATATTCCTATCCATGTAAGGACATTTGGTCCACACCAAGGTATTAAAAATAGCACCCATACAGGCTTCAAACATAGTGGCCAACTAGAGGTCAGGGATGTAACTGACAGTTTGACAGTGGGACAACAGAACCCACAAGGCGGATGCTAATCAGTGTCAACCGGAAGGAAGCACAAACCACAAACCACATGGAGCGACTGAGGTTCAAAGACGGGTCAGAGAATATTCGAGCATCAGCCAGCACGTGGCTACTTCCTCTGTGCAGGAGCTGTTGAGAGAAACACTATCCTTTATAAAGACAAGACCTAGACAGTCAGTTTAACTAAATAAAATGGTTTTCTATGATATACGACATGACAAAAACAAATCCTGTGGAAGAAAATATATACCAAAGGTCACTAGTAATGGACTACCATTTACTGTAAGATATGACTTTTTTTTAATGAGTTTTAACCAAAATATTTTCACTCTTCCCTTTACGTCTATTATTACTTTAAGCTTACTCGAGGAAGAATATTTCTGTTAAATCATTAACAAAATTGTTATAAATCACAGGTCTATCATAACTGTAAATTATTTTATATTATTATTATTCTATATTAATATTCCTTATTCTACTCTATAAATTCAGTCAAGGTTGTTTTGTGATTATCTCATGCATCTATGGGGGGGGGGGGGGGGGGGACAAAAAATATATTTTCTCTTCTTCCCACTATGCAGATTTTTCTTTTAAAAAAAATAAAAACTATTAATGTAGTGCTTTTTTTTCGTTTCTTTTTTCTTATTAAATGTAGTGCTTGTTTTGCTTTATTTTGAGCCTTGATGAGGTCACACTTTCAATGACTGTTGTTTCTCTAAACATTCGCTGTCACATTGAGGATCGAAAGAAACTGACACTCATAAAATTACTGAAGAAACCAGTCATTTAGTAAGGAATCTCTATCAAACCTGTAGTTGTTGATACCGGTACTGATAGTGTTTTAGTACTTGAGTGTCTGATTCAAGTTCAAAGTTGTGTGAAACATCAGGGGCATAATAATAATAATAATAACAGGCTTTAAAGCCTGTTTGTGTTCTGTGATCCAACTCATGTTCTGTGTTGTCAGTCAACAGGTCACGCTTGCACGATATACAATACGTTCATGGCTTGAATCAGTCACATTTGATCTGGAGAATGCATCTGATGTGACCTGCTTAGGATCCAGTGTTTTAAACCATCATCCCAGGCACTCTTATGAATATATCGAGCTTGAGAAAATATATTTCAATAAGTGGTGGTCATGTCTGTAATAATACTAAATGGATTACAGATAAAAAGAAAAACAACATGAATAAACATGTATAAAGTACTCAATAACAAGAGTTTTAAAAAAAAAGAGTCTTTTTAACAGTGAGATTGAGTGGAAAAGAAAAAACAGGCTAGTTAGGGAACAACTGTTTATTGCTGTTATTTTTGAATATCTACAATATTAAATATAGCTATAAACTACAATGTGGTTGTAGTTATTAGATGAAATTTGTTAGTGTTAGTAAACTTTGGCTCTGGTTAGTGATCAGAAGGTCAGGGTTTGAGCCCCAGCATCGTCAAATTGCCCCTGTTGACCCTTTGAGCAAGACCCATCTAACGGCGCAGTATCATGGCTGACCCAGGAATATGCAAGAAAATCATTTCACTGTGCTATAAAAGGTACATTTGACAAATAATAAAACCTTAATCTTAATGAAATGTCTTAATAAGAAACTTTTAAACCCACAAACCATTTTTAAAAAGCACTTTTTTGTTTACAATGAAGGATATAAAAAAATGCTGAAATTATGGGATGACAACAATAATGTCAAAACAAACATTTTCAGTAAAAGTTTTAAAACTAAATACAATTAAAAACCTTAATTGTATTACAGTAAAGTGCCTAAAATCTGATTATTGTACCCTAATGTTACACAGATCTGATTTTATGGCTGGCTGAACTTATAAATCTGATGTTTCTGTTTTTCGTATGTGGTCCTACATTATATATGTTACACATTTGTGCGACCTCTGCACATGTGTAGGGCACTGACAACTTCAGTTTCATAGATTTCACAGCAACGCTAGCAATAGCTGCTAAAAGAGCCAAAGCAAACTCTGTTCCTTATTACGGACCATCAACAAATACAGCCGACTAACTGCATGCCGTCCCCCAGAGCAAATCCCAAGCTGACTTTTGCTAAAAATCACATAAACTGTTGGAAATGAATGTTATCGCACATATATGTTGTGTGCTAAAGCCATATATGGTGTGAGCAAAGATGTATCAATGTGCACATATGTGCTGTTTTTTCAGTACAGACACATCCAAATTAGAGTCAGATGAAGTTCATTTACAATTATGAATGTGAACGTCATGCAAATCCTATTGGACCAAAAAATTGATCAATGTGGCTTGTAACTTGAATGTAGCAACTCCTCATTTGAAGGCCCACTTCTAAAACTGACTACATGTGTAAGTATATCCATCAGCTTGGAAAAATCGTGACCTGTTAAATGAAGTCTGTGGCGTAAAGCTTTTAGATTAAAGCTGTGGTCAACTACTGTAAGACACATTGTAGCTGGAAAAAGAAACATGGACGGAAGGTTTGGATCTTGTTCAGTTACCAGCACAGTAATCCAGGGCATCTGGCTCTTTGCCCAGCCTACAAGTATCTTATCGGTGCCGCACATCAAACTTAAGTGAAGACCTATATAATTTATATTTATGTCTCAAGCTGAATTAATTTTACCTTACAGTCTGGGTTGTTCAGTTTAATTTCTCACATATAATCAAGTCAAGGCAATCTCACTAAAAGTGCTGTCACCCTTTCTTCGATTTTTTATTTTTTTTTTGTCATTATTAGCATTGTGACTGATCCTTCATCTTCGTGCAGGTGTTCAGCGAGAGCCGAGCTCACCAGATGCAATAGTGATATCAAACGTCTGCTATTGTGAATTCTCTGTATACAAGGTCACCTTGAAGGCAACCCCCACCCCCTACAACTATATCAGCTGGAAAATTCCACCTCGCTTTATCTGATAGCACAGCTGCAAAAGAAAAGACACCAGGAAAGAGAAGACCCTCAGCATTTTTTGTACAGAGGAATATGGAAAAACAGGGCATGCAGACATTAAAGAATTTTTTTTTTCTGTCAAATTGATTGCCATAACTGCAATAAGATTTAAGAACCTCTTCATCTTAAGCTTTAAAGAAAAGTTGCTCTATAGCCACAGCTCATCTCACATAAAGGGTAAGATGAGAAGAATAGTTAAGCAAGTCCACAGTGAACATTCACAAAAAATCAGTTTGTGAATCTTTCAATAAATGAAAACATGTCAGAAACCAAATAAGGAAGTCTGAGATCCCGAACGTCTAAACACAGTCTGGGGTATGATGTTTATGATGTTAATCATGATATCTTTGAATCACGAAGTGATAACATTCTTTTCTACTTTAGCAACTTTTCTTTTTATTGCGTCTTTGTCTTTACATACAAAGAAGTAACAAATGGCTACTTAAAGGAAAAAGAAGATCAAACTCTAATCTTTCTGTAACGTCCATATTTTAATTTGTAAGAAACCAAGGAGACTAAACAAAGATTTGAGTCAGTAGGTTTAAATATTGTGACTCACTGCTGTACCAAATAAAGCCCATAAAATATTCCCAGAATTACACTATATCGCCTAAAAAATTGTGGACAAACAATTGTGGACAGACAAATTCTTTTTTTTCTCAACATTAAATTACAGCTGTACTCCCCATTGTCTGTTTAAAAACCTGTACTACTGTAATAAGGCTCTCCACTAGATTTTGGAGCATGGCTGTGGGGATTTGTTCATTCAGCCACAAGAGTATTAGTGAGGTCAGACGCTGATGTCAGACAAGAAGCCCTGGGGCCAGTTCTAGTTCGTCCCAAATATGATCAGTGGGGTTGAGGTCAGGGCTCTGTGCAGATATCTTGACTTCTTCCACTCCAAGACTGGCAAATCATTGGATCTCACATTGTGCGCAGAGGAACTGTCATGCTGGAACATGTTTAAGCTTGGCCCTTAGCTCCAGTGAATGCTACAGCATACAAAGACATCCTATACAACTGCATGCTTCAATTAGGGGTGTGACGGTCAGGTGTCCACAAACATTTGGCCACAGTGGTAAATTTGGTGGATATCATTAAACAGTGGACCATCTTGTGGTGAAATATGTTAATACTTTGACTAATGACTCTAAAACCCATTCATCAGAGCTAGTCAATGCTTTGTAAAGGTTTCTAAGAATCAAGATGGAACTAGATCTGCATGATCTGGATAGGATTACTGCTATCATGGTTTATCACTCCATGCATGTGTGTCTGTGTGTGTAGTGTAAAACAGCTTAGTACCTTGTCGAGCAGTAAGAAATTCCTCTGTGGTCATGTGCGACGCCGTGTGTGAATGACTGAAACTCCAAACCGAAACTCACTACAAGCCTTATGGTTACGTTTACTCTAATGAATCCAGGAGCCGATAACAATAATCAGCGCTCCAAATTTTTTGCAAACTGCAAAGCCGACCACCGCAAGACTAATGGTACAGAATTATAAAAAATTAGCGAACATTTTTTTTCCTTCAAAATAAAGTGAAAGTGCACAAGGATAAATTACGCAAACAGATTATAAACCGATCATTTTAGATTTTAACAATCAGGGCACTTTAGCGGTTGCATACTGACATTTATTACTCGCATAACTACATACCTTTCCCATTAGCTTCACCGAAGCCCTTCTAATAAAGTCTGTCCACTTGGCGGCCATTTTGGCAGCACTCCCGGACAGTTAGTTTCAGTCATACAAGAAAAAGCTCATACCTACTTGAACGGGGAGAGACCCATAATTGCAAAAGGGATCGTTAATATGACATGAGTAATGTGTAGTGTTTGGCTCAAACAACCTTTTTTTTAGGTTACTTTGGCTACTGTACATGCACAATTTTCCAAAACTAACAAACAAACAATATCTGCACATGCATCAGTTTAGGAATGCAATAGGTCAGTTGTTTTTTTCAAGGTGAATGCAACCGACTAATTTTATTCCACTTAACTTCCTTATGTTTACCTCTAGCAAGTACTGTGACTTTCATAGAAAAGATATAAATGCTATAATTTTTGCAGTAGCCTTACTGAACTACACATATTTGATAGAGTCTTTACTGTAAATATTTTAGCAGGCCTACCGTAAAGGTGCTGCAACTGTACAGATGCTGTGACTGGATAAACAATATCCAAAAAGAATGTGAAGTGACATTTTGCAAGTTATTTGCAAGAATGTACATTAGGTCAATGTGTCTAGTACAAAACTGTGACTAATACAACAAAGTGTCACATATATTGTTTTATAGAGATAATTCATGGGAGTGTGGGACTTTGGAGAGACTTTTCTGGAAAATGTTACGTAGTTTTTAGAATTCTGATAATTTCACTGGAAGACTTTATTTTTTTCATGTCAACATAAATAAAAGCAATGATGTTTCAGTCATGTTGACAGGAAACATGTAAACCCAGACCCAAGACTAATAAGGAAGTCCAGAGAAGATAAAGGTCCAAAGGTCGAGGGTGTCCCTCTGTGGGCAGTAGAACACGACACCCACTCCACGTGTCTGGTAGTGCAGGAAGTGGGTTTGAGCATGAATAATAGATAGCAGCACAGCACCTGGCCCCTCGGGAACATGGCGTAGGAGGGGAGGACAGAAGAGTGCAAACTAAAAAACACATCACAGATTGGAAAGATCAACATGCAGGATCCTGTGGTAAAGGCTGTGATCCCACAACTGTCCGTGTATTTAAATGACTAACATTCTTCTGAAGTGTGCTCAAGGCACCAAAGATCTTTAGCAGATCCAAGCTGGAATATGTATAAGCATAAAAATGGAGTGAAAATTAAATATATGACTTTAAGCCAAGCACAAATAAAATGAGTGTCTATTTTAAGGCAGGAGGGAACAAATAAAGTCATTTGTTACAAAGGAAAAAGTGCCGTGAGTAAAAAGACGGCTACAGTTGTACTGAATGCCTAAAAGACCATGGAGGCAAAAAAAAAAAAAAATTCTAATTTTAAACATGTTTCCACAACATGTGAGAAAGGAATCATAGAGAAATACAGTATAGAAAAAATTATAAGGAAAAAAGGAAGAATCACAGCTTTTCAACAACAAAACACAAGGGGATGATGAGAGACTGAACCCGCCAAAGAAGACACATGAGAATATGGTTTCCTGAAGCCATTTACTGTATACGCATTCCTCCAACTTGTGCACTGATTGGGAGACCAACATGCTTACAGTTAGCCAAACGTAAGCTTGTGGTTGAACAACAGAACAAACAAGACACTAGCCCAAAAAATGTCCTAATGTTTCTAGGCATGTTAATGATTAATCATGATTGCCATTGCGAATGTTAATGGATTTAAAACATATATTAACCAAGACTGTTTGTTTTGCAGCATATTTCTCTATAGCCCAAATATCTTTTATCTTGTACACAACAAAATGGTGCACTTGCAGGTCAAGTGTTGCACACTACTGTACCTTGTTAAAGAAACAGGAAAATATGGGACCTTTAATATTTTTTTGGCCTTGCCGTCATATCTCCACGTGTGTTATTTCATAATGTGTTCAATTCTTAAATATTAGTCTGACTGAATTTAGTTTAAGCCAAAGAACAGTTCAAGTACAAAATGTATGCACTGAATTGGTATGTACTTTGGATTGTAAAATATATATTCAATGAAACAGTGTTAAGGCCCAAATTTTTTTGGAAAATAAAATGACAAATGTTTGGCTATATTATACACCATATATCAGCCACAAAGGGGTCTTTCTGCTTCCAGCTTTATGATCTCCAGAAGCAACTAACAGCAAAAACCTGGTCAAAACATAAACAACAGCAACCTACCCCACCAGATGCCAGTTCTGCGCTGCACTTTATAGCATTGCCTTCATTACCATGATTTCCCTGCTGCCCATTCTGCAATGAATCCAACAAAAGCTTCACCTCATGCCCTGTACCTACATAAATCCTTCTACAAAAGACCAGCTGGAATGAGAATGAAGGAACAGATTTAGACATAAATACAAGAAAAAAGGTGCGAGGAAAGAAAAAAAAAAGGAAGGAAGGACGAGGCTGAAGCGTCATGACGCACGTATCATTTTAATGTTCAATGACTACATGCCACTCTCTACAATTCTTAAATGATGGAAATCAATCTGAGACAAGTTTCTGACCACAGATGTCGTTATTTGTAGAGAAAAAAGAGTTCTGTCAGAACAGAAAGATCTTCATCTCTGACAACTTCCAGTGCACTAAATCGCCTCCACATCCCCAGCAGTCAGGAAAATTACACCAGACAAAAGACCTCTCCTAGTGTGTGGATTAGAACAGGACAGGCAACACACACACCTAATCACCTAATAAATAGGAATCTACAGATTTGTTATATTAAAAAATAATTATAATAATTTTATTGCTTGATAGATTTCAGACAAGGCAATAGACAGGTAAAAGTTCTCTTAAGAGTGCAAAAGCCTGAATGAATCCTCAGAAAGAAAACACAAAAAGCAGTGTGCTTACCATCTATGCTAACTGGCATGCTGCTGTTGTTAATAAATACTACATAAATGAGAACACGAAGAGACAAACTACTCTAATAATTCCTCACAACTGAGAGGTATACTTAAGGATTAAACATCAGAAATCTGACATCAACACTGATTTGGCATTTATTTTGCATGGCAGTGTTATTCTGTTGGATTTTACAATTATCTACTTTCTTTCTAAGTGACTTATGAATGACTGAAAGAAAATAGAGATTTAGCAACATGCTAACTGACTCCTTTCTGACTAACATGATGCAAAGACCACATTTGTGCTGACTGGATATTTAGTTAACGTTTACAGTTAAATGTTATAAAGCTATCACAATCTTTCTTTTTTTTTTAAATCATACTTTCATTATTTATATATTTTTTAAGTAAAAAAGTACGCTTGGCGCTAGCTAGTTCCTTAATTAGTTAACTAACAAAGAAGTAATCATGTGGTTACATTTGCAAACAGACTGAAGAAACAGATAAAAGCAGATTGATGTATATACAGTATGTGGTACAGCAACTCATAAAATAAGATATTATCGAATTATCCTGTTTAATAAATATAACCAAGCATAATACACTGAAATTGAGGCCAGAAAAAAAGATAGATCCTATCATAGTCAGACATGCTAATTTAACCCTGTCCACCACAACAACAGAGAGTTAGCTCTTATCACTATGGAAATCGCTATACAGGATGACGGTCATAACTGGGAGAGGAAAAACACTGTGTGTTTGATGCCAATCATCCCTGTCTCAAACACTGTTGAAAAAAGCAGGGAATTCCCAGTGCCCTAGAATTCGAGCTTTGATCTCTTCGGCTTTTCCTCTTGTTCAGTGGAAAACTCCAGACACACAGCAGAAAGGTGCAAGCCTGGTAATTGGGTGCACATACAACAAATTCGAAGCAGCTGTCCAGGCTGCATGAGGGAGCAAATCTGGCTGGAATATAAATAACGCTTCATTTACCCACAAGAAAGAACAATCTGGAAGGTCTTATTTTTATCGAGCGGTGCTGGAGCAAATGCTTGATTTAAAGAAGGGGCCATAAACAAATTCTACTATGCAAGAGTGCATTTTTTTGTGTTAGTCCAACAGACACCCACATGTTGAGGCTGAGTGATAATTAGATGAACATTGGCACAACATTTTAATCTTCCCTACCAGCAGCTGTTACTAGTCACATCACATGTTACTAGTCACATAACATATATTAGTACTCTTTATTAACACGTTTTCTAAAATCACTTACAAACAAGATTTCAGTGGATCTGTGGTAAATTTTAGAATATATAAGACAATAATTAACATAATAAAACTGCTAAAGATGTGTACAAATTGCAAGGAGCCTCCATTATCAGCAAGGTGCTGAGGTAAAGCTTCACCTTCATGTGAGAAAAGTCTAAAAACAGATGAGGCTGTGTTTTACAGTTACTTTACAGTAAGAACATTATTTGTGGTGTAAACTTCAAGAGAAACTGGAACATATGTTACTATAAAATGATAATATGATTAGAGCTGGGAATCATGGGTAGACTGACGATTCAACTTGATCTTCAGTAGCACTAATGTTTATTGTCTGATTTGTCTCAAGCAGCTATATTTTTAAAAATACTGATGTACTAAAATCTACTAAAACTGTCTAACAAATGCTGTGTAACCTGTGGTGTTAATTATTTAAATGTAATGTCTCATACAAAGCAATATTCTTTTTTCGTGACAATAATTTGGGAGCGCCAATTATGATAAAAAAAATTTTAATTGAACATAAATTTGAATGCATTACTATTTTAAATGCAAATTAATCAAATGACTAAGTTTGACCCCAAAGGCTTTCCATAATTGCAGCGTGTCGCGTAATAATGACACATTTACCATGCATAATAAGATGACTGCATCACCAGGTGTGCTGAACAACAAGTCAATTATAAAAAGCTTCTAGTTTGGATATAACCAAAGTTGTGCTCAAGCTATCTTCAAAGATAACTATTTTTACAAGAATAAATTTTATGTAAGACACTGAAAAATGCTGTGAAAGTGAGGCAGTTGGCAGAAGCTACTTTTATTGCACATACTGGAGACCACGGGACATCAGTAAGTAACCATAACTACCTTGGTGTAACAGTACATCTAACCAGTGGCAAATGGCAACTGCACTCATTCACTCTAGGTGTGTTAAAAACAGAAAAAAGACATTTTGCCGAAGCATGTGCTAGCCACTTGCACTAGCCAAGTTGAAAATGAGAAAACAGACATGGGCTCACAATATGATCGCTGCTGCAAGAACATTACCATTTGAGAGATTTAATTTAACATTTAATAAATGTTTATATTTTTGCATAATCTGTTTCCCCAAATCAGTTTGTCATATGCATTTCATTATTCCAAAATTACATGTTCATAATAATTCTATTATTGTTTTAAATCGGAGCACTATTAATTTCTAGAATATGTAGGACAGCTGATATGAGACGTCTCAGAAAATAAATGACTCATTATATATAGTATTGTAAATACAGTGGAACCTTGGATTACGAGCATAATTCGTTCCGGAAGTGGGCTCGTATTCCAAAACACTCTTAAACCAAATCATCATATCCCATAAGAAATAATGAAAACTCAAATTATTCGTTCCACAGCACCCAAAAATAAATACATAATAATTAATACAATCTATAAAATGAAAATAAAACAAATTAATCTGCCCTTTACCTTTAAAAAAAAGTACAAATAAATCCTGACAGATAAGTGTTTACGTTGGTGCGCGCAGGCGCCGTGTGTGTGTGTGTGTGTGTGTGTGTGTGTGGAATTAGCCCCTTCCCTCGCATCGTTTTACACAGTAACACTCCTCCTCGCTTTTTAAGATTCACAACAAACACACACACGGAAACACCGTTTTAACAGGAAAAAAATAAATCTTTCTGAGACAGACATGAGCGTATATTAACGGACTCACTTTTTAAGTTTCACAACAAGCGCATAAACACAGCGGAAACACCGTTTTAACGGAAAAAAGCGAGACTGGCATGAGCGCATACTAAAGGAATCACTTAAGTTTCACAAGAAACGGACACACACACAAACACGGAAACACCATTTTAACAGGAAAAAATAAATAAATCTCTCTGACCAGGCGTGAGCGCATACTAAGGGAATCACTGCTGTAAAGTAAAAAAAAAACAAAAAAACAAATGAACTAGCACCTTACCTTTGAAAAGAATCGGGACAGAGCAGAGTTTCTGTGTGTTTCTGAAGCCGGGAGGGGTGAAAAGGCGAGAGAGCGTCTGTGCGTGTGTGTCAAATTGCGCGCGCACGAGCAGAGTTTCTGTTTGTTTGCGAAGCCGTGGGGGGGGGGGGGGGGGGAAGGTAAGAGAGTGACGCTCGGTGTCAAAATAAGAGTCGCATGTGTGAAGCATGATACTCGGCGCTCGTAAACTAATACTTGCTCGGTTTTTCGAATAAAAAATTATTAAAAATCTTTGCTCGGTTTGCGGAACACTCGTAAACCACGTTACTCGCAATCCGAGGTTCCACTGTAAAATGTAAATTGGGGTCATCCGAATTGAGGTTTCAAATATGATGCTAATCTACACCCCTTTGCTCTCTCCACATTCCACTGATCTGTAGTCTAATACAGTATTTAGCACTGAATATGAGCCGAGTGTCGTTAGCTTCAGCTCAGAAAATAAAGACCCCTTTTGTTCAGAGAGCAATGCACCGAACAGGCTGGTCTACTGCCAGCTATTACTTGAGCTTTCTTTTTGGATGACTGCAAATTCACAGGGTGCCTGTGTTTGAGGCCTTGGCAGTAACACTCCAGCAAAAACACACACACTTTGTGGTCTGGGTGGGGTGTGTGTCCACAAGCAGGGAGGCAGAGGGGAGCACCCGCAGCGCCCAAAGTACAGGGTGGGTCGTATTTTCTGTCCTTCCTCTGGCCTGGGGTCATGGTCCAGATCCTGATCCCGGGCTTGTGCTGCTAGATACACATAGACAGGCAGCCAGAACATTGCCCACCTCAGGAAACTCTCTGCAGGAGGTTGGCCATCTGCGCTGTGTCCAGTATTTCTATCTGCCAACTGCCTGCTGGCTACCACACCGCCCTTTGTAGTCTCCTCTGTAGGTAGCGAATCTACGCTGACCAAGTGGAGAAAGATATGGACAAAACTATCCAGCAAGATTCCAGTAAAAGTAATCTTTCCTCCAAGCTTACATACCCTGCAGTGGTTAAAGATACAGACTGAGGTGTGAACAGCTGTGAGATCCCTGCTGGGAAGGAATGATGCCTTTCTGGACTGAGTTCTAGGTACATCCTGGTTGAATAAATACCATAGAAGACGTAGCCAATTAATCTCCAAGGCCTACCATTAGTGTTCAGGCCCTTCAGGTGTTGATGAAAGTCCTCAGAATATCTGTTCTTCAAATAATATACGCTCTAAAAACTTCTGATCCCCATCAGGGTAATCCCCCCCACCCCCTCTCCTAGCAGGAGCAGAAGAAGTTGGGATCAGCCCCCAATTGCCTTCTGTGGTTCGTGAAGCTTTAGCTGCACAGACTTCAAAGCCTGCTTGGAACTTTTCTTCATATCATCCTGTATAGGTAGCATCTTAATCTCTCACCCCACCTAACTTAAGAGTTTCTTTTCAAGCATATCAAGTGCATTTCTGTTCACTCACTGTTCTTTTTTTTTTTTTTTTTTTGCTTTCACTCCCCTGAGTGGGTTGCAGCTTCCTTCCATGCCATGATAAACACAGTCCAAATATGCTAAACTTAGGAGCAAATAAGTACAAATATCATATTTTTCAGTGGGATAAACAGGGAAATACCGCAGTCATCCACCCCTCATTTAGAGCATGCTCTGGCTGTGAGTGCCAACTGCCACAGGAAAGCTTTCCTCAGATGGTCCTGAGTTTTTACTCCAGTTAAAAATAAGAACTGGAAGGTCTGACCTCAGTCCAGTAATGTTGGACAATGAGTGTATTGAGCAGAACATGTTTCTCTATTTGCATCAGACCATCCATTTCTACACCCACCCATGCACCTCTCCCTCTCTCTCACACACAAAGCTGAATTTTTTCTTAATTGCATTCAATCCCAAGTATTTGCTTTGATCCAAAATTTGTGAAGTGCACGATAGAAACCATAACCTCTAACACGCACCAGGCAAATCTGGTATTTAAACTCATTTACTACATTCAGCTCTTTCTGGCATTAAAGCAAAGAATCGAGCTTCCAGGTTCGACTCGGGCACCACCTCAGGAACCAATAAAATCTAGTCTGGAGTTTTCTTACCATGTATTTAAATGTCCATTAGCACAGTGAGTCATGATTTGAGCCTCAGATTCTCATTATGAATGGATAAGATGCCATGTACATGTGAAAGCATTAGTTTAATATTACAAATAAAAATTGCTAATACAATTTCCCTTTGGAATTAATAAATTACTCTATCTATAAAATATTCAGCTTTTTTTTTTTTTTTAAGTTTTTTCTTTTCACTACATGAACCTAAACAAGTGGAACCCTCCTTGGTTGGTAGCTATTCCTGATGGGGGATTTTCACTGCTGAAGGAATTGGATGCAATTGAATCAGGGAGAATTTTGGAGGGAAACAATTCTGAGTTTGGACAATATTTGATCAGGTTTTCAACCAAATTACTAACATGTGATGAAGGCTATTGTAAAAGACATAATAAGAATTTGGTAAATTTTTGGTAAAAGAGAAAAACAAAAGTTGAAATCACAAAAAAATTTCTCATTAATAAAGGCATAAAACTGATTAGCATTTACAGAAGACTTCAAGCACAGTTTGGTGACGAGACTCTAAGTTGCAGTAAACCTTTTGAAATGTGCTTTTTATAGTAGGCCGTACGTCCATGAACATAAAACAATTAAGTGAACATCCTAAAAATTAACAGATAACTTGTTGCAAACTCGTAGAAGAGATGCATCTGTCTGTTTGAACTGTACACAATCATTCACCAACACCACTTGCACATTGCAGGAACTCGACGGAGAGTTATTGCCACATCCCGCTGTTAAGTCCTGACCTCGCTCCAAGGCATCCCTACATTTTGTTTATCCCCACAGTGTGTTTGCTGTTTTAAATTAAAAGGTCAAAAGTGACAGATTTTTACAGCTTTTCATACCCTGCCCATTAAAGTTGTGCGATTCAATCAATTCAATGTTTTGTTAATTTATTCAATTAATTTAACTATTTAAGAAAACTTTTAAATGTTGCATTCTCTAAAATCAACAAATTACTTTAACATATACCATAATCTCTGCAGAACATGCAACCTACTTATATCTTCCGCATTTCTTCTAATTTTATGCTTTTGGACGGTTGGTTCGATTCTGTGCCCTACTGGAGTGGGGAGCGAATGATTAGGCAGGAAAAAAAAGATCATTGCTTTGTATGAGACTTGGCATTTAAGAAAAAAAATGGGGGGTCGGAATTAACACCACAAGTTACACAGCATTCAATGCAGATGAGATACATGCTTGAAACAAATTAGACAATAAAAGTGCTTTGAATTGAATCGGAAACCACAATGCCTAAAATTCAGTCGAATCGACGGTCCACATTTGGTTCGCGGCTCTACTGTCCATTGTTAACAATTACAAAATGGAAACTCAAACACTAGCCTACTACATGAAAGGCTGTAATCTGTGTCTAGAGAGTACACAATGTGTGTAGAGTACACAGTCGTGTAGTATGTGTAGGGAGGCAGCTGCACAGGGACTTGATCCTTTTATCCGTAATGAATGACTGATGTTTTCTTGGAAACTTGTGTGTGAGAGAGGCGAGGGAGAACTATTTGTTGTCATGTGCTTCCCCTCTCTCTTGCTCTCTCTTTTTCTTACTCGCTTTTTCTTTTTCTCCCTCTCTCGCTGTCGAACGATCTCTAACCAACATTAGGATGTTTCAGCCTGAATCTTCACAAAAAAATGACAAATAAAAGACATTAGAAAACAATTGCATTTGTTATTTACAAGATAAACATTCAGTGGGAATGAGACTTTACTGGAAGAGCGGAACACCACATGGGCCTGGCATTCACTATAAAAATAACACGGAATCCTCTTCTTCTACAGATTCTTTGATTATTTGTACATTTTAAACTAAGCAAATATAATTTACAGTGAGAGCATCCTGCCATCACAAGCATCCTGCTATTTTTTTATTAAGAACACATAGATCTTGTGTAGCACTTAGAAATCTAGCACCTGGTGTTGCCATATGCATGCTCAGTCACTTACCCTCACTGCACGCATACATACGACTACTCTTTTTCCACAGACACACACGGAAAGCCAGGAATGGAGTGAGAGAGGATGCTCACACTGTTACGCAATAGGACATCTGTGCATCTTTACAGCCTGCACCGGAGCAGGAGACAGCAGCTAAAACACACTGTGCGAGAGAGAGAGAGAAAGCACGCATACTCTCACTTACACGCAGACACTTTACCTCCACTTGTCTTTATTTAGCATTCCCTTTCTTTCAGGTATAAATAGTGGTTGTGATGGAAACTCGCATCGCGTTCCGCCAATTTTCAGCCAAAAGCCACGCCTCGAAACACACTCACACGCACTGCCAAGGAAGAACACAGGATAAAAGTCCAAGATGTCCGGTATGCAAGTAGTCACGCCTCCGTGTCCAGAGCATCGTTTTGGAAGATGATAGAAAGCAACTTGAAATTTTTTTAAAAGGGCTACAATTCACAAGTTCACTGAACACAATTGGTGGCTGCTGCTCCAGCAAAGTTTACAACAATACCATAAATGTTAAGTAAAGGCTGCGACGGCGTGATTATTTTGAATACACACTACCGCCAAATCATGAATGAGGAAAAAGGAAGATGAAGAGTTAGACTTCATCTTCCTCATATAAGAACAGTCCCCCCCCCATCCTGTTGCCCAGCTCTGCAGTTCTCTGGTGTGGCTCATAAACACTGAAACTAAGGAATAAAATATTCATGATCTAAGATGTATTGCAGCTGCAACATCAAGAAACACACTTTGGGGGAGCTCTAAAACCTGTTACCTGTTAACTGTTAACGTCTTGAAAAATGTTTTAAAAAATGAGACCTTTAAAGTTGTTTAAAGGAAAATTTTACAGTAACAAAAAATATTCAAAATAAAATGGACAAAAAATATTTTCAGCTAAAGTCCGTTCCTGTCATTTTGAAAGACTCTTTCCTTTTCTAAATCCATTTAAACACAAAAGTAAAGATTTTGTGCTTTTCTTTACAATGTCTTGTCAATCCTGGGGGTACATAAAGGAAGTTGTACAGATAAACTGAGTACTCCACTTGATGGCTTTTTCCATCTTCTTGAAACTCTTTATGTGATTGTACTTTTTTCATTAAGAGTCAAAACGAGTACATGATGCTTAACGCTGACTCTTTAAGGTCTGAGTGAGATATGGATTTTCCTAAAAGCTGAAAAGGGACATGAAGCAACAGGAATAATAAAAAAGGGGGAAACAGCCTACAAAGTTAACATCTTCTTCAGTCTATCCATAGTATGTATCTGAATGAATCACAGCTATAATTGTTGCATTGCTTGACTCACTAATAAAAAGTGAAGAAGAAAAAAAAAGAAAAAAAAAAGAACTGGTACAGCTCCTTCACCACAGCCAGAGTTTAACAAGCAGCAGCCAAGTGTCAACTTTTTTTATTTTTTTTGACAGGAAACAAAATGGCTGTAATTCAGCAGTGTTGCCCTGGGCATGCTCAGCGGAGTTCAGCTGGTGTCTGTCTGTCTTTGTCTGCCCTCTTTGCTATCTTTCTCTCTCCACAATGAAGACCTCCTTGGTATGAGAACAGGTGAGAGATGACAACCGAGCCAGGTTCGCCACATCACGCTACACCCCCTCTTAAACACCTTCAGGCTACCCATAGGTTAAAGGACTTGTTTTAAGGAAATAGGTTTCCCCCCAGTCCGAGGTTCCTGTAAGCGTGCTCATAAACCCGGTTGGGATTTGGCACCGTTTGGCCTGATAAGTCAGCGTCTCTCTCTCTCTCTCTCTCTGACACCTGTGGACAGATCCATTGCAATCCTGATGGAACAAGGTTTAGCATAGTGTTCGTTCCAGTTTGCTAGTCTTCATCTCAGAAATCAAGATGGTTTCAGTGACCTAAGTTCTGATTCTGCTTATTTAAAAGGTTTGGTATCAGAAGGAATGAAAGACTTGAGCCATGACATTAGGAGTGGTAAAAACCTCTCACCACTCCTGACAAAGAGAGAGACTCAGGACACTTACATACAAACCCTTTCAGTCTGACCTCATCGTCTAAATGCAGTCTTTCAGTTAATTACTCAACATCTCTCATGGCCAGAGTGAACCCACCATTCACTGTGAACACAAAGCCTTCAGCTGTCCCTTCATACAGAGAGAGTGAAGGACACTCTGAAAGTGTAGTAACTCGGCAAAACCTAAAGGTGATCTAAAGAACGCAAAAGCCGAAGAATATTTAGCGCACAAACCATTACTTACCAAGGTCTCCATGGTAGCTGTTGTCATGGGATGTCCTAATAGAAGGCGTTGAGTCTCCATCATGGGGCCAGATCTGTCCCGTTTTGCGGACACCTACAATAGTGGCCTCGGAAACAACCACATGTGGCTGCCTGTGTCTCTTCTGCGACTGCGGCGTCGGAGGGCTACTACTGTCCAACGAGTGCTGAGAGTTCTGTGACGGTGATCGACTCTTCTCTCTGAAGGGCCTGCGAAAGGCGGCAGTTGGGCTGGGCGACACGTGACTCGACTGTCCTGACGAGAAGTCGTCCTCGCTGGATGTCAAGTTCTCATTGGAGCTGCAGTCAGGTGTGTAGCCACCCCCTCCTCCGCCAACATCTTCTAAGCTTCCAGGTGAGTAGGATCTTCTCGGCCAGGTGAGGTGATGATCATCACTGCCAGTGTGCTCTCGCATCATGACCCTACCATCACCACTTTCATTAGTCACATAAACTCCGCTGTATGGCTGAAAATCTGACGGATGCCATGGAGGAGGTGGCGGTTTGTTTCCGTTGGGCCGAGCAGTGCCATCTCTGTTGTACCGAGGGTTGGGTTCTCCGTCTTCACATTCTGCGTCATAGCCACAGGTGCTCTCGCTTGATCTGCCCCTACAGACAGGCCTAGGTCGGAGGTCACCGGCGACTGTGGCCAAGTTTCCTGGCAGGGAATGAAGAGACCTCTTGCGCTCCATTTGCACAGCCTGCGTGCCGAGTGAGCTGATCTTATCCGAGACGTCGCGATCATTCACTCGTACCAGGCCCTTATCATGATGGAATTCCATGTTGGCATAGAAAGGCTGCTTGTCCTGGCCTCCTCGGCCATCTCCGGCTGAATGCGAGTTGGCACGTTTGATCCGCTCAAAGTTGGAACGCAAAGCCGCCACACCGAGTCCCATGCCTGGTTTGTCTTTTGGACAAGGGTCAGATGGGAGCTCCTTGTCAGGAGGAGGATGTGGCCTGCGAGGTGAAACTCCTCCCCTCTGTTTAGACGGTGAAAGCCCATCTGTCTCACTGCCCTGCCCTAACTGATGGGGCTCAAAAGCTGGCTGCATCTCCAGTCCATCTCCGTGTGAGGCAGATTTCCTAGCTGGAGGAGGCCGCGGTTTAGGCCTGGCTTCTCCTACAGGCTGGAATCTGGTGCGATCCCCCTGTCCAGGCTCCTGCGTTTGCGAGTGCTGCGGGTCAGCCCCACCTGCCTGGGCATCCCCCTCAGCCATCTGTGACTTCTTGAAGCCCCAACGCTGTCTGTCATAACTTTTCCTCTCCTTAGCCAACAGCGTCTGGAGGTAGATCATGCGGAAACGCTCTTTGTTCACCTCCAGCTCCAGGCGCCTGATAGACGCCTTGCACTTCTCCAGCTCCTGCTCGATGCCTCCCACGGACCTCAGCTCCATTTTCGGAGGCTCGGACTCTGGAAACTGTGCCTTCCAGGCCTCGATAAATCCCACAGGCTCTACCATCATCGATGAGTTATTTGGGTTTAAATAATTCAAGTATGCAAGGCTGAAGTATGCAGTCACTTGGTTTTAACAAAACTTAATTCGCAAAAGGAGTTTAGGACCAGCTTGTACAAAAGAGAGAATGTTCAAGATTTCCAGGGGTTGTCCTTATAAATATGAAAATCTCTGTAAAGGGTTTCTTCTAATACAAACCGTGCATCAACGCAAACAACAAACAACGGGGAAGCTGGCATCCTCCCATGCATCCTTCTTCCAGGAGCGCATCAGCGGCGCGCAGCACAATGACAGCATCTGGACACGATCACGCAAACCTCAACCGCTCTGTTACACACAGCATCAATTCCGGGATTCCCAAACACACAAATCCCTCTTTAGTTTATCCAGGTGTAAAGTCTTGTCGTTGTCCGGCTTCCGTTCATGATGCGACGCCGCTTTTCCATCATCATCATCAACATCTCCTCCAAAGCTCTTTTGTGTACCGACGTCTGAGCGTGATAACAAAATAAAACACCAAGAAAAAAAAAATACGCAAAAGACGCTTCTTATCCGCAGCGCAAAGTCAAAATCTCGTCGACTTGCCAGACACGACACTGTAAGAGCATCATGTCAGGAGATTCGCTCCGTTTTCTAATCACGCTGTTTAATTAGTCGGAAGATTTGTCCGCTTGAGATACTGGTCGCTACGCAGCGGTCCTGTCTGAAATGCTGGAGGGAGGGGCTTGTACAGGAAAGGGCGGGGTCAGTAAGTGTGATTGACAGCGGGCACGTGAAAAAGGAGGGGGCTGTTAGACATGATTGTCATTTAGTTGCATGAATCAAATCTTGTTGTGTTTGTTCCCATTTGATCTGTTTTTAAATATACATATAGATATACAGTAGATAAACAGGAAGTATATTTATTTATAACGTTAATATTAAGTAAATTACGTCATTTAATTACGCAGTATATATATATATATATATATCCTTTCAAAAACATGACTAAATATCCAATAAAGACAGAAATATCACTACATATTATTCATGGCTGATAACTCTATTATACCTATAATATGTACCCTATTTATGTCACGGTTGAAAGAAATAAAAAAAATCTAATTTAATTTAATTAGTAATCATCAATAAAATTTGATATTAATCAGAGTCATTAACAGCGCATAACTATTTGTGCCACTAGTGTTTACTTCTACATCCACAACAAAACACATCCATTTAATTAAAGCCCACTGTTTCATTTCTAATCTTTGGCGCCTCCACGTGTTTATATGATGTATTGCGACAAAAGTGGAAAAGATTCAGAGTGTTTAATCCTGTTTTTATATATATAAGGGCCCAAGCATTTTAACATCAGTCCTATGACGTCATAGTGTGTGAAGGGCCCTCTTGTTCTTTTTCAGAATTTTTTCCCCAGCATCTGGGGCTTTTTTGAGGTCTTAATATGCTGAAAAATTATGAAAATCAGCATGCAGGTTGGAATCTGCTACAATTAGGACGCCTACGCGGCATGGGCCTTCACACAAGATTTTCCTGCATAGTTCATACACACTTGCACATATACATGTGAAACCCAGTACACCTTTAGATCACATTGAGCTGAATAACTTTCGCTATACCTGTCATAGGCTCTACTTAATGAGAAGTCAGTTATGTTTTTTTTGTTTGTTTGAAAAATGCACCCAGTGGAATTTGAAATACTCCTCCTTTTCCTAGGATTTATACTATCATCACCAAATTCAGACCATATGATCTTAAGACATTGAGGATGCAAATGAGATTTGTGATATCTCAAATGGTTATCCATGGCAATGCCTTAAACTTATGTCAAAACGTAAGTACATCACATTGAGTGACATCATAGTTTGATGCTTTTTTTTCCAGCATCCTGGGCATTCTGAAGGTCTTAACATGCTCAAAAAGCACACTGGGTGTGTATATATACTATATACTTTTATTATTTTCAATGTTTATTTATGCATATGGAAATCACAAGACATTATTATCACAATAATTACATTTCATTTTAAAACTAAAAGTTTAACTTAAACTCACTCACTCACTCTACCGTTTTATCTTGTATACAGGGTCGACTGCCTGGTTAAAAAAAAAAAAGGAAAATCATTGTTTCAGAAGGGTCAAATTGTTGGCCCATATTAAACAAAGAAAAAACTAGGGAGATTATTGAAATTACTGGAAATAAACTAAGAACTGCAGTATATTGTTAAAACCTAGAAAAGTGCTGAGTCATCAATTGCAGCAAAAAAATATGAGGTCTGAAAAAAAAAAATCATGAATTGAGACCACAAACACTTGGTGAAGTATCTTCATTAAAAAATAAAGTGAAACTAATTTAAAAAAAAAAAGCTTCAGTTTGCTAGGGAGCTTAAAGATCTGATTTTGGAGCGTTGGAAAAAGGTCATGTGGTCTGATGAGTTCAGATTGACTCTATTCTAGAGTGATGGGCGTCTCATGGTAATAAGGGAAGCCCATGAAGCGATGCACGCATCATGCAAAGCGGCCACTGTACAAGCCTCTGGAGGCAGCGTTATGATGTAGGGTTGCTTTAGTTGGTCAGGTCCAGGCTCTGCAACGTTATGTGGCAATAAAAATTAATAACCATACTGAATGACCAGGTTATTAAAACAATGCATTTTTTCCTTCTGGGCACATGTGTATTACAGAACTCATATTGTGAAAAGGTGGTTTTGGCAGGGTGAAGGATAATTTTCACACATGAAATGGCCACCACATTGAGAACCATGAAATTATTAAAAACCAAAAAACAAACAAACAAACAAAAACAAAAAAAAAACAATGACAACTAAGGGTTTTATGTGTGTCTGATTTTTCACAGTTTAACTAGTATTATGTATTGTATACTGCTATATAATACTGATAAATATACATGACATGAATGTTATAACACACAAAAAAGAGATAATTATTCAAATCAGAACTGTGTTCATAAAATCCACCTGGTGAGTTTATTTGTAAAATGATGTCCATCATATCATTCCATTGAGCACCGATGTACACAGCAAATACTATATAAATATAGATAAAATTGCTTAGCTACTTACAACAGAAGACATGCATTTTACTATATATTATACATATGTATACTGTATATAAAACAGACATTTTACACGTTTAAAAAAAAAGAATTTAACATATTTAGATATAACCCATACAGACAAACTGATTGCAAGGCAGCATGATGTGTAATGGTTGACCATTTTATCGTTCATACAAAATAGAGGAGCAAGGATGCTGGATGGTCAGCCTGCACGCAGTTTTTCACTCGCCTCTACGACTCAAACAGAATTCACAGTTGTCAGTCCAGTTGTCCTTGTTGTCCATTTGCTTCATCAGTATTTAAAAAAAATAAATAATAATAATTAAAAAAAACAAAAAAAACCAACAGCTGCTCTTGCGGTCAGCCCAAGGCTCATGCAGCGTACAACATGGAGGAGGGAATGCCTCATGCACAAAGGGAAGCGTCCAGCATCCACCCCAGAACAAGCTGGAGGGAGACGTGTCTTACAAGGTGCAAGCTGTGAAAAGAACAGAAAAGGCGAAGAATGAGCTAGAGGTTAAAGCCAGCCATAAATGACAGCAGGCAAGATATGCAGAAAAGATTGTGGTGCATGCCATTAGATCTATCCTTCACAGACACATTTTCTAATAGGAGGTATACATATGGAATGTATGTTATGATACGAGATTGTTTAATGATAGCTAGGAATGATAAAAGAAAGAAAAAAATCAGTAGTTTGTAACTTAAGCATTGTGTTGCCTGTACAGTGAATTTAAACTCATGCATGAGTTTTATTTTTATTTATTTGTAGTATTATTGTGAAATTAATTTGATTTTCTTTTTTGTAACCATACAACCGTATACCTGTGCATCCTTGCTCCAAAAACCTTCTCATTCCTTGTTCTTTGATTCCTTTGAGCACATTCCTGCAATTAAACCACACCCTGCATATTACAAAAATTTTGTATAATGCGTCACTGACTCCTCGATCCTGCATCCAAGTAAGAATTAGATTCAGAGGAATATGGTCTAGGGAATCAAAGAACAAGGAATGAGAAGGTTTTTGGAGCAAGGATGCACAAGTATACAGTTGTATGGTTACAACAACAACAACAACAAAAATCAAATTAATGCCACAATAATATTACAAATAAATAAAAATAAAACCCTTGCATGAGTGGCAATTTATATGACTTGAACTTATGTGAGGTACATAATCAATAATGTTTAGATTAAGAATAATTCACATTACAGTAACTACTGGGAGTTTAAAGAAAGTTTCATAAAAAAAGAAATTATTCCTTCTTTCTTTTTCTCGCACCTGTTCTCCACTTCCTAAGAGGAAGTAGCTAAGAAGCAAGGACAAGAAACAAAAGATGCAAATTAATGAATTAAAAGCACGCTACATATCGCTTACAGGACATTTCAAAGAACATGAGTTGGAACAAAAATGGAACCGAAATTCTAAAACACAGCGACAATTTGTGGCACGGTTGTCAGTTTAGTGCATTTTAGTTTCAAATTGCGGGATGATTAGAGATATAGGAAGTTTCAAACAATACAAACTGCACCTCTAGAGTTTGAACGCTTCAGCAAATCGCTAATGAAAATTAGAAAGATGGCTGACAGCCAAAGGAAGGTTTATAAGGGCTGATAGGGGGCATTTAATTTCAGAAACTACATAAGAGTCTTGGTAAGATTCATCCTCCATTACTAGGCACTTACATAAATCATACAGGACATGAAGGGCAATTTAACATGAAGCTATAATTTGTCAGGGTAGAATGATGTGCATTACATAAAGAAATAACACTCTATTTGTTAGAGCTACTGAACACAAACATGAGAAGGTGTTACAGAGGTAATGGCTCTGCTACACCAGGCGTTCAAGTCAAACCGAGACTTTTGATTGCACAGAATAACAGCACTACCTTTATTTCTCTATATAATCACCTGCCACCTGCTAATGCACTTATCCCATTGTTTCATTAGTGCTTGGTTACCATCAAGGTAGAAAGTTCTCTCACTATGCCAGAGACTGCCTGTTTCCTGTTTGAAACACAGGTCTCCCAGGAACTCCTTTTATGGCCCAAACATAGGCTCCAAGACACCTTGGCCAGGATCATCATTTACAAATCATACGGCCTTTTAAAAAATGTTTGCACAATTCAAATGTTTTATGTGCTCTACACAGCTAAGAGTTTAATTACCTGTACTGTGGTTCTGTAAATAGTAATGGTTGGTTTTACACCAACATTGACAAGTCCTGGTTTGACTTGAACGACCCTCATATGACGTAAATGATAAAAACTACCTTTCACTACCTTAAAATGCCTGGGCAAAAAAGGTCACCATTTCAGAAGGGTCAAATTATTGGGCTGCATCAAGCAGGAAACAACTAAGGAGATCCGAAATGACTGGAACTGGATTAAGAACCCTTTAGCATTACCAAAACCTGGAAGTATAGTGCTTCTTTGTGGAAGAAATGTGGTTGTGTATACATCACACACTGTGTATATACTGTATGTTTTATGAGACTAATCAGAAAAAAAGCGATGCACTCATTGTGCATGGTGTCCACTATACAAGGCGCTTGTTATGTTTGTCAGGTCTAGGCTCATTATGTGGCAATAAAATTAAATCAGCTGACGACCTGAATGACTAGGGTGTTACAGGTGTTTCTGTAAAGGTGTTTCTCCCCTGATGGAATTGCCATATTCCAGCACTGTACTTAAAATGTCAATGTGAATACTATGGTTCTTGGAGAATACGGAATCATTCCTTACTGATTGCCCAAGCTTAGTAGCTTATCATCAATAAAGACATTAATAATACTCACTCAGTGAAGGGAACACCCAATGAAGGCATGAAGGAGGGGAAAAGCAGAGCTGTTAGACACTGACACTGGCAGTGCCACTCACATGGCACAGTAACATGCTTCATGTGGCATGTAGTAATGACAGCTTTTCACAAACAAGGATTAGGCTTATGATTAGAATTGCTAAACACTTGAGCTGCAATGTAGAACATAAATTGGTACAGGTAGTGAGTATATCTGCTATGTACAAACTGACAGGGTCCTGCAGTAGCACAAGCTAGCTCTTGAGCTTGTGCTTGCCTGGTCATATAGTAACTTCTTATTGTATGTACATTATTTCAAGTATAATTGCTCCTGTTACTCTACATATATATATATACTATGTTAAAAAAAAAAAAAAGCCAGTAAAACAAAGAGACACGCACTTTTTTTTTTTATTCAAATGGTCCATGAGTGTATTTTCTTGAAGTAGAAAAAAAAAAGGGAGAGTCCAACATTTTGGTTTTGCATCATAAAATCCATGTTCTAAATGCACTATTTAATAAACCTATTGTGTGAACGGTTTTTCATCTCCGACTCTACGCCGTCTATGGCAACATTTACATCCAGGACTCACCCTCCCCACCCTGCCTCAAACACTTCTAAATTAAGTTAATACAAGTCAAATCAATTATAAAATACAAAAGAAAATGCATTCTTAAAACAACAAGTGGGGAAAAAAAAGGAGGGGAAAATTTTTTAAAAAAATCAGGAACAGGATGAATTTTTTTTATGTATATATTTTTTTCTGCACAAGCCAAGTGGGGCACACCTCAAAGCGACAAGATCACACACACAAGATGTGTAAAGCTCAGTGAGGCGAGAAACTAATCAGACTGTATTGAGGTAGCTGTGCTCTGCCCGGTGCAGAAAAACTGGCTTAAGGTATGTTTTTTTGTTTAAAAAAAAATTAAATAAAAGGAAAAAACTAAACACCAAAATGGAGGTTATTATACAAAGGGGAAGACAAACAAATAAATGAAAACGCACATGTAATGCATGCAGGATACACAACATGCAGCTTCCATTTCAGAATCTGATTTAGTCTATGTGCTCACTCCCACCCGCCTGTCCTATACACCTGTGACGCCACTCTGAACAACTCAAACATTCACACTGGACACAGTAAACAAATGTAAACAGCTTTCCTAGTCTCCCTGGCATTGTTCAGGCAGCTGTGTAGGACGCTTAAAATGGATTCTGTTCATGCACATGGCTTTTTTCTTTCCTTCTTTCTTTAAATATTTGTGCATTTTGACAAAACTACCTGAACCCATTTCACTTCATGAATGCATCCTTACTTTAAAATAAAAATTCTTTGCCTCTGTGTTGTGGCTTTATGGAAATATACAGGGAAAAAATAGTCAATCGGCTGCCTAAACTTAACCCCTCGTGAAGTCACGTCAGTGGATTCCTTTTAACACGAATCAAAAAAAAAAAAAAAAAAAAAAAAGTGAGTTGTATAAAATAGTGTTCAAACTTGGTACACACTGTAGAGCTTTTCCTCATGCACTGGAAGGGAGGACACACAAAAATGAAATATAATGAATTTAGTATTTCTAATTTGAAATGCAATTTCTTAAAAAAATAAAAAATAAAAAAGGAGAACTAACCAAGGCAAAATAACAAAGAAAAAAAAAGACCGTTTTAAGACCAAACCAGCAGAACATCCACAGATGTGGGAACAATAATAATGGTCATTAATACTTAAAGACTTCAGCTCTATGTGGTCCCCTCCATACCCGCTATACGTGGTTTTAAAAAGAACTTTGTTACATTTATTATATTACTGTTATGTTCGTGTTAACACAGTCCTCCGTGTGCACATTCCTTGGTGCACAATCACACATAACACATACACACATTCTTTCTATCTACAGATTGAGTGAAGGGAGGGGGGGGTCGTGTTTCTGTGCTCAGATGAGTCAGGACCAGAACATTTCAGCCAAGTTAGTGTCGATGCTGTAGATCCAGAGCACCAGGGGAAGTGAGAGAGCCACGAACGGCCAGGAGATTCCCTCGGTGCAGGCGCTGAGCGAGCATGGCTTGCCCGTGGGCGTGTCCAAATCTTTACCGGGTTCGAGGTAATTCCTGGCTGCGAATTTCAGCACCTCATCCAGCAGGATGACAGGCAGCGAGATCTTCAACACCATTAGCCACTGGGTTACGTTCAGTGGCGTGATCTGGAAGATCATCTGAGGATCAAGAGTGAAATCATGAAGGGAAATATAATCTTAAAGGCAAAACAAAAGTATAAATTTCTGAAGTTGATTCATCAACAGCTGTAACGTTTTTAAGAGCAGAGTGCCAGTCATGGACAGGGTAGAGAAGAAAACAAAAACAGATAGACAAAATCTATTTTGTCTAAAGCATTCTTCTCATTAAACAAAGCAGGCCAATTATGCTCTCGTTGGCACTTAGTCAACATTTTGTGTCTGAAAAACATGTCAAAACCAGTTGTACTATATCTCTGGTCTCGTACCGGCAGAGGCTCCACATAAAGGATGAGGAAGTGGAGAGACATGGAGAGACAGATAGCTCCAAGCAGCCATACGTTCTCCCACGGGGGCATGCGCAACAGCGACTGGTTCTCTGACACGCTGTAAAACAAAAGAAAAATTACCAATGAGAACCCCTTATCGTGATTCAGGCCTGAAACAACTTAGGTTCTGTGGACAACTAAAAAGTACTTGTACTGACCTGTTCAGGGCATTGCACATCTCAATTGTGACCAGCACAGACAGGGCCATTGTCATAGGGTAAGGCGACTCGAACACCTCGCAATTAATGCCCTCAAACTCTGGGTTCTCTGGTCCACACTGGAGGAAGTGACTCTGCAGGATTTAAAGAAACATATATGATTTTAAAACCCAATTTGCCAGTAAAGGTTAGGGGAAAAAATAGATCTTCGCATGTTAATTAAAAAAAAAGAAAAGTTATTCTAATACGTTTTCTAAAACCACTGTGTATAATAAATTTAAATCACTAACCAGCTGATAGAAGTTGACTCTTGGTCCATCTTCAGCAGCAATAAACCACCAAGCAGCAGCTCCAACAGTGGCGGCACCGACATAACCTACAAAGCAAAATTTAAAGAGATAAATCATACAATAAATGTAAAAAAATAAAAAAATCAATCAGCAGCACTGTGGTATAATTGTTATATTATCCTAATTGTATCATATTGACTGACTATATTACTTCACAACAAATTCAAAGACACAAAACATGCCTTATAAACTGGAAAAAAAGAGCTATGAACAAAGACATGTACAATCCCTTCTTTATTAAACATCGTTACATCTGATCTCAAACGCACTTACAGCCAATAGCCAGGTATCGGAAGAAGAGCCAGCCAGAGATGAGGGGTTCCTTAGCATTACGAGGGGGTTTGCTCATGATGTCCAAATCTGGAGGGTTGAAGCCAAGGGCTGTAGCAGGAAGACCGTCTGTAACCAGGTTAACCCACAGCAACTGCACTGGGATAAGAGCCTCAGGGAATCCCAAAGCCGCAGTCAGGAAAATGCTGCAACAGTCGCACAAAAAGGTGTTACAGTCACAGTTCTATAGGACTAAAGTTCCTTGAAGGTCAGGGATACCAAACAGAAATCAGTTCTTACCAGACCACCTCTCCGACATTAGAGGAAATAAGGTAACGTATGAACTGCTTCATGTTGTTGTAGATCGCTCGCCCCTCTTCCACAGCTGCTACGATGGTAGAAAAGTTATCATCAGCCAGCACCATCTCTGAGGCTGTCTTCGCCACAGCCGTTCCCGAGCCCATTGCAATGCCTATCTCTGCCTTCTTCAGTGCAGGAGCATCATTTACACCATCACCAGTCTAGAGTAGAGACGCAGCATGATTATAAAACTAGTGCGTACTGCAGAAGTTAATCCGTAACAACATCAAATGCTACCTAGAATGTATAATTAAAATAGGACGCGTTACCATGGCCGTAATCTCATCATAGGACTGGAGGTACTCCACAATCTTGGATTTATGTGAAGGTTCAACACGGGCAAAGCAGCGGGCAGTGAGCACGGCTTCACGTTGAGCCGAAGGTGACAGGTCGTCAAACTCGCGGCCTGTGAAGGCCATGCGTGAAACATCATCGTTCTCTTTGAAGATACCGATGCGCCTGCAGATAGCCACAGCCGTGCCCTTGTTATCACCGGTGATCATGATAACATGGATGCCTGCCAGGCGGCACAGTTTGATGGAGGCGGCCACTTCAGCCCTGGGAGGGTCCAGCATGCCCACACAACCCACAAACGTCAGATCAGTCTGCAAAGGAAAAACAAAATGCCAATGAAAGTCACAGTCAGCTTGTACACGTTTGAGAACGTTTTAAAAGATTTCAACTGAGAATTAATTCTGAATATAGGATTGCTTTAACAGTACATTAGAGGTTTAAATAACCAGCTCTTTCTCTCTCTGCTTCCATTTCCTGTACTACTTTTTCATAGCTTTGGTGACAAGCACAAGTTTTTGCTACTGGTGTAAAATAACTTTACCCGGTCACAGTGATAAACATTAGAGCATGAATCGGCACTCCAAATACATCTGATTTAAATAGGTCTAATTTAAAATATGGAGCACTGTATATGGCTAACGGGTGCCTCCTAGTGGTACAAATGTGAAAAATCACAGATCAGAGACCCAAGATCATTTGCATCACAAAATTCATGAGTAAACTGTTAATTTATTCTTATTTTTTGGAATTTTGAATATGGCAATAATTTTTTAAACCCAAAAAGCTGTAATATTAGATGAGAAGTTTTATATAAGGATAAATCTCTGACCTCATATTCAACAAAGCAAGAAGAATCCTCCAGCCGAAGCTCCTCTTTGCTGATCGGATTGTCCCGTGTTGCCAGGGCCAGGCAACGCAGCGTATCCCGCCCTGTCCCGTACTCACGGATCACAGACAGAATCTTTTCCTTGATGCCTGGGGTCAGGGGGACTTTATTACCGCCCACACGGATGTGTGTGCACCTGTCGATCACTCCCTCTGGCGCACCCTTCCCAAACACAAACCAAATAAATGATTGAATAACACTGATATACACAAAATCTAAAAGCTTTCCTCCAAGATCCACATGCTCTAATTAAAAACATTCTGATAAGTTCAGAGCAAGACTAGCTCTTATTACTCCAACCTAAGGAAGGTTTTTATTATTTGTGGCTTCAATTCACAGAAATAGTTCTCATATTAATGTCAGAATATAAAATATATTTTGTTCACAGACTAATTAATAATTCAAAAGAGCTTTTAGAATATTTCTGATTAATCTAACAGCATTATCTGCAAAAAAAAAAGAAGTAAATAGCGGTCATAAGAAATTAGTTCAACCTGCTGCTGCACTGATTATAGAGAACCATGGAAAAAAAAAGAAAAGAAAAAAAAAAAGAATCACCAGCAGCACCCCACTGGGTATCTTTATTAATTTAAAATACACAGAAATAGAGGTCAAGCAAACGACTGGGAGACAACAGGGATACAGTTCTGAGATACATGTTATAATAAAGAAAGTGGGGTATGTGTGGGTGGATAGACAGCACATGGCACAAAATAATTAGCACCAGAGGCTTCATGCACAAAAAGTAATAGCTTGTGTACAAATGATTGTTATTAAAGCCAAGTTATATATTTTTAGAACATGAAAAAAAAATCTTCCAGACTAATGTTCACACTGCGCACCTTTCATTTATTCTAATTTTCTTACAGAACAAATTATTGTTAGTCCCCGAATAAGAAAGTAATAAGGAATTCTAGTCAAGCCTCCCTATTTGAAAAAGTAAACATGACTGTTCTTCTCTGTGATTACCTTGACAAACATCTTGCCGAGGGCGGAGCGGGCCTTGTTGGGGGTGCAGTACACAGACATGGACTTCCTGTCGCGCGAGAACTCCAGTGTAAATTCTTTCTTCATTAGCTGCTTAATAACCTGAGCCAAAGAAGAAGAAATTTATGATTAGCTGACTATAAAACTCGACATCCTTAGCACACACACACACACACACACAATAGAAATGTACAAAAATATTCACCGAGTTGCATGCGTTGGCCCGTTCTATCTTTGGAAGGGCAGTAAGATCATTATCAAACACATTCATCTTTTCCACCAGACATGTGAGGGCTGTTTCTGTCGCCTCTCCAACCTTCTCATATACTCCTTTTGCCTGGGGAAAACAAAACCACAAACAGGACACTTGTGAGAACAGAAGCAAGAGACAAGCTACACTGGACAACTAACGAGTATGGGGGTACGGAAGAACAGACCTCGTTATAGTCCAGAGAGGAGTCGTTGCACAGGGCACAGATTGTAGCCATCTCGACCAGGCCATCATACTTCGAGCATTTCACTGGTTTCCCATCATGGAATCTGAGCAGATACCAAGAAATTGTTAAAAATGACAAAAACTCTACTCGATGCAGAAAAATAATCGTGTGTTCTGAATAAACTCACACTTGTCCTTCAGGAGCGTAGGTGGAGCCAGTCACGGTAAATTCTTTTAGAGAGCAACTGTCTCCCTGCACCTGGTCGACAATGAACATCTAGAAAACAGAAATACATACAGTCACTTCACCCAGCAGGTGGCGCATAATAACACTGCAGTGCAAAATAAATAAATAAATAAAAAACCCTCTATCCTGGGAATACAAAATTTCTGGCTACTTCTACAGGGGTCATGTTGGGGTCAGTACTAACTACAAGTAACTAAAAACAAGAAGAGAACTCTGGCTAATAGCCAAATTGGCCCTGGGATTTTTCCGGTGAGGAAAACCAGAGCTTTGGGACACAGCAGCAATGTCGCCATGGTGATGCAGCCAAACAATGAGCAAGAGAGAATAAAGAGAAACACAACTGAGTAAAAGCATTAAGCTGGCACTTCGTTTGGTAAAGCCGAGTGGCGCCTTGCAAATGGTTCGAGTAAGAAAACTCCAAATGAAAGCTTAGTGCACACCGTTCTTCTCTCTCTAGCTCGTAGTTTTAGTCATCACGCTTAAATAAACAACCCACGCTACAGACAGGATAGAGCTGGTAAGAGCAAAAAGATAAACAAAACAGATTACATTCTTTCTGATGACCAGCTATTTTTAACGTCAACCCTTTCACATCGGAGGAAAAATCGGAGATGGAGTGTTTATACCAAAAGATTTTAACCACTCTTCTCCGACTCAAAAAGATTCAAATAAAATGCAGTCACTTCACGGGCCCGTTTTTTTTTTTTTTTTTTTTTTAACAGGTCATAACACCATTCAGAGGCATCAAACCTGTTCTGTTCTTGCACAAGTGGATGTGTGTGAAGTCTGCAGTAACACGACTGCTAAGTTAAACAGTGCTCCTAAACACAAGGTCAGTTATGCAACACTACTGCAAGTAACTGACTACCGCATACTGATGAGCACTCAAAGAGCAGTGATGGAGCAAAAGCATCAAGAAGAGGCGAAACGTTGTGTTAATGACGGGGAAAAAAGAAGAAAAGATGATCTTTCGAAAGTGAGGAGGGGGGGAAGGGTTGCGATAGACTGAGGTGGGGGAAATACAAAAATACATCCCTTGTAAAAACATTGAGAAGTAAAAAAAAAGACAAGAAAAAAAAAAGAAAGAAACATTGGAAGGTAGCAGAATCACACAAGATCATTAGGGGATCATTAGCGGTACTACTACATCAGCATACTAAAGGGCCCCTTTAAAAAATTAAATGAAATTAAATTTACACAAACTTTCCCCTTCCAGTAGTTGATCAAAACCATTAGTTTCTTTTGCACTGAAGATCAGATTCTTGGCTAAATAACTATTTATGCTGAAACAAATCAAGCTGTGTATCATCATTCAATGCAAACAAAGGTCAGGCAGATTTGTAGATGTTACTTATGTTACAGCACACCACCAAAACTATTAGATGATCAGCATCAAGATGGCTGCTACTGTCACGCTGTCCATTGTTCCTAAGAAAAGTGAGTCATCCACGATTACAGATTAAGGTTTTAAGTCAGGTGTGTGTTTAGACTTGCTTTTGTGTGTCAGCTACATTAACCACCTGACATACAATGCTTTGGCTAATTGACAACATAGAGAATAAAAAAAACATTTATCGAACAATTCAGTGCTGGTGAATGCTCGATTCCGAATGTTGTCAAGTGTTGCTAAATTTTCTGCTCTGATACCCTGACAAAAGTCTTCCGCCATGAACAAGCTTTTAGATTTGCTGATATGATGTACTGTATTTTTCCTGCTTATTACATTTAAGAATGAGGAGAAAGAGGGGGGGGGGGGGTGCTGGTGAGGAAATTACTGTTTAAAGATGTGATAACGTCTTGTGGACTTTCCACAACATTAGATTTAAGGGTAAATGAATAAAAAGTCTCTCTCTCTCTCTCAAAAAAAAAAAAGGAACATTGCCTCACACTGCTGCCTCAAAGACTAATTATTTTTCTACAATAGCATGCCATAAGCAAGTTTTGGTTCCTTGGCATAAATTAGTGTTAAAAATAAACTTTAGATTTTATCCAAGCAAATTCCTCACCCTGCATACAGACATCTGGTTGGTGGTCAGGGTACCAGTCTTATCTGAACAGATCACCGATGTGCAGCCCAGAGTCTCAACCGATGGCAGCGAACGCACAATAGCGTTCTTTTTAGCCATGCGGCGGGTTCCCAACGCGAGGCATGTAGTAATGACGGCAGGAAGCCCTTCAGGGATGGCAGCTACTGCCAGCGCCACGGCGATCTTAAAGTAGTAGACGGCACCTCGGATCCAAGAGCCACCATGCACTGGGTCGTTGAAGTGACCGATGTTGATGATCCACACGGCGATGCAGATGAGAGAGATGACCTTGGATAGCTGCTCTCCGAACTCATCCAGCTTTTGCTGCAGCGGAGTGCGCTCTTGCTCCGTGGAAGCCATTTCGTCACGGATCTTGCCTATTTCTGTGTTCACTCCCGTGGCCACGACGACACCCACAGCCTTACCAGCAGCGATGTTTGTTCCCTGCAAACGGACAAGAACGAGAACAGTGCATTATGGTATTTTCCAAATGATGAGCTTTTTCAAATATCAGTAGTTAAACTAGCTCATCCACACAGAGATTAGACTCCCTGAGCAAAATGAATTGTACATTGCTAATTTGAACTTACAGAGAACAGCATGTTCTTCTTGTCCTGGTTTACAGCCCGTGGGTCAGGGACTGGATCTGTGTGTTTAATGACTGATACAGACTCTCCTACAGAGAAACATAATCAGAGGGCAAAATCTTGAAATTTAAACTATATGCTGAATAGCTCGTTTTGATATCGTGATCTCGTGTTGAAATCGTTTGGTAAATAAGTTCACTGCACAAATATAAAATCATGGCGGTCTGAAAAAACTTATTGCTGTGTTTTGTCAGAAAATAAACCAGAATATAGGTCGATATATAATGACTTAGTGTTAGGGTTTATTTCTTTGTTTATTTATCCCAAATGTAAAAAAAAAAGTCTGTCAAAAAACAGTAAGGTGTGTAATAAGGATCTGGTTTAACAAACAGTGATGAAAACGGTCAATCTGCCTATAAATGCCTTCATCCTTATAATGTCTGGCTTTGATTGAGTTGTTGGATATCAATGTCCCAGAGCAAAATGACTAATCAGTTTACTCGGTCAATCATCAAAACAATGGTCAATCATCAAATCATCAGTCAAAACAACTATGAGGAATTTTTTTTCCTCCCTTTTCCACATACCACACTTTACTTTGGTTGAAACAAATGCCTGAAATTTTTTGGAAGGTTTTTCCAGAATGCCACACAAATAATCTCTTACTATGTTTTCAGATAATAGTCAAAGTATGTTTTTACCCAACACTTGTCAATTGGATTGTTCTAAAAAATAAAAAACACAAGTACAGGTTTACAGGCTCCCCCAGACATTAAAGTAATTCAATAAAAGTAAATAAAAAAAGAAGTATATAATTAATATTATTATTATTAAATAACATTAGGTCAGCAGGAAATGTTCTTCCTTTACTGCCTCATACTCGGATGATGAACATGCTACAATTATCCTGCCCACTCCATCTCATGGTACTGGTTTAATATGTTGTATATAACTCACCCAAATCAGAATTTCACAAAATTGATTCAATAATATTCACATAATGACTCATAGCCACCCGATTATTAAACTCGCCGGATTTCAAATGAACTAGTCTAGTTTTAATAAGGGCTTTATTAAATCCCAATCATGGCCAGACACGCAGCATCACTGGTCTAGAATTAGAAGTGCTTTCATGGTCCTTCTAAACCTGAGGCGGTTATTCACAGCAAGGCTGAATGTGAGAACCAATAGCCCTCTCTGAACTGAGCTTTCCTGAATGCACCTTCAATATAAAAGATTTGTATATGCAGCGAAATGAAGCTTTAAATGCTCTAAACGAGTACTAAAACCATTAAAAAATGGCTAGGCTCTAAAGTTTGAAACTTTACTGCAGCCAACATTTAAAACAAACATCATAGTGTTGTTTAAGGAAAACGTTAATTGTGACATAATTTATTATGATACTGATATTCCATCATCCTACAATGCTAGGCCCTTACCAGTTTATTCCATTCCAGTTTATGTACACCCACATTGTGCCAAGAACTGCATGGTCAGTTTATTTGGCTGCATGGACACAAATCTAAATTGATTCACCATTGAACCTAAATCTTTAAATGATTGCTTTAGAACGATGAGGATCAAGAGGGCTAATAAGCAATTACATAAATTATCTAAATAGCGAATTTCGCAAAAAGAAAAATGGCCATGAATGGACCTGAGGCAGAAACCTTACCAATTAGGGTAGCAAAGCAAAGTTGAGCCCTACTGAATAGTTTCCTCTCACTCACACACACACTTTCCTCCTTTTCTGAGCTGCAGACATCACTGACCACCCATTAAGGTCAGAATCCTGGGTGGAAGACTGTATTTTTGTTCTGCACACCACAGTGCAGTTATTTCCCCTCAAATTACAAGAACCAAACATCACCACACAACTACAACAGTGTACTGGTTTGCAATTTCATACAAAGTTTCTAGCACACGACTGATCTAAATTTTCATGTTAGTTAACTAATCTGGGTAAACTATATTTGGGCACACTGAAGTAAAAATACTGGAGCTTTTACTTAAAGAGCAGGCTAGCTAAATAACTTGGACTAAAGATTTCCTAAGTATGTGAGCAGGTAAAGTCCATAAAGCATGGATAAAAGTATGCATTAATTGACATATCTTACCTGTTAGAATGGACTGGTCCACTCGCAGTGTTGTGGATTTGATAGACGTTAGGCGAATATCAGCAGGAACTTTATCACCCACTAGAGGAGAAACAGGATGCTTGTGGTAAGAGATGAGCACAAAGTACAGCTCACAATAAATAAATAAATAAAAATCCTTATTTTATCCAACAGTATCACTAAATCCTTCCAGAATACCAGAGTTTTATCCCCAATACAAAATTTAAGAATATATTTCTCCAGAGCTCTCACAGATTACTAAAGGCCATTATAAGCCCTAGTAGGCACTCAATCACTAAACATAAAAACACAATATTACAAAAGCATTGCAAATTCATCCATCACAAGCTCTAGCTGGCATGTTATGTGTGTTAAGACATTTTAAAGCAATCAATTTACCCACTAGGTTCCTTCTGAATATTAATTTACAAATATGAATGCTTGAAAAACCTGAATCATTCCATTCACTGTAAACTTGTTAATGATGAAGAAACTGTGACCTGGAATAATATCTCTCAAATTAAAAAAAAAAAATCCATAAACACCACATTTTTAACCAGTTAGAGTTTGCAGAAGCAGGCCGAGACGCATCAAAAAGTTTTAAATGTTCTCAGGCAAATGCTAAATATAGCTTGTGAATCATTCTTTCCACAAAATGGGAGGGGTTGTGACTGCTTATAAAAGAAAAAAAGATAATGTAAACGTTTAAATCTTTCACAAAATTATCATTAAATCAATAGGAGGCTGTTGACATTTATTAGCCGCACAGAAGAGCATTCACTTAAACTGTCCACTTTAAACGCGTAAACGATAAGTTTTTATGAAAAATGCTCCACTGAACTGATTTTAGGACATCCTTAAGCAAGTGTCTGAACAAGCTTTAGTTCTGAATTTGCTCGGAGACTCACGAGGGCATTTAGTAGGGCTTCAGGAAAACTATAGATATCACACACAAATTTTTCATTATGATGTTGTTGACAAAAATACACACAGTTGTCAAAATGACCCTGAACCAAAGGAACAAATGTAGAGCATGTACCCAATATATAGCTGGAGCTGAAAAAAGGTCAGACAGTAGGGTAACCCACTTTAAGCAGACAAGGAGAAGGCACTCTCTTTGAACAAGATCTGTACAGAGACAGATGTGGAAGAGATGATGTGGAATTAAAGAAAGCGTCCAAGTAACGAGTGATCTTCCATTAAAACGGAACAACTTGTCTGTTGAGAAATGCAGAAGTGGTTTACTATGGTATAACGTGTGATGAAACAGCTCAAAATGTCAAAACAAAAAAGCTATCCCATAAGCTGTGTTAAATCAGGGGCAGCACTAAAGAATGACTGGGGCTGGCTTAACTGTACATTTGGGCAAGAACTACAAAATAGTCATTTTTTATTTACCTTTTAAAATTCGAAGTCAGGTTTTAAACAATTGAAATGTGAGGTCACTGTGGCCGAATTCTGGAAACAGTCACAAATAGTCAAGACTGTTTAAAATGCTAGAATTGTACTGGTTGGAAGAAAAAAAATATCTCAGGAAACCTCATAATTTTCAGCACCCTATATATTATAAGAAATATCAAAAAGCCACTACATAAAGCATTTTGCCAAACCGCTCCACAATTTATTTTACTAATGGTTTACTGCAGTATTCAGCAGCCAGACCTACTTGGCACTGAAGGTTAGTTCTGCAGAGCTTTTTGATTAGAACACACACCCTTGAAACGGAAACTGTCAGAACACACACTGCCAGGAAGTGAGAGGCAGCCTAGTGATCGAATGACAGATGACAACCAGTAAGCGATATTTAACGGGACAGGACAAATACTACAGGAAACAATGTTATTCAAGGTTACTTAGATGTTTAAAATTCTGCTCAAAACAAACTCTTGATGTTAAATGATATGGCAATAGTTCCATCATCAGTTTAAGAACGCTTTGGGCCAAACAGTTGTTAATGAGCTGCATGTCAAAAACAATAACACAGCAGAAAAAGGAATTGCTCTAGCGTAGTTATGCTGCATAGCCAGCGACAGCATGCATCCCTCTTTTATAGAAGCAAGTGCAGACACAGTCAAGACAGGCAGCATTTCATCACTGAGCCCTTTATAATGACAGTATAAGGAACATGGAATCAGAATTAAAACACTCAGATTTAAAAAGTCATGTATACATTAGTGGATAAATATGAGTACCACTGACCATAAAGAACTTTAAAATCAGTAACAGCAAAGCTCACTTTGTGCCTTTGTCCCTATTTGAAAGAAATGTCACTTGAATAGCCACTAAATTTGGTACTGAATGCTGTTCTTGGAATCTGAGCAAACAAAAACAGCTAATTTTAAAATGTACCCAGGGAGCCACAGCAGCATTTGAAAAGAAATTTGTCTTGGTTTATCGTTTAGTTTATGCTGCAACAGTTAATATCCACAGTTCAAAGAAATAACAGTAGCACTACAAATCACATTTTACATCAATGCATCTGATAGTGATAAGCTGCAATTAATAATTTTCCTCTTCGCTGCACCATTTGCACACAGCCTGTGCCTTAAGGAAAACCGATGTGGGAGGAATCATAGGGACTGACACCCCCTCCTTGCCCTCTACATCCAATTCAGCCTCTTTGTCCAGAGACCAGCCAGAGAGGACAAACTGCACACTACCCCCGACCTGCTTAGAATACAAGAGAGAAAAGAGTGGCCATCTGTTTTGCTAATTAATTCCTCTAATTTAGTCAGAGTTGCATGCTAGTGTGTGCACTGCAATAAGGTTGAGTTGTCACTTATTACTTGAGCGGCCCATAAAGAAAATAAGTGCTGCGTACAAACGCGTCCATCCCTACATCACAGTAAATGAGAGCTCCTAATCGCAGATCTCAATATAAATCATAACACACCATTGTCAATTGTTTGCTCTGATCAGAAATTTTCTATAGCAGTCAATCTGACAGTTATTTTTACACAAACATACTTGCTTTAACAGATCATTGTTTCTACAGTAACGACTTGCACAGGCACTAGTTTATCAGACACATTATATAAAAGGGATTTTTAAAAAATGCTTTCTGTGAGATGTTAACATTTTTGGAAGAAGTCTCCAGTATCAGAGGTAATGACACTGGAAAGTCTTTGTGGAAACTATATTACAGTTTATAAAAACACCACTTTGGGGTTTTTACAGATTAGAAAAAAATGGCTTTAAAAGAAAAGAAAAAAAAAAAAACGCATACACACAAGCCTCATGTAGCTAGCTGTAGCAATGAAATGCTTTAATGCCGTATCTGTCTCAAAGACTCAGACCGGGCTAAAGCTGCTAGCAAGTGGTTTGTATTTAAACATTCTGGTACATCCTGTACCCTTTATAAAGGTCACCAATTCCTTAGCGGCAAGCATCAGCACTGTGAAACTGTGCACCGACACTTCCTTCTGGCTCGGTAGGGACTTGTCATGGCTCGCTCCCGACTCCCTGAACAGTACAAAATGCAACGCAACAAGGTCAGATGCATGAGGTCATTTTCCAAAGTCATGGATTCTCTGAAAAGTCAATTCCTGACTGTGTTTGTGTTTTGCATTCTCACCAAACTCAAAGAACCATCAACTTCAAGCATCTCAAGATTGTTTGTTTGCTGCTGCTATATGATAATGGCACAACAGATGAGGACAAGTTGATGTACACCACCTTCCACCTCTGTAGCCAAGCTTTTTTAGAAGCTCTTATAACTGGTTTGTGGTAATTCATTCACATAATTAGTACACCCATACCAAAACAGCCAGCCTTGCTTAACAGGTTCTTTCTTTGTACCTTGATCAAATTATTGGGTAACGCAATCTTGCTTTTCTATTATATTTCAACATATTTGATTTCTTACACTGTGCACATATGCTTTTCTTTAAAAGGTAATCAGCTAAAATAATTAAAAACAGAAATAACATAAGGATTCAACACCTACACTGACAGCTACAAAATGTAATCACCTGTACACAACTTGAGGTACTCGAGTGGCTGGTTATACTTTGCAGAACACAACATACTTTGAATAAATTCATGTCTCGTTATTACAGCTATTGCTAAATGCGAGTATTAAGCAAACGTGCTATAATTCTGACAGGGAATCACCACATTATATAGTTGTTTTTTTTTGCCTAAACATACCACGTCAAGGACAACATATAGACCCCATATACAGGCATGTATACTGTCTTGACCTCTGATCTTCTCTTCTTCCCCTTATGATGCAATTTATTTGTAACTTAAACTAACATTAAGAGTACAAGTGACAAAATTCCCCTAAAGCTAAGGATTAAGGTTAGAGTACCATCCCAGGAGACTGGATGATGAGATATTCGCAGTGCTGATTGGTCAGTAATGGCAGGTGCTTTGCAGATGCCCGGAGACAGACACTTCCCAAGCCAAACAGGGGATCAGATGTTAGCAACCTGAGCTAGCAGGCCAGGCATTGCGTTACATGGCAACAGCTAGCAGGCGTGCGAGAGGCAGCTGAAAAGTACAGCTCTGTGGGAGGCTCGAAAAGCACACGTCAGGGAGGGGTCTGCTGGGTTTCCTTTTCATCGTCGCCTTCCAAGGTCATACAGCCGGGGAAGAGTATGAGAAACAAAAGATGCAGTCTGATCCTCAGCCGATGACTCATTCCATTAGAGAGTAGGATTGGTTAAAAAATGCAGCTGTTTCTCTTTTCAGCTATTCAGAGATGGCATTTGTGCCATAAGCTGCTGACGCTGGATGAGTGTGTCAAGGGGGGCTGACAGCTCGATGGAGGCGAGACTTGTCATAGCAAATTCTTCTGTTAAGAGCCACAATGCACATGACAAGAAAGGAACCAGAGAACAGAATATGCCTCCTGTTCATACTTGTCCAGAAGAAATGATAAAGCGGTCTGACTCTCCTTTCAGACAAGTATGATGCAAAATCTGCAAGGTCACAAAGGCTTTAAAAATCTCATGGCACAATCTGCAGCAGGACCGCCAGACAAAAGAAACCTCCAGCATTAGTTTTATGCCCCGGAGACTGTGACGCAGGCACTGTGTTACTTTTTTAATCAGCTTTTGTCATTGATAAAAAAAATCAATATTAAGCATCGCCATTGATGATCCCAACCCATGACTCATTGAGATGCTTGATAGACACACTAAGCACAGAAAAGCATTAACATTGTGTGCATGTGAATGTATTCAATGCTACCACTACTTAATATTCTTCTCATGGTGCACCATTTCCCCTTTCCCCCTCAGCTACCTTTGTTTTTCCTTTTTGTCCTCTACATTAGTTTAAATCTGCAATGGTATAGGTTAACACCACATTGCCTAACCGTGCAGGGGGTGGGGGTTCACAGAATCAATTCTCCCCTTTACAACCTCACTGGTGTGTCTCCTTCTCACTGCGGACAAACACTCAGAGCAGGGAAAGATGACGCAGGAGGAAGTTGACCAATCCGTACAGAGAGAGAGAAAGACAGAGAGAGAGAGAGAGAGAGAGACCAAGGAAGCAGGAGACAGGGTTGTTGAAAAGAACAAGAGCATCACCTTACTTACTTTCTTAGCTTGCATAACATGTATCCTTTCAAAAAAAATCTGACTGGTGCCAAGCAATTCCTACTCCTATACCTGGAATTAACCAGTGCTCAGGTGATAGTTATTTGGAGAAGTTATTTACCAGAATCATTTTGCAAGCACTGCTGTAATGTTTTGAATGGGATGAAATCAGAGTAACGAGTACTAATCCCAGGAATGTACTAATTTGACGATGATGGATTAAATTTTTTTTATTAGGGAACTCTAACCACTCTCCTATTTCCTTGACAAAGTAAGGATGCATCCTTTAAGTAAGAAAATCAACATTTTTTACATTAGTGAGACGGGAAGACGAAAAAATTTGAGGGTGTGATGTGATAACTCAAGCGGTAGCAGAGTTCCTTGCGCTAAAACCACACCAATCATCATGTGGTTAAAACTGCAACTTTCTTGGCAGAGATTATTTAATCATGTGTTATGTCTCACTGAGTATATAACCAGACAACCAAATGTGCTAGCAAAAGGTTAGAATCTAATCGAGTCTTAAAGTTCCCATACGTTACCATTTCTTTAACAAGTTAACACAGGCATCAGACCTCCCCATGAGTTTGTTAACCCCCAACCTGAAAAACCGCTCATAACTTTGTATACCACAAATTTCCTGCTTCACTCCTCTTCTGAACACTCCATTTAGGTGTCTATGCAAATGAGCTGAGAATCATACGATGCATTTTTGCAATACCCATACCTGATGATGCTGACTTTGTACTATTCAACATTTTATCCATACCTATCCCGTATATACTTTATTATTGAGACCTGCATGCAAGTACATATGCATATCCTGTTTAACATGTTTCTCGTCTTAACATGTCTTCACCACTGCATACTCACTGTTTGTACATACATGTCACATCTACCTGTGTAGATAGGTCATCCAGACCCCCATAGGATTAAATCCGCATTTGTTATTTACTGTAAAGATGCAACTTCTGGTTAGAAGGCAACTGCATTTTATTGGCTTTCTATATGTACTTTAAACAATGACAAAGCTGAATCTTATCTAATCTAATTGGAGATATTTGTGTATCAAATTTATTTCCTAGATGTTAAATTACAAGAGAAATCCAAGTTATAATGGATGTTTAATTGAACATTGTCAGTATAGGCATGATTTTAAAATATGGAAAGTAAAAGTGTCTTGGGGAAAAAAAAGTTTAGCCATGGACCTATTTTAGCAAATCTTACAAATAACATGAATGTCAAGAGACATTTTAAGCTTAAATTATATCATTTTGATTCCTCAAAACCTCCAGTCACATAATGTTCCATAAAATGCTATTATTATTTATTTCATAACTGCTTTATTTGTTCATTTCATCTAGTTTATTGACCTTTTTAAAAAAAACGTTTTTCTTCATTTTACTATGGAAATATCTGATTACGGCTCTGGCGTACTGAGAAAACTTTCTACGTTGATGGCATCTAAGAACTAGTGAAACATTGAGATAAGTGCACTAGTGCATCAGCTTATTATATGGAGAAATAAAGAAAGTTTTTACTCTTTTTTTCTTACTCTTATTCTGCACAGTCAAAGGCTCGACTCTAGTGCCCTATGTATAATCAAAGGTTGACCCAACTTGCATCAAAAACGGCATACAGAAAGATCAACTGGGTCAAACCTACAATTAGATACAGGCGGTAGTGGATTAGCAGATTCTCTTTCATCCTTTCATTGTTAGCATGGCTTTTTAAATCAAAGCAGCAGTATTGCTCCAGCCAGTGTAAAGTGGAAATGACGCAGATCTTTGCTCGCCTTTAGTCTAGCTCATGTCTAGGCACGTTTTCATGTAGAAACCTGTGTACACACATACACGCACGCGCACGCACACTGGATCAACACAACCGAATTAACAGGGAAGGTAGAAAACCAAACCATCGGTAACTTAATCTCACACATCACAGGGACCCATCTGGCCAGCAGGATGACTTCAGTCAGCCATTGCTTACTGTGATAAAACTGCTTAACACAATCGCGCGCACACTCTGGCTGCTGTTTAACATCAACAGGCACTGAAAATTAAGCTGAAATGATACTTACCGGCCACTTCCACAATATCTCCTGGAACAATGTCTCTGGCTTTGATCCTCTGCACGCTCTTCCTGTCCTGCCGATACACTTTTCCCATCTCGGGTTCGTATTCCTTGAGGGCCTCGATAGCATTTTCTGCATTGCGCTCCTGAAAGAACAATTACAATAAAATAAACACACTGACGTGACTGGACAAAAGAACATATTACAGTCTGTACCTTCAGGATCAAGGACTTTGTGGGTGTGGCAGTTATGGCAATGAAATCAAGAATGGAATCACATAGCGCTTATCTTACAGCCCAGTATGTGGAGGAACTTTACACCACTGCTATCATAGATCTGGGCCTCATTTATGATCAATGCCAACAAAAGCAATGCACCAAAAATAGTTAGTCATTAACCTTAAGTCAAGAAAGAGACTATAGTGGAGCGAGGTGCATCAGTATATGGGAATGAACTAATTGTCCCCCCGTTATAAATGTCACGGTGCAACAGCGGATATGATTTAAGAGTTTCATCCCCTTTGTTCACAATCCTACATTTAAACAATGATAAGTAAATATGATGACGGAGGCAAGTTGTTAAGCAGGATTTTTTTTAGCCAGATGCCTCGTTTGATATTTCATTTAAAAAATAATTTTGATTCCAGGCAACCAGGTTTCACATTGGAGATCTGCCCTAAATGCCATATCTAGTGATTTTTTTTTCATTCGTTCACTACACTTTCAAGGAAAATTTGCAGATATTTAAACTACAATCATTTTACACATTAATTATTTCTCTCCTTATAATACATAACCATTTGCTTTTAAATCAGGTGATATTACTTCAGGCATTAAAAGTAGCAAAAGATTCCAGGTGTACTTGTTCTAAGGGAAACAACACAAAGTTGTTTAACTTGCAATGAGACATGGTAAACGCAAGCAAAGCCCTATAGGGGTAATAGAAAGCTAAGCCAAGATAGACGAAAATACAGTTTAAAAACAAACAAAAAGAGGTAAAGAAAGATGGAGTGTAAACAACCAGAACACTCTGTTTAACTGGGGTACTTTTTTTAAATACGAAGAATCTTGGCAACAAAAAAATAAAAAGTGTGTTAAACATGCAACGAAATTAACACACATTTCTCACATTTTCCCATACTCAAATGGCTCTTGTAACATCAAAAAAATATTTAACAGGGAGGACAACCCCGATAATCATCAGTTCTTCATACTGAGTAATAAGTGGTGCATCAGTCATAAGAGGGTGGGTTTCCCAGTTCCTGTTTCTGAGTTAAATCTTAAGTTTGCTTCCAAAAGGCCTTAGGAAATGACTGTTCTTTGACAGTGGCTGTACATTGTCAAAACTACTGTCACTTTATAAGCTTTATGGTGCTTAATCATTACTCTATGACTGTTCAGAAACCAAGACTCTAAAAAAGATATTTCTGTTTGCCCTTAACACACACACACGCTCACAATCACACACACAGAGAGAGACATACAGCAGATAGAAAATACGAATATAACAACATTGACTTTGTCCCTTACTGGATGCTCCATGGATTGGTCGCTGAGAAACGGCCTTGGTTATTTACTCCGGATGTTTAACGGGTGTGTAAACCTGTAGTGCGAGCAAAGTAGTAGAGGCACTACCTCTACTACTACAACGTTGCTGCAATATAACATGCGCATCCAGGGACTATAAATAATTAGCTGGTAGATCCCAAGAGTGACCCCAAGGCTAAGAACAAACTTTAAAGACTTTAACCCCTACCCCGCTTTCAAAAGCAGGAAGTCACTTTTAGTTTGATTCTGTGCAGAGTTGTTTAACTTGCAATGAGATTTGGTAAACGCAAGCTAACTGTACACGCCACTCCTTCCAAGCTTCCATGTCTTTACACGACATGACAAGACGAGACCAGTATTACATGTGTGGAGGGAAAAGAAAAGTTAGAAAATTGAGAAATCTTTTTAGTTAATCTTTCGAAACATTTAAAAAGTAATTCCTGCTTTTTGCTTGCAAACATGGACATAGATTTAGTAAAGAAAATGAGAAATAAGCAAGTATTTCCCTGTTCATAACCAAGACACTTACTAGTGCATGAATTCCCTCACTGCCACATAGCAATTCTCAGGCTTTAGGATGGAGTTTCTGACATGAGCCTAGTGACCAAAATAAACCCATTGAAACTGGGACACTGGTTTCAGGGCAACTGCAAGGTGTTGCAGGAGAGGGAAAAAAGGGCCCTTAGCTCTAGACTGAAAAGGCAGTGCTATCTTAAGACGAACAGAAATGAGATCACCATGTAAGTTCATTTCACAACAAGGGCAGTTTTACTGAACGTGAAAAAAAAAAACAAGACAAAAACAAACAAAACACACAAAAGCACATTCTTTGCATACCAAAGATGATGTCAAAACCATGGATCAAAGCTGTCCAAGGAAGCGGAAGCCAAAAATCATGCGTTATTGAAAACCGCTGTTTGAGAGTGCAAGCCAAAAACAGCTGGTTAATAAAAGGTGCATGCTGATGTGATGTGGAACACTGAAGAGCATGTAGCCTTAAACGTCAATGTAGAAAACTATTCCAGTGTTATCAAAGGCACGTGCATGCACGCGCACACACATGTTCACAATTTCTAACCCAACATTTCCATAACGCTCTCAATCACTCTTAATTAGTTGTATTTGCAATATGCCACTACCAAGGGTCATTTTGTGCAAAACTGACACTAGTTGTTTTATCATATTATAAAACAACTAGTGTCAGTTTTGCACAGGAAAGCATGGGGGGAAAGGGAAACTTACCTGCCAGACCCCGACGATGGCATTGGCGATAAGAATTAACAGTATTACAAAAGGCTCCACAAAAGCCGTAATGGTCTCTTCTCCCTCTTCAAACCAGGCGAGAACCTAGCAAACAAAAAAAAATAAAAGAAGAAAACTTGACATGTGTGTCAACTAATACTTATTCCTACTGGCTGTTATGTTCTCACCATAGCACTTGCACATAGCTCAGTTCAAATCTGAAAACAAAAATTTTAGGTGCAATATAATATTGGCAACAGGAATCATTTGACAGGATAGTCATGCTGGGTTTGGCTGGGTTGACCTGGTGTGTTTTCCCTCATAGGTGTGGTTCTTTGGGCAGGTGAGAACACAGCAATCATACAATGGTGCAAAACAATTTTAGCAAAAATTGTTTAAGTCCGCTTCCACATGATTCAATTGCAGTGAGAAAGGGATTCAGCTCTGAATAGCCTCCAAACCTGCTGTGTAGTTTTTGTGGACATGAGCTGCTGATAGTTCTAATACATGGACTGAATGGAGCAAGCTGCTGTTCATTTTATAGCAGATGCAAATGGTGTGCCCTATTGCAGTTCAATTACTTTGAGAAAATTATTCAAACTGACTCAACAGTAGAAGTGAATCAAACATGCAGTTATTTTTTTTTGTGGACATTGCTTGCTGTCACACCTTATACTTTGAAATATGCAGCAAGCTGCTGTGTCCTCAAAATTACAAAAAAGAGTGAAAAGAAAAGTTGAATGTGAGTCATAAAACAGTTTTGAACTTGCAGCTACACACACTTGGCAAGGGTTAGCTTTCCTTTTCTGTTCAGCGTCATTAGTTTTGTGCAAAACAAACGACAAACAAATCAAAAGTGTTGATTTCACTTTCAACAAGCAGATGAACGTTTCCAAACACACCCAGAGAGATCATCACAATGAACTGATGACCTGTTGTATCTTGAACCACCAGCTCTATGTAAGCCTGTTATCAACCAAAGAATAGGTTATGCTTAGCACATGCTCTTCTGCTCCCCTCACACACACACACTGCAGCATGACGTTAAGGGTTCAGATGGCCGTTTTGGAGATCCGGTGAAGCAGCTAAAGTCTTATCATTCATCCCCAATCTTCTCCATGGCATTCTACACAATGAATGAATAACTCATTATGATAGATCTGGTACATTAAATAAAAGTTTCCAGGCTTTAAACAAACCAAAACACCATGATCACAGTACATAAACATTTTGAAGATAAAACATCCCAAACACTAGCATCTTGGGTCAGTTGCTGAGGAACAGGAGCAGTTATTTCCTGTGAACGCATAAATTTATGCCCACACACGCCAAGCCAAGTATTAAAATAGAAAGTTTTCAACTTTCCAGGCTAGGCATTTTCAATTTCCTTTAAAGGAATTCACAATCATGCTTGCTATCCAAATTTTACTTAAAGCAAAACATGTCATGTCATAATTTTGACCAACCAGTTAGCATCATGCAGATAACATGCTATATTTAACTGCTATTCTGTTAAACTAACAGTTCTTGAGCAGACCTAAGGAAAAATCTTCAAAATAAAAAATGTTATAACATAAAACATCAGATGTATGGTGAAATTTCTGGCTTAGCATGTTGTTGGTCTGATGCAATGTACCCAAGCTCGATAACATTTTATCTCTAATAAATAAATGTTTGTGCTCTTAATACAGTAAAAATTTGCACAGTTTAATTCACAGCATCTACACTGCTGATTTTGCATGTGTACATGTGTAATTGTACCCCTACTGTTACACAGTTATTCTCTAAGGACTAATTATCCACCATTAACAGCAGCATCTTTATTCATGGGAGTATGTACAAGTTTACAGAAAATGTTTCACACAATAAGTACACCACCAAAAAATGCTTCCCCTCTTTTTATGAATGATTTGTAACCAAGCTGCATCAGCCAAATGGGACATTATTCCAGGCATCAATTCAGAAAGAAAGACCCTCCAAGATCCCAAAAGGACTGCAGTCATGCATCCTTTAATAAGCGTAGCAGGCAGCGAAAGGGCACAAATGCTGAGACTATGACGCAAACTCTCTTGAGACACCTAGTGGGAACACTACAGTATGGGTGAGTCAGTAAGACCATGCTACTGATTTACTGAACAGATTCCAGGCTGTCATCAGCCTGCACACGCTGGGCTGACCAGTAAAGAATGAAGGAATGGTCACTGGGGTAAAAGCTACACTTACACTCCTGTTAACTTCGAGGTGAATCTTAACTCAATGTCTGCTTAATGGATTCTTTATGATTACATCATTCCAACAGAAAACTAGTAATGTAAGGTTACTGAGGTCACGCACATGTTCAGGATCATAATTACCCGCGCTATTCATACCACATTCCAGATTTCCACAGAACTCTTAATCACACCATGCTCGTCATTCCAAAAACGTAACTTACCACAGCTGAATCCATCATTAACGCTGTCTGAAACACGTGGCCTGATCTTCAGGCTATCATCATTTAGCACCTTGATAACACATGTTATAGAGTTAAAACGAACACCTACATGAAATTCATTATTATCTACTCATCACTAAAAAAAAAATAAACCACAGTTTGGTTGAATTCTTGATTCAGATTGGTTGGAAGGTGTGGATTTAATTCTATAAATTGTCTGGATTTTATGTAATGGCCTTTAATTTTTATTTATTTTTTTAAAACAATGTTCTCTTTCTATCAGTATTATTTGCACAGAAACAACACAGTTGAATTCTAGCGATTAAGTACTTAACTTTTTAAGTGTTATTTAATAAATGTTACTGTACTGACGTTCTGTAAGATGACTAACTTTTATGAAAGAAGGCTTGCCTTTAACTGTCTGCCTTGAGAAAACCGTTAAGACAGAGGACTTTGCGCTTTCTCTGTAAGGACACTGTATTTATTAACTTCAAGAGAAAAGGAGAAACTTCTGAGGGAACAACGGTTTATAACTGCTACATAACATTTGTTATAAAAGAGAATAAGGTGCTTGGTGTATGTTTCTCAATGTGTGTCATTCTTGATGGACAAGAAAAGCTGAGAAATAAAAGCTTAGGGATGTGCCATCATAAACAAGCAAAAAAAATTATAGTAATCATCAGACTGGCACACTACCTTGCTTTTGCTGATTTCCCTAGAACAACACACCCTGAAGTGTTTTCATGCTTCATTATGCAAACAAAGGTAAATGTAGTTCAATCCTATGAAATCACATAACCTAAAGCCAGACACATCCTTGCCTATTTTTCCTACACATATAACACAGTACTTACAAAGGATATACAGGCTGCTAGAAGGAGAATCCTGACTAAGAGATCCTCAAACTGTTCCATCACCAGCACCCACAATGATTTACCTGCGAAACAAAAAAAATGCATATGAATAGACAATACAACTGCAGAATATTTGCATATGAAGAGCAGATGTAAGGAAACAACAGAATTACCTTCTTCTGCTGGCAGTTCTGTAGTTGAAGCAAGGATTTCCACCATTGACAAAGAACAAGATATGGTGAGATGCATGACAACTATTTATTAAACAATTTATAGTTTAGAAGTAAATAAGCACATACTTCGTGCACAGTACAATACATTACTTCTGTACGCATAAACACAACCATGCTCGGTATTTAAAACGCACTCTAAGAGAGCCCTGTTACTTGAAAACACTGCTTGACTTGGTGATATTGAACAGACCGCGGCTAGCACTGCCGAGTCCGCGATGACGTCAGCCGCTTTCATTTCGACTCTTAACGGTTGCCGGTTGCCGCGAGGCCTCACCACGTTTCCCACAGCAACGCCAGGTAATGCGCAATCAGCTAATAGTTTAAGCGCTTTATTACATATTTACACCAGCTTATTAAAAAACGGGCTCCTGAGTAAGATCGATGGTGTAACATGAAGCTAAAGAGACATGACAGTGCTAATTTGCGTGGCTAGCGTTTCTCTCAGTTAGCCTACACCGATATTAAAATGAGCTGGACTGTTAAGCTGTTTCTCTTTCACACACACAGACACTTACCGTTTGGTCCCCATTTCTCTCGCTGTCTTTTGACCTGTTCGAGGCCGAGTCCCGTGCTTTCATTCACGCTGAAATAGCTGTATACCTCTTCTACCGTTTTGGTGTGAGCGTTCTCCATAATGGACGGAGCACACACTATTTGCTAATACTATTCTTTTAATTCTTAATACAGCTGAATAGCAACACGTTACAGTAGTTAAGAAAGTCCAGTGCAGCGCACAGCACAACGACGAGAACCGTAACAGAGCTATCTATGCTATGGTGCCGTACGCTATGCTAAGCTAACGTTACTTCACCGCAACCCGCTAAGTTTCTTAACCGAACCGGTGTCAGGCGCGAGGACCTACTGCGATGTCATTTAGACGTCAAAATGTTGTGTAACGCGCCTAGGACTATTTTTAATGAGCCGCCGTCATGAATAATCTTCAGATCATTCCTAAGAGTAGCACAAAAACCGGCTACTACCACCACGAGCACAGCAGCACAAGCAGATCTCACTTCTCTATCTCTCTATCTCTTTGCTTGTCGACCGAGCCGCATACGCTCGGTTTCTGTGTCCGCATGTGGAAGACTCTGATTGGCCGAGCACGACCCGGAAGTCCTGGACGCCACTGATTGGCTGAAGGCAATCTGGAAATCGTGCGTGCTTGTTCGTGCTCTACGTAGAACAGCTCGTGCGAAAAAAAGCTCAGGCGTCCCATCCGCAAGTGTAAATGGTTGATAAGATAGTCATACATCATGTTGAAATAGTAGAGAAAATTTCCTACTATTGGGAAGACATCAAAGACCTCTTGTTACTGGAATTCCACTAAGGGTTACACAAACATCCATGCAAAAAAGATAAACTACAAGCAGACCTGGCCGCCATATTGAAAAGGGCAACACCAGTTCCAGTTGGTCTCATAAACTTGATTTGAATTCAGAGCATGAATGTAGTTTTTTTTACCCAAAGACATGTCATTGTGTTTGAACAGGAAAAGATTAACATAGTACTTAAGCATTAAGGCATTACGGTTACTAGTACTGACTATTATTAAGATGTATAAAACTAAATTATTATTTATAAGATGGTAAATTCCACCTGAAAATTTTTTTTTAACAGTCATGTATATGTACACTTCAAACTAGAACATGAAAAGATTTTTGAAACGTAAAACAAAACATTTTATTACACAGAAATTAAAAAACAAACCGAGTTACAGTCAAAATATATCACGACCCGCAATGCTTTACCATTTAAATCTGCCCCTTTCCAATATGGCGGATGGATTAACGTACTGCACCTGCGGCTAAACAGAGCAGCAGCATTACAGCGTGCATGACTTGTGATAATTAGGTGACCGTGGGGACTGTTCTAGAATGATGCTGGGTTCTATAGGGGATAAAGTCGTCCAACCGGATTACAGCTGCTGCCTACGTCAGTTGGCTGTGATTGGATCAGCTGATCTTTCATGTTAAATGATGTGGGCATGTTCATCTGAAAAAACGTGCTGTCAACTTTAACCAAAAATAATTTGTGTTGATACACATTACGTTATAGCTCATATATAGGTCAATCCTTCTAGCAAGGTCACATACAATTTTTATGTGATGGTGTGATTTTTCCCACTTGCAAGTTTCTGTAAATAATGTATGATAAATAAAATAAAATAAAACCTAATAGGAAAATAAATGAAAAAGTCTGGGAGATATTAAATTTTGCATTAACATTTGAGTTTAATTTTATAATTAGACAGTTTTTGAGGATTATGTGACTCGAGACTTCAGGCAAACAAATGAATTGAAACTATTTTCTCTCCAAAAGGCAAATACAACAAGCCAAAAATACTATAAATCATATACTATTTCTAATTTAGGTGAACTTTTAATAGGCTAATTTTATACGCTCATATCCCACTTTGTAACATTTAGACCAGCACTAAATTGCACTTCACATTGTGTAATAATATAATAATATACAAAATATATGTATGTCATTATTAATATGAGAAATCACCAATTAGCTGCTTTTTACAGTAAATACAAGTTGTTTATTTTTTTAATACATTCTGTAACATAGAAAAATTAGAATACGTTCAAAATCACTGAAATGTTGTTTTCAGATAATAAAGTACATTAGAAAAATTAAAGTAAAACCACTTTATATGCCTTTATATAATTACATTGTAGTTAAGATTTGATATTTTAGGTCATCCCATAATTAAGATGCCATTTTTATCCTACCTTACATTACATACCCACTACATTACATTTACAAATATGTATGTAAAGTAAAGGTTAAAGATATTTTACACACTTTTTGTGCCGTCACACTCACAATAATGCATGTACATTTTCATAGAAATAGCTTTATATACATACTTTAATACACTCCACAAAAGAAATCTACAACACACATTATGGCTCACTATAACAACCAGTTGCACTGAAATATAAACATTAAAATACTTTAAATGAATGGTTTTATTTATATTTTATTAATTATGAGGGGTGTTCGACCTTAATGTATCCAAGCAGTAGTGAAATGCTAGGATACGTGCATTGGTGCAAGTGTAACAGGGGATTATATAGATAAATAAAGGGAGTTTTTACTCTCATGTTTGTGTTCTGTTATTGTGCACTGTCAGAAGTCCTGCTTTGGCACCATTTGTATTCAGAATATTCTAGTGAAATCAATCATTGAAATGTTCTTAATAATAGCTACGTTTTTTGTTGGATATTTCTATGCTAAAAAGCCTTAATCATAATGTCAATATGCAGCATATCCATGAAAAGATTTGTTGCCCGTGATGGATCCACACAATGTTGACTGATTAAATATACATTTTAATGGACTTTGTGGATCTTAGTATTGAAAATAACCTATTGTTCTCGGAATTAAAATGCTAATTGCTTCAGCAGGTAAATTTCCAGTGACTGGGAGGTTGTAAGATGAATTCAGAGCAACACAATGACAAGATTTGGCTCTTGAGCATGAACCTGAAAGGCTGTTAACCCTCAACTGCTCATCTCTGTACAGTATGTCACTTTAGATGACTGCTAACCACTGACTAACAATCAGCCACAGTATTAGATCAGGACATTCTCAGGAGTGTCTGTGGAGAAATGTGGTTATATTTGGACGCAGTGATAGTGCGCTTGCTCAGTGCATGCTGTGTCACTGATAAAACAGCCCTGCAGGAACAAATCAGGAGATTGACTCTGAGAGTCTGCAATCATTCTGACACACCACGAGCACAGATAAACAGATATGAGCACACTAAATTAGTTTTGGCACCTCAGGGTTGTCATGGAGATTTGTGCCTTTGGATTTCACACGTTTTTTATTTAGTCACCTTTCGGTGCATGCGGTTCCCTTTTGGATTTCATTGATGTGTCCCTGGTTGTTTTTTTTTTTTTTTACCACATTATTCACATGATGTCAGGCAACTTCAGAGCATCATGTGTTTAAGTGCATTTTGTATTTCACATCATTCACATATTACACAGTAAAAACTAAAACTAAAAACTTAAAATAAAGTTGCCTTTAAAATGTAAAAATTGCAAACTAGTATTGTAATGTATATAACTTGCAATAAATCAAAACTAGGCTAAAAAATAAGGGATCGGTATGTTTTGCTATTCCAAACAACTTCTTCTACAAAAACACATCTTGCTAAATCTTGTGCATGTATCTTACCCAGTGGTCAGTCAAGCCATTTATAGGCCATTTATCTCTGACCCCATGACTGACACTTTAACTACAGCAGGTCTAAAAAGTCCAGTCAGCAGTCCAGTATAGTGGAGCATGCATTAAAAACGGTAGCTGCATGCAAACCACTTTGGCCTGAGCATACTGTACATACTGTACAGTAAAAAGACACTGGTTGTTGGAATGCAATGATGTATATAATTTTATTTAACTGCTGAACCGTTTAATAATACATTTTATTAGCTCCTAGCATACTCTGTGGGATTTTCACAATGTCTTGTTTTACAGTAAAATATAATGTCCTGTGTAAATAAGGGGAAAAAAACCCCACAGAAAATAATCATTAAGGTTATGTGATGGAGTCTAAAGTGAAGCTGATGTGAGTGACTAATATATATATATATTTTCTAATTCACACCATGCTCTGGCATACTCTGAAGTAAGTATGTTGTTCTTTTCATAGCAAAACAAATAACTAATAATTACAATAAAAAAATACACTGAATAATGTCATACTTTTAACCATTAGATACATGCCATGAAATGTCTCCAAGTTATGTTACCAATGTATTGCTTACACTATAAATATTTCTATGAGCTTATAGACAATGAACGACCTTCACCTTCTGCACCTTCTGACAAATCAGCAGTGAGAATTTAGCCCAAATAGAGATCAAATCAAATGTCAATTTTTAACAAAATACAAAAACAGGCCACACTGGCTTTTACGTTCTGACAACAGTGTCAGCTTGTATCATGCAGAAAAAAGCTAATCCTGTTGTTTTGGTTTCCCGGATGAGGAATGAGACTGCTAAACTACCTTCTGCCATATAAAGGCCATGTTTGGTGTGGGTGTCTGGGCACACAGCCATACACCGGCCTTATAAGGGCCTGGAAAAAACATAAATGCAAGAATCTGGCATGTTAGAGAGATAATGAAGCTTTCAGGATAAGAGGTGGTAAAGAAAAAGAGGTGGTGTTTCTGGTTATGTGGACCTTTTGATTATGCGCATCTTTTGAGGCAAATATATTCACATTCTCACATGATGCATGACGATAAACTAAACTTGTGTAGTTACATTTTTCTCTGACTGGCCTTGGCATTGCATTTTGGATGTGATTAGTGTGCCATCTAGTGGATATTTGTTATTACTACAGGACAGTGTCTGTCCAGCAGGATTTCTTCTTTCTGAGGTGAGTATTCTGCCATCTAGTGCACATTTATCATTACTACAGCACAGCGTTTGTCCAGAGTTGATTTCCTGCCCGTATTATGCCCGGGTTCGATCCCCGGCCAGGCTCGATTCCCGTCTCTGTGTGTATGGAGTTTGCATGTTCTCCCCGTGCTTGGTGGGTTTCCTCCGGGTACTCCGGTTTCCTCCCACAGTCCAAAGACATGTAAGTTAGGCTAATTGGTGTTCCCAAATTGCCCTTAGTGTGCGAATGAGTGAGTGTGTGTGTCTGTGCCCTGCGATGGATTGGCACCCTGTCCAGGGTGTACCCTACCATGTGCCCTAAGTCTCCTGGGATAGGCTCCAGGCCCCCGTGACCCTGAATACAGGATTAAGCGGTATAGATGATGAGTGAGTGAGTGAGTGAGTGAGTATTATGCCATCTCGTGGACATTTATTATTACTACAAAACTGCGTTTGTCCTGTCTGTTTCCTCCTTTCTTATGAGTAATATGTATTTAGTAGACCTTGGATACCATCACTGTTTTTAAATCCCGTTTGAAAACACATCTATTCAGGCAGACATATCTTTAACACTATTGTGTGCATATTGTTTTTTATTTTATTTATTTATTTATTTTTTTTCCATGTTTGTATGTTGTTTTTTATGGTATGTAAGGTGTCCTTGAGTGTCATGAAAGGCGCCTACAAATAAAAATTATTATTATTATTATTATTATTATTATTAATTAGTGTGTTAAAGCTCTTATCTATCAGTTTAAGCGTTTGCATATCAAATCTAAATGTCTAACATATTTTAGGCATGTGAGGTGTTGTTGCTTATTTTTATTATTTATTTAAATGGTAATTAGGGCATTTTGTTTGATTTAAATCCTGGGACGAATATGACGTAAAGAGCATGCGACAGGTTTCTAGATTTATACAGGCCATGTGTTGCCCAATTGTGTTGCTACGATTGTCCGTGTAGCTGTTCCGCATGCGCACGGAGAGTATGGTTAAGTCTCAGCGGTGATTGGACAAAAAAATGTCAATCAGATGACGACATCGGCTACAAAGGGGAAACAGCAGGGAATCGTGTTCGTGAACTTCGCTGTTGTCTTTATATGTACTTTTAGGGGTTTTTTTTGTACTCTAAGTGGCTAATTAAAATGACCGACCAGTCGTCGCTTCTCCTTAGAAAACAGTTAGCAGGTAATATAATATATTTTATTGGTTGGATGTAAATTACACTCACATTTGGTCGTTTTTAGCTAGCTAGCTAGGTATAAAATAGTTATATAATTAGACATTAGGACATAAAGATAAGGTAATTAGCGGAAACAGCTGTTAAATTAAATTAGTATATGTTTATAACTTGGCATGTTCAGATAACTTCAATATAAAACTGTGAAGTGATTTGTTAGGCTAGTTCGGACTGCCGAAACAGAAAAACATGTTAGTAATTTTATAGTGAGATTGACATAAATTTACAGAAAAGACTGATTAGTTATTCAATTATATCAGGTTAAATACATAAGACAATTACAAAAAAGTTTGTTAAACGGCTTGTACGCGCTGTTTAGCGACATTGTATTAACAAAACCCGCCTCCTGCGCATTGTAATTGGATGTTTATTCAGGCCCTGTCAGCCAATCAGAGCCAACCAGGAGGTGGGACTTGGTCAAATGCCTGTGATAGTACTGTACAGTAGTTTAACCCTGAACATTTATTATATTCCGAAATTCTGGAGGGATTTTTTTTTTAAATATGTCATTATCCATTTATTTATTATTTTTTAGGCTTCATGTTTAGTCAGTAAATTATATAAAATACAAGGTACCGATTGTGTTACTGTATGCCCTCCTTTGGCACTGCCTTCACATCCAGATAAAAGATAAAAAATCCAATTTATGATGAATAAAAAATAATGTTTTTTTTCTGTACTTGATCTCAGAACTCAATAAGAATCCTGTTGAGGGCTTTTCGGCTGGTCTGATCGACGACGATGATATCTATCAGTGGGAGGTTGTGATAATCGGTCCGGCAGATACGTTATTGTAAGTAATTGTGTGAATAATTCCTACACATTTCCTTATACTAATTTTTGCTTTAAAAAAATCAGCGTGCTAACAGGATTTTAATTTTTTTTTGATTTTCTATTTTCCGTGATAGCGAGGGTGGATTCTTTAAAGCGAACCTCACCTTTCCTCCTGACTATCCACTCCGTCCTCCGAAGATGAAATTTGTTACAGAGATCTGGCATCCTAATGGTAAGTGCACAGGACCCCTCTAGCTAGGAACTTGCATATAACAACTGTGCTCACGGAATTATCTTTTGGATCATTTTTTTTTTTATCCAAATATTTTGTTACAGCAGCATATTATGAACCTTTTGTAGTAAACTGTCAGTTCTGATCCTACACTTTCAGTGGCAAAGAATGGAGACGTCTGCATCTCGATCTTGCACGAACCAGGTGAGGACAAGTTCGGCTACGAGAAACCTGAAGAGCGCTGGCTGCCGATCCACACTGTTGAGACGATCATGATCAGCGTCATCTCCATGCTAGCTGACCCCAACAGTGACTCACCGGCCAACGTGGATGCTGCCGTAAGTCCGGATCCTGACACCATGGTTCACCATGTTGTGATGTTGACGCAGAGAATACTTGTATGATGTGCAAGGTTGTGTGTGTTCACAGAAAGAATGGCGAGAGGATCCAGCTGGCGAGTTCAAAAGGAAAGTAGCCCGCTGTGTGAGAAAAAGCCAGGAGATGGCCTTCGACTAGATCTTCCCTTTACTGCAATACTTACTTAAATGGTAATGTCTGTATATAACATTTATCAAAAAAATCATGTAGAATTGGCATGTCAGTAATTTGTCACTCCATCATTAATTATTTGTCTTCCTTCCTACAGACAGGAGAGCTTTAAATACAAGAAATCAGATATCCATCACACTGTGCCACAAAGAAATGAAACTTCCTAACAGCTGAATCTTCTCTAAACGTGTAGTCGGAAGTGCTGTGTATGTGTGTGAGAAAGAAAGAGAAGCCTATTTATTGTCTGCATAATGCTGAAGTTGAATGCATTACATGACCTTTTTTCGCTTTTCTTCCTCCCTGCCTCTGAGCCATCCATCTACTACGTGCAAAGTCACTTATGCAGTTTTCCCAGCTTCACACTCACTGTAGCTGAAGAGAGCTGCAGCTCATACCGCAAATGTCTCTCACTGAGTCGCTGTGCTCCCTGCTGCCTTAATTTATCTCCTCTTGTATTCAGTGATGTCAGAATCTTCCTGTGTATTTTGACAAGCCAGAAAGAAGCCTCATATGATAGAAAATATTTTTGTCTACTGTAAATATCATGTATTATAGCCATTTCAGTCTGACCATCAATTTGAGTTTCTCCTACATAGTTTTTATTAGTTTGTGGCCACAATTAAAGCTGTCAGCCACTGACGTACCACTTGTTCAGTATTTGTTTTTAATTATTTTGTCCTTTACTCTTAATTCGCCTTTTTTCTCATTAAAAGCATTTTGTCTTAAATCTATCTGCTTGGTCTGTGTTCTTCCATAACTTAATATCTGCTGTGATTATTATGAATATTCTTAATATGTGAGAAACACTTGTTGTTCTTGTACACGCATTTCACTCTCCTAAGGTGCATCACATTTTCTCAATATTTTTACACATTTAATAAAAAAAATCATTACATATTTTCAGAAAAAACTATTTTGTCATCTTTTGCGCTTGTTCATCCCAGAATAAGAAAACTGAAAACACTTCCTGTGCAGAAAAATGTTCAAGTATTTGTATACAAGTACACAATAAATCGTTTTAAATTTTACAGCTTTTATTTTGATCACCTTATGTTGTTCATACACGGTGTATCGCGTGATGTCAGGAAATCAAATGTGCAGTATAAAATTTATCTTAACTCTGGTATTCAATGGAAGTAAGTCAAAAAAAAAAAGGGGGGAAAACAACCAAAACTGGAATAATATTCCCACCCACGTTCCACATGGATGAGCGGGGTAAAAAAAAATCCCCAGTTGCCTCTTACTGCCCAGGAGCAGACAGACTCTTGTTCATGAACTGTTTCTTTACAAAGCATACCCACCACTGTGGAAAAGAAGAAAAAGAAATGGTGAATAGCCAAGTCTGGATTTACAATATTCACTTCTGTTTTTATTTTATGTGTGGTAATATTTCAATGTTTTCTTCTATATAAATTTCTAATCAGTGAACTACTGAAATATGCGTTGTTTAAATATCGATTAAGGTTATGTCCCACACTTCAATAAAGCGTGTAGCTATCCAACAACCAGATCAATTCATAAAATCACAAGAAATAGAACTAGAAACTGGACACCTCCAATAAAGTGGTACAAAAAATGTACGTCATTTTTTAAGCTGTTACCCAGAATAGGTTGACATTCAGCAACAGATAATTATGTCAGCTGTAAAAGGTATCATGGACCTTGCTGTTTTTAATTTAGTAAGCCCACTGCTAATAAACCGCCTCACCTTGCTCGGCTTGTCAGTCTGTGGGTCGAAGACTTTATCACACAGTCTCAGTCCTGTTTCCTGACGAATCTGCTGCAGGTAAGCCCTCATATTCTCTGCACAGGGCATTAGAGCAAACACCACCAGATCAACATCATAAAGGGAGTGGAGACTGAGAGTACAGGGAAAGCACTAAAGCTACAGCTGTACACATTAAATTTTTGTATCATAAAAAAACAAAACAAAAATAATGATAATTTTTTTTTAAGTCATTGCCATTGATTGGCAATGTATATAATGAATTCTGAATCAATGTGATTGGGTTAAGGAGTAATGAAAAGTAAAGCAGCATACCTTCTTCCTGTTTGCTGGTAGGTTTAACATACATGGCGTTGAGAGGAAATCCAGGCTCTCCTGGGATAGGGAAGTTAGTGATTCCCAGTGTGTACATCTCCTTCTCTCCTTGGCCTTTTGAGCTGCACTGTGGATTAAAACACATAACAGTAGGAGATCGATAATGAGGTCTAGTTTTACAAAAAGCTATGCTGAACTTGGAATAACCCAAGTACCAAAAAGGGCCATAAATGTTATTTAATGTTTTCTTAGTATTATACATGGGGTGTTTAGGTCAAACTGGGACTTCTGATTGGGCATGACAGTAAAAACTCCCATTATTTCTCTATATAAGCCCCTCCTACATTAAGGCACTTATCCCAGAGTGTCACTAATGCTTGGATACCATCAAGTTGGAAAGTTCTCATTGCGCTAGAGCTGTGATCAGACTGAATGCATTACATCTAAAACTCTGGCCTCCGAGGAATTCCATTAATGCCCCAAACATGTGGAAATGGCTTGGAGAGAAATCAGGATTGTATGGCAGATGTGGCAAAAACTCCCAGCGAGAGTTTTTTTTTTTTAAAGGATCAGGCGTTCTACTCACTGAACGTTCACGGGAACGGTGGAAGCGTGATCCGAGCCACCTCAGCTGGAATTGTCATACCCAGGCGTACGACCTTCTTTAATACGTTTGCAACCATTCAAATGTTTCACTGTGGGTAAGAACCTCAGCACTTCATTGTGCTTTAAGTCTTCTGTATGGTTTCATTCAGCAAAAACTGCAACACTATTTCATCTCTTTTTCTTATTTTCAATTGCCAGTTTGCACTCTGTTTTTTTCTATATAGCATCTGCAATACTGTATTAATTTATATGTTACAATTTTCCCCCCTCCACCTTACTACCGTTTTTGTAACCTGCTTCTGTAACACAATAAAAAAAAAGGATCTATCTATCTATCTATCTATCTATCTATCTATACAAGTGCGGTTTGACTTAAACGCCACTCATATATAACTGAATGTCTGTATAATTTGTCTTTTGAATTACATCGGTTATACAAGATCACTTTTAAAATCAACAATCTTTTGAAACAGTAGCGATAGTCTGGATTTAAAGAGTCAGTATGTGGAAATAAATGTGATAATGCATTGATGAAATGAGTCTCCAGTTTCAGAGCTTTGTTACAAAGTGTTCTGCCATGTTGAAGCCTTAAACCCTACTTATTTATTTACTTAATAAATAAAGAGGGTAGTGAGAACCTGAATGTTTATAGCTGATGTACAGCAATGGTAATCAAATGATAACTACGAAGGGATAAAAAGATATGTTCTTTAATAAACAAATTGTCAGTGAGGCCAAAATATATGATGTTATTGTGGTGGTAACATTAACTTCATCCTTGATGATTCTGCTATAACAGAATGTTTTGTTCCTTGTTTAACTTACCTTCTGCAGCTTCTTAAGGCATTCGGAGATGTACAGAGTGACGTAGATCAGCGTTCGGTCTGCCTCATTCTAAGAAACGACGTAATATTAGTCAAGAAAGAATCACAACCGAATGACAGGAATAGCCGTGAGGCTAGAAGTGTACATAATGCTTATCAGTTCTAAGCAGAAACAAGAACAAACTCTTGAAAAAAATCTGTAAATTGGTGCAGGTGAAACAGAAATGATTTGCCAGAGCCGGCTGAGACGGACATGCACGTTGAGGCATGTATGCATTCCCTCCCCCACCAGTCCTCTCTTACTTCCTGTTTTTTTTTTTTTTTTGCTTTTAAATCTCACCTTACCTTAATTTCATAATTCTTGAAGAAAACATTGGCTTTAAAGTAGTAGATGGCCTCATCGATGATGTCTGTATCTTTGGCTGAAAGAGGAAAGAGAGAGCGAAAAAAGGAAACAGGAACATTATGCACATTATGACGAGTCTGAGAGGTGACAGCTTTAAGACCATTTAAGGAAGAAACGACACAGCGCTTATAACAACCTGTGTAAAACATATTAAAAATAGGTTGCATGTTTAGGGCAGCAAAAATATCTTACTTTCTTTAGGAGCAGGGCCTTTAAACTGTGTTCTGAGGGGCAACAGTGCCATATTTCCCACCAACTTGGTGTCGCCATCCATTAGACTGGAGTGATAAGCCTGAAAAATGAAAGGCAGACAAACAATGCAACAGACAATTTAATTAAATTTAATATTATGACTATTTTGTACATATCTTTACAGATATTAATATTTGCACAACACTGCAAAACAAGCTTCATATCACTGAAGTGCCAGAACACTGCATTAGGTATGCAATATTATGCTTTAAAAAAAAAAAACAGAACAAAGCACTGCATTTATAACTAATAGATCAGATCCTGAATTATATTTAAAGCGATTAAAAATGAATCTAAGGATGTAATGTGATAAGCTTGCAGGCTAACCAGGACACTGGCTAATATAGCGAGTTCGCTAGCTAAAAGCTGCTAGACTCTCGTGCTCAAAGCCATTAAAGACACATTTTCGGTCATATGTGTAAAAAGGAAGTGTTTAAATATTTTTTCAAAGTTTGCTTACCGGCATTTTTAACCAGTTTTCTGGTTTTGTAAGGAAACCGAGTAATGTCACAGCGCTGAAAAATGCCGCTTCCGCTGTCCCACCCAACACAGCGATACCGGAAGTAGCTGGACTGTAAATTCCAGTGCAATTTCTTCAGTTGACCACAAGGTGGCAGAAGCGTTCATACATTCATTCCTTCATCTTCTATGCTGCTTATGCTGGTATAGGAGACTTCAGGCACAAGGCACACTATGGACAGGGTGCCAGTTCATCGCAATGCACGCGCGCGCACACACACACACACACACACACACAATCTGCATGTCTTTGGACTGTAGGAGGAAACCTGGAGGAAACCCACCAAGCACAGGGAGAACATGCAATCTCCACACACACAGAGACCAGAGGCTGGATTCCTCGATCCTTTGGCCCTGAAGGTGCAAGTCAATGTACACACTCACTCATCATGTATACCGCTTTATCTTGTATACAGGGGGCATGGGGCCTATTATTCCAAGAGACTTAAGGTGAGTGAAGAGTGCCAAGCCATCGCAGAACGTCTATACAAATGATACAAAGTATTATTGCTGTTATTGCATATTTCATGTTTTTGCAAATGGAATCAGTATATTTTGGATTGTGGTGCCAATCCATCACAGGGTACACACACATATACACACACTGGGGCAATTTGGGAACACCAATTAGCTTAATCTGAATGTCTTTGGACTATGAAAGGAAACGGGAATACCCGGAGGAAAGCCACCAAATACGGGGAGAACATGTGAACTCCATGCACAAAAACCTGAGATGGCAATTGAACCTGGACCCTGGAGGTGCGAGGTGACAGTGTATGATATGTGCATCTAGGAAAAATGTAGAGTTGCCAGATGACTTGTTAGAAAGCCACAGAGGAGGCTGAAGAACCTTAAGGAAACCCACTTGGGCATCAGGAGAACAGGCATTATTCTGGGATCAGGATCACACCAGAGATCCTGGATCTGTAAGGTGTGACCAGCATTCACCTTATTATTATTGTTATTATTGTTATTAGGGCCCAAGCACTATGTCGTCATAGTGTGTGTGTGAAGGGCCCTCTTGTTTTCCTTAGGATTATAATTTTTTTCCCCACCCTTTTGGACTTTTCGGGGGTCTTGACATGCTCAAAAACTCATGAAACTTGGCAGACGGGTTGGAATCTGCTGCCATCAGGATGCCTGAGAGTCTCGTGGCCCGGGGCCCAAAGGGTCCCCCACACGAGATTTTGCCGCCTAGCTCATACACACTTTCACGTAGGCAAACGAAAGTCAGTACACATTTAGAGCTCATCGAGCCGAACAACTTTCACACTGCATGTCCTGGGCTAAACTCAACAGGAGGCTGGTTATTTTGGGTCGTTCGCAAAAACGCACCCGATGGATTTTGATATACTCTAGGAGGAGGAGGAAATTATAAATTATACCAAACTGGGCCGAAGAGATCTAAAGACATTGAGGATGCAAAATTGCGGAGGGATTTTCGATATCTCAAACGGGTCAGCCGTGATAATGTCTTAAACGTACGCCGAAAAATGATTAATAACTTTCTGTGTGGCATTATATTGAGTGACATTATATTCAGTGACACGTTCAGTGACATCACGTTCAGGAACATCAGAGTGTGAGGCTTTTCTTCCAGCACCTGCGGCCTATTGTACACACATACACATCACAAATGTTAACACACACACATCACTAATGTTAATACACACAGACTCAAACCATACACACAAACAAGCAGAAACACAAGCACATTTACTCGTCACACACAGACTGACACCTCTACACGTCACACACCTCTCTCCCTCACTCTCACACACACTAACCCTTACACACTAATGCGCGCACACACACACATGCAGGCATGCTGCATGCACACACACAAACACACTCATACACACACATGCACACATACATACTCCCATATTACAAATGTTTACACTCACGCGCACACACCCCTCTCTCACGATGCACACACACACACACACACACACTAATGCACTCAAGAAATATTAAGGGCCCAAACTGACATTAACCCTGTATAGTGTGTGATGTGTGCAGGTTGTGAGGTGCAACTGAGTGGCGATGGCTTTTTCGAGGTCTTAACACACTCGAATGACACAGGTTGTGCGGTGCGCCCGGGGTGGGAATGGCACAGGGTGCTTGGGCCCGTCATCGTTGCTTGCAACTATATTTATTATTATTATTTTCACAGATTTATTTATTTTACATGTATACAAAAATAGCACATGTTTTATTTTCCAAAAATCTCACTTTTATTGAAAAAATATTTAACATTACACCTTATAGAATGTAGCATGCTATGTCTGTACCCAGTATATGAGCAAAGAGCATAGATAGATAAAGGAATTAGGCAGTCATGCCAAAAAAACTAATAAACAAACTAAAAATAATAATTATAAAGCATTTTCTCTTTACACTGAGCCTTTTTTTGACAGTGCTGTTCATTTGCAGGCTTGGGTTTCCACAACACCAAGCAGCTGGGCAAATTACACGCGTTCATTCAGTCTCTCGGGTGATCATGCAGCTGTGGGGTTTAGGAATCCACTCGGTCTTGGAAATACTCATCATAATTCAGGTTGCCAGGCTCCTCATCATTCTCCTGGAAAAGATTTAAAAGTGTGATAATAATGTGATGAAATAATGACTGTAATATACATTATGAAGAAAATACACAAAGCAGTGCGTATAAAAAAAAAAAAATCAAATAAATTAATAAATAAAACATGGCCGGGGAAGTGTAATTGTGCAGCATGAATGCACGTGCATTTAACAATAATAAAATATTACGTTCTGCTTTATCTTATATATATGTATGTTCACTCATATGTTGTTGTTTGGAACACAGCCATTCACAATCATACCATTTTACTAAGGTAACATATCCACTCATGAGCACGTCTTAAAGAGTTTCAGAATGGCAAAACCGTCCAAACTTAGACTAGGATTAAAACTAGCATCTTTTCAAGATGTTTTTGTTCATCATTTTAGAGGGAAACATATTTACCTTTGGCTCCTTAAACTCCAGGTCCTCGCCATACTGTATGGAGAAGTCGATGTGCTGGAGAACAATGTTAATGCCTTCGTCATCAGTGCGATCAAAGGGCAGGAAACGCACCATGCTGTAGTCATCGATCTAAAGGAAAAAAAGGTCATCTTCCCCTCAAGACATGCCGTAAATTTTACATAAGATTTACAGTTTTTAAAAAGCAGGAAAAATGGAACATGACATTTATATTTAGTCATATAAGCTTTGGCGCCCTGATACACTCATTTACATTTGTGAGTCTTACCACCATTAGCTTTTAATAGTAGACTTACCAAACCACAGATTGCTTTGGTGAGCTTCATGAATTTTTTGCTCCTTAGCGTGACAGAGCTGTCCTCCATCATCGAATACATATCCGGATCTAGATACCTGCAGTGCATATGCACACGTCACCTCTCTGTTCGTACTACACTACATTCCACAATGCATCCTTGCATCCTTCAACAACAAAAGTTCACATTCTTAACCCTCACTTACTTCTCAATCTCCTTCTTAGCCTTAGGACTCAGCAAGTCCATTTTGGTCATGATGTTGATCTGAGGGATTTCCAGCGCCACCATGGCACTCAAGGCTGCCATTACACCAGATATGAACTGGAAAAAGAGAGAGAGAGAGAGTATGAAGAGAAATTATTTTGTGGCCAAAAGTTCATGACATTTCAAGAGCTCTATTTTATTACTTTGAAGCGCTCCACCATGAACTGAGAATCGACTAAAAAGACGCCACACACACGAAACTCCCATTGTTGGAGCTGCTCGACTAGCTGCTTCATGACTGGAAGATGTGTGTATAGCTCAATCTGACCTGAAATCAAACATAAAAATATGAATAGTGTAGTTTCAGACCAGTGAACTGACCATTTCTTCATCATCTGAAGAACTTTGTTACAGTTGCTCTGCTACTTCAACCAATTCCCTTAAGAGGTACAGTACAAAGCTCTTGAAAGTACTGAAACAGCTAGTTAATAACCTGGGCAGTCAAAAAGGATGTAGTCATCCTCAACATGCCCAAGACTTTCTTCCAGCCAGTCAAAGTTATTAGCGAAGTACTCCATGCAGAAAACCAAGCCTCCGTTTGGGCCGAACCTCAGCGAGTCATCCTCCATCACATCATCCACCTGGATCAACTCTCGGATATCTGTTATTTTAAGGAAAGTGAAGCAGCAGAATAATCATTCAATTTAGACATATTTGCGTTTATTTCTTTTTAAAATAAAGGTTTGGCCTGTTCACATTATTAGACTAAGGGAATTGTATTCTTCAGCTTTTTTTCCCCTCCTGCTTCAGAAACCTGCTCTACTGACGGCTCTTACCTGCCATGACCGGATAATTGAAGTGCTCTGCGGCTGGATCGAGGTTTACAACCTGTATGGACCGGTTTATGGATTCAGCGTGCTGGATCAGGGTGGAACAGTATGTACTCTGCAAAGATATTTAAAATAAAGTGTAGAATGTTTGAGAAGACATGTTGTTGTGACATGTGATTTTCTTTAGAAACAGCTCATTTTTATCACATTTATATAGTTGTACATTTGTAATAGGCTATGGGCCTTGCTCAGTGGTAGGTTTCCATCCCCCGATGCGGATGACCTGAATTCGATTCCCACCCAATGCCCAAACCCCAGCCACTGGATACAGTGCCGGTCCCAAGCACGGATAAAATGTCAGGGTTGTGTCAGGATGGGCATCCGGCGTAAAAACCTGTGCCAAGTTGTGTACGAATTAGATGGTCTGCTGTGGTGGCAACGCCTTGACCAACAACAACAGTTTTAAATGACTATGCAAGAACATTTATTATATAATGTGTTTAACAAGTCTGAATACATGATCTGGCATGCGTATAGGTTTCTACACACACAAATTTATATATCCGTTAGGGCTGGTCAAAGAATAGGGAATAAAACATTTTCGGGAGGTTGAGTGGTGTTATAGGAAAAATTGTCCAGAAAATTATTATTATTATTTTTTTAATGATGTACTTTTTATTCCTTAAATTAAGAAATTACAGCTTGCCATGTTACAACAAACTGTGAAGCATAACCTCCTGAAAACCTAGTGAGAATCACTACTTACTCCTTCCATAAATATTAATTATTTAATTTAGCAAAAAAAGTTCACAGGAACACTTATAAAATAATTATTATTACTTTAATGATCACACTCACTCAGAGCAACACTAGCAGATAATTATGACACTTTTATAAGATATAAGGGGACTCGTTTATAACGACTTTAATGAAAAGAAATTTTAGAAATTATGAAATAGGTAACTGAATGAAAATGTAACATGTACAATAAATAAAAACAAATATATCTATTAAAAAAAAATTCTTCTTCTTCTTTACCTTGCCGCTTCCAGCGGGTCCCATTACAAGCTGCGCATAGCGAGGCATTTTCACACTCTTCGACTCAACCAAACTATAATTTTCTTTATATCTGTTATATATATTTCACTATTTAATATTATAATTAACCTCGAAAATGTTTATCATCTTAAAAATAACGCGCACAAACTCAGTCGCGCGACTTCCATGCTGCCTTCGCTCAACAACATCCTGTAACACGGGCTGTATCACAAACTGCTTCATAGTAAACGCCTCCAGTTCACTACATAGTGCATTAGACGCCTTTACTCCCGTCTCTGTGTAGTGCGCTCATACAGGGAGTAACGTGGTTAATTGAAATACAAGCAATTGTGGCTCTACGGAAAACATGAGGGGACAAAAGAAGCAGCGTTTACGTTGTACATGTAAAGCGTGTACAGTTACTGTACCTGTAAGACATTTGTAGGGCAACCTTAATTATGAGCTATGAATTCTTCTCACACACCAAGGTAAGTTCTTGTTAGTATAATACATATCTACAGGACGTGCACTGTCTATTAAATATACCTGAATTTTATCAGTTAATTTAACAAATTACTAATAAAAGGTTAATTAAGGTTATACAGATATTATTAAATGAAATAATCCCATATTACATCTCTTTTTAGTATCACAGTATCAAGTGTTAATTGTTGAGAGATTAACAATTACCAAAGTCATTAAAGAATTAAAACAATATTTTGAAAGTGGGTGTGTGATATCCATTTTAAAGGAAATGGGAGGAAAAAAAAAACAATAAAACATTTTTGTTATTCAAAGTTTTGAATAACAAAAACTTAGCTTTCGTAATTCTGAAATATTCAAATCAAATTAATTTTATTTATATAGTGGTTTTACCAATGGTCATTGTTACATAGCAGCTATACAGTATCTAAAGAAAATTAGTGAGAAAAATATGTATAAATAATAATGATCAGATTGTCCCTGATGAGCAAGCCGAGGGCAACGGTGGCAAAGAAACGTTTCCTGAGATGGTAATAGGACAACAGGGAACACATTCTCATTTGGGTGATATCAGATCGCAGGAATTGATCTGCAGTCACACTGTGTGTTAGGAGGCTGAATTAGTGTTTAAGTTAATATGGAGTCCAGTTTTGTTAATGGAGGCTCAGGTACCAAACTGAATTTCAGTTATGAACTATTGAGTGACTGCAGTAACAAGTCTTCAGAGAAGAGCTGTCTGTCTGCATCTGTATAGTCCAGGACTGTCTTGGTGGTAAAGTGGAACCTTCCCCAGGCACCACATGCATCCCAAGCAGAGCACACGGGTTTCCCTGGCGGGTTATCTCCGACCAGAAGCAGGGCACCAGGATGAGTTAGACAGGTCTAGAGGAAAAAGGGAGGTCTGGATCACTGGGAGCTCAGGAGGAGCATGTGTAACTCGACAGAGAGACGGGGGAAGAGAGAGGGGAAGAGAGAGAGAACAGAAAAGATAGATCCTGATCCTTGTACCAGACTTACCCCATTATACTCTAGTGTAACTTACGCATATTTTATATTTCATACTTACAGTAATTTTATACACATTTTATTTCATACAATATATACTATTTGAATGATTTTACTCAATTTTGTGTTTTAATTATTGCTGGTATTATTCATTTATTCTTTGGTGTCAACAGGTCGTCAGGATTCACTCATACTTTACCATTAGGTAAGTTTCACTGTGTTTTTCTGTCATGTAGTGACACCAAATGTGTTGTTAGTTTGTATCAGAAAATTATTAGTCATTAAAGCTATCAAAATAACTTTATTTAAATTGTGTGTGTCCCACAATTGCCTATTATGGTTTTCTTCTGAAACAGTCAGTGCAATCTGGTAACCCTGATGTACATAAGAAACCAGACCTGTCCATGTAAAGGATGCTTTAATTTCAGGAGAGAAACAGCAGTGCCTTTAGCTTAGCAACCTGATATGTTTCGTTTCTAGGAATACAGGGGTGTATGTTATTCTGTAACCACAGAAACGTTATACTGTAACTACAATACAGAATTTGAGAGACCTCATACAATGCAAAAATTGATAAAATGTAAATAAGCAAACACGAGCTGGCAAACTGATTGCTCTGTTCATGATAGGATGACTGTTTTATTGTTTGTGTAGACCCCACGAACTCAGAACATGGACTTCTGAATCTCAGACAGAAAACAGGACCTATTGACATTCCCGAAGCGATGCTCACTGCTCCATTCCTACAGGTTATACATTAAAACTCAATTTTCTTTTTTTTTTCCTCAGGCACAATTCATATTTAAAAGTGTGGGGTGAATTAAACATATCAAGTGCTGGTCTTAAGTTCACTGTTGAAAATGCAGAAAAAATAGTATTTAATGTATTGCATGTGTTTTTGCATCATAGCTACATCATAGTTACAGGAAAACACCAGAAATGAACGAAATGGATAGTCTTTATCTAGTTGTGCGATTTGAATTAAATTAAACCCAATGATGCAAGTGTTTCTGTTTCAGTACTCAGCCTTGACGCCAGGTCAGAAGCGCTACTTGCATAGCGTGTGTGAAGCGTACAGCGAGGCTCACATGCAAAAGCTGATGCAGCAACACTACCTGAACATACTACACAGATCTATCAGGATAGGTGCAACTTCAGAACAATTATCTAATATTCCAAATAAAACTGATTTTACTTAAATATAATGAATACTTTAAAAGTCTGACGTATAAAATCAATCCTTGGCATTTAGGCAACTTCATGCCAAACAGTATCAAACCATTGAGAAGCTCTCTGCCAGACTTGAATCACACCTCAACAGAACAAAAGGAGAGCTCTGATCAAAAGGTGAAGGACCAAAAAGACAGAAGTGCAAGCAAAAAGATGACTATTTTACCTAAAATCAACAATCAGCAACAAAGGTAATTAATATTACCAATATAAATTTATTACCAATTAATAAAGGTAATTAATATTATAGTTTAATCATTTAGGGTTAGGTGTTTTTTTTCTGGTTTATTTATTATTTTTCTAATTCAATTTGTCATCCAGGGCTTCAGAATCATTATTAAGAAAATTCCAGCCAAGACGGAAAAGGAAAAACAAGACTTAATATAAAGAGGTACTATATACAGTTTGTGTGTATGGGGCAGACCATTGTGGAATGTTAAACTCTTAAACTCACAGGACCTCAGGTCTCTTCTCAGGTCCAGATGTTTATTCCTCACTGTTGTAATTGCTTTCCTTACAGATATACTGTAGTTACTGAGTGATATGCACATTAAGATGCATAATTGAGGATATTATATTACTATATTAACCATTGTTTTATATTGCTTTATTAACAACACACAATCTGTATTTATTTCCAAAGGATGGCAAATAAAGTATGGACAGAAGATAATTATAGAACATAAAATTATAGCACCAGGTGAGGGGGTAAGCCCCTCCCCCTTGTTTTTTTAGTGGCCCATCCAAAACTTGTAAAGATAAACTTTGTGCAAAGTGAAAGTAACCACTATAAAAAGGAAATGTGCATCTCTTTTATCCTGTGTCCTTTCTCCTTCACCTTTCTGTGAGGTGAATTATATTTGTTTGTGTCAAATAATGCTTTATTCCAGTATTCCCATATCAAGAGATCATGAATGAAAAAAAAAAACACAAAGATTGCTCTTTTGTCACAAGATTACCTGTTCAGATTTCAACATTGTCACAGCCACCTGAATTCCTGAACCAAGAGTAAAATGCACATGCCATGCTCTCTGGAAGGAATAGTTAGCACATAAGCCACTTTACAAAACTTCCATGTTTTAAGTTACTAGTCTCCAAAGTATTATCTGATGAGGTGTTCACCTCCTTGATGAGGTCATAGCTAAATCTTCCTTGTTATTCTTATATGTTTGGGGATGGCTTTACAACTAAACACTAGATGTTGGCATCTCTGCATTATCTTGTGTTTTGTGATGGTGATTAGAAAATGAAGAAAATAAAAACCTCGTTAACTTTACAAAGCTGTTGTCAGTATCTGTTCTTATCTTACCTCCAACAATGTTTCTGCTAATTCAGTTTGATAGGTTTTTAGTATAAGGAAAACAGAAGCTCAAGACTCTATGTAGTTTTTTATTATATGAAATATTTCACATGATTTTAATCAGGGCCTTGGAACTGATAACAGCAGTGGCATTGAAAAGTCAATATGACAAATCTATAATATAAGACATCGTGCGATTAGGTACTAAAATTATGGAAATAATAGATTAATGCAAATTATTGCATTCTTAACACTCTGCTGATAAAGGGGATACAAGCAATTGCTGATGACATAGAAACAATGTGAAAACAACGTTTACACTTCAGTAAAATATCTGAGCGTTACTGTACAGCATCTGCGATAAGCCGAGACTCCGGGCTGTAGTCGAGGAGGGAATGAGACGAAACACATCTTAGAAGAAGGCAACAAATTTACTTTGATGGTCTTTATGACTTCTTGTACTCGATTCTCTCGACTTTGACATCATCGCCGATGAGCTGGTAAACGTACGTGACGACCGTAGATGCCTGGATATCCATCAGGACAAAGGACGGTATGATGTTGCTGTGAAGTGAGACAAGTAATAGAAATATGAATATTTTCAATCAAAAAAATATTAGCTGGGTCACTCTGTTCTAAACAGAAAATCTAGACAGAACACTGAAAACAAAATTGCATATCAACTCCAGATTAAATCATAATTTATTTCCATTTCCAATTTTAATACAAACACACATTACAAACACCACTTTTAAGAGTAAAATTAAATGTTATAGAGGTCGTGTGAAGGACGTGTGTGTCAGTGCTGTACCTCTCCAGTGCATTGTAAGCCCCTGTGGCTGAACCGGGGTTGATGTAAAATTTGTTCTCGTTCTCGAAGGCCTCAAACTTGTGTGTGTGGCCCGAGATGAGAATATCCACATCCAGCTGCCTCTGGAGAAGGGCGAGGCTGGCCATGTCTCCCCATGGGATCACCTGATGCCCGTGGATCAGACCAATCTTAAACTGGCCCACAGTCACCACCTTCTGTTCAGGGTAATTCAGATTCTGTGTGTGTGGGGGGAGGGGGGAGGGGGGGGCAATATGATGATGCTTCAAATAACATTTTAGAGTTTCTCTAATTTATTATACAAGCCACTAAGAATAAACAACTTTCCCAATAATGTTCATTCAGAAGTCGAGAACTGAAATTAAACAGGAAAAGTAAACCCCACCTCATCAAAGTCACCTCTGACAATGTGCACATCTCCAGCCAATGTCTTCAGGTAGTCGTAGCTCTCCTTCGTACAGAGGTTGCCCGTGCAGAGGATGTGCTGAATCTTGCCAGGCACCAGCAGCTTTTTAAACTTTGCTGGTAGAGTGTTGCATCGGTGAGGAATGTGCAGGTCACCTAATACAAGGACCAGCTGGAGATATATAATCAAATGTTAAAGGTTCACCTTAGATTGGTTATAACTCAGAGATTAGATTATAAACAAAGATGATGGGTTGGAATTAACTTCAACTTTTATAACGTTTTCATAACACATTTTCATTAATCACCAGTAAGTGTGTCTAGGGGTAACAACCTAACTTTTTAAGCAGTCGCTATGGATATATGGGATTTAATTATTTTAGGCTATCAAATTGCATAGTAAAGTTTTGCAAAGTATTATTTTATAAAAATAGAAATAAGAAATAATGAATAATTAATTGTCTTCTAAAACCAAAATTAGCCAATAAGTCAAAATAAATATTTTTTTCTGGAGCAAAGAGACTAACAAATCCAACAAGTAAGGAAAGATTATAGGTATGAAATGAGCACTGTGTTAATGTATTCATTCATTTTCAGTCCTCTGGTCAGGCTTACAGTCACTCTGTAGAGAGAATATTTTAGAAGGAGTGAGTGATTCTAATTCAATCCACTTTTTCATTTATGTGGCGATTCATGCATCACCACACTGATGACAAAGTTGATTTTTCTTTAATAAACTGAAGAAGGCATTTGAGGTGGTTGATGCAGTTCTTCTATGATCCTACAGGTGGTCCGCTCTAATCTATTCACACACTAAAAGGCAGTATAGCATCCTGTATGGTAAAACTATTTGATGAGTTTGTTTAGAATTATGAATCAGCGTGTGAGTGAGTTTATGAGTGTGTGCCCTGCGATGGATTGGCACCCTGTCCAGGGTGTACCCCGCCTCATGCCCTAAGTCTCCTGGGATAGGCTCCAGGCCCCCGTAACCCACAATACAGGATAAAGCGGTATAGATGATGAGTGAGTGAGTGAGAGAGAGAGAGAGAGAGAACATGTTTAGAATTGTAATGAAATCTTACTAAAATTATGAGTCGCGATACAAATCAAACTGGCACCTAGATATTGTGATAATACTGTATCGGCTGGTCCCTTGTGATCCCTATCCCTAGGGTGCACTAGCTCCGCTACCGGAGTCGGAGGGTGGGTATGGAGCAAGAAAGTGATTCAGCTTCAACTGTTTTTATGATTACAGGGACATCCATGTGTCCATTTGAATAGATATCACTGTGTGAAACCATATACATAATTTACATATACACATTTTTTCCTCACTTGTTCGCTCCATTAGTTTCACTGCTCCAGAACAAAACTATAGAGTAACCCTTTACAAAGAAAACATTTCTTGGCTTGATCAGGAACATTTTCATAAATGATTGCTCTTAAGTCAATAAGAAAATCACTTCCTGGCTCAAATATACTAATAAACCTACAACAGTGTAGATTGACTGACCAACCAAACCACACATTAGCTGAGAGGATGTTACCAAGCATGTCCCAGGACACCTTTACTTGTACACAAAGAAGAGATCAGACTAGAGCAGCGTTACTACAGCCGTCACCCTTAGTCTGGAATAGAAGCCTCGGTAAAGCAGGGTGGAGGGAGTGGAGGGGCACTTACTCTGTGACCAGCCTGAGCACAAGGCAGTTGATTGGAGACAGGATGGGAGACAGTGCGTGAGGAAGAGGAGGAGGAGGAGCAGGAAGAGGAGTGGGGAGGGTACATCGAGAGATCAAAATGGTGCATAATCATAAATAAAGGAACACAAACAATACAAGATGGTGTGAGACAGAGAAGAAAAACTGAAATCCCAAATGAATATTAAGTGAATCATCCAAACATAAATGAGATGTTAAGTGACAATGGTTAAGTGATAATTAAAGGTTAGCAGTGTGGGGTTAGTGGGAAAACTAAATGATTATTGTTTTGGTTAAAATGAGCTGAAGGAACACCACAACCCATAACAGGTGGTTTTAGGAAAGTGAAATGGTTTCAGCTTAAAGGAGAGGTGTTGAACTGAGCGGAACATGTACAGTAGCAGTACTGCTAAAGCTATCAGCCTAGTTGGATAAAACACCTAAAGCTATCATTTTGTCATGTTTTGCCCTAACATTTTTGAGCACATAAGTATGGCATGGTAACGCTGATGACATATGAGGGTGTGTCAAACATTATCCGCACTCCGATAATATTAAAACCTCTGTTGGCTGCACTGTCTTATCAGCGCTTTCAGTTCAAGTCGACTGTCTCCCCAGTCACAACTGTGCAGTGTTATTTCAATTCATTTGTAATTGCGGTGCGACAAAAAATGGATAACCCACTTTTGATTTGCACAAAAGAAGACCAGAATGCAATGACAAAATCTGGACAGATAGTCTAAGGAACGTAAAGGTTTCTTGAAGAGAATCATTACAGATGATGAGACACGGATTCAATTCAATTTATTTGTATAGCGCTTTGAACAATTGACATTGTCGCAAAGCAGCTTTTGTGGATTCCTGTGAATTCATCACCACAGATAATAAACGACTGGAACAGAAACATCCTCAATCATCAACAAGTTCAAAAGTGAACCATCAGGTGGAAAATTTATGCTTACAGATTTCTGGAATTCTCAAGGGCCAATATTGAAACATTATCCGGAAAAAGGTGTCTGTAACAGTGTGAGCTAACGCCTAAACCTCGGATTAAAAGCAGAGGACTGCTATCTCAGGGGGGTTGTGTTCCTGTGGGATGATGCAGGTCCTCACACTTCTGCCCAGACTGTCAACACATTTTGACGTGTTAAAGCCTCTTCCCCTATAGTCCTGATCTTTGTCCATCTGACTTTTACCTGTTCCCTTGAAAGCAGCCCTACGAGGACGAAGATTAACTTCTGATGAAGAATTGAAGACAGCGGTGCATTTGTGGCTCGCAGCTCAGCCTAAAACATTTTTTAACAATTGAATACGAAGGCTTGTTGACAGGTGGACAAAGTATATTGAAAGGTGAGGAGATTATGCCGAAAATGATGTATTTTTAAATGTCTTTTCTAAAATCTGACAAAAATAAATTCTACAGCCAGAATGCGGACAGTTTTTGACTCACCCTCATAGTATGCAAATATGACTTGCATATATTAAATAAATGATTAAGATGAACATGCAAGTCATTCAGGCTGGATTATTATTTTTTTATTTCATCTTAACCAATCATGGGCAAGTCTTGGCAATGTTTAGTTCCTGTTTTAAACGCCAACATCCAACTAACCACTGTGTCTAATATTATATGAACAGTACTCAGTTTAAAAACACACTGATGTTGCTTTTTCCACTACATGTCCAGAAAAAAAATATTTTAGAATTCATCTTAAAAACAGCCAAAATCTTGGCATTATAATAAATGGATGCTCAGACATGAGAAACTCAAACTCTTCTGGTCTAATCTAAATGAAGCAGATATAATCTGAAGAAATAACTGACCATGTTATGATGTTAGCCGGAGTTAGCCGAGTGATTATTTTGATATTTTAAATTGAATAATGCCACAATCCAAATAATAATAATAATAATGCTTTAGCAACGAAACTGGAATTAAATCTTCATACAAAACAGTTTTGCAGTAAATGACGCCTTGAGAAGGGAACACCTAGCCTAACTCTACAGTTAGCTCTGTAGTCATGTGATACTGTGGATGAAGCTAACCAGCTAGCTCGCTAACTAGCTACAGGCTACAAATATTGTCGGTCATCGGTAAATTGGAGTTTTCAGTCATTAGGGGATTTACTGTTATATGCGTACCTTGACACCGTAAACCCGTTTAGCATGAACCAGGCTAGACTGTAAATTCTTACCATTTTGTCTGAGCAGTGTGTGTCTCCACTGAAGCACAGGAAGCAACTGTCGGCCTGCTGAGCCCAGGGTTGCCAGATTGATAAAACATAAATATGGTAATAACAATCCTATTATTGATCCTGAACTGTACAGTCTCTCTGTAAATAAAATGTTGGTGTTTATGTAAATTTTGATCCCAGTAATCTTTTTTTAACTGGTAACATTTTTAGGTTTATTCTTTGTATATGGGACATTTGTATTAAATACAAATATATGGAATATGGATTATATGGAATATATATGGAATCCATCCATCCATCTATGAACCACTTTAGTCCAACTATAGGACCGTGGAGGCCAATGATTACTATTATATTCATTAATTCCCATTTTACAACCGTGGTGGGACCTCCGGACAACATTCACACACACATTCACACTCCACAGGCATTTTGGGAATGACAGTTCCGAAATCTGCATGTCTTTGGACTGTGGAAAGAAACCAAATTACCCAGAGGAAACCCCCCTAAGCATGAGGTGGGCATGAAACTCCAAGCGCACAGACCTGAGGAAGGAATCGATCCCGGACCCTGGGGGTGCAAGGTGACAGTGCTAACCAGTATGCCGCTGTGCCACCATGTAATATATACTATACTAATTATAATATAAAATAATAAATTGGGAGCACAGGTAGCTCAGTGGTTAAGACATTGGGCTGCTGATTGGAAGGTCCCAGGTTCAAACACCACCACCCCTGTTGGGCCCTTGAGCAAGGCCCTTAACCCACAACTGCTCATGTGTATAATGAGATAAAAATGTAAGTCGTTCTAAATAAGGGCCAAAATGCTATAAAATGTAAAATTGAAAAAATTAAATATGTTTAGTGAATGAATACAGGTGTACATTAATTTACAGCATCTTTTTTTAAAGCAAAAATAAAAAAATAACTAATTTAATATTTAAACTATATATATATATATATATATATATATATATATATATATATATATATATATATATGTATATATAGCTCGAAGGTTCAAAGAGTGTTCTTCAAATGATTCCATATGTTTTAAATAACCTTGCTTTGACCTTTGATTGTTTGGAGAATCCAACCATACATCTAGGAATCTTTGTAGTCCAACTAGGGCCAAAGGTGATTACGATTGTATTTATTCCCATTTTTATTCTCATTTTTATGACAGTGGTAGGAATGTTATATTACAACATTCACACACTACAGGTAATTAGTTTAATTTGCATGTTTTTGGACTGTGGGAGGAAACTGGTGTACCAGGAGGAAACCCACCAAGCCTGAATAGAACATGCAAACTCGACGCACACCGAATCGAATCCTGACCTTGGAGGTGCAAGGCGACAATGCTAACCACTAAGCCACCGTGCCACCATGAAATTTACCAGAAACCCCAGATGGTATCAAATCATGAAACAATATTTAGTAAAAAAGTTTTTCTTAAATGTCCTTATTCTTGTTGTACTTCCAAAAACACGGAAGCAGCAACATTATCAGAGAACTGAAGCTTTTCAGTTTTTCGTGTAACCATGTAGGATCGTTTACATTTCCCAAAATGAAAGAAGAACATTCCTAGAAGGTTACAAAATGCTGTTTAACTTAAATAAAGGAGAGCAAATTGCTAATGTACGGCAAATGCTTGTGATTTCTGAGGAAAAAGCTGACTGAAAAAATTATTTGGAATAAAAAACGCAATCTGGCAACATTTATGGAAACTGAGTTTTCCAGGATTTTCAAAATAACAGGTAATTCATGGGATTTTTAATGTGTATAATTATTATTATTTTTATTTTTACTAAAAGCTTAGTCAGTATTCTCAAAAAATAAATCTTAAAAGGAATTTAGTTTCGATTTGCAGAAATTAAACACATTTTATCACACCCGAATTTCTCTAGGTTTCTTCGGTCAAAGTCGGAACTATGCAGATTTAGTACAGTTTCCACCCGGAACGTTTTATTAGTCGGAAGTTTACGCTCATGGTGATAATAGTGACTATGTATTTATGAGTGTGTGTTGGGTTAATTGATTAGTATAATAACAATGGAAACGACAGTAAACGCAAGCTCTTCAGACACGGAAGCTGAGCGTAAAACTAAAGACTCCGCAACGATGTCGTTATCAGAGACCAGACTGGTGTGTGTTGAATATCCGGGTTTGGTTAATAATGTGGACAAAATGCTGGAAACCATTGGAGGGGAGCAGGGGCTGTCCAAGGTGATTGTTTATCTTCACTGTTTCAATTTCAGAGTATTTATTTGTGTACACTAATAAAAAAAACATCTGAGGAATTTAAACATGTACACATGAATGTGTATTTGAGTGTAATGAGATGTTATTTATCACATTTGGAAGGAGTCTCCAGTGTTTGTAATAGTTGTAACACTGCAAAATCAGCTTTCTTGCAACATGACTGTTTGAATGACAGTCTGATGACCGTTCATATCCGTTCTAATGATTTATATTTTTATACTGAAGGTTATGACAGAGGCGTAGGGGTTAGCACTGTCGCCTTGCACCTGCATAGTTCGGGTACGATTCCTGCATCTGGTATTTGTGCAGGGAGTTTGAATGTTCTTCCCATGATTGGTTGGTTTCCTCTGGGTACTCCGGTTTCCTCCCACAGAGCAAGACATGTAGATTAGTCTAATTGGCATTCACAGTTTGCCTGGTGTGTGAGTATGTGTGCATGAAGGATCCCCTGCGATGGATTGGCACCCCGTCCCATATGCCTTATGTCTCCGGGGATATGCTCCAGGCCCCTGTATCCTTGTATATGGGATAAAGCGGCATAGATAATGAGTGAGTGAGGACATCGTTCTACAAGGTGGAATCAAAAAAATTTGAGATTAGCTCTGTTTACAAGCTCCACTCTCTTAAAACCTAAAACCTAGCAGTAGAATTCACTATTGACGGTCTGGCACCAAGTTTCATCACCGGTAATGATCCTTGACATGAAGGACGGGTCATCCATAGCACACTGACACTGTTCTTGGCAGACTTCTAATCAATGTTCCTTCTCCTCTTGGGTCAGCAGCATGATGACGAACTTCAAATCACAGATGAGGATTGCCTGGACTGTTGCGTGTGGCACACCGTCAATGGCAGCCATGTTCTAATGATCATCACACAGAAGTTGCCGAATGGTTTAGACATTTTTGGGGGTTGAGCCTGTTGAAGGTCTTTGTGATCTCTCGTCTTCTTCCAGGGATGTTCTTCCTCTCCTGAGGCACGCATGCCACTCAAAACACTTTAAACGACTCGTTGCAGCATCGCTGTAAACTTGCTCATGTCAAATGTCTTTGTGCCCTGTTTCAGGCAGAATTTCATGTTTGTTCTTTGTTCTAACTTGCATGATGAAATAGCAGATGTGGTAATGTACGTGCTTAGAATAGCACCAGTTGCACAATTCCCAATGTACACAGGACGTTTGGCACACTGACTTACCAAGTTCGGTGCTCCCTGTTATTGTCCACCTGATGGCGCTACAAAACTAGCCTTGTAACTTTTTGATACTCCTTTGTAATATACAAACAAATTTTCTCTCCCGTTAAATTTTTTTTTATATAGACGTACGGAGACTCGTCCAAAAGGCTAGAGCTGCGGTACCGGCCCAAGGACCCATTCTGTCACCCTCTATGTGGGAATCGCTATTCTTCCACCAACCTTCTGATCCGAGTGCGCCGAAGAACAAACAAACGCAGCGGGGAGTCTCACATCTTCATGGAGAGCCTGGGCCTCATAGACACTACGTATAAATTTCAAGGTACCTGTATCTTATGAAAAAAAAATTCTCACAACCAAACCTAAAATTTCACAACTGAATATGTTTATTTTTTGTAAAGGAATGGCAGATTTTCAGTACATGGCTATGCACAGAGAGTCTGACGGATCCCAGGTCTCTTTGTATGACAAGGTCATTCTGCGCAAACCTGAAAAGAAGGAGTTTTTTGACCAACCTGCGCCGCTCTTCCTCCCACCTCCTCTGTTTTCTCGTCTGGACAACCCAGTGGATTACAACTACCGGCCAGATGTTGCACACAAGTACACGCAATATCTTGTTAAGACCCCTAAAAGTCTCAAATTCATGCATATAATCTCATTGCTATAAAAATAAAAACATTAAAATGCAATTTACAAACACATTATTAAATCCTGTTAAAAGGATTTTTAAAAATGGTTGCGCTGGTCATAGTGTGATGATGATTACTGCACCGGTCAAAAATTTAAAACATTTTCAAGTTACAAGTGTTTTTGCATCACAAAATAAAAAAAAGAAAAGAGCCAATTTAATTATGCAAATGCAGTCTGTGTAATTTGAGAATGTTACCCTTTTTTTTGTATAGCTAACCAGACAGCACATCTACAGGAACTTTATATCCCTCAAAAGTAACTAACATTAAGAGTTTAACCAGTTCATTATTTAACTGGGAACCATTTAATGTCTGATTATATTACATAACAATGATTTCTTTTCATTCAAGTAATTTGAATCACTCTCACCATTTCAAAATTTACAGGGAAGGAAACCCTACGCATTTGCTTTCCAAAGAGAACTTGATTGGTCCAAATCGAGCCCGGAGAGCGCACAACGCCATTTTTGTGAGCTTTGAAGATAAAACTGTTCCCACTGAGCCACTAGAGGCTGCTAGAATAAACTGGCGCAAAAATAGTATGCACTCCAGTGACATCAAGTCAGAAGAGGAAATGAGGAAGGTCAGTTCTAATACACATATAGCTTATACATATATTTAAATAGTGTATATATAGTTATTAATCAAATTATGCAGTTATAACACATATTTATGTTTTTAATATTAGAATATTTTAGCACTTATTTAGAGTTGCATTTGGATTTAATCAGCAAACAGCTAATACTATGAACAGCAAATGTATGAAATTAAGTAAAACCCCTTATGACATGTGGTAATAAGTCAGCTCAGATCAACCCAATTGCAGGTTTTTGTGGTATAGTTATATGTGACTGTGTTTTTGCTCACAGCTGTTTGATAGACGGCCAATATGGTCCCGCAACGCAGTCAAAGCCAACATCAACATTCACCCCGAGAAGCTGAAGCTTCTGCTCCCCTTTCTGGCTTATTACATGGTGAGCGAAAGGAGGTTATCTTATTTTGTCAAATTCTACTCTGACATTGCAAAAGGAAGTCACATATTCAGATGTGATGGACAAGTGCTTTTAATATAAATAATATTAAAAGCACTCGTTTTAATCCACAATTGCCTCTATATATCAGAGTGGAGAGTGCTGAACAGTGCTGTGGTGTACATGTCATGCCTCATGAAATGCATTGATTTATATTGAATATTATCCTTGTATGTGCATCAGTTGACGGGGCCATGGAGAAGCCTGTGGGTGAGGTTTGGTTACGACCCACGTAAGCACCCAGAGGCCAAAATTTACCAGGTTCTGGACTTCAGAATCCGCTGTGGAGTGAAACATGGTGAGGACTTTAGCGGGACTGTAAACCCTCCAGAATACTGTTTCAATATGAATGTATCAGTTCTATCAGTCTGCATTATAATACATTTAAATAAATCAAATTATTGAGTTACATATGTACGTTGCCAGTCAAAAGTTTGAACACAAGCTCTAATTCAATGTTTTTAGTTTAGTGATTTTATTTTCTATGTTCTTGAACAAAACTGGAGATTTTATGTAATTAAGAACCAACAGTAACAGTTGTTATTTTAATACATGAAGGTCAGATGTTCTGGAATAGTTCTTACAAGAACAGTATTGTGTCAAGTGCATTTGCAAAACCCATCAAGCACCATGATGATACTGGCTCTCATGAAGACCTTCACAGGAAAGCAAGACCAAAACTTACCTCTGCTGCTGAAGTTCATTTAAAGTCACCAGCCTCAGAAATCACAGATTCACAACCAACACCTCAGATTAGAGCCATTATGAAGGATTTTTGAGTAGCAGATGCATCTCAATATCAACTGTTCAAAGGATATTATTGTATATTTTGGATATATGGATATTCAGGGAATGCGGTTGAATTTGTCTTCATTTGTGTTTAGTTATGTCTCAATTTTTAACTGGTACTGTTTATGTAATTATAGCATGCTTTGTTCTTCCATCTCTTTTTTTTCCTCACTATCACTATTCATAGGACATAATTTTAATGATATACCAGTAAAGGCCAAAAGAAGTGCCTACCAGTACACTCTTCCAACCGCGGTCAACAAGGCAGGTAAGGAAAACTTAAAGGTGGTTGTTTTTAAGGAACCTTGATAGTAATGTTATCTGTTCCACCAGTAATTTGACTCAAACGTTCTTTTAATTGTGGAAAACATTATAATGTTCACTCACTGTGCACTTTATCATGAACACCAGATTTCAAATGTCCAGCTATCCAGTTTGGGCCTGTAACAAGGGGTCTTCAATATGGAATACCTATTATTTCATGGTGTCTTTTCTCCTGTCGCCTTTTTTTCTTTTCACTTTTAGTTCCTCAAGCAGTTAGTGTGAAGGACATCACCCAAGACGGTTCATCAAGCTCTCTAACATCTTCATCCAAATACATTCTTAAGGTAAATACTAGCTCCAAAATTACTCTTAGGTTCTTGTGCTTTTTTATTTGAAGTTTTTTTAAACATTGTGCTCGTATGTCATATGCGGTATCCTGGTGTTATTTTTGAAATATTTTAGAATGTTTTTTAATTTAAAAAATAGGGTATTGTATGTTGCTTTGCTTTAAAATATGTCTGATTGATATTTTATATATTTCAGGAGTCAGTTTACGTATTCCGTGAGGGAATGTTACCACCGTACCGACAGATGTTTTACCAGATGTGTGATCTGGATGTAGAGAAGTAAGGCCCTGTCATTTAAATCAGTGAGAAAATATTTTATGTAAAAGAAAAATGTTACAGTAAATGTCTAAGCGTCTACAGTATTTAGATATGTCGTACACACACTTGCTGGCATGTCTCTTTATGATTGCCCCCCTGTCAGAATTAAAAGCATCATTCATAAAAATGACGGGAAGGAAGAAGTGTGTGACGAGCGTGACGGCTGGTGTTTGCCAAGAACTGCAGACGAGCTCCGAAACATCCTGTCCTCCATGATCATGCAGGTGGCACGAGCTAAAAGACCTTGTAAGTGTTTGGCACACTCATCTGTTGGTTTAGGCTCATGTGCATTTTTTTCTGAAAAGTTCTGAAGCATATCTCTGTTCTCACCCAGATGCCCTGTGAACCTTCCTGGCATGTTTTTTAAAAAGTAAATAAAAAGTAATAAAATAAAAGAATAACGTGCAGTAGCTGTTTATTGTAATTAATATATCAACAGTAATAGGATGGAATAAAATGGTTTTCATTCAGCTACACATTTGTTTTAAATTTCACTGCAATGGAACCATTAGGTTAGTTGAATATTGACTGCTATTCATAATCCAGAAGGCACACCTGCATTTTTTCCTATGCTATTTCAACATTCGGGTCTGATATTGAAACTTTTGAGATAGTGGGGTTATTACTGTTGATTCTTTTATTGGGATGTATTGATGCCTAGCAGTAATGTTTTATTCAGGATAAATCTGTACACCAGAGTATCTTTTGCATGCTCTGTGAAGATGACAATGTCAATGTCTTGAATATTTAAATATCTTAATAAAATGATGAAATATAGATGGCTACATTAGAGGTTCATTTTTACAAAGTAAAAAATTGCATTTGATTTAAAAATATCACTATCACACTGCCTGACCAAAAATTGGCACAGTAATATTTTCCTTTACCATCTGCATGATGTGGTATCTAATCCATGTGTGAAAATAATTCCTCGTACTCGTACAGAACCACTCATTCACAGTTTAAGTCCTGGAATGTGCCTGTGCCATCAGGGAAGAAAAACAACATACGGGATAACCTGGTCATTCAGTACATTAAGGTCGTCAGCTGACTTCATTTTATTGCCACATAACATTGCTGAGTCTAGACCTGAGCAACTGAAGCAACCCCAGATCATAACACTGTCTCCAGAGGCTTGTACAATGGACACTATGTAATCTTATTGCAGTGTGTGGAAATGCTTTTATTTCACTAACTGATTTGTACTGTTGATTGAGCTTCACCTAGTGTTTAAGTGATCATTAATAATATTTTTCTGACTAAGTTTTTTGGTGAAATTGATGATTCAGCACCATCACTACAGGATTTAATAAACCGTTGGACAGTTCTTAACTCAGTTTCAGTAAAGTCAGAAATCTCCTTAAATCAAAGTGTAAATTCTTTGCATAATGCAGTCTCTTCTAAAATAGCAATTTTATATGTAATGTGGCCTAAACTATACTTAAACGTTTTCCCTACAGCTCTACATACATGTACAAAAAAAGTTTGTTTTGTTTTATTTTTTTGCAGCTCTGTCTTCCCCGAAGCTGAGGCCTGTCCGGGCCGGACGTAAAACTGAGGACAGTGACGAGGATGAGGGTGAAGAAGATGACGATGAAGATTTCAAGGCTGATGGAAGTGAAAATGAAATGGAGACAGAAATGCTTGATTACATATAAGCTAGAATTGTAGCCTTTAAGTTTAAGTTACCTGTTGAATGTGGAAGGAGTATATTTTTTATAAAAGAAATAAATGTCCTTTTTAAAATAAGTATTTGTTCAAAGGCTGATTGAGAAATGTCGAGTGTGAATTGACACTAAATGCTATGTGGTAAATACTGCAGTAATAAAAATATTAATATATTTCTTAGTAATCATTTTACAGACATATACACGTGGACAAAATTGTTGGTACCCTTCGGTCAATGAAAGAAAAACTCACAATGGACACAGAAATAACTTTAATCTGACAAAAGTCATAATAAATAAGAATTCTATGAATGTTAACCAATGAAAGTCAGACATTGCTTTTCAACCATGCTTCAATGGAATTATATTTTTTAAAAAAATGAACTCATGAAACAGGCCTGGACAAAAATGATGGTACCCCTAACTTAATAGTTTGTTGCACAACCTTTTGAGGCAATCACTGCAATCAAACGATTCGTGTAACTGTCAATGAGACTTCTGCACCTCTCTGCAGGTATTTTGGCCCACTCCTCATGAACAAGCTGCTCCAGTTGTTTCCGGTTTGAAGGGTGCCTTTTCCACACAGCATGTTTCAGCTCCTTCCAAAGATGCTCAATAGGATTGAGGTCAGGGCTCATAGAAGGCCACTTTAGAATAGTCCAATGTTTTCCTCTTAGCCATTCTTGGGTGTTTTTAGCTGTGTGTTTTGGGTCATTGTCCTGTTGCAAGACCCATGACCTGCGACTGAGACCCAGCTTTCTGACACTGGCCTGCACATTTCTCTCCAGAATCCCTTTATAGTCTTGAGATTTCATTGTACCCTGCACAGATTCAAGACACCCTGTGCCAGATGCAGCAAAGCAGCCCCAGAACATAACAGAGCCTCCTCCATGTTTCACAGTAGGGACAGTGTTCTTTTCTTGATATGCTTCATTTTTCCATCTGTGAACATAGAGCTGATGTGCCTTGGCAAAAAGTTTCATTTTTGTCTCATCTGTCCATAGGACATTCTCCCAGAAGCTTTGTGGCTTGTCAACATGTAGTTTGGCATATTCCAGTCTGGCTTTTTTATGATTTGTTTTCAACAATGGTGTCCTCCTTGGTCGTCTCTCATGGCTCAAACAACGACGGATGATGCGATCCGACACTGATGTTCCTTGAGCATGAAGTTCACCTTGGATCTCTTTAGAAGTCTTTCTGGGCTCTTTTGTTACCATTCGGATTATCCGTCTCTTTGATTTGTCATCAATTTTCCTCCTGCGGCCACGTCCAGGGAGGTTGGCTACAGTCCCATGGATCTTAAATTTCTGAATAATATGTGCAACTGTAGTCACAGGAACATCTAGCTGCTTGGAAATGGTCTTATAGCCCTTACCTTTAACATGCTTGTCTATAATTTTCTTTAAAATCTCCTGAGACAACTCTTTCCTTCGCTTCCTCTGGTCCATGTTGAGTGTGATACATACCATGTCACCAAACAACACAGTGACCACCTGGAGCCCTATATATAGGCCCACTGACTGATTACAAGATTGTAGACACCTATGATGCTAAGTAGTGGACACACCTTGAATTAACATGTCCCTTTGGTCACATTATTTTCAGTATTTTCTAGGGGTACCATCATTTTTGTCCAGGTCTGTTCCATGAGTTTTTTTTTTTTTAATAATTCTGTTGAAGCATGGTTGAAAAGCAATGTCTGACTTTCATTGGTTAACATTCATAGAATTTTTTTAAATTATTACTTTTGTCAGATTAAAGTTATTTATGTGACCATTGTGAGTTTTTCTTTCATTGACCGAAGGGTACCAACAATTTTGTCCACGTGTGTAAATGAGGAATATCATGACATATTTGAACTCGTGCATACTATTAGATCTTGCTTATCTGCATTTCCTTGATGAAACTAAAAAGAGATAAGGCAGCGCAAATTACCTGGAAATGCCACAGGTGTGTGTTTTATTGAGAACGATACACAGATGTAAGCTGGCAGGCAATTATCAGACCTTTTCCTTTCTCCAATTTCATAATGTACCATTTCATGGCTACACAGTGTTCCCAGTTTCTACAGTTTCCCAATGGTGTCATTGACAGGAGTAAAATGTAGAGGAAGACAACCAGTGGCAGGATGGTGTTTGTTACCACGTCCACAAAACATCATCATGTACTTTTTACCATCTATAAACCCTATAAAAACCTTTTTAATCCCCATCCTCCATTTGTTTTCCTGGTGAAGTTAATAAGACAAAAATGCTGAATGCTGCACCATTTCCATCTATTTGTTACAAAGCACTCACACTGGAGACGCCTTCTAACAATGATACGTCCTCTAGCTGATATGTACAGTAAGCGCTAAGCTTTAATAAAGTCTAACAAGGCTTGTATTTAACTTGGCGATCACATTCGCGGTTTGATAGAGGACCCTCTTAATGTTGTAAGAGCTTTACCATGAGAACTAAAGATAAGGAGACATGTGTTGGCCCTTGAAATAAAAATAGCATTATGCTAATTTTGCTGAGCAGAGATATGAGCAGATATATATATATATAAGGCAAAAGAACAATCCTTGGTTTTACTGCTCTTCAGACAGTAAAAATGGCTGTGTTGGGAATTTTAGCGGTTTTGGGGCTTTTTATGAGCACTGCAAGTGCATCTTCGGTGAGTCAATATGTTCAATGAATGTCTGTAAATAAAATTTGCCAATTATAATTTTGACAAAACTTGTCTTATTTTGATATGGTGTTATTTTTCTACCTCAAAAAGCTATTTTATCCAATACAGACTAATAAAAACATTTTGCTTTATCCATCTGAGTTAAAAAAAGAAAAAGAAAAGAAAAAGATTAATGTTGTCTCCTAAATGTGTGTGCAATAGCTGGGAGTAGTATACACAGAGGGAGGGTTGGTTGAGGGAAAGAATCATGGAGTAGGACTCTTCCGCTACATGGATGTCTTTAAGGGGGTTCCGTTCGCTGCACAACCAGTCCGATTCGAGAAACCCACTCCTCACCCCGGCTGGACTGGTGAGTTTAACTGCTTCTTTCATTGACTTCCTCCTTTCTAATAATCAGGCATATGCTACTGTACTTTTTCCACTTTATTTGATAAAAAACGTTGCAATCCAGACACAGATCCTATTTAACTCACTCATTCTTGAACCTGAACCCTGGTGGTGCAAGGAGAAAGTGCGATTTATTTCATTATTTCTGCGGGCCAACTTCCTCCAGCTGTTTCTGTGCAGGTGTTTTGAAGGCCGTTGACTTTCCTAAGAGGTGCCTGCAGCTGAACTTGATTCAGAGTGGAACCCGGGGCAGCGAGGACTGCCTGTACCTCAACATCTGGGTCCCACAAGGCCGTCAAAGTAAGAATACTAGGACAAGGAGTCATTCTGCAAACTAATGCAATACTTGTTGTGTAATAACGTGTTTCTTTCTAGTTTCCACCGGCCTCCCTGTCATGATTTACTTCTTCGGTGGTGGCTACTTGGTCGGTGGCTCTCAGGGGGCCAACTTCTTGAATAACTACCTGTACAGTGGAGAGGAGATTGCTGACCGGGGAAACGTCATCGTGGTCACTGTGAATTATCGTGTCGGTGCGCTTGGTTTTCTCAGTACTGGAGACTCGGATTTGCCCGGTGAGTGTCACGGTCGACTAATTTGATTTGATTTAATTACATAATTCTTTACCCATTGTTGTTGTAGGCGTAATAAACACAATAACTATTTTCCACCACAGCAATGATGAAATTTTTGGTGTGAATTTTAATTTATAATTCTTTAAAATCTACCGATTAAAAGTGTAAATTGGCATGCTGCAACTGAATCAAATTACTGTGATTTACACTGCAGCTGTCCCTATTATCAAAGCTGCTCTTACAGAAATTGAAACAACACCTTCTAACCAATCAGAATCAGGAATTCAACAGTGCTATGAATGATCTTTAAAGATCGACATTATTTAAAGTGACCTGAATTTCCCTTCTAGAATCATTTATGAAAAATATCATTTTGATTAATTGACCACATCCTTTTTTAATTGTTTTATTTTTTATTTTTTTAAGGAAACTATGGTCTCTGGGATCAGCAAGCTGCCATTGCTTGGGTTCACAGGAACATTAAGGCTTTCGGAGGAGATCCAAGCAACATCACTATCTTTGGAGAGTCTGCCGGAGCAGCCAGTGTGAGCTTTCAGGTATAAACTGGATTGTTTCTCTTTTGATTCCATATTGTGTATGGTTATGCTCTTTTTCTTTGTGAGTTGAAATGTGTGGTGTGTGTGTGTTTACACAGATGCTGACCCCACACAACAAAGGCTTGATTCGCAGAGCTATTTCCCAGAGTGGCGTTGCTCTGTGTCCTTGGGCTGTTAATAGAAATCCTAGAGCCTTTGCTGAAGAGGTAACCATGTTAATCAATATACTGCATGTCACATGATTAATTCATTAATTAATTAATATTTATATTTATTTTTATTTAATTTTGTCTATAACAGAATATCCTGGAATATTATATTGATCTTTGTTATTTTATCCAGAGACATAGGTATGGGCAGGTTGGTGGCCAAAGATGCCACTCACCCTTGCTATCCCAGCGTACAATTCTATTAATGAATTGTTTCTTGATCATGCTAATTATAATCAAATATGTATATTAGAGATACTACTGTATGTGACAACATTTTGCACTCATGAGCAAATCATGTTCTGTCATATTAATACAGTAATTGTCTGTTAGTTTATTTAGGCACCAATTTTAATTAAAATGTTTTTTTTTTTTTTAATGCTGGCAGGTTGCTAAGAAAGTGGGCTGCCCCACAGATCAGAGCATGGGAGCCTGCCTGAAGATGACTGACTCAGTCCAGATAACTCTTGCTGGAACACTTAACCTGGATGGTTCTGCAACAAGTAAGCACTTACTGTATACAAACTATAGTTATGGAGATTAGTTATTTTAATCTAATAATATACACATTTTGTTTTTGGTGCTATTAATGACCTGATTTGTCGAATTAAATGTTGTACAACATGAAAAGCAAAAAAAAAAAAAAAAATGTACAAGGGGCGTTCAAGTCAAACTGGGACTTGTGATAAGATTTCGCATGAATAAAGGCGAGACTTCAAGCATAGCACAGTAATAAGGCTCTTAGCTGCAGTTAAAGATTTTGATGGTGCAAACTTTTTAAAGAAGGTTGTATGTCCGAAAATTACAATCCTGTTTGAGGTGGCTCACAGACCACTGCAGTCGTTTCCATGAACACTCAACAAGTGGGACATCTGAGCCTTAAAAATTGATGTATAATTTGTCTCCAAGTTCAAACCAAAAGTGCCGGTTTCACTTGAACGCCCCTCGTATATTGGTAATCCAGGATTAGGATTAGGAAGCAATTAGGAAGAGATAACATGAGTTCCCATCATTAAGTGTAAAATCCTCTTTTAGATCCCATTGTGAAAAACCTGGCCCTCGCCCCGGTGATTGACGGTGATTTCCTCCCCGCTGACCCCAGCACACTGTTCAGAAACGCTGCTGACATCGACTATATTGGTGGAGTTAATGACATGGATGGGCACATTTTCACTGGCTTTGATATTCCTTCCATCAACCAGCCGCTCCAGCCCACGCCTGTGTAAGAAACACCTTCTCCCACTATAGAGTTCTGGTCCTTGGATTTTATATGTGTTGCACTGGATAAGTAATTTAGTAAACTCTTATTCCGGTTTTCGTCAAGGATTCTTTGAATAGTTAAGGGTTCTTAGGTTCTTACTTTCTCACATTGATTCTCGTATCAAATCTCATATTACTCTGGCTTATAAGAAAACACTGTTACAGGTTTAACAGTGGAAGATATTTTAAATATTTTGAAAGACAAAGCAAAAATCCAATATCAAACAACTTTTAGCAAGAGTATACGGTACAATATATATGTAAGGAATAATATTTTCCTATAACGGTATCTGGGATACCGTTATAGGACAATATGCAAGTCGAAGCTGTTACTATGGAAACAAGAATGTCTTCTTTTGAATTTTTGTTCATACAGTGAAGATGTCAAAAACCTCCTGACAGCTTTGACCAGTGATAAAGGTCCAGAAGCAGCAGCAGCAGCTTATGAGCAGTACACCACTAACTGGGGAACCAGTCCTGGCAAAACTGATATCAAAAAGACAATTGTGGACATCGAGACTGACTACACTTTCCTGGTGCCAACACAGACGGCTCTGTATTTACATGCCCAACATGCCAAGTGGGTGAATTCTTATCCTTGTCAATGTAAACAAAATTGAAAAGTTCCCTCTGGCCTTAAATTTTTAACTAACATATATTTTTTTTATTTTGCATAAAATTCCAAGAAGCAATTTAAATTTCTTTTAAATATAAAACAAATCATTAAATTGATTCTTTTGTCCTTTCAGGACAGGGCGTACTTATTCGTACCTGTTCTCAGAGCCCAGCCGTCTCCCTGCATATCCCAGCTGGATGGGGGCTGACCATGCCGACGACCTGCAGTATGTGTTTGGAAAGCCTTTCGCCACTCCCCTTGGTTACATGCCCAGACATCGCAGAGTCTCCAAGTACATGATCGCTTACTGGACCAACTTTGCCAGATCTGGGTAAGGCACTACCACAACATGATCACATCGGCACTGTGTTTAAGCACTGTTTCTGCTACAAATCCATGAGCAGAGATGAACACATTAATGTGCACCAAAAAAAAACATGTGCTAGATAATAGAATTTCCTACATGCAAACTACCGTTGTTTTCACCTTCATCAATAGATCGGGCTATAGGTCTTAGAGCGACAAAATCATGGGACTGGGAAGCTGTTTCTTGGTTTATGATTTGTCCACCACAGCAAGTTATTAATTTTCTATTTCATGTCCTCTCTTTGCCCTGCTCAGTGACCCCAACATTGGTGAGTCGGATGTTCCCGTAGCATGGCCCAAGTTGAGTGAAGGCTACCAGTATGTGGACATCAATAGTGACATGGGTAAAAACTCTATCAAGCAGAAAATGAGAGCTCGCTTCGTTCACTTCTGGAGCATCACCTACATGGGTTTTCCCAGTATTAAATGAAATTCTCCACAGCTTTGTCTCCAGTTATCACTGTTATGATATTCTGCAGTCACAAACAATAAATCAAATTGTTTGCATTTTTTCCTTTGTTTTTTCCTTACTTGAATTACGGCTGAGTTGAGTTTTAATTTCCTAATTTGGGTAACAGAGAAAAAGGACAGGGTGGGGTAATCAAGTCTTTTTTACCTTTATTACTTCATCACTTGTATCCAAAAATATATTGTTTACTACCTTGCTTTCAAAAGCGGAAGGAAAATGAAATAAAATAAGCCATGTTGAGGATTCATAAGGGATTCTTCAAGAGTTCTTTGGATAGTTCCTGAATTTCTGAAGGTGTGAAAACACTGTTATAAGTTTTACATACTCTAGGACTGTAGAAGAGTGACAAACCTAAAAAAAAAAAAAAAAAAAAATTTAATCACGCTCAAGAAATGCAGAACAATATATATCTTTGAAGTATATAAACACATACTGAACATGATTTTCTTAAACTTTGTTTCATCATGAAGTTCTGTGTGTATCAACCTGCCAGACAAACTTAATACACATGATATACGTTACTGTACATTTTAGATGGATTACTATTTTTGGCCTTCAAATGAGGACATGTTCAAAAAAAAAGAAAAAAGACGGTGTCTTGTCACCCTTGTCACACACTAAGGAAAAAATTATATATAGGACCTTTAATGGCTCTATATTGTTGCACCAGGGAGCACTACTTTTCCTTCATAATTGAAATATAGTGCTTGTAACTAAAATTGTAAGCTTCTGTTGATGCATGTGCTTTCATGTGTGTGTCTTCAAAATGTGCATTAAAAAACGATCATAAATATCATATACTGTAATTACAGAGGTATGTTTACATTGGACTAATGCTGCTATATCAGTCATCTCAAAGACAATATGCCAATCCAAATTTCAGAACAAACTAGCCTGACATTGCTGTAAATGCCAGAATATTCCACCCAGGTTGAGACACATTCCAGTAGTAAAATGAGCCACTGTGGATAGCAACAAAGACACATTTAGAATACTTAAAACTTCTCAGATCTTGGTCAAATTAAAACGTTGTTTTAAAACATTGTCCGAAATGATCATTGCCTCTTACTTTTTGTGCAAAACCTTTCATTCCTGCCACCACATGCAGTTTCCTACAAATGCATAGAGAATATTCACACTTAATGACACTGCTATCCAAGAACAGAAGTTTGTGTCTTTATGGCTCTGGGAATTTAAACAAATTAGCCTTTGTTTCACATAGACGAATGTTGTAGTAACAGGAACAATGGCGACCTTGGTGCATGCATCAAACACAACAATGCTCGCGTCAAGGTACCTAGCTTACGTTCTAATACAGTATTAGGGGAAAGGGCGTGACGTCACGCCTTGCGAAGAGCGGCACGAGCGTTTTGTCAGTAATTGATCGTCACGCCGGTGTGACAGCAGTGTGACATGCACTGATCGAGCCGCATCATGGAGGGTTCCGTGAGCTCACAGCTCGTCAAGGTGCTCGCCGGGGTCGCGATCGCTTTCACCGCCACCGTGCTGATGCACGTGCGAGACCCGTCCGACGTGCTGTCGGACAGCGGGTACGGTTACCCCGAGCTGTGGCGGAAGACCGGCCTGGCGGGAGCTCCGGCGCGCGCCGCGGCGTGCATCCTGGCGGGTGCGCTGCTCCTGGCGGCGGGATGGCTCTACCGGCTCCTGTTCGCCCCCCTCGAGCTGCTGCGGAGCCCCGACGACGTGGGATACGTCGCGGAGGACGGGCGCTCCCGAGCGCGTGCCGCCAACGAGGTGCGGCGAAGGCGCAAGACCGGGGAACTGCCTCCGGTCTACCCGAACGGCTGGTACCGCATCCTGGACTCGCACATGCTGGAGCGGGGAGACGTCAAGAGCGTGACCGTGCTGGGTATGTACTGTAGGCTGGCTGGCTGGCTGTAGCTCCCGCGGCAAAACGACGCGCACGAGGTTTTCACGCACTGCGCACTCCAGCACGAGCGTGGGGAAAACGTGACCGAAAGATTAGACACAGGCCCGTAGGGGGGACGCGCTCAGATGTTAATAACGGGCTGTCCAAGTTCAGTAAATATATCATCACTCATCACCGAGAGCCCCGTGACTCACTGAATCTTTATAGGCTTTATTATTTGTATTATAATAAGGCTGTTATTTCCCCGGTGGCTAGTACTGTACATCCCTCTGAATCTGAGCTGCGTGTGTGTGTGTGTGTGTGTGTGTGTGTGAAGCATAAAAATAGCTCTCCTCACCCAGTTTTGCAACCATCTGCCCGTTTTGAGGTCACTTCAATAACTGGCACAAGCAACTCAAATATTTAAAAGTTTATCTTTGATAAAAGAAACTACCCTCTTATACTGAAACAGAAAGGCTCAGTGCCAACTGCAAAAGTATTTAGACCTTCCAAAACTCATGCATTTGTCTTTTTCTTTTCTCTCGCTCTGTCAGTTCATTGCGGTGGGAGTGATAACTCCGACTCTTCACTGACTCAGATCAGTAATAAGAACCGATTCGTCTGGATGCAAAACGACTCGTTGGTATTTTCCTTTAAACCTTATAGTCATTGTTTATCTTTGCTTCACTATGGTTTGGACTTGTTTCATGAAATCGTATTAAAAAAAACACAACGGAAACGAATCTACATGAAGTCTTTAGTTGCAAGAAATACATATTCCAAAAAGCAGGGCTTTTGCAATGGGCTTTAAATTATTATAGTCTCTCTTTATATTTACTCTTTCTCTTTATAATGTATTCCCCCCCCCCCCCCCCCTTTAAGCAAAGTAAAATTCTGCAACATTTTACCAGATTGCAGAATTACTGTTATTGCAACAGTTGCTGTTATTTATTTATTTACCAGATTCTATTCTTTTTCTTTTGTATTCTTTTCTCTTTTTCTTTTCTTGTATATGAAAGTCAGCATACTATAAAAATATAACTTACAATATTGATCATTTACAATCTACACATTAAATGTTCAAATTTGCAAATAAAAATTTTAAATTTTCTAATTTTTTCCTCATAACTACTTGCCTGACATCTTTATGTTAAACACAGTAACTAAAGACAAGTAGGAATGCAGTGGGTCTTCATGACATATTAATAGCACCTATTAAACATTACCTAGACATCCAGGAGTAACCAATGCCAGAGCTCTGATCAATACATTACATTTACACATTTACACTGGTGAAGGTCACTGACTGGAACTGCCAGAACACACCCAGAGCCTGATAACATTTTATCATAAAAAAGCTTCATGACACAGTGTTGTTTTTAATGTATCTTTTTTTGTACAAAATAAGTTGTGATTTCAATAAATGTTAAATTTATATAGATGTTAAATAATAATAAAATGAGGTTATAATATTAAAATTGTTCTTTCAGCAGGTTTAAATTATAAATACATATCACAATATAATGAATAAATAAATAAATACTATTTACTTTACAGTACTTCAACCCCTAGAGCCTCAAAAGCACTATTTTATTACTAATTAAGAACATTTATTACTTATCTAAGACTGCATTATTGTTTTTTTTTTTGCATTAACATGAGCCATGCAAGATCTGAATAATAATTAAAAAAAAAACAAGAATAAATGCGGTTTCCAAATGGATGTGTCTGAAAACACCTCTTTAATTTAACAATTAACTCTAATAAATATGGAATACAGTATAAACACTTTAATATTTCAGAGATTCAAAAATTTTCAGGTCATTTAATAAAATGAAATATAAGCATGGAAAAGGACTAACATTTCCCAAACAGAAAAGCATCCCTATGGTGACTCAGGACCAAAGATCTGCTGACTCCTGTTATGCCACAGATACTGCTTATATTACTGACCAAATGTAACCTCACTGCTGAAAAAAACTGAGGATTAAGCTTGGAGTTGGAGATTGAATTTTGTCACCAAGGCAGTTCAGCGTCTTTAGTTACCTCACATCCTTTATTCTGTTTCTCTCTGGTTGTGTGTTTCTTAGTAAGGTTGCTTTGGAGAGAATGATTTGTGTTGTAAACATATTTTTGGAAACCATTTCATTAGTTATTATGGGATACAAATGTATCCTGGCTGCTTAGAAACACCATATTTCTCGGATGGCACTGCACAAAGTCTGGCAGGGAGCCACGATTTACAATACAAGACAATGCAATGTAAGATAAAATAAGAATATGTACAGTTGTCGACTGTTGAATTTAAATTTCTCTTTTAAAAAGTACCTATTTCAACTGCCTATAGGTTCCAGCGAGAAAATAGTGCAACAGTGGCGCTTCAGTCTTTTATTCTGTCTTCCCTCTTCATTTACATAATTTGCCTTTGAAGTTGTAATTTTTGTGCCAGCACACTCATGCTCTTGTACAATGTTATGATAAAGGCATGTAGTCGGACAGTTAATTGGTTTTCCCCTTTTCAGTAATTAAAGAGGATGTTCTTAAACTTAGTACAATCTAATCTATAAAATGTATTCATATACCTGCAGGTGTGAGTGAAGAAACTTTGATACAAGCACTCAGTTTTTTAAGTGCTGTGGTAGTTTTTAATGAATTAATAAAGACTTAATGCATAGAGCTTTTGAGGTTTGTTAATGTCACCTTGGGGACAGTTCACAGAGAATTTTATTTAATTACGATTGACGTGGTAAGAGGGAAGTTATTGATTGAGGAGCGTCCAGGAAGTGCAGTTATAAAGAGACACACGTTGCAAATGTCTCAAAGGTTTATGGTGAGTCGGGAGGTTAGAGTCGGAGTGACATTCAACAGGAGCCTAGAGTTGCTATATCCTTACAGTACAAAAACACATATATTTGCTTTAATTTAATATGTACTATTTTTTACTATTTTACATGTCACTTTTAGATTTTGTACATCATAAAATATTAGTCTTTGTTATAGTGCATGGTGTATTCTTTTATTAGTTTTTGTTAACAGTATCTTCAAAGTGATATAAATATTATACTAATGTCAACACCTTTTTATGCATATAATGTATATCAACTGTCAAATGTGGACTTATTCATCTACAATTTCTTCCATTAAATTAAAATAAAATATACAGTTTTGCTCTTTGGTGGACATAAATCCTGTAGTTGTAGTTGAGTACTGTATTCATTTGAAGAAGCATGATCACTGGCCCACTGCTGCCCTCTTTAGATAACTTTGGGTTAAACACCTATTAAACATTACCTAGAGATCTTTTGTTAGATTAATGACTGGCCAGATTTCCAGAAAAAGACTTGACCGTCTCCTCTGCTATTTTCTGTTTGTTGTTTATGTTCCCAGGCGAGCAAGTTGCTGTGTTTCGAGGTCAGGATGGGAAGGTCTATGTGATGGATGCCTACTGCCCCCACCTAGGAGCCAATCTGGCTGTAGGAGGCAGAGTGGTGGGCAACTGTATAGAATGTCCCTTCCATGGGTGGCAGTTTCGAGGAGAGGATGGGAAGTGTGTCAAAATCCCATATGCTGAAAAAGGTAAGATAATAGATAGATAGATAGATAGATAGATAGATAGATAGATAGATAGAATTATGGGTAAATGAATGGACTGATGAAGAAGTGCTGTATATATGCATGGATTGATGGATAGTTAAATACATGGACACATATATGAGTTGATAAATAAATGTGTGTACAAGGGAATGGATGGAAAGATACCATAGATAGATAGATAGATAGATAGATAGATAGATAGATAGATAGATGGATAGATAGATAGATAGATAGATAGATAGATAGATAGATAGATAGATAGATAGATAGATAGACAAATGAATAGATCAATGGATGCGAGATTAATGGAAAGAAATTGGAGGATGGAAAGAGCAGATGGATGGATTGACGAATTGATAAATAAATGGATGATTGAATGGTTATTTATGTGAACAAATGTCAGTGAATTTTTGATGATTAAATTAAATTAACAATAAATGGACAGATGCATAAATGGATTGATGAATTGATGAACTACAAGAGGTTGGATGGATAGATGGTAGATATATGGGTGGATGGATGAATGAGAAGGTGGATCAGTGAATGAATGGATGGATGGATGGATGAGCAAATGTTTGATTGGATGGCTGTGAACGATTGTTGATTGAATGCATGGATTGAATGGTTAATGAATGGATAGATACATAAAAGGCTTAATGAGTGATGGATAGACAATTGGTGGATGAATGAATGGGTAGCTAGAGGAGTGGATGGATGAATGGGAGGACAGATGACAGAATGGATGAATGGATGGAAGATGGATGGTGGCAGTCAAGTGAATGTACAAGTATATGATTGGTTACTCTCTATCTGTCTTGCTGTAATATGTGCCCACATTTATATATGTACAGTACCAGAGTTTGCTAAGGTGCGCTGTTGGTTCAGCTGTGAGATTAATGAGCAGATCCTGGTTTGGTTCCACTGTGATGGAAAGGAACCGGGCTGGACGATACCTGAGCAGAAAGAGATCACCAACAATGAGTGGGTTTACCGTGGACGCACAGAGCACTTCATCAATGCTCACATAGAGGTAATGCTGCATGTAAAAACAAAAAGTTAAAAACATTTTTAAAAAATGGATCACCAGTGTATATATACAGTGCCCTCCATAATTATTGGCACCCCTGGTTAAAATGTGTTCTTTAGCTTCTAAAAAAATCAGTTTTGTTCTAAATAACATAGGACCACAATGGAAAAAAGAGTAAATCCCAACCTTTAATTCAAGTGCATTTATTCAGTGGAAAAAAATCCCACATTAAGAAATCTTTTTTTTTTTTTTTTACATCAAATCATGGGTGCCACAATTATTAGCACCCCTGATGTTTAATACTTTGTACAACCCCCTTTTGCCAACAAAACAACACCTAATCTTCTCCTATAATGTTTCACAAGATTAGAGAACACAGAAAGAGGGACCTTCGACCATTCCTCTTTGCACAATGTCTCTAAATCATCCAGTGACCATTTCTGTGTAGATTTGGCTACAAGTTTTGGGTCATTTTATCTTGCTGAAAGACCCAGTGACGACCCATCTTCAGCTTTCGGGCAGAGGCCACCAGATTTTGCTGACTTGTGAAGGTCGACACACATCTGTCTTATTTGAGTGGTGTGTTCCTTTGTCATTCCCATGTTGAAGAGTGGATAAGAGAAATGGCCTCTGTGTCACGTCATATTTATACCCCAGGGAAGCAGGAAGTGATAAATTACTAATTAAATGTTCCTAGACACTCTGATCAACTTGGTAAACTACTGTAGAAATGACAGAAATACTTCAATTACATTTATTTTCTAGGAATGGTTAGGGGTGCCAATAATTGTGGAACAGGTTATTTTATGAAAAATAATTATTTATTAGTCAGGGATTTTTATTTGCCCTTAAAATTCACTTCATATTCATGTTATATTTTTCTACAATTTCCAGTGTGACAATCTGCTTCTGCAATAAAAACTGAATTTATTTGAAGGCTTTTAACACATCTTAACCAGGGGTGCCAATAATTATGGAGGGCACCGTATAGTTACATTTTCATGAGTGTTATATCTGTAAAAATAAATGTGGTTGAGCAGTGATTGTAAAGTTAAATATGTGAAATGGTGGCACTGAAGTCATTCCACAGGGAACAATTGTGACACGCGCAAAGTATGACGTCACAGTATGCATTACTCCATTAATGGAGCAAAGGCACAGACTTACAAGCACCATCTGTGGCAAAAAGCCTGCATTTAAGTCAAGAGACCACAGTCAGTAACATGTGAGACAGGGAAGCGCATCGGCTGCTGGTCACCTCAGGGACACTGATGGTATGATAATACCGCTCCTTACTTACACAAAGGACTTTATTAATTACTACTTATCAGTTGAGTCTGAGTTATTTGATATTTAATGTAATTAATATAGTACTCATTACAAGGGAACAGCATTAACTTATGTTATGCTATGATTGTTGCTTAAGTGTTTGCAGGTTTTCACAAAAAGTGTAATATGATGTTGTTTATTACATGTTTCCTAAAGGGTCAATAGAATAGTATGTGTAAGCTTAGTTAAATAATTTGTTGTTGTATTTGCTTAAATTTTATTTAACTAACATTTATCAGAAATAGTGATGTACCCTTTTTCTGGCTTTTCATTTAAGGTTATCGACCTCTCACTCTCTTGCTCACTCTCTCTCTCACTCACTTGGTCGAATCTACTTCGAACAATTGCTGTGTACCCTGCAAAGCTGTCAGACACAAGAATAAAAAGTGATTCCAGAGTTGATCCTCATGTCCCCTGTAGTTGATTATGGCTTTTTTCGAGTTTGAAGCAGAAGTTGATGTGCAAATTCCCAAGTTACTCGACAGTCGATCATCAGATCAGTAAAGTCCAGAGACAAAGTGCTGCTGACACAGGTTAAGAGGACAATATCCAAGCAAAATGGCAGAAGAAACCTTGGGAAAAACAGTTGAGCAACTGAAAAGGGAGAGGACTTCTGCAAAAAGTAGCTTCACCAAGCAAGCTAACTTTCTCAACAGAGAAGCACGTAATTTGCCGGAATCAGAACTTAAAAAGTTCTCTCCACTGGAGCAAGGAAAGTTTTTGAAGCCAATGATGATTACAAGGCTGGGTTACTGGCAGAGATTAAGGCTCACCGAGAAGACGGTGCAGAGGCTTCACTGTCAGCACAGCAAAAAGCTGATTTTAAAGGTACAGAGGAAGAATGCAACGCAAGGCTCAAGGAAATTGATGAGCTAGTGCAAACGAACCTCTGGAAAAGATATGGTCAAGCCGAAATGACAGCTACTATTTCCGCGGCAGAGACAGCTTGTGAACGCGCCATCACCATGCCTGTCGATACCATCGGCTATAGTATGCAGTTGGACCTCTTGATGAGACTGGTGAAAGAGGCAACCAAGGCTCTGGTAAACTGGGAAAGGTGGACCCCAGCAACTGAAAGAGCAGAGTTGGAGGCTCGTGTATGGAAGCTGAAAGAGTTCAGCAATAAGTGTGAAGCAAGAAAAATAGAATTTGCATGTACTCAAAAGATTACAGAGAATGCACAAGCATCAGAAGCTGATGTGAAAAATAAGATGGATGTGATAGCATCTGCAGCTCAGATTATGCCAGTAGTAAAAATCAAACCTACAAGCTTACCTATGTTCAGTGGTAATAAGAGGGACTTCTACCGCTGGAAGAGTGACTGGGAAAACCTCCAGAGACAAGGGGAACCCACAGGGTCAGCTGAGGTTAAGAAGATTCAACTGGTGGACAGCATCAATGAAAGGATTGCTAAAGAGCTCAGGCTATCCTCTTACAACACAGCTGCTGACATCTTCAGAGTGTTGGAGAATCGCTATGGAAACAGAACCACAATCACCGTTGAAATTGTCGAGGGGCTAGAAAGGATTCCTGCTGTGAGAGACAATCAGCCAAGAAGGGCTATAGAGTTAATCCAAATGGTAGAAAAAGCTCTGGCAGATCTCACGGACCTTGGAAATATTAGTGCAATCAAGAACTAGTAATAAAGTCCATTGAGAGCAAGTTACCTGAATTTGTGAAAAGACAATGGTTAGTCCACATGAGGAATCCTGCAAATGGCATCACACCAGAGAAACACTTTGATGCACTACTAGAGTTCCTAAAGGAAGAAGAAGAAATTATTGAAAGGCTTGAGCAGCTCAAAATCTCAGAAAAGGCAGAAAGGCCAGAAAAGAAGTCTGAGAAGTATACTTTCACCAGAACGACAAAGAGAGATTCTACAGGTGCGTGTAAAAGGTGCTTGGGATGTCACAAGGATGGTGACAGGTGCAACGATAACTACCTTTGCAGAAACAAAGACTGTAAAAGGGGAGCCTCGTCAGACCACCATTATCTTCTTTGTCCAAAAGGGGAACTCAAGGACATGTGTGGGGGAAAAGCCTCCACCAAAGACCCCAGGAAAGGAAGCAGATTTACAGACGAGCAGGAGGAGCTTTTGGCTGAACTCTCATCGGAACTAGCAGAAAAGTTTAAGAGAGCATTCAGCAACAAGGCTAAGATGGTAGACTGTTCTGAGGGAGACAAAATGGGACTTTTAGTCTGGAGTGGATTAAAAGAACTCCCTGTTATCATGATGTTGATGGAAGTAACCGCTAATGCAGGACAAAAAATTGGCACTTTGATAGATCTGGCCTCAGACACAAATTATATTACGCACAAAGCTGCTGATAGACTCAAGTTAAGGGGAGAGAAGAGTTACCTTGGTAGTTAATGGGGTTGGAAAGATGGTCATTAGAGTGAGCACAAAAAGGTATCTCCTTAGGATTAGAGTCAAAACTCACGAGGGGACAGTGAAGGCTCTCCAGCTGATCTGTTATGGGTTAGAAGAGATTGCCAAAGTCCACAGAAGTGTCACTCCAGAGCAACTTAAAAAATTCTTTCCAGACGCAGACCTCAGAGAATTGAAAAGGCCTAAGAAGATAGAACTCCTTATCAGCCACCGAGAGGGGGAGGCTCGAACCACAAAGAATAAAAGTCGTGGAAGATCTCATCCTGTGGGACAGTCCGATGGGGAAAACTGTTGCGGGAGCACACCCAGATCTGTTTGAGAAGGTGGATATGACAGCACTTGAGTCCAAGACGCATTTTGCACGGTCCATGAGGGCAGCTGCAGTCAAATATGAGGAAATCTTTGAGAAGGTTGAAGTTCCAAATATTCCCAAGACAATCCAAAGGGGGGAAAGTCATGTGGCTGAGACAAAAAGCTCACTGGCAAGTAACCAGGATTTTCTGGAGTGGTGGAAGTGGGACAGTATCGGAGCAGCCTGTGAACCAAAGTGTGGTGGGTGCCGTTGTGGTAACTGTCAGCCTGGAGGAAAAGAAATGACTCTAGCAGAAGAGAAGGAACTTGAGATCATAAGAGAGGGTCTCGCATATGTTGAAAAAGATTCCCACAGTAAGTCTCCACACTGGGATACAAAGTATCCATGGATTCAGGACTGCCCCCACCTAGGAGCCAATCTGGCTGTAGGAGGCAGAGTGGTGGGCAACTGTATAGAATGTCCCTTCCATGGGTGGCATCCACACTTCCATACAACAGAGGTGGGGTGGAAAGTGCTTTCCTAAGAACGGAAAAACAACTCAAGAGAGTACCAGAATGGAGAGGTATTTATGCAGCCCAGGTCCATGACATGGTCGAAAGAGGAGCAGCGATGAAACTCACCAAGGAAGTGATTGAGAAGTGGAAGGGCCCAGTTTGGTATGTCAGCCACGTAGTGGCACCAAACCCCCACTCAACAACAAAACAGCTCTAATAGGGTTGAGTACATCTGGCCCTTTTAGCAGGAGATCATTCATGCTCGGTCCACTGAATTTTTGGCTACTATTCCAGACCAGCCGTACCGGAGTGGTTGTTGAGTGGGGGTTTGGTGCCACTACGTGGCACCAGACCAGCCGTACCGGAGTGGTTGTTGAGTGGCACCAAACCCCCACTCAACAACCACTCCGGTACGGCTGGTCTGGAATAGTAGCCAAAAATTCAGAAAGGGAGTGTTTGCTGCTCTTGGAGACACTAAGAAGATGTACAACTCTGTCTGGCTCGAAGAGCGTGAAGTGCATCTTCACAGGTTCCTTTGGAGGGGGATTCTGTCAGCCGGCGGATTTGCACTCAAGCCATGGGTTAGGTCAGGGCAAAGTGGGAGGCAAGTGACTGGTGCTCAAACTCAAAGTCAAGCGATCATACTTCTGAAGCAGATGAAGGAAGAAGAAAACAAAGCTTTGGGAACAGGGTACTTGGTAGAAGAGAACCAACTCTACAGTATGGCTTCCATTAACTTCTCAACGAGGGAAAAGCAAATGAGAACAGGCCAGAACCTTCTTGAAGGCGAAGTGAAACTGAAACCGCCCAACCCATTGACCAGGAGGCAGCTATTAAGCCAGGTTGCTGGGCTCTATGATCCAATTGGTCTCATTACGCCTGCCAAAGCAAAAAGGTGCAATTCTTGTCAGGAAGGCATTCCAAGAGACAGGAAATGAGCGCTTAACTCGACAAACATGCGACAGGCCAATTTCAGAAAGTCTCAGAACTGAGGCCGTCAAACTCTTCGAGAAGCTGCGATGGCGGATGAAAGTAGAACATTGGTTTCACCCAGTAGACAGTCAGATTGTGCTGGGGGCCATTCAACCTGATAGTTACAGGTTCCAGACATTCTTTGTGAACAGAGTCGTGGAAATCTAAAAGGCTGAACTAGCGAGTGACTGGTGAGCCAGGAAAAACTATCCCGCAAGCTCTCCTCGCATGAATGGGGCAGGAGTGACCACTGTTTGCGTTGCACAGCATGCGGCACAGACAAGACAGAGAAAGTCATCAAGGAACTGAAAAACAAGATTCCTGCAACCATCCTTCACAGAGATCTTAGACGGCTGGTTGTCTTGGTTCCTACAGAAGAACAGGCAGAAGGAAAGAAAGTGTGAACTACTTGGGTTCAAGAACCAGTAGTTCAAGTGGGAGGTGTAAAGTTAAATATGTGAAATGGTGGCACTGAAGTCATTCCACAGGGAACAATTGTGACACGCGCAAAGTATGACGTCACAGTATGCATTACTCCACTAATGGAGCAAAGGCACAGACTTACAAGCACCATCTGTGGCAAAAAGCCTGCATTTAAGTCAAGAGACCACAGTCAGTAACATGTGAGACAGGGAAGCGCATCGGCTGCTGGTCACCTCAGGGACACTGATGGTATGATAATACCGCTCCTTACTTACACAAAGGACTTTATTAATTACTACTTATCACTTGAGTCTGAGTTATTTGATATTTGATGTAATTAATATAGTACTCATTACAAGGGAACAGCATTAACTTATGTTATGCTATGATTGTTGCTTAAGTGTTTGCAGGTTTTCACAAAAAGTGTAATATGATGTTGTTTATTACATGTTTCCTAAAGGGTCAATAGAATAGTATGTGTAAGCTTAGTTAAATAATTTGTTGTTGTATTTGCTTAAATTTTATTTAACTAACATTTATCAGAAATAGTGATGTACCCTTTTTCTGGCTTTTCATTTAAGGTTATCGACCTCTCTCACTCTCTTGCTCACTCACTCTCTCACTCACTTGGTCGAATCTACTTCGAACAATTGTTGTGTAACCTGCAAAGCTGTCAGACACAAGAATAAAAAGTGATTCCAGAGTTGATCCTCATGTCCCCTGTAGTTGATTATGGCTTTTTTCGAGTTTGAAGAAGAAGTTGATGTGCAAATTCCCAAGTAACTCGACAGTGATGCTTGAGAGATTTTAAATTAGATTTAGGAGGGAAAATAACAGAAGGATATTACACTTACACTTAAAAATCTTGATTTTCGCTCTTAGGAGATCCCAGAGAATGCTGCAGATATTGCTCACCTGGCCCATCTCCACACTCCAGGTATTGTGAGTGGCGTCGACCTTCGTTACACCAACAGTAAAACCTGGGAGTTCATCCGCCATGACTGGAAGGTGAGCAAGCCATCATCTGGATTGTCACTGTAGCGTTTTTTCTGCTCCTACACATTCCTATATCAATCACATCACTCCGTTGTCCTATACCAGCATGCCGCTAAGTGTTTCATTCTATGCATAATTTACAAGGTCAAGGTGAGATTACATTACAGATTGTATTTAATTAAGAGCTTAACAGAGGCTTGTTTAAACTCTGGAGCCAACGTTGTAAGTGCCTTGCTGCCATGCAGTGTAATTCCTGACATTTGCTCAATGACTCATAATGTTGTCTAGTATGGGGAAGAGACACTTCTTGTCTAGCATCATCTTGTTCACTTAAATGTCTTCGCTACAACATGTGTGTGCAATTTTTTTTTTTTTCAGGTGGAATGGAATCCAGAGCCAGAGCCGAATAAGCACTGTTCTCAGATGTTGGTCAAGCATGCGCTCACTGTATTTGGTCGACACTGGCCACTATTGGACCTGAATGTAGTGGCCAGACAGGTAATGATATAGCTGACTGGCAGGGGGCAGTAGCGAGTCATAGAATAGCTTGCTGATACAAATGAATGCTGTTCTGTTATATGAAGGAGCTGCTTGTGCAAAATCCACAGAAAACTTTCTATAGAGAATTAATCGATGTCTTCTGATCAATCAGAGTTGATTTCGGCATAGACTTAGGACACAAGTAATTGTTCAAGAATTGGCGAATTGCTGTGATGCATGAGGAATAAAGCAATTCGGAATGTTTTTTTTAGAAAATTAACTTCGGCTTAGAAGTAACAGTAAACCGACTACATTACACCAATGCTATATATAACTGTATCAGCACGGCTCTATAGACTTTAATATAGGCTTTAATTGTTAGCATTGAAGAAATAATGAGCAACTCATTATCTTGATCTCATTATCATAACACTAGCGAAATGCTACAATATACAGTATATCTCTGAAATCTATAAAAAACAACAAAATCACACCTTTAAATATTATTACCTTGAAAGGTCACATGACCAGATGCACACATTGTGTTGGGCTTGTGCAGGAAATTGACACCTTGCCGGTCAGTATGAGCTCAGATGTCATGTCCATTGCAATGGAATTGTGTTATTGATGATCATATTAATGCTTCATATTAAATGCAGCTACGAGATTCATGAACAGTGCAACAGAAACCAGAGCAGCATGTGTGTGTGTGTATCCTCTTATCATGCGTATGGGTTTTGGTTATTTTCTGCAACAAAAATCTCTTTCGAGCAACATTTGAAAAACTGACACGAGTGTAAAGAATTTTATGCACTGCCACGCAAGAGGGAGTGTTTCACATCTGCCCTTCACACACAAAATTTACCTTCAGCATTCGCTTATTTGTCTCTGCGTGTGATTGTGGTATCTTTGAAAAGCTCTAGCGTGTAACCATGGTGATGCTAATTATACGCAGTGATATGTGGGAGACGTGTCAGTGCTCAAGGCTGTGCAGTGTAGTGTGTGTGTGTATGTGTGTATGTGTGAAGAAGTGAAGCTGAAGGCCAATTGACTGCATGCAGTATACTCAGTGGAAGTGGTGCAGTCACGTTGTCCACGATAAAGAATGTGAGGAAGGATATGAGGAAGGAGCAGACAACATACTGTTAGAGTTCAAAGCAGAATTTTTATAGGTTGCAAACCAATCAGGATTGAATTCTTTTATAATTAATGTTATTATTATTATTATTATTATTATTATTATTATTATTATTATTATTCAAACATATTTGTACAAGTACATTCATATAAATATTTGAATTTAATTAAATCCTGAACTACTGTCAGGACAACCTCGTGTACAATCAGAATAAAGAATTCATGTAATATAATGTAGCATAAGTTCAAAAATAGGCTCATGGCACAAAGCAATAAAAAAGATACAGTATACACATACATGTTCAAATTCCTGTCAGGATTGACAGGACGTGTGTGTGTTTTCTCTGTAGGTTGGACCAGGTGTAGTATTCCTGCTGTTTAAACACAGCTTCTTGGGCCATGGTGTGATCTTGCACTGTGTGACCCCAGTGGAGCCGCTGCTGCAGTGTGTGTCACACTCCATTTTCTACCAGAGCAACATTCCTCCCCTGGTGCCAAAATTCATCCTGCGTGCAGAGTGTATTCAGGTAAATTGTTCCAAACACTTCGTCTATGACCTCAGTCAACAACACTGTGTGTGTGTGTGTGTGTGTGTGTGTGTGTGTGTGTGTGTGTGTGTGTGTGTGTGTGTGTGCAGTAAAAGAATGAAAATGAAAAAATTTAGTTAAACCAATTTCCCCATGTACTCTAGATGTCATTTTTAGACAAAAATATTTGTTATTTCAACTTATTTAGATTTGATCTGCAGCTGGGAAAATAGTGTAGCTAACTTGTCTAACTTGCCCCAAATGATACAGTGATCCAGTGACTTGTGAATCATACAGTGATCCAGTGAATCATACAGTGATCCAGTGAATTTTTACAGTGATGTACTGTATTGCCTTAGGTGGACTTAAAGTGATCCAGTGACTTGTATATTTTTGGAGTGATCCAATAACTTATGCAGTATGTGATCCAATGACTAGTGTGTTTTTGTAGTGTTCCTGTGTCTTGTATATCTTTGTAGTAATATTTGTAGTGATCTGGTCTACTTTTAGTGATCCAGTGATGTATGTAGTTTTTGTGAGTGAGGCAATAAGTTATGAAGGTGACTTACATGTTTTTTATGTTTTATTTAATGGTCAGGTGACTTACATGTTTTTCAGTGATAGCAATTCAATTACTTGTGTCATTTTTTACAGGAATGCAGTGATGTCTGTATGTTCGCAATGATCCAGTGCTGAGTAGTTTTAGTGATCCAGTGTCCTGTGTATTTTGATCCAAAAACTTTATGAATTTTTACTGTGATCAAATGACATATGTTTTATAACGACCCACTGACTTGTGTAGTCTTACAATCATTTATGCAGTTTTACAGTGATCAAGCGACTTGAAAATTTCATAGTGATCCAAAATCACAACGATTTTACAGTGGTTCAGTCACTGATCCAATGTCTTTAGTACATTTGTAGTGATCCATTGACTTGACAGTAGAGTTTTTGTAGCGATCCAGAGACCGACATATGCAAGACCTAGTAACATCTGGGTTAAGACATCAACAGTAATTAATTTTCTGTCCCACTGGAGCTTGAGAGGGATCTAGAACAATAACGTGGCATGAAAATGAAGTGCTTAAGCAATCGAACACAGCATTTTTTTTCCTAATCAGCAATCAGTAATCAAGCCATGTAATCAGTTGTCTCTGTTGTGGCAGTTTGAGCGAGACGTGATGATTTGGAACAATAAGAAGTATATCTCTAAACCATTGCTGGTGAAAGAGGACTCAGCCATCCAAAAACACAGGCGCTGGTATAGTCAGTTCTACAGCGAGAACAGCCCACGTCTGCGTTTCCAACACGACACGCTGGACTTCTGATTAAAAATGTGGCCTGGACTCAAGGTAATATTCACCTCTCATTGACAGTGTGATCTATGAGCGAAAGATAGATTAAGGACACTACTGTATATCGGCAGTGATAAAACATGCGGAAGGGTCCGCTCCAAAACATATTTTTATGTCATCATTCATTTAACAGAAAATTGAAAAGGGTCAAATTACAGAGTGTGTTAAGCTAAATCAATGTATTAACACTCTCCTATAGGATTTTATTGTATTTCATTAATCTATGTCAAAAAAGCTTTAATATTGACTGGAAGTTAATATAAAATGCATTATGTATTATCACCACACCTCTGCCATTTCAGTTATTTAATCTATTATTTATAAACGTTGTTTAAGTCGGGCGCGTCCTTGACGATGAAAAACATTCAAGCACTGACAATGACAGCAAATTGATGCCTTTGCAGCAGTCCCTTGTCATTACTGTCACTATCAATAGCAATTACTGTATTTCAACAGATTACCTCTTCATAACTCTTTTTTTCTTTCTTTAGATATTAATATTAGGTGAAGATTTGAATGTAAATTGCTGCAGTGTAATATAAAAAAAAGTATAATTTTGATATTTGGGAACAGGCAAAATGTGCATATTTCATGTAGACAATTTGTTATAAAATGCTCACACCAAACTCACATTTTTATAAAAATCACTTTTTCTGAATATATAATATATAAATGTATAAATAATTAATAATGAAAAGATGAAAAAAGCAAGATCTAACTTTTTTGTTTAACACTGTCTGTGAGTTCTATATAATTCTAGAAAATAATATCCTGTAATTCTTTGTAAGTTTGAGTAATGAGTAGAGTCTGTGTGAGTTTTTATGGATGTTGGAAAAAAGATGAAAATTAAAAATGACTAAAGTTAATTTATTAATGTCTTACATCCTATAGTTGGGAAAAATATAATTACTTATTATTATTCACCCATGCCTTAACAGTATAATAGCTGTTATTATCTTTTTTTCTTTCTATACAGATGTTGTGAAGTTGTTCGAATGATCAGGACAGGATGTTTGCCAAGGATCTGATCAGTGAAAAAAAAAATTATTTTCCAGTCCTGAAACACATTGGTGGATTATATTGAGTTGCTCAGAGTAAGATGAGCCCCGAAATCATCAAATATTTACCTGTTCCACCAATCAGAACCGAAAAATCTAAAAAAAAAAAAAGCAGTTTTTTTCTTTTTTTAAGGACCATGCTGTCCTTGTCGAAGTGCCTGAGAGGACTGTGAATCACTGAGCAAGTGCAAAATTCTCTCTCTATGAGAATCACTGTAGCTTGACTTTATTGCGGTGCAATCAGGGGAAATCAACGCATCACAACACATCACGGACAGAAGAGCTCTTCCAGCTAATGCAAGCAATAACAGTGGACAGGCCAGAAGACAAACTGAAGCCACAAGACCCAATCATTTCTACACTGTGAATTAAGAGGATGTCCTCTTAGTATTACTGAAATACAATTCATGTATTTGTGCACCGGTCTCCATAATTACATTAAAAAACCCAGCCCCATTGATTTAAACAAGTACGTATCATGAATGATTCAATACATGCACCACCACATGGTAAGTATCATGCTACAGTACTTTCTAATCTTTTTCTTTATTAGTAGTGCGCAATAATTTAGAAATGATATCAAAGGAGGCGTGGTCTCTGTGCCTGTCTGGTAAAACTCTATATGATATTATATACGATTTTTGGTGGCTTTAAAAAAATCTGCATTACACTGGATAAGTCATTCTGGATCAACATGTATTACAGGGTCTCAGAAAGGAAGATGAACGAATGTATTCAAGAATGATTATTTATATACATGCATATATATAATACATATATGAATGCATTAAAAAATAAGAATATTTTGATTGATTTATAGTTTATTTTAATGTTGTTGAATGTCTACGAATCAAGTTATAATTTAATATGTAATATTAGAAAACAATTTGTTCGGAAGACTTAAACTTACAAGGTACTGACACTGGAGACTCCTTCAAAAAAACAAACACTAAATTAACATCTCTTCACAGAAACCTATGTACTGTATGCATATGAGTACTGTACATTAATACTGTATAAACCTGTGACCTGCCTTTATGTGGCTTCTTCTGCCAGCTTGGTGAAAGTTAACTATTAGTCTAATCAGATTTAAAAATTCAGTGATGCTATGGTGTAAATTGGTGTAAATGTCTATAGTGTTAAATAGGCCAAATGTTTCATTTGGTAATATTTGGACAAATAACAAAGACTTAAATAAATATTTATTAACTGTACATTTTCACTACATAAAACTATTATGTTTAATTTTAGTCTGTCTTCAGTGCACTGAGGGACTTCATTACACCACGTTAGAACATGGAAACTAAACTAAAAGTGTTTAATATTTAATAAAGCTTGATAACTCCAGAGTTGTTATCTAGAGTTAGTCTAGTATCTAGTATAAGTCATGTTTGTCCTTGTGTGCTGCCAAATTACAAATTAAAGTTAACAACACTAAGAGCGTTTGTTGCTGCAGTTATACAGTACAAACAGTATGGTGTTTTCCAAACTAATCTCTACCCACCATGATTGTACAGTAGCTTGTGGCTGATAACTATCATTTCCACACTCTTCTCTGGACAAAAATGAACAGAAACAGTTTTGTTCAGTAGAAACCCAATTATACTAATGGCAGCTAAGGCAGTTTTTGATTTATTATTATTATTATTATTATTATTATTATTATTATTATTATTATTATTGCGATGATGATGACTATGATGATGATGATGATTATTATTGTTATTATTATTATTATTATTAATAATAATAATAACATTCTAATCCCACAAGCTTTACTCTTAAAAACTAGAGACATTATACATTATTTAAACATTATTTCCCCAAAACATAATGATTATAGTACAGTATATGTACTGTATATTTGTGTACTGCTTTTAAAAGTTTTTATTTGTTTGTCATTAGGGAGAAACTCCATCGCTGTCTCTGAAAGAATTTATAAATAATTTTGAATTATTGTAGAATGTAGAAGTATGCATGATGGCTTATATAGTACTTTACACCACAGTGTATATGATTGCTCAATTCTGATTAGTTTTCTGATTAGATTTATTTTCTATAATGGCATTTTTGATACTTATGTGATACTTTTTATAGTCACAACATAAACAGGGATTTGCAATGACCTAATATAAAGAGTGTAATATTTGATATTGTTTCCACACTGTTTTTTATAATGAGATGTTTATTAGATGTTTATATGGAAGGAGTCTCCAGTGTCAATGCTTTGTAAAAGTTGATTGGTTTATATAATCATGTTTATATCTTCCTGTTTATATAATATAAATAGATATATTTATATGGTACAGTAGGTATTAACTTATTTGTGGACATTCCATAACATTAAATGTTTAAGGATATGGATACAAACATACTACTTTTTCCATTACTTTTCATATGTAAGAATTTGCATATTACTGTATTGTTTATACATAATTACAATCATTTCTGATTTAAAAAAAAAGTTTAATCCTTAATTTAGTCTTAACTCCAAATGAGTGATAGTGTGGCTAGATTTCTTATTTCATAGATATTGCTCTGACTAATTGTTGAGATTAGAAACTTTGCATCATAATTCTTTGTGTCTTGCCCTAATTTTACTGTACGTCTGAACACTAAAGACTACAGAGTGTTTTTTTGTGGTTAAACAACCATGAAATTAGTCCTGTACTGTATAAGTTTACAGCTGTTCCCACTGAGCAAGGAACATCTTGTGGGTCATAGAAAACTTATTTAAGGCATTCAGCAGCACGTTATGTTTTTTCCCTCTCTGTGATATCATATTGTTTTATTAAAGCATCAGCTATGCCTCCTATGCAAGGTTGTCAGTTCAGGATGAAGGAAAACATCTTATTTCACAAGGTAATGACGCATTAGTAATGCCTTTCAGCAGCTCTTATCATAACTCCCTTATCATAAATCCCAGATTGTAGGCAGGTTTAAAATTATGTATTTAGTAACGTCTCTTCTCACACTCGTTCCAATTCAGCCTGTGTTCTAGCACTAAGTGGTGTTAATTAATATCATATGTTACAGCATCATCAGCCCATTATGATAAGTGCCATATGCAGTGTCTGAGCCTGTGAATATATTTCAGATGTCATCCAGCTAGAACGAGAGAGAGAGAGAGAGAGAGAGAGAGAGAGAACGGGATGATGGGTTATGGTCTGAACATTATGTCTGCGTGCAGATGTTGGCCATTTTCCTGATGGAATTAGCTTCTGTACCGCAGCAGTATCAGGCACAGTGTATTCAGTATGCCTACGCTTACACGCCTGACTGCGTGGTCTCTCTCTCTCTCTCTCTCTCTCTCTCTCTCTCTCTCTCTTTATCTATCTCGCGCTATTTGTGTGCTCTGCGTCTGTGCAGGCAACACAGTGAGGGTGAGACATGCACCGCCGCAGGCACTGTGATAAAGCAAGTGAAACAGTGTGTTCCTGATTGCCTTGTCATCTAGATTGATTTTATAAATCTGCAGGTGTTTGGGATGAATCATACAGGTTTCTATAATGACTTCTGTAATCTATACAGTACCATACTATGTAATGGAAAATACTTTGCTTTTGTTCAGTGAATTCAAGTGTTTGTTTCTTTTCTAGTTATCCTGCAGGAGATGTTTCTAACATGCCATAGACTTGTATGTATCATTGCAAAAGAAGACAGATATGTTTAATATATGAAAATGCAAAATTACAGCACTGATTGTATAATGCACTTTATTTACTTTTATTTAAAAATCATTCTGCTCTGAAAATCACCTGTATGTACACTGACAACGTGTGAGACAACGACCACTGTTAAAAGCGCTATATTAAAAATGTATTTTAATTGAATGGAACTGAATCCATAATCCATCCATCATCTATTAATTCATCAATGCATCCATGTATTCGCTTATTTATCCATTTTTCCATCTTCCATGTGCATTCTATCTGCATATAGCTTTTCATGCTTAAAACTATCCATTGCTTCCATCTATATATTCACCTGTATACCTTTTTTCAATCTTCCATCCATCTATCCATCTATCTATCTATCTATCTATCTATCTATCTATCTATCTATCTATCTATCTATCTATCTATCTATCTATCTACTGTATCTTCAATCCACTGATCTCTTTACCCTATCCTTGACCCATCTATTTATCAATCAATACATTATACAGTCTACCCTTCATTCTCTGACTTATCTAATCATATACCTAACAATTCAGCCACTTGTTCAGCCACCTGTGCACCCATCCATCCATCCACCCATCCATGCATCTATATATACATCTATACGTGCAATGTTCCTTCATGCATCTTTTATCTGGATGAAGGAACAACATGTGTCATGTCCATTTAGCCAGTCCTCTATGCCCATCCATCTATTCATCTGTATATCCATCTGTACATCTATCCCAAATGAGGATGGGTTCCCTGTTGAGTCTGGTTCCTCTCAAGGTTTCTCCCTATTGCCATCTCAGTGAGGTTTGCCTTGCCACCGTTGCCGACACCCTTGGCTTGCTCAATGTTTCTCGCTCATACACACTTCCATAAATTTTCTTTTGATTTTATGAAGCCGCTTTGAGACAACGACCACTGTTAAAAGCGCTATATTAAAAATGTATTTTAATTGAATGGAACTGAATCCATAATCCATCCATCATCTATTAATTCATCAATGCATCCATGTATTCGCTTATTTATCCATTTTTCCATCTTCCATGTGCATTCTATCTGCATATAGCTTTTCATGCTTAAAACTATCCATTGCTTCCATCTATATATTCACCTGTATACCTTTTTTCAATCTTCCATCCATCTATCTATCTATCTATCTATCTATCTATCTATCTATCTATCTATCTATCTATCTATCTATCTATATTTTTCCTCTTCTGGGAATATAATGCATATCATGAACAATATTTTTGTAAATGGATGTCATACAAAATATATATAAAGAAATTCTCAAATAAACAATTGAATCTAAGTCTCGGATCTTCTGCCTCCACTTAATTTTTCATATACACGTCATTAAAAAATTGTAATGGATATGGCAAAGAAATGCAAGCTTTCCCACACTGACCTTATTGTTTCTTTCAGAGGTCAGCACCTTGATTAATTTGATTCAGTCCCACAGGGCTTTCAAAGTGCTCCACCTTTTAATGATAAGGCAAGCCAGAATAAATAATGCTCCTTCCTTTTACCTCTACACTGAAAACAATACATCAGCATGTTTGAAAGGTTATGGAAGAGGGAAAGTCATTATTGGAAAAAGTAAAATATTTTCCGCTTGACTGAACAGGACACTATTATTTTCTGCAATGTGTTACTTATTCTGGAGCCATGGACCCTGAGGTGTCTCATTCTGAAGATTCAGATCAGGAAAGAAAACCTGGATCTATTTGTAATTTGGAGTCGGAAAATCTCCGTGTTCAGATACTTTCAAATGATCTGGATGAAGGAACAACACGAGGAAGCATTGAAACCCCCACGGTTTCATCACCAGATGAACCAAACCTGAGTGAAATTCACTCAGGGGACTGTTTGGCTCAAGAACCTTTGCTTAATGAACATTTTAATAAACTGTGTCCTGATGAAAGGGAGCACACTGTGTCAAGGACAGAGAGGACAGGTGGTGGGATCAGCAGGACACTTGGCCATCCGATTCAGGAACCGACTGACGCTGCGGTAGAAGAATGCCCGATTTGCACCGAGCCCTACCACTCCCAGGGTGAGCATAGCATAGCGCTGCTAAACTGTGACCATACCGTGTGCCAGCGCTGCTTGGCCATCATGCTCAAACGGGCAGCAGACTGCTCTCGGGTACAGTGCCCCCTGTGTCGTCAGAAAACACCACTTCTACAGTGGCAGATTTACAGGCTTCACGAGGACATCACATTCTGTACTCGTCCTCCAGATCTCTCAGACCTGATGCCACAATCAGAACCAGCAGTCGCTACAGGGTTCTGTTCGACTTTGGAGCAGTGTTTGCAGGTGCGTGCTGAGACGGCACGGGTGTGTGGATGTTTCGAGCATCCTCGTGGACTCATACAGGCCATCCGGCGCATGCAGAGACGCTGCCGTTGCTGCTATGTGACGTTGCTCTTGATGCTGTACATGGCAGAGCTGAGCTTTCTGTTGCTAGTTTTTCTGCCCGTCCTTGTTCTTGTACTTCTGTTCACTCTTGCAACCTAGATAAAAAATGTGACCCAGTGCTAAGGAATGGCATGGCACAAAAAAGCTGCAGTTTATAGACAGGATTGTAAAAATGTGCATAAAGTATCTGAACACGGTGTGATTTTTGACTATTCTGTAGCTTGCAAAGCATTATACAGCTATCATTAAACTTTTCTATTTTCAACCATTCTAAACTCCTGCTGTTGAAACCAGATCTTTTTTTTTTTTACCTTGTAATATGATTTATTGACTTGTTCTAGACATAGTATTAAAATAGAAAACTGTAAGTGTAAAAGGATGGGTTATGAAAGCATAGCAGCAGTATGTACTATAATGTATTAGTGTTTATATACACTGATCAGCCATAACAGTAAAACCATTAACCAAGTTTTAGCTCTGGCTTCCCTGGGTTCCTCTGGCTTTTCCATCTGTTGTACTGCAGATCCTTTGGGTGCTGTGGTTTGCAGGGTGGGGCCTCTGTGAATCCGGACTTATTTATCTGGCACATCTAGTGGGTGCTCAAGTGGATTGGGATTTTGTTGGCAGGTTGAAAGCCTTGGGATCTTTGGTGGATTGTGGTGCATTGGGTGTTCCGGTGCCTTTCTATCTGTTTCTTTTTTAAATGATTTATGCTGCATTGACTTTTCTGTGGGATCGGACTTGACAGGCTGGCCTTTGGTGAGTCTTGGGTGTCAGTGATCCTGTCACCAGTTTTAGTTTATGGTTTATACAGTCTATGTTGTTCAGTTTGCCTGGTGGTGGTGGTGTTGAGGTTATGGCTGATCAATGGATATGATTGTGACAAAATTTGTGACTTAAGACATTTTAGAGTTTATTTGGAGAAAAGGAAAACTGTGAATATATATATTGTCTGATTGTTGCATATATAAGCCTGGACCTTTAATTGCAATACCGCTCATTATATCTCATTAGTTATGTTATATAACTAAATCTAATTACTCTTTTCTTACTTACTGAACAGGTCAGCATTTCATATTCAAGAAACAAAATTATTAAGTCAACATAAACTTTGCTATCACAAATTATATTTCAGCTGTTAGTTATATATAAAAAATATATAAATGAGGACAAATACACAATACAGAGCCATGATTTATTTGTGACTTCTTCATGACTTGATAACATTTTTGTTTTGGTGTGAAGTATTCCTCTCTGCCTCGCAGCGTCCTAGTTTTTTTGGAGGAACAGATTTGACATAATTTATAACCATAGCAACCCTCCGAAGTTGGTGCGCAGCCACAACTATTCAGTGGACTTGACTCATGCTGAAATTTCATTTTTCCCGTTGCGAGCATGTGATCCCACTTTCTGATCTGAGTAATAATTTCGTTTCAGACGACAGTTCTGCAAGAATACACCACAGAGCTATCACACATTTTTATTATTTATTATTGCATTTTTATAAATGCATTTATGCCTTATTTAAAAGATTTATGGAGAGTCAATTTAAGAGGGTTTTTAGGAAAATGAAAAACACTTGATACAGTTACAGTAATTGAACCTAATCACTATCTTTCTCCTGATTTCTGTTCATTTCCAGACTATTTGGCAATTTATTGTGATGTTTCTGGTAAATCATTACAGGACATTTACTCAAAGAATTTTTAAATAATGATTCACTTTTTACTCAACTTTAGGTTTTTAAACAATTTTAAGATAAAATAAAATTTAAAAGGATGAGTGTGATCAGATGCATAATGCAACTTTCACAGACTGTGTAAATTCTGTACTTTGTTTAAAAGTCAAGGATACTGCTATATTTTGCTCATATTCGAAACTATAATTCTTTTTATACAATTGCACAATTTTTTATCTAGATGTTACTAATCTTTATTTATTAAATGATTAATTCAGACATAATTTACACATTAATCCAATTAATCCTTATGTCCTTATGTTCCACATTTAACATAAGATATATATTTTTAAAAGGTTATGATTCATATGCCATGGGATATATACAGTACATACATACACAAGTACGTATCTGGGTAGACTTTTTTTTATAATAATAAAGATTTCAATTTGGATGTCTGCTATACATTATACCTTTTAGACTCAACATAGACACACATCAGCTTTTCGTCACAATGAAAGTAGGCAAAAATGGCTTATAGTCATTAATAATAAACTGACCATCTGTGCACTTCTTTTTAAAAGATGTTGCTTTTCTTTAAAATCTTTCAAAGCTAAAAAGTAGTGCATGTGTGGGAGTGGGAAATAAAACAAAACGCTTCCCTCCTGCTATCCTTTGAGGTCACATTCTGGTTTCACAGCCGTCTCTTGCTCTTCTTCTTGCCTCCTTTATCTTCTCTCTGCAGTAGGGGAAATCAGCACAAGGAAACAGGTGTGTCAGTCTTCTTCCATAGGGTGCCTTTAGTATTCTTTTCACTTGTGGGTGGTACAGTGTATGCATCTGTGTGTGTGTATGTGTGTATATGTGTCTGTGTGTGTGGTTATATTCTTTGGCAGGAGCATCATTATATAACTGCTGCAGTGCAGCCTGGCCCCGCTGTATTGATGTCTCAAGCGGTGGGAGGGACACGAAGGTCTTGTCGCTTGCCGAGTAAGAGCGATCCATTCTGAGTGATCTCAACTCTTAAGAGCGAGAGAACACACTTCAGCACTTTCACACACTAAACCACTTATCCTTAATGCATACCTGGATTATTCAGCTACAAAATGGCCTGGCTTTCTCAATTTTTATTCCCCCCCCCCCCCCCCCCTGAACATTAACCACCGCTTTTAAATGCATAGGCATACTCGGTAAACTTTGCGCAGCTATAAATAAAGTGGTCCCATGTGGCGTGCTGGCCTAATACATTATTTAAAGTTCACAGCGTAGCCTATCAAGATCAATTGCGACCCAATTCACAAATCCCCCATCGCTCTGATGTGGAAACACTCTGACATTCACAGTTAGACACTACGTATGATGATAGGAGTCAGAAAGCATTTTGTGTCTAAGAGGGAAATTAATTGAATTTCCACATCATATGGGACAGTCAGTAAGCTTTCCGGCTTGGCAAAGTCTTCAGGACAAAGGACATTTTGCTTTCTGAGTTCTCAGCAACAAGACAATCTGCAAATTAGCTTTTTTTGTCTAATAAATGCAAAGTCCGAAAATAGAGTGGCTAATGAGGGTACAGCTGTTAGCAGCTTTAGCTACTATAACACAAATGATAAAGGGAATAAACTGGATCCTTCATTACTAAGTTAAAAGCTGTATTTGTTGACATATCACTGTTAGATAAAAGGATTTAAACACTTTGTATCAGGCGGCTTGATACCACATGATTGTGGATTATCTTCCAATTACAGCGTGACATGTCCTTTTTTAAACAAATATACATACGTGTTATTAATATTTAAATGCTTCTAGGCTTGAATAGGCTCCTGCACGGGGCATGAGTGCCAATTCATTTCATTAACACCCCGCATTTACAAAATGCCTACATGAGGAATACTTTGCAACTTCACACTCCAGGAGACAGTCTTGTTTCCTTGGCAACCATGATTTTTTTCATCTCTCTTTTCTTCTTTATCATAAGCTATACACTTAGACCTGAGTGCACACTACTTTTATGAAAGAGCTTTTTGTTTTACTCTTTAATTCAGCCCTGGATATTACTGTGAAGAAGAAATCTAATAAAGTAGAAGGACTGCAGAAACATAATGATCAAAAATGAGCTTTGGGCTTAATGTGTATCTTTTTTTTTCTCTTCACAAAAAGCAATGCTTCAGAGAACATTAATACTGAAGGTTTTTTTTTTTTTTTTTGCTGGTGTGGATGAAGAAGATGGCTGGCTCTTGGATGGATTTCTGCATGATTGAAAATGTGGAAGTATGGATGACTTGGTTACATAATTTGAGCAGCTGTGCTTACATGAATGATTTGAAACCCCGTGGCTGGCAGTTATCTTCATGCAAATTGCACCTTAAATGACATAATTAAGAAACATTATTAATTTCCTTCCTAAAATCATGGAATAAATTTGTATTTGAAATGACTTGTGCTTCTTAGTTTAAGCTGTCTCCCTGTACATTTTCAGACTTTAAGAAATGTATTCCTGAGTTACAAACCACACAAGGATGTCTAAGATTTGAGATTTTTCAGATTTTTAGCCAAGAAAAGTTTGATGATTTCGCCATGCGAGTTTGTACCATGCTAATTGGTGGTCTTCACGACGGCTATCATTTGTAGCTCCACGTCTAATCTCTTGAAGAAAACTTCGAGTGTAAATCTAATCTGTAGACTCAGTGGGCCACACACGCTCTCTCTCTTTCTCTCTCTCTCTTCAACCCACTTTTGAGGAAAGTGGAAGAACATGGATTTGACAGGATTTACAAGAGCTAAGACATTCTTTCCATGAATTCTTAACTCCTTTCTTTACTTATAGAACAATTGGTGTCACACCAAGTGCTTTATGTCAAGGGATTTTTAAATATAAACAATGATATTTTCATGAAATATACTCAACATATGTTCTTCCATTCATGTAACAGTTTTCTTTAATTGCATTATACAGTATGTTGTTATATGTGTTTTTAATATCTTAAAAATTCCTTTCAAACTCAGCATCAGCCTCCATGCAAAAACAGTCTATATTCCTTGCTTTGTGCAGCAATTTTTTAGGAAAGAGACATCCACGTTTTGTTCCTTTTTTGGCTAACTGCCAGTAATGAGATCTTTTTAATGACATCTCTTATAGAAAGAGTTAGATCTAATCTGCGCACTTTCCCCACACGTTATTTCATCTCTTTTGCACATTATATATATTTTTTACAAATTTTATTTTAGTTTGGGTTTTGGCTCAGAAAAAACCCTACATATTAAAGCTATGCCTCAGTGAAGTGTGATAATTCACAACGCCAACGCAGAAAGTAGAGGAGCCTGGGGACGCGCAGAGCAGCACGTGAACGAGCATTAGGCTGGGACTAAGGATTCAAAATTTTACCCATGCGTTCATCTCTCAAGGAATTTCAGATATTTACGATACAGTGATCAGTCTGACTACCTTGTAGGCATAAGAAGGGTTTCATCTGTGTGGATATTTGATTTTAAAAAATTTTGAACGTGAAAAAGATTTTTTCCTTGATTAAGGAAGATGTTAAAAGCAATACAGATCTGTTCACACAACACACATCAAGTCATATCAGACACATAACTTTTTTTTTTTTTTTTTAAACATCTTCCTGTGTCTGTGTAAGAGTCGTGAAATCTCGATTGGTGAATGAGAACATGCAAACTTACATTCTGGGGATTCTATAATTATGCATACTGTATTATACAGTATTAAACTCCATAACTTGTATATTACTTTGTCTAATACGTTATCCTAAATACAGGCCTGTATAGTACAGTACATGACCTTGGCTATTTTGGGCATGGCTTGGGATCGGCACTACATTCAGTGGTTGGGGTTTGGGCACTGGCTGCGAATTGAACCGGGGCCGTCTGCATGATAGGACGGGAAACCTACCTGTGATCCACCAATGCCCTCGTTTAATCTTATAAAATGTAATCTGGAATTATTTTATTCCTTCCACGGTAAACCTTATGTGATTGATCTCAGTATGGGACTGCTCTGATATAGTCTAGATTTAAATATATATATATATATATATATATATATATATATATATATATATATATATATATATATATATATATATATATATATACATATAAAGTACATATAAAGTACATATAAAGTACATTACTGGACAATCCAGTTTAAACATGTTAGTCATTGTCAAAAAAAAAACATGTTTGTGCTGTAAATTGTCAACTGAGTCATAATTATAATTCCATACCCCATTAAACACCCCAACATCAAAAAAATGAACTCTTATAGTTTTTAAGCTTATATGATTGGCCATCTACCATTAGGTGAAATAAGGATGTCAAATCATTATATATAATGATACATAATTATGACTCAGTTGACCATTTACAGCACAAACATGTTTTTTGACAATGACTAACATGTTTAAACTGGATTGTCCAGTAATGTACAGTACTTTATGTGTGTTACGTTAACCATCCATAACCGTGACAAAGCATTCGGAAACCATGAATCCCACCCCTCCATCCACTGGTTGTCAAGATGCATACGTAGACGTTCTTGTGGAGGAAGGGGGGAGGGGGGTGTTGCCAAAATTATGTACCGTTTGCCCCAGCGTACCAGGCCAGCTGTCAGCAGCACCACGGACAGCAGCTCTGGGTCTCTTTCGCGCCGCATCGCCTCGGACTCGCAGCCTCCCGATAGCGCGTCACACATTCATCTTCTTCTTGCGGGAAATAAGGCGTGAAATAGCATGCCTTTAGCTTGGGTGGGCCGGAAAGCCCGGGTAATGGGAAGGAGGTGAAGCAAAAGGCTGCTCTGCGTGAAGATAAAGGTAGCTTCAATGAAGCAAAGCAGCTCTCACCGTGCAGCCGAGACGCGCAGAGACCCAGTGACCGGGTGCATTCCGCCGCAGTGAGCATGAACCTCCTCGCACCAGGGATTTTCCACTTCTGAGCAGTGTGTCCACGGTGCTTCCCATACCGATCCGTCCAGCACAGCACAGCACCACCTGAGCAGGATACCAGGGTTCTCCACCACCATGCGCTTCTTTGTGCTCTCGCTTCTGCTCTCGTGTTCCTGCACCCTGGGCGGCTGCGAGACCAAAATCGTGAACATCGGCGCGGTGCTGAGCCAAAAGCGCTACGAGCAGGTGTTCAAGGATGCGGTGAACCAGGCCAGCATGGTGTACGGCAGAGACAGGTTTAGACTCAACGCCATCTCTGTCACGCACAAAGCCAACGCTATTCAGATGGCGCTGTCCGTGTGTGAGGACCTCATCTCCAGCCAGGTAGGCGCTTCACGGGCTCTCCAGACCTTTCCCGAGCTACCTCTCAACCCCCCCATTCCTACTTCTCTCATTTACTCTCAGTGATTGAATGAAAAGTGTAGGGGATAAATGCGCAGGGCATTGTGGAATAAAGAGCGCAAAAGACCTGGACTAGTGGTAATGAAAATGTGAAACTTGATGACCAGCAAATGACCAGAAGTGATGAGTTAATTCTGAGGCAGTGATGCAGCTAATGAACTGTAAGAGAATGCTACACACTTCATCATTTCAATGGATGAAAAAAGGTTCAGTCAAGAATTCTCAAGGGAAGTCCTTAGAGAAAGATTTTTTTTTTTTTTTTTTTTTGGTTTCAAGAATCATTTATAATGAATAGATGTGGCACATGCTGTACTGTATGTGGCACTTTATTTTGCATTATAACACAACAAAACAGGGGAAAAAAAACATTAGACTGCGTAAATAAATTAAGTTGTGTGTTATATAAATTTAGAAAATTTTGTTTTACATTAAAAGTTTGAATGGCTGGAAAAAGTCTATAAAGGAAATAAATAAATGATGATAAAGCCCTTTAGTAATTCGGATGCCATTTCTCTTTTCTCATATTTTACTATAACAGATAGTTAAACTGTGGGCATGAAAGGGTTAAAATATATTTAAAAAATCTCAATAAAAACAAATTATATATTGTGCCCAAAGCACACAGATGCAATAAAAAAGAACTTTATTAAGATAATGCACATAAAAGTAATTTATCAATTCCACTCTAAGAAATATGTTTATTGATATGCAATTCTTTTTTCCCCAAGTAAAGATATTAATTATCATAAAATGTACTGTTAAACTGAGGACAAAAACATTACCTAGGATTTGGTTTTGTCCATTAACAAAAAAATACAATTAATAAATAAGAAAATGCAGCATTATTTATGAATATGCCATGCTAAACATGTACAGTATATATTCAATCTAAATACAAGAACACATTTTAAATATGAAAAAAAAACATACCTTATAGCCATTGAAAAATATGTCATTACAGAATTTTAGTCAATATTTCAGTGATTGTAGGATTACTTTCTATATTTTCTATATTGCTAGCACAAGTGATATCTAGAACAAAGTCATTATTTCACTACCAGGCTCATTTCCATAGAAATGCTTATAAGCAGTGAGTCAGACAGTGATTCATAACAGAACAATAATGAGAAAATGTGGGCCAAATGAAACAAAAGGTCAGGATGTGCTTGAATCTTTTTTTTTTTTTCTAGTGTGTGCTGAAGTCAAAGCATTTTGTTAACGGGTTGAAAGATTAGTGAGTGTTTGTATTGATCAGAGCACCAGTCACGCTGATCAAATCATGACCCTCGGGTCAAGTGACAAATTGGTTTATAGTGACACTCTTAAAGCTCACATGGGACATAACTTTGGATGTGTGTATTTGTGCATGCGTCTATAAAAGCAAAAAGGCCATACAGTACATGCATATTTGGATATTTATATACATGTGTTACCTAAGAGATTTTCTGGCTTTTGCAGAAGGATAAAGCATGAGTAACTAAATGCTAAAAAAGGAAAACACAACGCCCTATACATGGATATGTAAAACCTTATAAATTCCCAGGATTTATACCTTACCTAGTCACTGATATGCTGCCTGTGAATGACCAGTGAATGCCCTCAAGTGTGAATCTTTTCCCAAAAATGTGGCACACAATGTACCTTTAAATCTCTGATTGTAATTACAGGCAAATCTTTTTGAAAGGTACATTATATCCAAGGGTATCACCCCAGAGACATGAAATGCTCAAGTACCCTTTTTCTGAAAAAGGAGAATGTGACTCTCATAGCTAAAACCATTTCTCATTTTCCTTACCATAGCAACAAAATCATTCATTGTTGTAACCGAATACTGTTCTTGATAAATAATAAGCGAATGGGTTACAAGTTAAAAGTAGGTTTATAACATTCATTAAAATAAAAAATGAAGACTTTGGATGTGCAGGATTGAATTACTCACTCCATCGTTGATCAGAGTGATTCAACCTGGATTCATGTATTTCAAGGGAATGATATTTTAGCCCTCATAGTAGCCCAGTGGTTCTCAAACTATTTTAAGCCAGGGACATTTGAGAACCTATTAGATCTCAATAGATTGAAATGTGCTGCTTAGACTGGTACATATGATAACTTTGATATGGTGCATTGTAATTTTCAGCATTGTAACAATTCTTTTTTAAAAGGCACAAATACTTCACGGACTGCTGGTGATCCCTGGGCCCCAACATTTGGATGCACTGCTGTAGCTGATTGGTAGCTGCTACAGCACTAGCTACTGTAAATGGTGGGAAGAAGAACTAGCTAATTGGTGGGAATTGAAAAAACTGGGAGACAAATAAGCTGAAAAAAACAAATAAAAACAAAATGTTAAATCGCATGAAGCATCTCACATCATCTCTCACTGCGTGAAGGATACCAGATTTGTTTACTGTAGCTTTTTTTTTTAAACCTGGGAGGCAGTATGTTGATAACAGTCAGTTCTTGTTCGTGACTGGGTGCAGTCCAGACGCAGCACTAACTACAGTATGATAACTATGATATAAACAAAAAATCTGTGTTTCTGTAGCCTGCTGTCAGTCTGTCGGGGATTTGGATCTTCCTGTCGTAAGAGCAAAGCTGTTAAAAAAGCAAGTAGGTGTAACATAAATGGAGCGTGTGCGTTACAATCCGTTATATAAGAAGGAGTGTCACAACTAGTTAAACTTTAGTATCACAATCTCTTGAAAACGTTATGCTCTGAATAAAAAGTGTAAATGCAAATGAATGTGACTTTAAGATTTCAATTCCAGAATAAATACTTGTGTATCTGTTCTTGTCATCCCGGTCATTCATATGTTAGAATGAATAAATGTTGTATGAGGTAGGAATAAATCACTTGGAAATCCAAGTCCATTTCCAATACCAGCACATTATAAAGGTATTTATTATTATAATTTTTTCGTACTACTGGAAATGTTAATGATCTGCTAATGATTGCTATGTGTAATTTATTAATGAACAGTAATAACAAGTAATAACTTCTTATCTAAGACCAAAAAAAAACAAAAAAAAAAACGAAGCTTGTCATGTTGCTGGAAAAAGAAACAAAGGTACTACTTTTCCATGCGGACAAGTTAAAACACCTTTTATTGATATTAACAAACATCTCCTTAAGAAAAACTTATTACTAACAATTTCCATTTACTTTACTCAGTTGTTAGAATAGTTATTGCTACAGAAACTAAAACGTCCAATCAGATTTGAGGATTCAGCAGGAGTGTGTTATAAATGCTCATTATTATTTGGGCAATTTGAGTAATTTAAAGCCATTCAGATTCACCCAGAGACAATATCAAAATGCCTATTTCCTAAATAAAATGTAATCAAATCTCGTATCTATGGACACACAGGCATTCTGGGTATTGCAGCGAGCCGAATCTCTGGGGAGCGATGTAGTCAGGAGTAGCACTGTATCATTAAAAGCCTGCTTGCACCAAATTAAATTAAAAGCACTTTTACGCACTCATACCCTGGTTGATGCCTTTTAAAAAGTGCTGAAGTCATGCTTTCTGAGCTGGCAGCCTCTATAGAAAATGCACAATAATCCCTTAATTGTCCAGGGTCCAGAACCCTATTCAGCTTTTCTGCTTTTCAAAATTAGATGGCATTCATTTTTCAGATTCTCCATGTATGTATTTTCTGGGTTGTTTATATGCAAAGTGCGCCATATATCTTCCTCAAATTTTCAAAATCTTTCATTTTTTATCCTTTCACCAATGTGCATCGATCTTTGGGAAAGATGGTTTGTGGCAGATGGTACAAAAGAGATGCCTGAGTGCGTGTTGGATGGAAAAACCTCATCTGAGGCCCAACCATGCAGCCTGTCAAGATACAGAGCCATTCCGGCTATGCAGACAATCCAAAAAATCCCACATTTTTTGTCTCTTCCTGTTGTTTTTTTACCATATTTTTACTGAATATGGCCTTATTGTGAGCATCTGGGGTCCCTTTGAAACAAATGCTGCCAACGCAATGTGTTTGTCATGCATAAATGATTAGACAGAGAAGCATTGTTCAATCGTTGAGGGATTTTTATGTAATTGTCATTTGTAGAGACAAATTTCACACAATTTGTTGACAGGTTCATTAACATTAAAGCAAGACATGGCCTACTGGTATAAAATATTCTAGTAGGGTTTAACCTGCTCTTTGCTTCAAGGAAAGAACTATCACAAATGGCATTGCCTATCTATGATTTAATAAAATGTTCATGATTTTGCTTTGAGGCTCAACTTTACTGGTTTCATGATCATAATAATAAGACTGAGGTACTGGGTAGGAAGTCGTAAATTCTTTAGCTTTCGTTTCCAGCCCTCACTGCCTAGAAAACCTGAATATTTTATACCACTTCAGAATCAAAGGTGTATCTTGAAGAGACATATCTAGGTCAACTATTTTTATTTTTTCTCCTACTTTTTCATGTCTAGGGAATAAAAATGTCTTTGCTTGTTCTGTCTACAGGTCTATGCGATTTTGGTGAGCCACCCTCCTCAGTCCAGTGACCACCTCACACCTACACCAGTCTCCTATACTGCAGGCTTCTACCGTATCCCTGTAGTCGGCCTTACAACCAGAATGTCCATCTACTCTGATAAGGTTGGTGTTAATGGTTAAGGTTGGTGTCAAATTAATAATAAATGGGCTTGTTTAAGCAGAATGTGAAGTTTAATATATTTTATTAGCCTTTTTAGGTTACAGCAACTACTGCAGTTTATACTGTAAGTGAAATGAGCAAAATGACTCAAATATTAAGGGGCAAATATATAATACTGCCTCTTCTGTGCAAGTTAAGAATTTGTAGTTGATCTTAATACCTTAATATGCGTGGACGTGCTTATTTTTAGAACAGTTTATTTTAACATCATTTTGGAATAATTATAGTATTACAGTAGTATTACAGTATATGATGGATAACAGTTTACTTATTAAAACCTTGATATTATTTGCTAGAATTATGTTGTTATTAGCATTAAATATTGTTATATGTAGATATTTTACTTTCTTGTTGTTTTGTAAAAGTCCAGTTTCTACCAGAAATGTGTTCTAATTACTTTTCATTGAATGAATATTAATTAATGCATTTGATATTAATTTCGGTATTGGATGAAATGTCTTTTATTTTATTCTGATATTACAATCTTTTTCTTAAATGAAATTGTGTTTGTGTCATGTGGCCTTTAAAGTTTATTTATTTATTTTTGATGAAATTCCTTTTGACCATGGCTCCAGATGACCATCATTATTACTTGAACTTTATTCAAGAGAACAAAGAGTGATGTCACATTTGATTTTTTTTACTTTATAACAACAAATGAACAAACAGGAAATATGATTTTGGCTTTGTGTGTAAAGATGTATAAGAGGTTAATATTCCTTAATAATTTGTCAGATAAGACACTAGCATTAAAAAAAGATTTAAACTATGACTCATTCTCTATACTACTTATCCAGGGTCATGCGGGGCCTGGAGCCCATCCCAGGGTATTCGGGGACGAGATGTGGTACACCCTGGATGGGGTGCCAATTTATTGCAGGGCACAAGTACACACACTCACAAACTATGGTCACCACGAAGCTTCCTCTTCTGGGCCTTGAGCAAGGCCCCTTGAGCAAGTGCTGCATCATGGCTGACCCTGTGCTCGAACAGACTGGGATATGTGAAATTATTCTTTTTTGACTGTGACAAATAGAGGTTTCTTCTAATTCCATTTTCTGCTTTCTGCCTCCATTTTGTTTTCTCCCTCTCAGAGTATCCATCTTTCCTTTCTGCGCACAGTGCCGCCTTACTCACACCAGGCGCACGTGTGGTTCGACATGATGCGTGAGTTCCGCTGGAACCACATCATCCTGATCGTAAGCGACGATCATGAAGGTCGAGCCGCGCAGAAGAGACTCGAGACCCTTCTGGAGGAAAGGGAGACCAAGGTGAGCCGTCCTCGGATGTCTGAAGCTTGAGCGTATGAGCGCGTGGGTGTGTGACATGCACATTTAACAATCTCAGAGGTCTTCTATGTATGTAACTGTTTGCTTTTCTGTTGCGTGAAAAACATCTCATGTCATTTTGTAAATGTTGGCAAAAGCCAAAGGCATCGACAACGTCTAATGTGGTCTAATCTAGTTGAAGTTTTGTGCATTTCTTACTCATCTCACATTGCTTTTTGCCATAGTCTAAATCTCCTGAGTTGCTCCATGGAAGAAGCGAAATTAAAACCTTAAACTGGGGCTTTAAAAAGCATCACCGGCTCACGACTGGAGCGTGTGTTTAATAGGGTGTTGTGTCTTTGTATTCTCAGAGCATTAAAATTCTAAATTAGTCAGCGGTTTTATATCAGCATGCAGCAGTGTGTTTTTGGTTGATTGCTGTTTGATTTATTAAAGCAATGATGTCTGTGTTACGATGTTGACGAACTTTTTAAAGGCTCTCGAGTTAAATCGCGATCCCCAATTGACATCTGCGCTATAGTAATTACCGCTGCCCTCTTTAGCAGATAGAGAACATTATTACTATCAAGACTATTTCAGTGTAGTTGCAATTAAGCTTTAAAACTGCTGGGAATTGAAGGGGTTTTTGTCTGTTACTGGTTTCACTCTAATGTTCCCATGTGTAGATCATAGTCGATTGGGCTGAAATTGTTCTCAGACTGCTGATATAACCGCACTCATCAAATATGCATTGAATTCTGTAATGATCTATTAATGAAAAATGAGTCATTTTGCAGAGTTATGCTGTATGAGCCGATTAATTATGTTTCCTTCTGGCTTAATTCAAGATGAATATCAGGAACTTTATATTGTCTGCCATTATTATGAACATATTGAAAAGAGATTGATTTGGACGTCTTTGTATAAAAGGGCCTCAGTTCTTGCATAAACACTGTTTCTTTGGAGATCTTGATTCAAATTTAAATGCCATGTAGATCCTTTGATACTGTGATAGACGAGAAACGTGACTGTAGGGGAGAATCAGGTATGTGAACACTCATCCAGGACATCTAGCACAGCAATGCATGATTTTCGAACATCTAATGTAAGATGCAGTGCTTTATTTCTGTTATAATAAAGGATTTCCGAGCTGATGTTGGGTGAGGAGTCTTGGGATGGAGTTGGCGTTTAGTTGGCGGAGCGGGGATTTTTATAAAATTTTTTGAAAGTAAAGCTCTAAAATAAAAAGTGTGAGGAGGATCCTAGCATAGGAAGTAACATCAAAAGAAAAAATCCAAACATCAAAATCAGTATTGAAGTAGGAAGTCTTATATGTTAAGGACAACACAAATGCTGACTCAGAACTCAAGGTTTTGCAATAAGTTCATTTTAACAAAATTAACAAAAGCTTATATAAGAAACAACCAGGAAGTGACTCAGAACTTTGCACATGGAACTTTACTTGCAGTATTGACCTTACTTGTAATAATCATGTTCTTTACAGACGTATTTGCCTATTTGAACTATTTTCAGCTGATTGGCGCCATGGTACACATGATACAGCTCGGAAAAAAAAAAATCCCAAAATATCGGTGCTGGACAGCTAACCGAGTGATTATTATGGTGATTTACACCGACCATATTCATAATGTATAAAATAAGGAAAGAAACACAATTTCAGAACCACCAGGATTAAGCCCGTAATCAGGCTGAGCTCCGACATATATCTAGTGCAGAACTGTATGTTCCGGGGCTGCAAGAGTTTATTTATATCACTGCAGAATAGCCATGCACCGTCCAAGCATAGCTAAGGCTCCCCTGAGGCTGTTGCCCTCAAAACATCACAAGATGAGAAGAATGCAATATGCTGCAGAAAAAAAAAGAGAAAAAAAAAGCAAGTGTTTCTACTGAAGCTTCTCAGTTTCTGTTCATAAAGCGAGCAGATTAGCAGAATGCTTCCAGGACCTTTTGCTTCCCAGAACATTGAAATGATTCAAGGTGAAAATGTGTTCTTACAAAGCGACTGTGAACTGCTAAATAGTACTATGAATCATATTCCTACTTTTTTGGAAAGGGAAAGCAAATGCTGAAAAGAATGTGGCTAAGCAACTGGGTAACTAAAATCTACAGTAGCTAATGATTGAAGGCCCATGATTAAGCTACAGTAGCTAAATTGCCATATTTAAAAAGTCTTTTATATGAGGAATAAAAGAGATAAATATTAACATTTCCCACCAGAATTTTTAGTTAATTACTAAGGAAATTCATGATTTTCTTCCTCCAAGAAGAAAATTCTTTTTATAAGAATTCAGCATAGCACTCTGAGGCGTTCATATATCAAATCTTCTTATACAGTACATAAGTCCTCAGGTGATGTAGCTACTTGTACTTTCTTTCCCCCATAGATCCTAGTTCTTGTTACTAGCTCTAGTACCTTTTATCCTACTTCTCCTAGGGGTTCTCGTACTTTGTTTTTGGTGCCCTAATCCGCATATACCTCATTGCTCCAGTTCCTATGTTCGTATGATTCTTAGCTCTATTTCGAAATTTTCTGTTCAAATTTTAGTCTAAAACTCATTGGATGTCATGAATATATTTTAACAAACTTACATCGGAAATGTTTTTACTTTGGCTACTTTCTAATCTTGCCAGGATTATCTTACTTCTCAAATGTACTTGAATGTACATTACCTACTACCTTGTTTCAACCTTAATGATACACCTTTTGTACATTTTGCATGTACATTTTTATTCTCAAAGGCATGCAATGTAACATTAAGGTTTTCTCTAAAAACGAATTTGGTCCATTTGTGTAGCTAATTTTTTTTTTTAAAGGTGCAAACACCTATCCTCACACACTGAATGTCATGCTTTGATAAAGTTGTTGAGTGTTATTAAAGGCGTTGTAGTAATTAGGTGTCGCAACAAAACCAAATTCAGTTTGTGATCAGCGATTAGTTGCTTGGTTTTCTACAGTGCTCCTGTTCCGTCGTCATAATGAGGTCATTAAATGCTATTTTTACATTTTATTTTCAAGTTCGCGGGTAACTAGGCTTTACAATACTTTACTTGAAGCTAAGTTCTGATTCTTCTTAATGAAGAATGCCACCATGTTTTTCCTAAAGACTTTTTCTAGGTCAGTGATGAATAAGGACGGTCTCTGATGCTTTTCAAAGCCCCAGTCTGAGGACTTCCAATTTGGAGCAGAACAATTTGTTAGATGCTTTACTGCCCATCATTGCCAATCAACTGTTTATAATATTCTTCTGTGTCTGCATATTTTCTCTGTGCACATTACTCATCAGAATAAAAAAAGGAACTATGAAAACCTCGACCAACTGTCCTATGACAACAAGCGAGGACCTAAGGTATACTTGCATGGTCAATGCACGCCGCCCACCAACTTAAACGTTGCAACTAGAATCTGGCCAGTCAGCCATCGGCCAACCCAGAAATGCCCTTATCTTGGTAGCACGTGTTTCTTTTTACATCGAGACTTTCTTTTTTTTTTGGTACCCTTATGATTTAAATGACGAATGGACTTGTTTTGAACGATTATGATTTTCGGTTTTCAAGAAACAAACAAAAGAAAAAACAGAGAGAAAAGTAAACACGCTCCGCTTCTGTCATTATCATTTTTTTCCTTTCAAATAAAGGAATGCATGATTCAGATCAAATAGAACAAAAGCTCCTTTGTTCCTTTGTTTAGATGCGCTAGTATGGGACACGTCACATTCCCAAATACTACTTCCTCCCTTTTGCGTAGCACCTCCTATTTTTCTTTTTCTTCTTTTTCTTTTTTTTTCTTTGGGCAGATCAAGCCTCTCACCTCTCTCACCCTTTCTCCCGGTTTCAGTTTCCGGTTGCATCGGCCTTTCTTCCCAAACCTCTAACATGCACGCCGTTCTCTGGAGCCTTGATTACCCTCAGCATTGCATGCAACAATACAGACGTTTTCCCCCCTAGCTTTTTTTTTTTTTTTTTAATCCAATTTTTCTTGGAGCGCTGTCATTTTCCCTCCTTTTTCAATCACACAAAAGTAAAGAAAATTCAACCAAAGCAGTCAAGAGAGGTAAATGAGGCAGCATGGTCTTGGGTTGGGGAAGTGTCACTAGATTTTACTGACTCTTTGCCCCGATCCCAGGCAGAGAAAGTCCTCCAGTTCAACCAAGAGACTAACTTAACTGCCCTGCTTCTGGAGGCCAAAGAGCTGGAGGCTCGTGTCATCATTCTGTCCGCCAGGTAAGACATTTTTTACCAGTCTGAAGAATGCTGAATGGTAATCATGGTGCAGAAATGCATAATGAGGGCCACTCTGATATATTAGTCTGATGGTACTCAATGTACAGTGGGTTCTTTATATAATAAGTGCCATAGAAAAAAATTAAGAATCATATATTGTAAATGTTTTTTTCTCTGGACATGTGGAATTTTTCAGTACCACACACAATAATGACTTAAAACCCAGAGCATTATAATAATTTTTAGTCTTGCTGTTTGAGTCTTTTTTTTTTTTCTTTTTTTTTTTAATAAACACATATTGGGCTCGGGATTGTGAAATATATTTTTTTTCCCAGTACATAATAGGCAATGTAATGAACTGAATTTTATTTCATTTTAACCAACTATACAAACATGAATGAGGAAAATATAAAAATAAAAAATGGATCACATAGCCAAAGAAATAGCACAGATTCACATGATCACTTTTTATGGTTGTTTTTTGTTGTTATTTTATGACCAAAAATAATAAAAATATGCTCATTTTGAGACATCTACCTATTTGCATTGTCATTTTGGTAGTAGTAAAATTTACACATTATAAACATACATTATTTTTATAAAGATAACTTGGATGTATGAAGGATCTGTGCCGCATGAGTTTTAAAGCTGTTACAAAAATTGCTTATAGAGCTAATTACAGTATATTTAGATAAGTCCTTTAGAACAGAGTGAAAGCCCTGCAACAAATGTGTGTTTGTCTGCAGTGAAGATGATGCTGCTGCCGTCTACAAGACTGCTCGGTTTCTCAACATGACCGGCTCCGGCTACGTGTGGCTAGTCGGAGAGCGGGAGATGTCTGGTAAAGCTCTGAGTGAAGCTCCTGATGGTACGTACTGTGTGTGACGACGAAGCTGAGCTATAGACTCTGGAAAAGCACTTTTATTTCCTGCTGTCTCTATTTTCAGCATATGTCTTTAGAAGTGTGTCATGAATAAGTCTTGGAGATTTAATGTCATATGTCGATGTTGAATTACATTGATCCGGGATTTATTGTCTATAGAAATGTCCAGTACAGCAAGCGATTATTTTTATAATTTTGATGTAGCCCTAACAATATTCTACATATTTTCTAACAGAGCTGAAGAATATTAAACTCTCTGTCAAGGGGAAAAAAAACAGCATATGTTGTGCAGCTTGTAAGACAAAAAGTCTTTAATATTGAGCCTCAGGGCCACACAATGTAAAGGTGTTTAAATCTAAAATATTACATCTGCCAGTTTTCACATTTAGTTATTTTATATGCATGGACCTTTGGATGGATGGTTTTGCTTTTGTATTAGTAATGTTATTAACGGCAACAGACAGCCAGCTCATTAAATTATTTTGATGCCGACACACACAGGGCTTATTGGCCTTCAGCTCATTAACGGCAAGAACGAGTCGGCGCACATTAGCGATGCAGTGGCAGTTGTGGCTCAGTCCATTCAGGAGCTTTTCGAGAAGGAGAACATCACTGAGCCCCCTCGGGGTTGTGTGGGCAACACCAACATCTGGAAGACTGGGCCACTTTTTAAAAGGTCAGGACGGTGCTTAGCTATAAAGCAACAGTGGAGAACATTGTGTCTGATCCAGGAGTTTTTTTTTGTTCTATTTAACCTGGTGTAGCCTACTCTGCATAAATTTGAATGTGTTTGCATAATTTTAATAATTTGTCTGTGCATGTGGGGGAGAGAAAAGCTTCTCATCTCACTGGTGTTTCACGGTGTTGCAGAGTTCTGATGTCATCTAAATACCCAGAAGGCCTGACAGGACGAGTGGAGTTTAATGATGATGGCGACAGGAAGTACGCTCATTACAGCATCCTTAACTATCAGAAGAGCAGGCTGATTCAAGTCGGAATTTATAATGGAACTCAGGTGTGCCTGGTTCATATTATATTATATAATATAATTATATGATGGGTGTTCAAAGCAAACCGGGACTTGTTATGACATTTCTGGTGAATGAAGGAATAAAATGATTTACAGATGTACACATGTGGTCACAAGACTGTTATAGTAAACAGTACAGGCGTGCACGGATGTTGATTATACCAGTGAGGGACGAGCACTAAGACCGAGGAGGGGAGACGATTACCCACAATTCTGCAGTGCAAGAGAGAGAAAAAAAACGTTGGCTCAGTTGTGATCACGTGACGCTCGCTTGGCGTCAAAACAAGAAGCGCATGCGTGCTACATGATACTTGGTACTCGTAAACCAAGACTTGCTCGTTTTTCAAGTCAACATCCGAGGTTCCACTGTATATAATAAAAAAAAAAAAATTCCCCCATAATGTCCTATAAGATTCATGGATAACCGTGTTTCAAGTATGAGATGTTAAATGGATTCATAGAATTAGTGCAAATAGTACTGCAAAAGTACAATTTATCTATCTAGTATCTAATTTTATTGTAAATGTACATAATATTGTAAATGTACATAATATTGTAAATTACGTATTTTGCATTAAACTTTACTGTCAAAAAGTAAATGAAATTGAACAATTTTGATTTGAAAAATATCAACAATATGAACTTTTTGACCAGTCAGTTGTTGTGAAGGTCACTTGACCTCTGCATAAGCTGGATTCTGGGTTATGTTTTTACCTTGCATACATACTTGTACAATCGTGGCCAAAGGTTTTGAGAATGACACAAATATTAGTTTTCACAAAGTTTGCTGCTAAACTGCTTTTAGATCTTTGTTTCAGTTGTTTCTGTGATGTACTGAAATATAATTACAAGCACTTCATACGTTTCAAAGGCTTTTATCGACAATTACATGACATTTAGGCAAAGAGTCAGTATTTGTAGTGTTGGCCCTACTTTTTCAGGACCTCTGCAATTGGGCATGCTCTCAATCAACTTCTGGGCCAAATCCTGACTGATAGCAACCCATTATTTCATAATCACTTCTTGAAGTTTGTCAGAATTAGTGGGTTTTTTTTTGTCCACCCGCCTCTTGAGGATTGACCACAAGTTCTCAATGGGATTAAGATCTGGGGAGTTTCCAGGCCATGGACACAAAATTTCAACGTTTTGGTTACTTAGTTATCACTTTTGCCTTTTGGAATGTTGGAAGAAGTTGTTGTTGGAGGGTGTTTTGGTACCATTCTTTATTCATGGCTGTGTTTTTGGGCAAAATTGTGAGTGAGCCCACTCCCTTGGATGAGAAGCAACCCCACACATGAATGGTCTCAGGATGCTTTACTGTTGGCATGACACAGGACTGATGGTAACGCTCACCTTTTCTTCTCCGGACAAGCCTTTTTCCAGATGCCCCAAACAATCGGAAAGAGGCTTCATCCTAGAATATGACTTTGCCCCAGTCCTCAGCAGTCCATTCGCCATACTTTTTGCAGAAGATCAATCTGTCCTTAATGTTTGTTTTGGAGAGAAGTGGCTTCTTTGCTGCCTTTCTTGACACCAGCCCATCTTCCAAAAAGTCTTCGCCTCACTGTGCGTGCAGATGCGCTCACACCTGCCTGCTGCCATTCCTGAGCAAGCTCTGCACTGGTGGCACTCCGATCCCGCAGCTGAATCCACGTTAGGAGACGATCCTGGCGCTTGCTGGACTTTCTTGGACGCCCTGACGCCTTCTTAACAAGAATTGAACTTCTTTCTTTGAAGTTCTTGATGATCCTATAAATTGTTGATTTAGGTGCAATCTTAGTAGCCACATTATCCTTGCCTGTGAAGCCACTTACCTTTTTATTAGAGCTTTTGAGCAGAAATAATTTGCAGCACTTTGAGATTTGCCTCAAATATAAAGTGCATTATAAATAAAATGTATTATTATTATTATTATTATTATTATTATGTATCATTTTTATGCAACACAATGATGTCTGCACGCGTTTCTTTGCAGGTCACCATGGTTAACAATGAAAGAACAATGATTTCAAGCATCACCCTCCTTTTAACATGTCAAGTCTGCCATTCTAACCCAATCAGCCTGACATAATGATCTCCAGCCTTGTGGTCGTCAACATTCTCACCTGAGTTAACAAGACGATTACTGAAATGATCTCAGCAGGTCCTTTAATGACAGCAATGAAATGCAGTGGAAAGTTTTTTTGGGATTAAGTTAATTTTCATGGCAAAGAAGGACTATGCAATTCATCTGATCACTCTTCATAACATTCTGGAGTATATGCAAATTGCTATTATAAAAACTTAAGCAGCAACTTTTCCAATTTCCAATATTTATGTAATTCTCAAAACTTTTGGCCACGACTGTATATACAGTATGTGGGACACAAACGGCACCTCAATCATAAAATCACTCCAAAAATCTACATCTAGGTCACTTGGAGCTTATTTTAGCCCACTGTTCCCTTAGGTGGTGCTAAACAAGCAGAGGAAGATCATCTGGCCTGGAGGAGATACAGACAGGCCAAAAGGATTCCAGATGTCAACATCGCTAAAAGTAGAGTATCATTTAATGAACCCACATCGTATTTTTGGAATAGGAAATCCAACATGCTAACTAGTAAGGTGTATCATGAATATTGAAGGAAATTTTCTGTGCTGTGGTTAGGATTCTGCCCAAAGTAGTTGACCAGACAATTCCCCTTAGCTATTCTTTTCTCCTGATTTATTCCAGATAGTCACGATACATCAGGAGCCTTTCGTGTACGTGAAGCCGACCATGCTGGATGGGACCTGCAGGGAAGAGTACACACCAAACGGTGTCTTAATTAAAAAGGTGATTTGCACTGGACCAAACGAGACCATCCCAGGTAACACAATAAGAATGTTTGTGATATAACGTGCACACATTTATATAAAAAGAGCAGGAATTTGTATGTGATGAGCTGTGACTGTGAAGTATGCTGACAACAGTGTACATTTGTGGGTTAAGAGGTAACGAGTTTAATGGGTGTAGGAACATATGTGTGTGTGGTCTTGTGTTTGCCAATTCATTATGCTTCCCCTTCAATGACAAGGTTTATGTCATGTGTGTTATAATTATTATTGTGTGTTTTTACCAGAGATTTATCGAATTTTTATGATTTATCTTATGTAAGTTACTAAAAATGTGGTACATACACTACAGTATTGCCAAAAGTATTCACACGCCTTCATTCTCATGCATATGAACTTGAGTAACATCCAATTATTAATCCATAGGGTTTAATATGATTTTGGCCCCGCCCCTTTTGCAGCTACAGTATAACAGCTTCAACTCTTCTGGGAAGGCTTTCCACAAGGTTTAAGCGTTTATGGGAACTTTATACCATTCATCCAGAAGAGCATTTTTTTTTTTTTTCCCCGATTTTCTCCCTAATTTAGTCGTGTCCAATTCCTCCCCGTCACTAGGGGGCTCCCACATTAAGGCTACTACTACCACTCAGCCGGGAGGGCCGAAGACTATCATGTGTTTCCTCCGAACCACGTGATGCCAGCCGACTGCATCTTTTCAAACTGCTCGCTCGCGCACCGTTGGGGGCGGCGTAACACACTCGGAGGACATCCACTCGCCATCCATACGCGAGCTCACAGACGCCCCTGACTGGCTGTAGAGCCGTGATTAATGTGGGAGCACTATGTACCTCTCATCCCTCCCCTCTAAGAGAGCTCGGCCAATCAGCTCTCTCTAGACCTACGGCTGCGAGAGGTTACAGCATCACCCGGGATTCGAACTAGCGATCTCCGGATGATAGGGCGAGTGCTTTTACCACTGCGCCACTCGGAGGCCCCCAGAAGAGCATTTGTGAGGTCAGACACTGATGTTGGACGAGAAGGCTTGGCTCACAGTCTTCACTCTGATTCATCGCAAAGGTGTTCTATCGGGACTAAGGTGCAGGCCAGTCAAGTTCTTCCACACCGAACTCGCTCATCCATGTCTTTATAGATCTTGCCTTATGCACTGGTGCGCAGTCATGTAGGAACAGTAAGGGGCCGTCCCCAAACTGTTCCCACAGCATGAAATTGTCTGAAATGTCTTGGTATACTAAAGCATTAAGAGTCGCTTTTACTGGAAGTAAAGGGCCGAGCCCAACTCCCGAAAATCCACCCCACGCCAGTTCCAACATGACCTGACCTCAACTCAGTAGAACACCTTTGGGATGAATTAGAGCAGAGACTGACATCCAAGCAGGGCCTTCTCATCCAACATCAGTGTCCGACCACACAAATGCGCTTCTGAAAGAACTGTCAAAAATACCCATAAACATAAAAATTCCCTAACACTTGTGGAAGCCTTCCCAGAAGAGTTGAATGTGTTATAGCTGCAAAGGGTGGGCCAACATCATATTAAACTTATGGATTAAAAATGGAATGTTACCCAAATTCATATGTATGTGAAGGCAGGTGAGCGAATGCTTTTAGCAATATAGTGCATACTGTAGTCAGTGTTAATATAATGAAAGTTTTAGGCTGATAATCAAGGATGATAAAAAAAATATATATATATCACTTTTTACAACAGCACTGTTGAGGCTTGATTTTTTTTGTTCTCTGGCTGGTTACAGGTCGCCCGACAGTGCCTCAGTGCTGTTACGGATTCTGCGTCGATCTACTGATCAAGCTGGCCATGACTATGAATTTTACTTATGAGGTCCATCTAGTGGCTGATGGGAAATTTGGAACACAGGAGAGGGTGAGATTTACTTCTTCAGCCAGATTATTTGCATCCAATAAATTATTCTAGTTAGTTGTAGTATTGCCTGGAGTATAGCTGTCATTTTTAAATGTTTGCATAATAAATAGAATTTTCGAAAGTGTACTTATCAGGTGCTTGCCTATTATTTAAATTATTTAGATCTATTTTTGATAGATGAGTTTGTAAATAAACATAATTACTTTTAGTAAATATCACATTTGGGTTAAGCGCTTCAGTCTATGTGATATATAAGGCCAGAGTTTGATGCAGAGAATCCAATGCACAAATCCAGCCACTGGATGCAGTGCATTGTTAGTGCTGGTCCAAAGCCTGGATGGGATGGAAGGGTTGCATCAGAAAGAGCATCCAGTGTAAAACCTGTGCCAAGTTGTATGCGGCTCGGATGGTTCTCCGTGGCATCTCTTGATGGGAGCAGGCATATGGCCAACATCTTCAGGCTACATTTAGGCTAAGCATTCACTTACATTAAATTAATCCCAGACACTAAAATTCTCATTAAATTCACTCTTTTTTAATGAGAATGAAGCCTACATTTCGGCTAAGACAATATTTCGGCTAAGCAATTTAGGCGAGGCATTTCAGGCTACATTTTTTTCTTGGCTGCAGGTGAACAACAGCAACAAGAAGGAGTGGAACGGCATGATGGGCGAGCTCCTGGGCGGCCTCGCGGACATGATCGTGGCTCCATTAACGATAAACAACGAACGAGCTCAGTACATTGAATTTTCCAAACCGTTCAAATATCAGGGCCTCACCATCCTCGTGAAAAAGGTACACCTGCTTCTTCCAGGGTGTGCACATGAAATATGTATTAGCATTTCACAGCTAGTAAGTCTGTGAAAGAGCACAGTGGTTGTCACTATTACACGGAGGATTAGCCATTAAAAAAGATTAAAGACTCGTACCTTAAATCTGTCGACTCTATTACAGTCTGTCAATACAAATGCCTACAGTATCTCCTAAACTTTTGATGGATCCATTAGACACAGTATATAAGGTAAGAAAAATGAGACACATCGCTGTGTGTTACAGGAAATCCCTCGTAGTACACTGGACTCGTTCATGCAGCCGTTCCAGAGCACGCTGTGGCTGCTGGTGGGTCTGTCGGTGCATGTGGTGGCGGTGATGCTTTACCTACTAGACCGGTTCAGGTACACATTGGTGTCGGTGTGACTGGCTATGTCGTCCATGTGGTGCGTCTCTGAGATTTTGTTTCTCATGTTCTGGGCGTCTTTCACTTTCCGAAGGAAAAGGGACATCACTGTTGCTGTCAGCTTGGTGGTGGGGAGATGTGGGCTGGCTGGGCTGTGTGAGATCAATCTCGCTTCCTGTTTTCTTTTTCTGTCTTCACAGCTTGCTTGCTCATTTGTGATGTCTATATTTGGGCCCGTCCTTGAATTCAGATGTTGCCAATGTCATTGTCTTTGTTGGGAAGATAGGAATGTCAAAATCTGTCAAAAACCTCTGCAGTTCTCTCCTGATCCTCCTCTGCGTACTTGGTTTCAGCCCATTTGGAAGGTTTAAAGTAAACAGTGAAGAAGAAGAAGAAGATGCCCTCACCTTATCTTCGGCGATGTGGTTCTCCTGGGGAGTGTTGCTGAACTCTGGAATTGGAGAAGGTTACGCTGACCGTTTTTTATCTGTACACATCACAAAATGCCAGGCTAAAGGCCAGTCTGTGAATAATTAGACAGGATATGCAGCATACAGCTTTTAAAATCAACCATGACCATGAGGTTGAATTATTGGATACTAGCAATAATTGGTAGCTATGTGTATTCTCATCTGGGTAAAATAAATACCTTTTTACACATTTAATTGGCCTGAATATAATTGGATGCTTAGTAGTATAATTTCTCAGCTAGATACTGTAAGTATCACTGTATACTTGTTTTGCACACGCAAGTGATAATTAATTCTAGACATGGCATTTGCTATTGTGGTCTCTAGCAGAACACCATAAATTCAGAAAATATCCATCAGAAAGTTTAGCTGTAACGCATTTTGGATTTAACAACTGTGTGTGGAGATTAGGCTAACATTTATCTCAAAAAAATGGTAATCTTACTAATAATAACTGAAGGCTAAGATGAGTTAATTAACATGTTATCTTAAAATAAAAGAGCTAAATATATACAGTAGATTAGTAGGCCAGAACTGTATAGGATAACCTAATGTTATCTAACTCGCACTAGGTTTACGTTATTATAAGTATGATAGGATGATTTTTAGCATTTTTTAAAAAAGATTTTTGAGTCTTACATTTTATATTGTTGCACAGGTGCCCCGCGTAGCTTCTCAGCGAGAATCCTAGGCATGGTGTGGGCCGGCTTCGCTATGATCATTGTAGCATCCTATACTGCCAACCTGGCTGCCTTCTTGGTGCTGGACCGGCCTGAGGAGCGCATCACCGGCATCAATGACCCGAGGGTAAGAACCTTGTTTGTTTGTTTGTTGTCATATTGTATCATATGTTTGTTTATATTCTACAGTATTGTGCAAAAGTCTTTAAAAGGTTTTTAGTACAAACTTTGTTATAGTTTAATTACTTACTTTTTGAGTCAGTACAAAAACATTTCTGATTTTCAAACATTTGACATATGGCAGGAATACACCTTGGTTGGAAACCTGGTCCGTCAAATATACATTCAAGCACTCGTGTAGTTTACTTGCATGTTTGTGGGAGGTGGGAGAGAACCAGGGATCCAGACAGACAGCAACACAAGCTCAGGATAAAATCAAGTACTATCGTGGAGTTGAGTGGAGGCAATGTTACCTGCTTCACCCCTATGCCACCCTGAACAATAATGGCTTATAATGCTTGGCTTTATCTGTCGGCAGTTGAGGAACCCATCAGACAAGTTTATCTACGCCACAGTGAAACAAAGTTCGGTGGATATCTACTTCCGGCGCCAAGTCGAGCTGAGCACCATGTACCGCCACATGGAGAAGCACAACTACGAGAGCGCCGCTGAGGCCATCCAGGCTGTCCGGGACAAGTGAGTCACCACTGCAACGACTGCGGCAGGTCTGATCGTGTGTTTACTGAAGGATTCATGGGCCTCAGGTGTTTTCAGGTGTCAGGCCGAGTTGAGAACCCATAGCATATGTCTCTCTCACTCACATAAGACTTAATGTTGAGCTTAGGAACACCTTTTTCAGGTTTCCAGCAAAATCGTCTCTGAGGGAATCCAATGAGGGACAAAGGTCCACTGGTCCGGCATTGGATTTCCTTTGCGTATGAGATGACGGTTTGTAGTTCTGGTAACTTTTAAAGACACACACAAGTGGGTGGAGCAGAGGTGAGAAGGAAAGTGGTGGCGTACGTGTGTTATTATTCACTGTACTGTTGCACCATACCCCCCAAAACCCATCCTTCCCTTCCTACCCTTCCCTCCCCCCCCCACAGCAAGCTGCATGCTTTCATCTGGGACTCTGCGGTGCTGGAGTTTGAAGCCTCGCAGAAGTGCGACCTGGTGACCACGGGAGAGCTGTTTTTCCGTTCGGGCTTTGGCATAGGCATGCGCAAGGACAGCCCCTGGAAACAGAATGTGTCCCTGGCTATTCTCAGGTCTGTCCCAGCCGAAGCATCAATACTGTACGCTCCTGTAACTTTTAGTCCGGTCTTGTTTTCATAGATATCATCATCGGAGATATTGTTCTTACTCATTTCTCTCTGTGTCTCCCTTCTCCTGAGCCCTGCTCTGCTGTCTGTATATCCGTGTATATGTGTGCATTTGGGTGCAGTGCAATCTTTTGGGAATTAACACAACCATCTACCAAACGCTGTTTAATAATTATTGACTTCTCCCCCCTTCCTCGACTCCCTGCAGTTCCCATGAGAATGGCTTCATGGAGGATCTGGATAAAACCTGGGTGAGATACCAGGAGTGTGACTCAAGGAGTAATGCCCCAGCCACACTCACCTTTGAAAACATGGCAGGTATGGTTTGCACTCAGCTGCAGATAATCTAAAAGAGATTGGACAAAAACTGCAGCGGTAAGGTCCTGTAGCCCTTTTTTGTCCAATGCCTTTTCTTTATTTCTCTTTCCTTCTTTATCCATGTTAGCCTATCTAGTTAGGCAACATTTGAAACTCATTTTAAGGAGTTGGCCCCAAGTCTCCATTTGTGAGATTAAGATTTCATTAAGTTCCTTTGTGATTTCCTTAATATCTCTATGTTGTTCTCTACCAGGGGTCTTTATGCTGGTTGCTGGAGGCATTGCAGCAGGGATCTTCCTCATTTTTATTGAGATTGCATACAAGCGACACAAAGACGCCCGCAGGAAGCAGATGCAGCTAGCCTTTGCGGCCGTCAACGTCTGGAGGAAGAACCTGCAGGTAAGACACTATCTCCACCACCACTGAAAAGATCAGAAGATCACTGACGACAACATCAGTCAGTTTTGGGTGTAACTTTCAGTGCAACCCCTCCTAGCTGGAGGACGGTTTGGAGATCAATAATCTCTGGCTTGGCTATTGCTCATTTCTTGGGCTCTAAGATGCCAATCAAGGAAACAATCCCAGGGTCAGTCTGGGAAGTACTTGGCAAGTCCAACAAGGGCCATGTCTCTTGTCTGTCCCAACAGGACAATAAGGAGAGTTCTGTGAGTCAAGTTGTGGGCGCAGCTGGGACTCCGTCTTTAGTACGTAAAGCAATCTAATCCATTTCACTCTCTTCATCCTCGCTTCTTTTAATTTGTAGGCGCATAAGAACATCTTAAAACTATGCTGCAAAACTATGTTTTAACCTAGATGAATGCTCTGAAGTACCTCTGAACTGAAAACAATTCGTTTTTTAAATGGTTAACTCTTTATGATTAGCTGACTCCAGCTGTAGAGATAGCTTTGGTCCAAACACAATCGCAAGAGTATTAAATATTAACATTCTAATGAAAAAAAAAAATGTATTTGGCTCTAACTTCCTCCAATTTTTGGCAGATTTTGAGTTTAAATCCCAATTTCACTTCAGTCATGTATGGCTTGGAGTTCAGGAGAGCAAAACAGGCCATGCCTTGGTCTGGGTGGAAGGAAGTTTTTTGGCAACACTAGGAAATCGGTGGAGTCTGTGAGCTCTTTTAGTCAGATAGAACTTTCCTCTGAGTGTGTTAGACTGCCCTGTGATGTAACATAAGCAGGAGTTTGAGAAAATATGTTGGGTTCCGAGTGGCTAATGCATTACTGCACAGTAAACTTTGGTGCTATTGAATCGAATCAAATCCAAAATAGCAGTGTCCAAAATATATAACAATTTAATCAACAGTCTGACTGATTCACTGTTCTAATGGAAATTTGTCGAATGACAAAACTAAGAAAAATGTGGGTGGAGAAGCAGATGTTTGGGATGCATGCTATGCTATCAAATTTGCTAATCACAATTCTATGTGTTATTGCATATTCTGATAGATTTCCTTTCGGTAAAATAAATAGCTGAGAATAATGTAAAATAAATAACTGCAACAATAGCTAAGCTAGCTGATTAGTTTATGCTAGTCATTTACTAGCAGAAACTAGCCAGCTAGCTTTGCTTGAACAAAAGCTAGCTAGCTTGAACAAAATTTTGGTTTATGTTTATGTTGGTTTGGTTTAAAATTATGGTATTTTTAATAATTTAATAGATTGAATAAACCATGGATTATTTACAAAGCAATTCAAGATAAAAATAAAATTTTATTTTAATGCCAAATGCAGATTAGAAATTAGAAAACCGGCTAACTATTCAGGATCAGAGGACATGGAGGGCATGTTCTTTGGAAAGTTTAGTAGTTTTGGGGTATTACATGTCCAAAATCACATGTTCAGGGGTACTTTAATTTTCTTTGCTTTTAAAGCGTAGTAGCTCTGTAGAGTTGTTTTACAAAGCTGGCCCAATGAGATTAGTCAAATAGAGTGGAGACGGAATGCAAATGGAGTCCTAAATGGTACCAGGAACCATTACATTAGCCCAGTCTCTTTATCACAACTCTGCAATACTGCTCTAAGACAGAAGGGGCACATAATAGTAATAGAGATCTACGAAGAAATGCTTTAGGCTTTGTTCGTGAAGCAGAAACATTTTAATCCTGTTCATTCACCATGGCTTTGGCTGTAAAGTAGTCACAAGGCCTCCCCAGAAGAGCTGTGGGTTTAGGGAGGGAGGGTGAGTGAATAAGAAAAATGGCACAAGGCTTTGGAGACTGTGATGTGCGCGTGGAGGTGAGCCACCCTCATGCTGGCACTTTGTACTCACTGACAAAAGGTCAGTGCCGCCGCTGTCGAATTGACAGCGGTGCCACATAAAGGTAAGATCACAGTCTCGTGTCTCTGTCTGCAAATCAATGTCCTGAAACCACCTACCATACACATTACACACACAAGCACGCACATTATCATACTGTACATTCACACAAATACTCCATCCATGAATGATTGTTTCGTTCAGATTTGCGTTTGTGCACACAGAAGATGTCGGTTTGCTGTTTTAGTTCCTGCTAAGAAGACTTACTGTATAGAAGCTTATAGTTTGCACTAAAGGGAAACTGGTTCAAGATGTTACTCCTGGGTTTACAGTAATAATTGGACTGTAGTGTCAATGTTATGTAGAGTTTGTTTCTACTTTGTAATTCTTAGCAGGATACTGAGCCTACTATATGTGAGAGCTTTGAGAGTTTGTGTACTGTATGTCAGTTGACTCTTAAGTGTACTTGTGTGTATGTCTAAACATATCTAAAAACCGTTAACTTCCACCTTTGACATTTACACAGTGCATCGTGATTTGGGTAGCTTGTGTGTGTAACAGGTGTGTTGCACTTTCGAATAATTTGCAAAAAATGTAAAAAGCATTACGTGCTTACATTTTTCCCCCCATTTAGAATAACGATCCAGTTTGCAATCTGCACACAGTATTCCAAAGTGCACCACCTGACGGTTAACTAGGATGACAATCACAGACCAATCACGCTGGTGTCAATCAGTAAAAGGAAATGCATACGACGTAATGTGGTCTGTCGAGCTGTGTGTGTTGTCTAAATGTGGCGATGCTGTTCGCGGGTCTACGCATGTCAGTGTACCGCTACGACTACCTCCTGCTCATTTTTATACACTAAAGAAACTGAAACAGAATTCTTTATGCGGTTCAGAACATTTTTTAGGGATTTAGCTGTGAAGGTCAAACATCCTGGTTCCTATTTCAGCTAGGAATCATGGTTCATTTTGGTTTTAATATTTTTTTTAATATGATCATCATTCAGTGCTTTTGATTTGAATGAGCACAGCATAGTCACCTTGCCATCGCTCATTCAGTGCTACTTCATTTCAGTTACATTCAACCTCTAAGTCCTTAAAGGAACAGATTATATCTAGTATTGGATTCAATTTGAAATAAGAAATACTGTAGATTTAATGCCATTCATTCAGTACAAGACTAGATATGATCTATATTCTCGTGCTACCTTTAAGTGATGGAGGTATTGAGATGTGTTTGAAATTAAGTGACAGACGGTGTCCAGGGGTCATTAAGGATATGAAAGAATGCTCCAGAAGTCTGGTGTTGATATGCTTTTGTGCCATAATACGCTTTTCTTGTTCACTGCCAAACCTTGCATGTGATAGAAATTCACACCGCACTTTATAAAAAGAATTAAATTCTATTTTTCTCCTGTATTGGTGTTTGGGGTGAATTTCCGTTATACCTTAAAAAAAAAGGTATAATGTTTTAAAATGGTATTTATATTTTATATATATACAGTATATAGTGAATCATGTTATATCTTCTGCTACTCCGGCATTTTATTGATTCCATTTTTATTATTGCCGCCCCCACCCTCTTTAAAGAAGTTGTGTTTTATTGTGATTTCCTGTGATATTAAGAGTTGCTTGGCTTCATCGGTGGCATTATTTTTCTCAGCAAGCTCATTTTCGTTCCCTCTGCTTTTGCTTTCTGATCTTAAAGTCTTAATGATCTTTAAGTGGATTAAATATTTATTTTATTTGTTTTTTTTTCTTTTCTTCTCCTCTATGCAGCCCTCTTCCTCTGTAGAGACTCAGGATGTAAGAATACCTTAAATATGAGCTTTTCTCACACTAACACACTCAGTCTTGTGCTGTACCCTCGTGGCATAATGCAGAGGCCAGAGAGTAGCCGTGGGGCCCTTGGATGGATACTAGGAGGGAGGAGGGTAGCTATATTTTAAAGATGGATCATATGTTTGATGGATGAATATCGGGGGAATTTAACGTTTAAGGTGGGAGAAGTGCACAGAAGTCTATGGTGGTACACATGCAAAGGACCTTTACTTTGCCAAAGGAGGGGGAAAAATTTCACAAGTTCTTACTTCTTAAACGATATCACTAAAGTCACAAACATAGGATCATGTTTCCAGGTGGAGCCATTACACCTAACAAGGGGCTGTTCTCCTCCAAAAGCTCATATAGCTTTCAGTGATAGTATTCAGTCTCCTCGAAATCTTTAAGACATGTGTGGCGGTCTGGGAAAACCAGTCAGAAAGGATGTCATTCATGTTTCTGCCAGTAATTATTATTATTCATTTCCCCAAAACAAAATTTTTTTACTGAGATGAATTTTTCCGATCATGCTCAAATGGCTATCTAGCTCAAATTAGCAGCTAGCACAGTGATAAAAATGTTCACAGTCTGCCTAAACATGGCTCGAACCTTGCTAAGGTTTTCGCAACTTGATTGAGTTGCTGGATAGCAGCTCAGTATAGCAGATACAGGAAAGTGCTTATACCAGTATTAAAATGTATAGAACGCCAAATTATTAGCCATCAGAGCTGAAGTGAGTGAATGAATCAGCGATTATTTCCCCATTAATTAATGAGATGATTCGAGCCGCAAGTTAATTTACTCTTAGGTGATGATGTGGATGATGCTGATGATAATCAAACTGAGAACTTATTTTCAGCATAAAATCCTTTATAATTTGGAACAATTGTTTCTTTCTAAGTAGATTTGTAGGTTGTCATGGTAATTTTTGTGCGACTTAAATATTTACTGTAATAAAACTTACTGTAGCTTGGGGTGAAAGAGGTTTTTGATTCTAATGCCAGGCTGAGACGGAGTCGCTCAGCCAGAGACCATGAATAATTATTCTACGTATATATTTATTTTAGGATAGGAAAAGTGGTAGAGCAGAGCCCGACCCCAAAAAGAAACCCTCTTTTAGGTCCATCAGTACCACCCTGGCCTCCAGCATCAAGAGACGTAGGTCCTCCAAAGACACGGTAAGGAGATTAAGGAATGGCATCTCCTCCTCTTAGTCCCTCACTCCTTCTTTCTCCCACTTTCTCTCGCTCTTCCTTCTGTCTCTCTTCCTATTTTCCTGTCTTAAATGCCATCTCATGTCCGATCCAAGAGAGTCCCATTCCACTCCGGCCACGTGTCTGTCAGTCAGCCATTCGGTCCACATCCTAAGCTCATCTGTCAGTTAGGACTCGCCCCCCAAAGAGGACAGCAGGGATTTAGGATTTAGGGCTTACAGGACACAAAAACGAAAGGTGCAATTTGGAGGGTTATCACATAGGGAGGGTGTGACCCAAGAGGAGGGGGGCAACGCAAAGCACCTGGTTTTATTTGGGCTGCTTCTCTCCGGTGTTGCTAGTCCTGGATGTGGTGTGTCTGTGGTGTTCGTACATTTCTGTATGTGTGTATGTATTCATGTTTCTATATTTGCTTGATATGATTGACGTGAATGTGATCTTCTTATATGCTGCATTATGTGTTTCCCAGCGGCATGCTTCGGTGTTGCATTTGTGTCATCACTCGAACTAACCTTTTTTTCTGATTTAAGCAGCACATCATCCCTTTCAAGGCATGGAATAGGCAAATTGACTACTAATGCTAATGCATTTTGTTCTTCTAGAGATCTTCCATAAGGCTGTGATTAATGAATAAATTACCATATTAAAAATATATAGCAGTAAAGATGATAAGCCTTAATTCTCATTGGTTTGTTTTAGGCCGGACTCTGCATTTCTTTTTTTTTCTTTTTTTTGACATCCTTTCATATTTAGCAAGAGGACAGACAGGCGTTCCCAGAGTTCCTTCACCTTAGATAATAATGCTAACAAATTTTTTGTCTTTTTTTTTTTAGCTATAAAATGCTTAAAAAAAAAAAAAAAAAGACATTATGAGAGTATTCCATGGTGGATATTCACATTCAAAGAAGAACAAAAATTTATGAAAATGTTGATTTGTGTGGGTGTATTTCTAGTGCACGGATCGTCCTAGGTTGGTGATCACACTTATTAAGAAATGTAAATCTTCAAAAATTGGTTTGGATCTAATTTTATCTGTTTTTTTTTTTTAGTTAATTAGACATATTTTCTTTAATAATCTATCCTATTGTAGTTATATTTGCTAAAGTATTTGTTATATTTGTAGTCAAATTGTATTGGGTCGAGTATTTACGTGCACGTGTGTATGAAAGCCTTAGAATACAATAATCTTGCGTTTCGATTTGAAAAAAAAAAAATTCAGAATGAATATAAGCAACGAAACCATGCTGTCAGTCACATATTTTTTTTTATATCAGTGTTGAATTTCTCTTAATGGATATATATGGAGTGTTGATGTCCCCTACATACATGCCACACAACTCCTCTCGTCCTCCGAACGCATGCAACGTGTATGTGGGAAAGAAAAAAAAACGGGAAAAAAAAAAACGCAGAGTGTGTCGTGGTAGTAATAGAAACAGTAGATGTAGTTGCATCTTTTCTTCCCCCTCCGTGGTTGTGATGGTGGTAGTTGTACTGTAGTAGCATTATGTCTCTGTCTCTCTTGTTGATCCACTGTCTCTCATCAGGGGGTGCTGTGGGCTTGATACGCAGTGCCAACAGCGAGCCTCCTCAGAGAACACAACGGGCACATGTATTCACAGGGGGGCCAGAGGCACTGCCATGACGCGATGCCAAGGCTGCGAAAAATACAACCCCTCTCGACAGCGAGCAATATCATCAGCAGTATTGCTGGATTTAAAAAAGTTGATATTTAAAAAAAAAGAAAAAAAATATCCAGCAATGTATTCATGATTTCAAGTTTTTACTACTGTTGCTTTATGTTTTGATTTTTAATAAGGTGAATGTAGTGCAAGCTAAACTATGCCACAGTGAACAAATATCTAACCCCGAGCCTGGAGAACCACCTATCATGTATGTTTTAGTTTTTTTCCCCCCAGACTTTTTTCAAGTATTAGAGCAGGGAAAATGCTCAAATGTGCTGGACTGAGAGTTCTCCAGGACCCGGGTTGAGAACTTGTGCTGTATTCTATAGAATAGTTTAGCATGCACTGAAAAAAAAAGATATAGTGATATAAGGACTGTATAGGTATTAGTTATCCATCTCTGCAAGTGCTTTAAGTCGAGAGAAATAAATTTCAAAATTTTGGCAATTTTGAAATTTGGAATTTTTGTGAAGACGGTGTTATGGATACATGTGTCCATGGTTCTTTTTCATTAATTTTTTTTGTTTTTTTTTGTTAATCAAATCTGATGCAAATTTTTGGCATTATGCCAACTGTACACACACTTAACCGTACTTTCTCATTTTCACAAAAAAAAAAAAAATGCTTGAGCTATGCTCCATTTTACAATGTCAGGGTTTCCTTGGCAAACTTGTTGACTTCAGTCGTATCATTGAGGACATGAAGTTTTTCTCCTGGCCGTTGTAACATGGCAGCAATCGTGCAAACACGCAACAAAGACACGCAATACAACAACATCGCCCCCAAAAAAAAGAATGTATCTGCATGGAATGGAGTATTTTCTAACCCAGCCATGCAGATATCAAATATCTGCAAAGAGCAAAAATATGCACTTTTTCCCCCTTCACATCCCTTCTAGATAAACGTTACAGTTAGGGGGAACAAGATCTCCGGTGCTGGTGCATTTAATTTTATTTTTTTTTTTTTACCTTGAAAAACTATATAGCTTCAACATGCACATGCAAGTCAGTATCTGCATACCTTACTTACCGCACATAGCAATATATCATGGATGTCAGGAGATAGTTGACTTCCTGAAATAGGGGCGTAACGGTATGCAAAAGTCACAGGTTGGTACAGTACATATTGGTTTTAAAGTCGTTTCAAGCGTCCAGTACGTTGTCAGCGCAGCAGGGGAAAAAAGACATGAAATATCCTTTCATTTATTATGAATTGAACTTATACATATAAACTTGTGCATACATGTAATAATTGGCAAATTGGCCATAATTTCCTGAAGACGTAGAGAAATGCACAAAAAAGCATATACCTTTCTTAATAAATAAATGAATAAATAAATATGCATCTAGGTACAGTAATGGTTTAAGAATATTAACAGCATTGTCTATTGTAAATGGTTCCTTTAAACAAGGAATATTTAAAGATTAAAAAAAAAAACATTATTTACTACCGGTGATGGCGCTGTTACTATTTTTGCACAACTTGAACCATTATTAATCTGAATAAACAAGAAGCATGTCTTTCATGATATAAAATGCCACCACAACTCAGTTTTATTCCCAAATCTGACTCCAATCAGAGCATCAACCATAAACAAAGTAAAACTTCTTTATTAAAAAAGTATTCGCTTTAGTTTTATTAACATAGAGACATATTAGGTTGTTAAAATCTAAACCACTGAATATATAGCTCGCGGTTTGAGAAAATACATATATACACCACACACCTTGCATGTTTCTAACAAAACTTAAACGTCCAGTTTCCAACTTATCTGTCGAACGTGGCACAAGATAAAACAAAGTCCCAGATAAAGCAATTCTGTCTAACTTGTACAAACTCTACTAATTCCATATCTCAGCAAATATTTTGTTAGACAACAGATAAATGTTCTGCCTGTTCCATTCATTTGAATTGAGAAAATCAGCCAGCATCGCTTAAAGTCTTAAAGACTGTATAACTCTCGGATCACAACGCGCACCAACCCCGACAGCCTGTACCGAACGTACTGTTACACCCCTTGTCTAAAACGATTTGCATGTTTGTTCAGTTTTAAAGAAATTGGCTTACAATACATAAAGAAAGGAACAAGCACTGGAGAGTCTGTTTCCCCTTCTGGGTAAGTCTGAATGCCTCCTCAGTCAGTTACAGAAAAGGGGAATCAAAACCCAAACAAGGCAAAACCGCATGTGCAAAAAATGCCACGTGCATTCTCAAATACAGATTGGCAAATGTGATACAATGGATGCAATAATCCGGCGCATACAATACATACACCTAGAGTCTACTTTACCAAGGAGGCTCATTTTATACCACAGCAGTGTGAGTTCTCAGTTCTGATTCTGAATAAATGTGCATGGACTTGAATGGTAGAGGTTCGGCATAAATAGATTTTTTTTTTTTTTTAAACTTGTGTAACTGTTTAGCTATTTTATAAAATGGTTCATCAAATGTTTTTGGAAAGAGCGCTTAAAGAGGTAAAGCAGGTAATTTTGCATTTTCCAACATGGGAAAGCCTCCAGGAATAATACTTTGCATTTTGCACGTTCTCTGCAACTTGACAAGGTGCATTTTTTTCTCTTTCATTAACTTCAAGAAAGAGAACAAAGAGACCGTTAGGGGGAGGACTAGCTGTTTACAGCTGAACATAACAACATTTGTCATACGTGAAAGACCTAACTTGTTTCATGACATTGCACAATTGGAAATAGATCAACTGTTTGACATGCCATTCTATAAAAAAAAATTTAAAAAAACTTGCTGTGGTATAAGAGGAAGGAAACACTTCAGCGAGTGCTACTTTTGGAAAATAATCAACATCGGTCTGGGGGGAGTACAGTATATCCAGGCTGCACTGTACTCTGTACCACTCCATCGTTGATTGTTTTACTATAACGGCATGCGTCAAAGTGTTGTGTTCCTCACGCAGCCTACACATAATGTGACAGCCAATTCCAACAAATCCATCAACGGAGAAAAATCTCAACTTATACCCTGATCAAGTGGCGACCAAGTGTACGTCCTGGAGGAGGGGTTTATAAAATCAGGGCTGACGCCAGGTCAGATCAGGTTTTCTTTTGATGAACCTAATTCTGAACTGCCTCAGGAGGTAACGCTGAAGGCACGCCCGTGCTGTGTTGGTCAAAAATGTTACGGTCGCACTAATTACCTGTGTCCTGTGTTTTTTTTTCTCCTGCTTTTTCTTTCCGTTCTTTCTTTCTTTCTTCCTCTCTCTTGGCAGCAGTACCCACCAACAGACATCACGGGCCAGCTCAACCTGTCTGACCCGTCTGTGAGCACCGTGGTGTGAGACGGAGAAAGAGGAAGTGGGGGATTGTTCATTCCTTAAAGACAGACATGGGGTAGGGGGGAGTCAGCGTTCGCCCAGGATTTGCCCTCATCCCGAGGCACTTATGAGCGTCTGCACCTTTGATGAGGAGAAGAGAGAAGAGCTGATCTTCTACAGAGAACATTAATGCCGATAGAGCCACATGACACTGGATTTCAAAGAACACACACTTATACACATTAAACCAGGACACATGACAAGATCAACTTAAACCTAGCAATTATTTCATAAAAAAGTTCACATCACATCTTTTGAGTAATATAAGGTGGTATTGTGTATGCTCTTACGTCCATTAAGTGATGTATGTATATTTTAGGCCAGAAAAAGAAACAAAGCAATCATAGTTATTCCTATAATTATTATTATTATTATTATTATTATTATTATGATTATTATGACTTTGTTTGTCCAGACCTCATATGTTTATGTTTATACTGCCGTCGTCAGTATCAGTTGCTTTCTCTTCTTCAAGTGTTGTCTACTGTGTGATTAAGAACGGTGTACGAGAGAGCATGCAAATACTATCAGAGTAGTTCCATTTAGTGCATTGTGAATAGTGTTAATACTTGAAATACTATTTCTAATGATATAACAATACTGTATATGGCACTTTACGACGACGACGATGATGATGATATGATCTTATTTTATGACCAAGTGTGCGGTTCTTGGTTTTGTACTCAATACTGTTTGTATACCTTGAAAAGCCATGGGCTCTTTAGCAGTGAGCCATCTGCATGTTTAAATGCATGTGAAACTTCTTAGCCATGTCACAAAAGAAAGCGGTCTCCTCTTCTTCCTCCCGCAATACCAACGTTTTGCATACTTTGATGCTCAGCGAGTATGATGTATAGAACATACCGTATCAGAAGTGGCTTAAGAAAATTACGAAAAAGTTTGCTATGTAGAAACGGAAAAAAAACCCTCTTTCTCTGTCTCTGTGGTTGAAGTTCTTTCACGCTTTCTCATCTCCAGTCTCTTTAAGGGGTGCATCAAACTGCCACGTTTTTTCATCCAACCATCACTTGGGGGTCTCAGGCAAAACCGTCTCTTCTGAGACCTTTTACATGAGGAAAACCCCAAGTGAGTTGCTTTGTTTTGGACTCTGGTGCTGCATTTTTTTTGTACACACCTATTGGTTAGATGCAAAAAAACAGGCCGTTTCCCCTCCTCTGGGGTTGAGAAACGTTTGTTGTTTTGGTCTTGAGTGACCTCTGACCTCTTAATGAGGAATTTTGAGCCAGCAATGTGAATTATGCGAAGCAGAAACGTGTTTGTTCACATGAACAAATCAATTTAAACATGCTTCCTTTCAGATCAAATGAATGCAGTATATGTGACGTCAACTGTCATGATTGTTTTTTTTTGTCCCTAAAATGGCTATTTTGGATAAGACATATTTGCCTTTTGGTGTTACATTTGACAAGGACTGGATATCATTTTGAAGCTCGTCGTCTCTGACGAGTGATGATGAGTGCATGCATGTTTCCTTTCGTGTTAACTCTCTCTAAACCCTTAGTTTATGTACTTATAATGACAACACACTATTATGTCTGCTTTCAGGTCTAATGCAGTGTACATACATTTTGCAGTAGACTGTATTTTGGCTTTCTGGAACACTTGATAAGGATGTGTTCAGTTTCCAGACAGCCTTTGATATTCTTTTCTGAAGTATGTAGATAATTGACTCATACACATAGAAATAAGCTTTAACATGCGTTCATAGACAAATACTCACATTAGAACGCATTATTATTATTATTATCACTATTATTATTATTTATTTATTTATTATTATTATTTTTTTTTTAATAAAAAATGCTTCAATGTTTGCTTTTGAGTTAAGGCAAACCTTTTGTTAGTATTTAGATTACAATGCAAATCAGACTTCTCTGTGCAAATTAAATATGTGCAGATGGCAAACAGTGGCGAGTGTGTGATTGATTTAATATGCATGAGAAACTATTGTTCTATCTCCTATTTATATGACTTTAAACAATAATCTTTAGAATTAATGTCTGACCTTCAGAAATGAAATCCTAAATTGAACGTCATGTGTGAACCTATTGGTCCTTTTCACTTTGTTTGCTGTATTACCTACAAATGGGATTTAATTAATGGGATCTTTACCTAAAGGGAGCGATGGAGTAGGGCTTTAGTCCTTAGTGCTAACCACTAAGCCACCAGGCCACCTTGATTTAAAAAAAAAAAAAAAATTTATGTTGATCCTGCCATCAAAACTTTCACGTTAGTCAAGTTTTGTTCCAGTAACATTTTGCCAGTCATGTTGATTGACAAGGTTTTTAAAAAATGCATTTGGCAGTGCAATTAGTGTACCATGGATCGACAATTTTTTTACAGACAATTCCAAAAAAGAATGCATTATACAATTTGCTGCATGCATGTAACTAATGAAATGTACAGGCATATTCTGCTTTTTCCCCTTCCTTAAACATCAAAGTATTATAAATATTTACAAAGCATTTACATTGTGCTTGGGATGCTATGTAATCTAGATATGATTTAAAGTACAGTATACAGAAGGATGTGCGTGAGCTAGATGCAAATACTATGCAATTTTATAAAAGACATTTGAGCATCCGCATATTTTGTTATCCACTCGGGGTCCCGGAACCAATCCCCTACTGATACGACGGGCTGAGTTTATATAAAGCTGTACTGTACATTTGTCCAATTGTTGGCCTGGTGGCTTAGTAGTAGCACCTCCAGGGTTAGGGGATCAAATCTCTCCTCATGTGTGTGTTTGGACGTTCTCCCTGTGCTTGGTGGGTTTCCACAGGGTATTCTGGTCTCCACTTACAATCCAAAGATGTGTTGTAGGTTGATTGGCATTTCCAAATCCAGGGTCTCCCCTGCCTTGTGCAATAAGTTCCCATGGAAAGTTTCTAGGATCCCTATATGGGATAAGCGGATTTGACAATGAATGGATTTCCAATTTTTCCAGAATTGAATTGGCGGCATGGTGGCTTAGTGGTTAGCAGTGTCACCTTGCACCTCCAGCGATTGGGTTTGATTTCTGCCTCTGTTTGCATGTTCTTAACGTGTTTGGTGGGTTTCCTCCGGAAACTCTGGTTTCCTCCAACAGTCCAAAGACATGCAGATTAGACTAAATGGCATTCCCAAATTTCTGGTAGTATGTAATTGAGTGAGTGAGTGTGTGTGAGCACTGTGCTGGATTGGCATCCTGACCAGAGTGTTCCCTGCCTCGTGCCCTTAATCTCCTGGGATAGGCTCCAGGCCCCCAGAATATCCTGACACTTTATTTAAGATTAATGCAGATCTTTACTCCTGGTTAATGCCGTTTTAACTGTTCTAGCAAAGAACAGTTACTGATGCAAATGCTGCTTTCTCACAGGAACTGTGAAAACTATTAGTAGTGACTCACAAATCAGCACCAGAATCACTACATCTATCACATATAGTTTAAGAAACATATGTAATATATTTCAGGGTGGAGTTTTCCTTTAAGTTAAGCCTACTGCAGTGTTTGTAGGCAGTAGGGAGACTTCTGGGAATTTCTCCTGTAACTTATGTAGGAAGCACCTGCTCTGGTCTCTGTCCAATTAACCTGATGAGGACGTACAGTACGTTCACACAAACTCTCTTTCTCTCTCTCTCTCTCTCTCTCTCTCTCTCTCTCTCTCCGTCTGTCTCTCCTCCTCCCTTCACACACACACAAACACACACACACACACACAAACACACATGCTCTGACAGTATTAAGGGCGGGATCCATGCCTGTAGCTCATACAGCAACAAAACAACACAGCAGCAGGAGCTCTTACGAGGAAAGAAGTCTGCTAGACTACAAAGCAAATATCCTTTATTTCTTTGTTTTGTACTTTTTTTTTTAAGATCACTCTCTCTACTGATCTTAGTGGACATACACCTGAAATACACCTCATTCCAGAGTGAACTAGAAGAGACCAGGTAAACCCTATCACCATTTTTAATATACATATACTGTATAAATATATATCATTACAGTTAAATGCTTTATGTTAAGTATGATATGCAGAGGATGTTGAATAATGTCAGTCTTAATGTCAGAGTAACTTTTAAAACATGTTATACCACAATTATGACCTAAACAACTTGTCAAAATGACACCCTAAAACTTCATTATTTTTGGATGTTATAACTAAAATGAAAAGAGATTACATCTTTATACTATATACTGTTTCAATAATGAATTAAAAAAAAGAAGTGATGCTTCCATCATGGTGATAATGGGATGAAAGGACATCTGGTTTATTTAAGACAACCCTTAAATCAAGCGTTCATCTGTTATCAGATGGTTTAAACCTGAAACATGCAGACAATCTCTGACATGGAATTGGGAAAGGACACCTCCACCCTTCCGGTGGCATTTCCATCAGATAATGACATAAGGATCTCAAGATAACATCTCCACTCAACTTTATGTTATCAAGTGTCAAATTTAGTACCACGTCTCACATGTACAGGGACAAGGAAATAACAATGCATTTCGTGTTTAAAAGTTTGATGTAAAAAATCCAGAGCATTATCCTAAGTTTGGGAACATCTCCACTTTCCACTTTCCACTTTCTCAATCTCTCTTAGCTTTAAAAATGACTCATTAGTCTATTTTTAATCTGTTAAAAAAAAAAAGGATTAAGGATATCGAAGTCAAGGTTGTGTTGGGTGCAGAGTACATCACTGGGAAGTTAAATTAAGACCATGTGACTTATTTAACTTTTTACGATAATGCAATTGCAGTATATATTAACTGAGTGGCTCAGCTTCACGGTGCATGAACCATCACTGGTGTAACATAATGGTTCAATGAACACTCAGACTTACAAACTGTACATTCATTCAGTAGCAATAACAGTCAAATATATGAACACAGCATGGTGGGAAATAGCAAGCTGAAAACATAATTTCAATATTAGCTCATGGAGGCGGCACGGTGGTGTAGTGGTTAGCTCTGTCGCCTTGCACCTCCAGGGTCCGGGTTCGATTCCCGTCTCTGGGTGCATGGAGTTTGCATGTTCTCCCCGTGCATGGTGGGTTTCCTCCGGGTACTCCGCTTTCCTCCCACAGTCCAAAGACATGTAGGTTGGGCTAACTGCCATTCCCAAATTGGCCGTAGTGTGTGAGTGAGTGTATGTGTGTGTGCCCTGTGATAGATTGGCACCCTGCTTTGTGCCTTAGGATTCCTGGATAGGCTCCAGGCCCCCCGTGACCCTGAGTACAGGATAAAGCGGTGTAGACGATGAGTGAGTGAGTGAGTAACTCATGGGCCTAATGCAAAGCTAATTTAAACATGGTTTGCTCATGTTGGAGTGATGGAGTTTGAGTGGAATGAATGCCGGTCTCATAAATGGTTTCTGCTTCAATCTCCAGAGCCACACTCGGAAATCTAGTACAAAGCCTTCCCAGAACAGTACGACCTGTTACTGTATATCAGTGCTTATTTTTAATGTCTTTGGAATGAATGAGATATACAAGATGTACACATACCTCTGACCACACATCAGTTTTAAACACGTCTACAAGCATGCCAGTTCATCTTCTGTTGACGGAATCATTCATTCAGATATTTGGGATAATGATAATGAGGTACTGTGTAGATAAAAAGCATGATGCAAGGAAAATATTTGGCGCTGAAGTAATCAGTACATTGTGGTACAAGTAAAAAAAAACCCTGTGTGTTCTCAGGTTGAGATATCCCCAGGTCGACTTCCATTGGAACGCCGGGAGGATGGGAGAAAACGAGCGATGGCTGCCGACACCCGTCTTATCTGCCTACAGCAACTGGGTGAAAAAATGCCTGAGTAATTACGCGACGCCTCAGCCTGATATGGAACAAGCAGTTCTCAAGGATCAAGTGACGCACCATTCCATTTGTTCCAGAAAGCTTTTAATAGTGGTGTTTCTTACCCTGATGGCTCTCACCGTCATGGGGCTTCTGCTCTTCTGGAACTACCAGTGCATCTTTGTGTGGCACCTGTGCTATGAAGACAACGATATCTCCGGCGTCTCTGGAGTCGGAGAAGAATGAAGGCCGTTGTGGAGGAACAGGACGGGAACAGGGCTAAAACACTCGGGTTGTAATGCAAACGTACAGTAGAAATGTTTTTTCATGCATGAATGTAAGATGTCTTATCAGGGATTTTGCATCGCTGATGCATTTACGGTATGCTGCTGCTTACTTTTTTCATTTTTTATTAATTTTTTTTTTCTTTCTTGGAACCGTAATTATGCAAAAATATGCAAAAAAGTTTTGTCATTTTTTTCTTTTCTTTTCTGGATGACCAAAAAAAATAAAAAATAAAAATAATAATAATAATTATTACTGCAGTAAGATGACTAAAAAATCCTGAAAACCAAGAGGCAGGTTAGTTATGTGCATGATACTGTAACAACCTGGGTGGGCGTTCTATAGTGTATGGCTTTTATACTGATAAGTGTGTTTCCCAAGGCAAAGATAGATACAGTATGCGCAAGAACAAATCATCACGTTCCAAAGAGCAGGCATATCTAAATCAGGACGTCGACAAAGACAGTTACAGAATGTGCATTCGGTTCAATTTATCTTAGAATGAATTAAATAAATCCTGTGTCAAGCCATAAAAAATAAGCTCACTATTACAGAACCCCTAAACATTCTGTACGTGCCATAACTATGGATGGTCAGATGATTAACAGGAAAAGGCTACTGCAAGGATAAAATCATGATGTCATATTAAATGGAAGTGTCACGCCTAATTGTAGGAATCAAACTAACAGTCAGCTGAGTCTGTTTCATGCTTTTAGAAACACGCTTGCAGCAACAGTGAATCCTAACCTAGACTGACATGAGGATGAGAAAGAGAGAGCATACCAGGAAAGACAGTAAACATTCACGCCAGCGTTGCCACCAGGACCCTGTCCAATCGCTGCAAACTTGTGTCAACAATGCGTCTGTTTAGCATGACAATAATTCACTTAGCCGAGTTACTGTGGTCACAGTTTAGCCTTGCATTTATAGAAACCCCCCCTCAGGTTTGCATTTATTGTCTGCTCTGGATTAAAGTTTGTGAAATGCAGACCGGAGATAAGGTTAAAGGAACAACCGAAATAAATCAAGTGTCATGCTCTTCGACTTCACTCGTCACCAGGAGAGAATTAGATTGAGATTTTACAGCATTATAGGACTGTACTGTGAATCTGAAGTGAAGCATAATTAGACTAAAAGATTTTTGTGTGTGTGTGTATGTGTGTGTGTGTGTGTTTTGACGATGATAAGAGAGATACTGCTTGGTGATTGATTTTATCTGATGACTATGAAGGTTATAGCATATATATATATATAATCATCTTCATCCTCATGTGTGCAGGGTGTGTTTATTTAAAGTGATATTTAAAGCTTTGATTGAAATGCATTTTAAAAAAGAATAATTTCTAAATAATGAAACTGTATCGTTGTACTGAAGATATTGTGATGAACGCTGCCTTTAAATGATTTGCGGTTGAACTTTGTATTCATAGCAAGTTCTATCAAGGTCACCTTGAGAAGGAAATAATGACCAGAAGTAAACGTGTGTGAGATTTTATTCAATAAGACATAAATAAATATCCTATTTTAAACAGAAATCTAAAGTGTGAATTTGTTTTATACATGTAGTTTTGTCTGCCTCAGGATGTAAGAGATAAATGCAGGAAAGAGACAGACAAAAAGAGGAATTTACAAAAAAAAAAAACAATGCACAAATCACAACAGATATTAACAATATTAAAAATAAAAAATAAAATAAAATAAATAAAACAGAGCTTCTGTCCGGTCTGATTCTTGGCGTGTAGCAGTCTGTGGGAAGTCCTGCTTTGGGTTTGTACACAGTTAAATGGACCGGTGGAGGTGAAACGGCTCCTGCTTGGAATAGAAACTGCACTATTCACAGGAATCTGTCTTTGTCAGTTTTGCTTTGGAGCAGAAGCAGTGGAAATCAAGATGCCTGAATGCACTGAGCAGGGGAGCTTGGCTCCCACACACCAGCACACACTGTGCCAGACAAGAACAGCTTAGACTTTGGATTCGACCCAGGCACATCAATTCACTCTTTAAAACAGTGGCGGTATTTCAGTGGATGGCTAATCCGGGGGCATTTTTTACAGCCTGTTCCATGACTCTGCAAGATTATGAAACTCTATCTGATCAGATTCTGACCTTTCACAGTCCGGCGAAAACTGTAACAAAAATATTTGATATAAATATTATAAATATTGATATAAATATATAACCCATCTTCAGTTGATTGAAAAAGAAATGAAAGTTAAAAACATTGGAGATTCCCACATTTTTCCAACAAAAAAATTATAAAAAATTTTGCTACACGGATACACGTTTCCAAACTTTATCTATTTAGTGTATCCCTAAGTCTTTTTTTTTTTTAGCATTTTTGTTTAGCTGCTTTTTAATTAACATATACAGGGTTTAGGATTGTGCCGTATAGAGTGACATGTCCCTTTTTTCAGCACAACCTAGGCAATATGATGAACTGAATATTAGTTCATTGAAAATTGACATTATTGACATTAAAATGCTGACTTTTATTCTATCTCACATAAAACGAAAACTCAAAATGTTTGATGCCTGAAGCCTCTCCAATAACACACACTGGCAAGGCCTCCACATAAGCACATGTTACGTTCCAGAACATATTTGGATGGTTGTTTTGGTTGTCTGTTGCCCTTTTTCTTTTTTTCAGGGTTCTTAGTGGTTCCATCCATTGTTGCTGCTTCTGATTGGTTGGCTTAAGTTTCAGTACATCAACCAACCCCGTCATTCCACTCTTCTGATTGGCTGCTGCACATCCCATTACCTCAACCAATCCCGTCATTCCACTCTTCTGATTGGCTGCTGAACATCTTGGTACTTCAACCAATCTTCATCCACCAGCTGGCTTTTAAGAAACTGTTTTAGGACTTGGAGGCAGTCTTGCGACTCACTTTGTTTGGGCTACACTTTGTTTGAGAGACTGGTTCAGGGAAGTAAGCCATATGGCATACATTTCAACATCTAGGTAACTTACTGTCTAGAGATACACTAGGGAAGAGGGTGCGTGCCAACCTATGTATTCCTTTTTGAGTTAGGTAGTGTAGCCAGCTAGGGTGTTTTGTTTATCTTATTTATTTTTAGAGGAGATTAGATGGGCGGGAAAAAAGTGTTTAGTTAGCCTGGGTTTTGGGTTTATTTTCAGCCGTACCCATTGCCAGTCTTTCTATTAGTACCAATTCTTTTAATTTCAAAACATTTCACTTGGTACTACTTCTTTTGTTCATGTAAATAAACATCCTTTGTTATAAAAATATTTGGTTGGTCATCACTTTGGTTCCTACCCGTGCTGGGAATTCAACTTGCCACTGTCTCACAAATTTAAATGTGCGACCCGTATTCCCCTAGACCGCCAAGGGTCGTAACAGCACACTTTTTTTTTTTTTTAATCATCTGTATTGCCAGCGCAGATCTGTCCCGCTTGGATTTTAAGTTTTTTTTTCCTGAAATATGGGAATGAGGTCGCCAAAATGTAGAACTGTCAACAAAATGTATAACTTTTTCTAGGAACGTCTGTAGTCCAACTACGGACCGTGGAGGCCGATGGTGACCATTGTATTTATTCCCATTTTACGACCATGGTAGGACCTCCAATGAACATTCACACACACATTCACACACTACAGGCAACTTGGGAATGCCAATTAGCCTAATCTGCATGTCTTTGGACTGTGGGAGGAAACTGGAGTACCTGGGGGAAACCCATCAATCACATGAAGTCTCATGTGAACCCTATTCACACAGACCCCGAAGTGGTAATACTGTAGAACCTGGACCCTAGCCACGATACTGTAATCCACCGTGCATAAACATAAAGGTATACTTCTGCATTATCCCTATTCAGATTCATTTAACATGTAATTATTACCACTGTATCACTGTGAAGTCCGGTAGGAACACTTTCAATGCTTCAGTAAGCTTTGAGGAGCTCCACTGCCTTTACATTTGAGCACAAGCAGATCAGGGGACAGAAAATGAACAAACACCACCCGCGTTATAGAGCAGGTACGAACAAAAACAGGTTTTATGAAGTCGCGTCGGCTCCCTGGAACTACTTTGCTTTTGTATAATGTCTTCCAGGAAATAAGGTATACCGAACGCTTTTCTGCAGGTGACCCGACTTCACCAGGGATGACAAAATGACTTAGAGAGCAGGCAGTCATGCAGAACACAGCTCTTTTAATTGGCATGCAGCTCCAGCTGAAAGCAAACAGACTTTATTTGAGATAGCTCTCCATTGTGCACATTTGTGTAATGGCGGCGATATCAAAGAGATGTGTTTGTAAGTTTACATAAAGTACTCTCACCTGGCTGTCATGGCAATATTGGGCTTTCAATGGTTTCTTTGAACTGGTCTTTCAACATACATTATACTGTATTGTTGATTGCAGAACATATACCTTTTATATATATATATATATATATATATATATATATATATATATTTTTTTTTTTTTTTTTTTAAACAAGAATTCTAAGCTCAAAGTTTCAGTTATTTATTTATTTATTTTTATCAACACAGGGTCACAAATACACAAGGGGCGTTCAAGTCAAACCGGGACTTATGATGACATTTCTGGTCAAAGCATCGACATTTCCAGAAGACTTTACGTACAGCACCGTGATGAGACTCTTAGCCGCGGTAAAACATTTGAATGTTGCAAAAGCCAGGAACTCGTCCAGAAGATATTGCCGCAGGACACTCCTGACCGTCGCTCCAATCCATTTCCACATGTCTGGGGCATTAAAGGAGTTCTTGGGAGGCCAGCATTTCAGACATGAAGCAGGCAGTCTAATCGTGGCTCCAGACTACTGAGAAAACTTTTTCCTTGATGGTGTCCAAGCACTAGTGAAACGCTGGGATAAGTGCATTAGTGTAGCAGGGGATTATATAGAGAAATAAAGTTCTTTTTTAGTCTTATAACTGTTCTGTTATACTGCAAAATCAAAAGTCTGGTTTGATTATTAATTCAGTGGTGCTAAATGTCCCCAAAATGCCTTTTAATTTGCTAAGCCCAAGGCCTATCCACTTCCTGTTACTGATCATGATTGCCTACAGCTGGTAGCTTCTCTCTGCCAACAATAAAAAAAAAAAATGTTTGTTTGACAGCAATCACTGGATTGAGACAGAGTACAGTGGGAAAGTCCAACTGATGCACTGCACAAAATGGGTGTAATAATAATAATAATAATAATAAAGAAGAAGAAGGAGGACTGCACATTAGCATATTCTTTAGCATAACCTCAAATCATCAGCTACGTAGATATTCGAAATTTGGAAAGACTTGAGTGTTTCAGCAGGACAACGCAGGGTAACTTTAAGGTTTTGGAGCCTCAACCACAATAAAAATTCAGAAATTAAAAAATTTCTGACCATACAAAAAGATATTGCAAAGACGACAAATAGGAATCAGGCAATGCATATATTTTATACTGAAATTATTTCAGTAACTGTGTTCTGTTACGTTAATTGCAAGAAATAATGACTGGATCCAGTGGTTAATGTTCCCATCTTTCTTTCATTATCTTTTCCAATAATTGTTTATAATTACATTGCACAAGAATTGTACCTATAATTGCTTTAGTTTATTACTTTTTTTTATTCAAATAATTTCTAAACTAGTTCACTCAGACCTGAGATTCATTTTTTTTACTGATTAGGGCTGAGTTTCCTTTTGTGCATCTTAACTGGGAAGGGAGAGAGAGAGAGAGAGAGTGTCCAAGTGTGATAGTGTTCTCCTTCTACCATTTCACACTGATCTTTGTGCTTCGATGCTTGTGGGAAACTCGGCCCAGCCTGTCTAATGTAATAGTCATCACACTGAATAGTGAGGCAGTGCATGGTGCAGCATTAAGATCAGCTCAGATCCCCATTAGACTAAAACAAGAGTGGGAGACAAAATGGACAAACGGCGCATTTGGATCGTCGCCTCGGCTGCGCTTCTGCTCTTCTCTTCTGTGGCTCTGCTCCTGCTCACGGTGCATGTGGACGAGATCCAGGAACCTCCACAAAATATGGTAATATCGTACTTACAATCACACATCAGGCATGCATTACTGCAAATGCATTCCTTTTCATTAACTTTCTCACTTGGAATCATTCGTACCAGCTATACCAGTTTTCTCATTAGAGTCTTTAAGGCATAAAAGCATGCATTTTTATTATTGCTGTTTGAGCAAGTATAGAATTAAAAACGTTGTGAGAAATATGCATAATGCATATATTTATGTCCCTGTTGCATTGACTCTTACTTTATCTTCTCCCTACACTATTTTTTTTTTTTTTACTTTTTGCATAAGAGCTTTATTTTGTTTTCCTGAATGCAACATGCAAAACGTTGATGTATATTTCATCATTAACCCTACTCAGACTGGATGAAGTTTCCATATAATTATCAATATGGTGATCTTAATGTTTGTCAAATGTTTACGAAGCTTAAAGTAATTATCGTTAAACCCTTTTCAGAGCTTCATTGCCTCAGATTTAAAGACATGCAGAGCAAACAAACAAACAAAAAATCCTTTTGATGCATTATTTTTGTGGTGGGAACCATTAGAGTGAGTTTGAGAAGAGAAGAAGACAAAGGGGACAAAAACAGGTAAGGAGGGTCTGCAGGAGATAAACCAAGTGTTTTTTCATACAGTGGTGAAAAAAGTGGCATACAGAAAATAGGGATACTCGTATTTCCGACTGAAACTTCCCAAAGGAGTCCAGCTGTTCAGCCTACACGCTCACATTAACACTAAATGCATCCGGTACATCTGCCTTGCTCTCATCATTGTCCATTCATTCAATTCTGGCATGTAAGACAGATACCCATCCCATTCTAAGAAATGCAGGATACAGAGAGAAGCAAGGCAGATGCTACAATATGTGACTTGTACAGTAAGCAGAACTGCAGCTTGTACCTGAATATTAATGCGCTCTCCCTCTTCGCCCTGTGACAGTACGGGATCGTCCTGGATGCTGGTTCTTCTCGCACGACCATGTACGTGTACAGATGGCCGGCGGACAAACAGAACGGCACAGGCGTGGTAACCCAGCACAGCGAGTGCAAGGTGAAAGGTCAGAGAATGCGTCTAGGATCATTTCTCTAAGCGTAGAAATGAGTAGGGAATAAAACACTCGAGACCATGAAGTTCGTGGGAGACTAATCAACAATGTAGCTTGGTGTGATGAGACCAGGCATGAGGAGTTCTATTCATTTTATACAACAGCAATTTGAGTAACTTTTTTATTTTATTAATGTTTATGTTCTATGAGGAGCGTTCAAGTCAAACTGGGACAGAACACGAGTATCAGAGTAAAAACACCCTTTATGTCTCTATATAATCCCCTGTTACACTAATGCATATATCCCAGCGTTTCACCATCAAGGTAGAAAGTTTTTTCCTTACGTCGGAGCCATGATCAGACTTCCTACCGGACTTCAAGTTTGAAACACTAGGCTCCCTGGAACTGCTTTAATGGCTTGGATACGGTAAAATACGGTAGTAATGTGGTAGTGATTTTGATGAATAAATGTGTGTTCAGTTCACACAGACAGATGCGTCTCTTCCGCAAGTTGACGGCGAGTTATCCACAGATTTTCAGACATCAGATGTTCCACTAGCTGAATGTCCACGTGAACGACCGCAATGTCCTCCAAGCCACCACGTCCAGGATCGTCTTTCATGGACGTACGTTTCAATGTTTCATCACCGTACTGTACCGTGATTATGTAAATGTCTTCTGTAAATGTCAATCAATTTTACGCCTTCCAATTTGGCATGAATGCCCCTCATAGCAACAAGTTAGAGCTCAAACAGTCATTCTCTCACCAGTTAATAAGACCAAAAGAGCATCTCACTATGGTTTATACAGAAACTTTTCACCACTGGCACTGGAGACTCCTTCCATAAATATGTTTGCTTTATTAAATAACACTTTTGTAATCCATTTATTCTATTCTTTTGGCTGTATATACTGTAAATTATCTCTTCCTATAGACTTCAAAATGTTTCAGTTTTGACCATTTTGACCTAAAAATACACAATATTGGTGTGTTTTTTTTATACCACTGATCAACAACCAAGTTGATAACAAGTCACATATGTTTTTCATCTCTCAATAATTTTTTATCTTATAGATGTCATTATATTTCATGGCTTTTTTTCCATGCAAGCTAAAACCACTATTGACCATCCTGAGCCGATCCTTACCTTACAGATTTCCTTTTTCCATTTCTCTTCATTTCTATATAATTTAAAGTAAACCCCTATATTTCACCATTCTTTTTTAGTTTCATGTCTAAGTAACTTTGACTTTTTTTTTTGCGCTGCAGGCAGAGGGATTTCTAGTTACGCTGGCCAGCAGGGAGCGGCAGGCCGCAGTCTGGAAGCGTGCCTCAAACAGGCCATGGCGGACGTTCCTCGAGCACGGCATCACCTCACACCCGTGTACCTGGGAGCTACGGCAGGCATGAGGCTCCTGAAGTGTGTACGAGTGACAATCCTACGGATGTCTGTTAAAACATACAGTAACTCGCTAATTATTTTTCATTCTTTCTTGAAGCATGTCCAGCCCTGAGAAGTCAACGCAAGTTCTGCAGGAAGTGGAACAAGCGATCAAATCCTTTCCTTTCAAATATGAAGGAGTGAAGATCTTGAGTGGGAAGGAGGAAGGAGCATATGGATGGGTCACCGTCAACTATCTCCTGGAAAACTTTATCAAGGTATCCAAATGCATGTGGTTTGTGTCTAATCGCACTCACGTGCATCCAGTGCCCTCTAGAGGTCTAGGTTTTGGATTTTCATTGAATTTCTTCATCAGTATGGCTTTGTAGGCCGCTGGTTAAACCCGGGCAGACAAACGGTTGGTGCGCTGGACTTAGGAGGAGCGTCCACTCAGATCACGTTTGTCAACCGGGAGAAAGTTGAGGATGTGGAGAACAGCATGACTTTGCATCTATACGGCCAGGACTATTCTCTGTACACACATAGCTACCTCTGCTATGGAAAAATGGAGGTTCTGCGCCGACTTCAGGCCCACCTGTTTGAGGTATATAGTGGCTTATGCCGCCTAAAGTGTCTTTTATTACTGTACGTAGTGCATTTTCAACCTCTAAATTGCCCATATATAAATCTATATATTGGTGGATTATTAATCTCACCTGAACTGCTGCTGTAATCCTCAAGACTGTCCTGAACTCATCCCAAGATTTACAATCTGATCATACTGGACATTTTAAAACACAAATGAAGGGTTCCTTTATCTGCTATCACCTCTCTGGGTTTTTTTTTTCTTTTCTTTTTTCTAGACGCAGAACAGCACAGGCGCCGTGCACCATCCGTGCTACCCTTCAGACCACAGAGAGACCCTGAAGCTCCGAGAAGCCTTTGATTCGCCATGTATCAAAACACAGCGTCCTGCATCGTATAACCCTGAGACGCCTTTGATCATACAAGGCACGGGCAACTACCAGCACTGTCTGGGGAATGTATCCGAGATCTTCTCCTTCAAGAACTGTCGGTTCTCCCGGTGCTCCTTTGATGGAGTCTTCCAGCCCAACACCAGTGGCAGCTTCATGGTACAGTATGTCATGGTCACGATGTCACCACTCTATGTTAAAAAAGTCTTGCTTTTCTTCTTCTTTATGTTTTAAACTGTTTGTATGATACATCTTTTTGTGTGTGTGTGTGATATACTTTTAGGCTTTTTCAGCCTTCTTCTTCACGCACAGCTTTCTGAAGACAAGCACAGGCATTTCCATCAGCACCCCGGGTCAGCTCCGGCAGGCCGCTCAAGCTGTGTGTAACATGTCCCTCGTGAAGGTACCACAGTGTGTCGGAGTATATAGTATATATATCTGATAAGTAAGGAATAAAACACGACGAGACAAGGAAAATAATCAAACATTGGGTGCGATTGTGTGGCCTGAGACGAAACACAAGTGCTGTTTGATGAATTCTGCGAATCCTGCGCACTATAATAAATGCTTTCTTCATCTTAGATGTCTAAGGATTTTCCAGAACAGCAGTCGTACCTGAGGGATTACTGTGCGCTTAGTGTGTACATCCAGGTTCTAATGCTGCAGGGCTACGGCTTCGACGATCTGTCCTTCCCTAGAGTTTCCTTTCAGAGAAAAGTGAGCTCATCTATTATAGATCTCAGTGGCTTGTGAAAATGTATTATTATTTTTATAAACAACTAAATCATATTTATCCTTTTAATCTCTCAGTCTAGACTCATGTTCCTGATTCCCTTCCCGATTACTCACTATTAATAGCAGTTATTGATTAATGTGTTCATAATGAATATGTGTGTGTGTGTGTGTGTGTGTGTGTGTGCGTGTGCGTGTGTGTGTGTGTGTGTGCCAGGCCGGGGACTCCTCTCTAGGCTGGGCGTTGGGTTACATGCTAAGTATGAGCAATATGTTACCCGAGGAGAGTGTAAATCTGAGAAGAGCCCTGCATCCTGGAGCCTGGATCTCCCTCCTACTTCTCCTGGCACTCCTCGTCAGCAGTATGCTCATATTTATCGTTCTCCAAGCATGGCAAAAGAACAAGAGTAACGTCTGAACACGACCGATGGGAGGAGGATAAGGATGGCACCTACTTCTCTTTTCGGATTTTAGAAAGCTGGAAAATAATTAAATAAGACTTTCTAATCTCTTAGAAACAAGCAAATGTATTAACAGTACAGCTGACTAGAATTATTAATAACATTAACCACCTGAGATAATCGTTTTAGCCTCTTTGATTTGTGTGATTAGATTTAAGACACTGAATCTTATACAGTATATAAAATGTGCCAGTAATACTATACTTATACGGACGATTTTCCATTAATTCCTATGGAATGGCACATGTAGTAGGAGCCCTGGAGCTCAACCCAGACAGTTCAGGGTACAAGGGTTAGCGACACCGTGGATGAGGTCAAACACCCAGTCGTACACTACGCACAATTTGGAAACACCGATTAGCCAATGTGGCATGTCTTTAGACTGTGGTGGAGCAGGATACCCAGACAAAACTCACCAAGCACAGGAAGAACTCCACGCTGACCAACAGTGCTAAACATCGAGCCTTGGTTCCTGGAATTGTATTGTTTTTATATCATTTTTTATTTATATTTTAATAAAATTAGCTCTCTTACTGTAAAGTTAATGAACCCAGAAATCCAGGGCATATTAGCTAACTAGTATTACAGACTTGTTTTTTTTTTTTTCTATCATGAAACCGAGAAAATGTGTGTTTAACTGTTTGAAAAAATGCTATTCACCCATCTCAGGCATCTCTCTCTCTCTCTCTCTCTCGCTCACTCTCTCACACTTTTTTTTTTTTACCAAGTTTACCTTTTTTTTTTCTTTTTTGTTGTCAGCGGTAGCATTAAATGAACAACAGAGAATAGAGTTAAAAACTACACAGAATCTAAAACAACATCTAGCACAGAATTAGACGCACACAGTCATGCATAATGTAATCCACATTAATCATCAACGCTAATGAGGAGGTTAAGGACTTTTGAATGATTTGCTTAAAATGCATAAAACATTTTCCTAATTTTGGTAATGGGGTGTAGTGTTCCTATGATGATGTGAGTCAGCATCACAGTAACACTGAAAAACAAACAAATCAATAAAAAGAATATGGGGGTATATATGTCCTGTATGCTTGCCAGGAAATTGAGATGATGCAATGTCCTGCTGTGGAATATTTCAAAGATTTCATAGGGTCAGAGCATTTAACTAGAGCATTACTCATTAACTCATAACCTTCATAATGGAGGATTTGTGGGAAAAGGATGTTTCAAGCATGAGATGATGAAATGAATTCAGGAAATGAATGTAAAAATAAGTGTTGCGCATTGTAATATATACTGTAAATAACTACATTATAATTGAAGGTAAAGTGTAGTTATAGGGGTCTGAACAGATATTGTAGAATTTCTGGGTTTTTATTAATGTTTTAATGATTTATTTGGCTTATCAAATGGTTGTACCCTCTAAGACAGGGGTACTCAAACTTAATATTCAATGGTCAGGGTCTGGTTTCCATTCAAGGTCAAAGGTCAAGAATGATCAGCGATAAGAAAACAGCCCAGCAGCCACTTACCTCTCAGCATTAATCACACCACGCACCGCAACATTCTCCCTCTGATCCTCCAGCACTGCATGGCTGGTTCCACCAAACGACAAACAACTAGACACTGTAATATCAAAATATATTAAGAGGTAAAAGTTGCATGATGGCCTTAGGAGCCGTTCACATGTCATGTTTAAAAACACTCAAAAAATTTGTTAAACTAACAACAGGAAAACGATTAGCCCTAATCTCCAGCCAGGATCGCTACAGCTCCAAATAGACTATAAAACTAACGATGATATTGATGAGTATAACATTTTTATTTCAAGGGAGGAAACATGCACTTTTTTACATTGTATTATTGCACTGCTAGTGTGAGTTTTTCGGTTCTTCATCAAAAAAATGTGTAAATAAATTAAAAGAATGTTTTAAAATAAAAATGAATAAAATGTTATTTTAAAAACTGCATATTAACAAAATAAACATAATACGTTTCTTTAAAAAACAATTATTTTGGGGGAATTTGTCATGATAGAACACTACTCTACCTTTATTATATTTATTTAGTTATTTTACCTTTATTATATTTATTTAGTTATTTTAACTAAATAAATATTTTAATTATTGTTTAACATTAAACTTTTAAAATGATTATACGTTTATGGTGATTAGTTTAACTAAATATGAGCTGAATACATTTTAAAATAATCTATCTACTATATATAAAACAGAAATTCTGTTTGTGTCTTTGTGTGTTTGCGACAGAATTGGATGTAACAGTATGCAGCGTCATCATCGACATTTATGTCATACTGTGTTCCTTAAAACATGTAACAGTAGGCAACGTCGTCCGTGGCAAAAACATGTACATATAGGTCAGGCCAAGCTCAGGGATACTGAAACCCTGGATCAGACTGCAGAGCGTCTACAGTGATGGCGCATACAACAGGCCGTAGTAAATTGTAGCATATAAGCATGTGGGATACCCAATTATATATACTGTATATATCACAGGCATTCCTTACAGACTGTATTAGTAGGTAATGTTTTTAGTTTTTTAAGGAGCAGCATGAGGTACGGCAGCGAGTTGACCACATAATCATTTGCAGGTAATTGTAGCATGCAGGTGGAGCTGCAGATAATCTCTAGTCTTTAAATATTAAAGCGGAATTCTGTTTGGCTGGTGTGCCGGTGTTTGCACAGGCAGTTCCATCAAAGACGTCTTTTTACGTCATCATCATCAACTTTTACAGCATGTCATACTATGAGTGTGTCACAGGCGTTACTCACTGAAAGTAGCTGTAAGCAGCATCATCAGTTTTTGAACTTCAAAAAAAAAGCTACTGAAACCCCAGGTCAGACTGCAGAGTGGCTATGGCGGCGACGAATGCAGTGGCGCATATGACGAGTGAATGAAACTCCAGCTTAGACTGTGACGCGTCTACACCGACATACGACGGGCAGAAGTAAGGACTGCCGAAACATCTCGGAAACAACAGTCGCTCACCAACGCATACGGCAGCTGTTTGATTGCTCCCGAAACAGCAGAGCAGACTGAAGAAGTTCTATGGCGAAAATGGGTACGTCAGGCCGAGCTCATAGCTACTGGAACTCCAGATCAGGCTAAGATCTAATTGCTGCGGGAACATTGGAACAACAAAAGACGCGACTCACTCAGCAACGAATACGGCAGGCACATTTGCGGGCTGCCGAAACAACAGATTAGGCTGCAGAACGTCTACACGAAAATGGGCATATATTAATAGATATGAATAGAACTTTGCAATACTTTACAGGTTAAGTCAGTAAACATCATTAATTATATACCATGCATTCTGTTCTTTTCTTTACACTCAAATCAGACATGAACCTCTAGTTTATCTATAAAATGCACATGTGGATATGTACATCCCGGATAGTGTGCCAATCACAGGGCACACATGCATACAAATACACAAACACAATTTGGGAACACCAATTAGCCTAATCTAAATGTCTTTGGGCTGTGGGAGGAAACCGGGTCACCTGGAAGAAACCCAGCAAGGACAAGGACAAAATACTGAAAAACATTTTTTTACTAAGTGTACCTAAGACAACTTTTAAAGAAACCCCGTGTTTAGAGTCATGTTATCACCTCATATTTCAATAAAACAAAGATTTAAATGTTTATCGTTATCGCCAGCCCTTTAACAAATTATCGACACGATCGATAATACTCGCTGTTCTCAGCATTTCCGTGTCTTCGAGCCGCGCACGCGCAGTGTACTGTATTGTGTCTGTTAAAGATGGCGCTGAGTAAAACATTCGGCCAGAAGCCGATAAAATTTCAGCTCGAAGAAGATGGCGATTTTTACATGATAGGTTCAGAGGTATGACTTTAATTAGTGAATCAAAGTGTCTTAATTTTGCGTTTGAGTTGGATATTGTTGTATGTTTGTGCTGAGACTGAGAACGTCTCGTTTTTGTGAGTGTGTTGATGCTTAGCTAGTTAGCATGCTAGTTAGGATGTAGCATCTCTCGTGTCAACAATAAATGAATGAATGAATGAATGAATGGATAGATGAGAAACTGGAAGTTTATTTAAAGAATTATGCTGTTAGGTGTGTTTATTTTTTTTTATAACCTAGTCCAAACCGTAGTCTTATTTATTTGTGTAGCATTTAATATCTGGGTTGTTTAGCATGAAGTGGCTACAAAGACCAAATTCTTGGCTGTTTTTCTCCTGCAATTATGAACAAGGCCCTGATATTAAAGAAAACACTCAGCTCTGAGACACATTAAATGTGTGTATATGGACGAGCTTTACTCGATACTTGATAATTCGTTGATTAATACTATATTTTGATATTCCCGTGAGGTGATAGCGGTTGTGCCGCACCGTGACGTCACAAGCCGGACATTAAGCAGAACGTTGCCACAGGTTTTGGTCCATAAAAGTTTTATTTCTCATTCCCTGTTGTCCAGCAATCTTCAGCAAAGTATTGTAGGAGAAATCCGGTGAGGAAATAGTGGAGATGTGTGTACATTAGGGGTGGGAATCACTAGTCCCCTCCCGATACGATATTACCGCGATGCCTCGGTGCCGATTCGATTAATATCACGATTCTGTAATTATCACGATTTTATAAATACAGTGGAACCTCGGTTCGCGGACTAAATTCGTTCCTCAGTTCTGGTGGTAACCCGACTTGGTCATAAAACCAATTCAGTTTTTTCAGGAGTGCATATAGATAGAATTAATTAGTTCTATGTCACTATTAACTTATTTAACTTGTATATTTTGTTATATAAACAAAATACACCAAACGTATGAAAAAGCCTTAATTATTAAAAAATAATACAGCACTAAATATAAATAAAACTGTACAAGAGAGAGAGAGAGATGCTGCACGACGCACTCTTGGCTTTTGTTCAGCTGATAGCGGCAGCTTGGCATGGTGGTTTCTGGGTCGTGTTTAGAGGAGGTGTTGGTGAATAGACTAATTTTTTTGGTCATAAACTGATACCCCGGGCCTTAGTGAACCGGGGTTTCACTATATCCAGATTTATTACATTTTCCCTTCAAATTTGTAAATCTTTAAAAAAAAAAAAAAAGTTTAAGGCTTAATTACATGTAGCCCACTCCTTATAACATTGTTTTTTGATTACTTAAAATCCAAGTGCAGCATTTAAATCATACAAACTAACTTTAACATTTAGCTGTGTAGCACAGATCTCTGTCATCTGCCATAATTATTATTTCTAAATAAACTTGGGAAAGTATTTACTCCTACCACATGGAATTAAAATGTATGAATAGTTCAAAATGTGCCATCTGTAGGATTATAAAGAAAATTTTAAACTCTCAAAGAAAGTCTTTAAACTCAACTTGATGTTGAGTGGCATGTTAATTGCTTCTAATGACTAGTTAGTGCTCGCTGTGTTTTGAGACTGGTATAAGCGTGTGTAATGAGTGCAAACACTAATTCCTTTACAGAGCTTAGAAAAGGTCACATTGGAAGCTTTTAACAGATTCAAATTTTGATGATGTAACGCCATAAAAATGTGTCTCTGTCAAGCCACTTGGAAGCTTCTGTGCTTAGTACAGAATCGTTTATATTTGAGGCTGATCAGACACGGCCTGTCAGTGTCCCAGAATGCAATGTAGCACTATTACAACAGAGACGAGGTTCGACAGGTCCGTGAGCTATTGGATGATGACAGTTGTAAGAGCATGTAAGGACGTCGTGAGAACACTGATGTGTTTGAGCAAAGAGTACACAAATGAGGATGTGAGAGAGACGGACAGACTAAAGCGCCTTTATGTAGAAATAAAGCAGATTTTGAATGCTGATTGTTCAGTTCCACTGTCCCTAGGTCATTTGGTGTATCACAGTTCTACATTCCTGTAAAAAGGCTTAATCAGTTAATCTTGCTTGGTATACGTTCTTCTTTCCAGGTTGGGAATTACCTGCGTATGTTCAGAGGGTCACTGTACAAAAGGTACCCGTCGTTGTGGCGCAGACTCGCATCAGTCGAGGAAAGGAAAAAAATCGCAGCGTCCTCACACGGTAGGTGATTCGCTGGCCTTTGTGTAGAACGTGCATGAATTAATAATAAAAAAATGCTTGACATACTGTCCAGAAAGCAGTTATTAACAATCTGTCCATCTTCTGTTCAACTGATATGACTGGACATAAATAAATGAGAAACTTGTGCTTAGCAAGATTAGAATTTGTGTTAAACACGAAAATAATAATCATTCATTAGCAGGGAAAACATTATTTCTGTTTGAAATCTGAATCAGAAGATTCATGAATGTTGGACCTAAACATAATCTAGTCATCTCACGAGTGCATGCTCATTTTCAGTAAGCGCTTATAGCCTTGCTTCTGGACAGCAGTTTGTGCAGTGATTTATTTTGTGTTAGATCATGGTTACTGATTTAACATCATGATAACTTTAGCCACCAGTGTGACTCTGCTGAAGGCGTCTGAGTGCGAAGAGATCTTCGAGGGGAACGATGAGAAGTACAAGGCGGTGTCCATCAGCACAGAACCTCCAGCTTACCTCAGGTAAAGAGACACCTTCAGAGATTCCCTTATCATATATTATGCCCGTCATGTATTTCTACCTCAATGTCATTCTTGGAGGGGGAAACAAGTAAAAGTAATCAAATACTTTTTTTTTTTCTCTGACATTATCAGGGAACAGAAGGCCAAGAGGAACAGTCAATGGGTCCCCACACTGCCCAACAGTTCCCACCACTTGGACGCTGTACCTTGCTCCACCACTATCAACCGAAACCGCATGGGACGAGACAAAAAAAGGACCTTCCCCTTGTGGTGAGAAATCACATTCTAGACTTAATCAACAGCTTTTTACCAATCCAAATTTAATTTGAATTATTTTGCAATTATTTAAGGATTAAAACATTTTAAGATGTGCTAATCATGGTTAATTATTTCCCTAAAATAGGACAGCCTTGGTTCTTTATGTGCCAAGTGTTGTTGTGTTAATAATAAACAATAACTAGATTCACTTCCTGGAGAAATTGTGAAGTAGGAGCATTTTGCCTGAGCAAAATTCCTAAAATGGCTTCTTTCTAGCCCATACGATTACAGAGGTGCGAGTCTGTGTACTGTCTGTGATACCAAGGAATGTAACAAGCTTTACCTTCTTAGCCAACGATATTCCTGTGACTCTTTTACTTGTATCAGAGGAACCAAAGATGCTAGAGCTTTAGTTACTGGATTGTTTAAGAGAACAGGCTATAATATTGTTGGATGCCAAGTGCCGTGTGTGTTTTTAAAAATTTTTTGCAGAATGATGGTTTTTCCCAAGTGATTTTTACCAAAGTAGTAGTCTTTCGACCCTTGAACGTACTGTCTCCTTTTCTGATGAGTGAACTTTAAAGTAATTGGATCAAAGAGGTTTGGCACGAGTAATAGCATAAGTGTTACCAAATTTTTGTGCTTCAGAAAATACAATAATCAGAAGCGCTTCCCTACTAATTAGTTGTTTTTCAACACCTTCTGATTATCAAACTTGGTCATAAGAAACCATGGTGAGGAAATCACTAAGGCTGTATTTAAACTAGCTGTTTTGTATGAGAGCCAAGTCAGTGACCTAGTCCAGCCTGCACCCCTTCCTCCTCTTGGTGAGTTGTGTTAGAATGACAGTATAGCAGCATTCTGCAGTTTGGTTTGGCTGGATTTGTTCTCGACATTCACTCCAGAGGTCACACTGTTTATCGGTTGAGCTTGTTTTCTTCTGATGCTTGAAAAAATAGCAAACACAACTGTTTGAAAAGTATGATCCAGCTTCCTCCTCTACTCCCACACTCAGATGATTTCAGTGTGTTTTTTAAGTCACCCAGAAATCTGAATGTCCTTTATTCACCCAGCCAGCTATTTTTATTTTCATGTGTTTACATTTTAATTTAATGTTCATTTGGACAAGAGCAACTTTGACATATTTTTCCATAAAATTTGTAAATGATTTCACTATTAAATAATTCTGTTTAGCTGACATAGCTTTGGCCTTGAGCCGCACATTGTCCAAAAACAAATGCATGTTTGCTTTTATCTGTGATGTTATTTCTAATGACCCTGGTCCTTTATGTGCTTTAAAGGGTCGGTTGTCAGAAGTTATTCTTTGCGTTAAGTTTTTTTTTTTCTTCAATTTTTTTCTTTTCCTGTTTTCCCGAACTGAGTCATGTAGTGACAGTGAAGAATATTATATGACTCTGTGTCTGATTAAAGATTCTGAATATGAATAGTGTAATGCACATATTTTGTGTATATACGTGTTGAAGGGCTCCTCACCTCTTATCCTTTGCAGTTTCGATGACCACGACCCAGCGGTGATCCACGAAAATGCCTCGCAGGCAGAGGTTCTGGTTCCAATCCGATTGGACATGGAGATCGACGGCCAAAAGCTCAGAGACGCCTTCACCTGGAACATGAACGGTAGTTCTGCAGAACATTCAAGGCCATGCTGTTAATGGAAAAAAATAAGCGATGTGGTTTTACAATGCGCATAATATTAATTCCTTTAAATCCTCTCTTCTTTTTAGAGAAGCTCATGACGCCAGAGATGTTTGCAGAAATACTGTGTGACGATTTGGACCTAAACCCGTTGACGTTCGTCCCAGCCATCGCCTCTGCCATCCGGCAACAGATAGAGTCCTATCCCACTGACAGCATCCTGGACGAACAGACCGATCAGAGAGTCATCATCAAGGTAGGGCATCTGTACAGGATGCACCAAAAAAAAAGGAGCAAATTAGTCTTGTGTAATTATTATTAAACTGGAAAAAAATATAACATCACATGTGGCACATTTTTGCATTACTAGCTGAACATCCATGTGGGGAACATTTCTCTGGTGGACCAGTTTGAATGGGACATGTCCGAGAAGGAGAACTCTCCAGAAACGTTCGCACTGAAGCTGTGCTCTGAGCTTGGCCTCGGAGGAGAGTTTGTCACCACTATCGCCTACAGCATCCGTGGCCAGCTCAGCTGGCATCAGAGGACGTACGCCTTCAGGTGAGACTCAGACAGATTCACCTAGTCCTAATGAAGAAGACAAAAACATCCACAAAACATGTTATCATGAAAGAAAGTATTGAGTATCAGGGTCAACAGGGAAAAGGCTGAAAATCGACTGAAAATGTATTTTAAAAATTTAAGATTAATAATAATTTTAACAAGTTCCAGTCATTTTAGACAGATTAAAATCTTGTCAAGTCTATTGTAATAGGAACTAGAGTGTGTATATATTAAAGCAGTCCGACTGAATCAGTCTTTTGTAATTCAGTTCAAGTTAATGAATCAATTGGCTGGTTCACGTATGGGATGTCAAGCCCAAAGCCAAATGTAAAACCTAACCAAACACAAATTTTGTCTTTCATTCAATTTAATCCAAACATTAAAAGACAGCTTTATCAATATCTGACTAAATATCCACTATGTACTTTTGTTACTTTACTTTTTTGAGCACTTGCAGGGGTTAATGGCTAAATACATCAGTGTGAGAGCGCACACAGTGACCTCAGTCACTCGTCAAGCAGAACAGATAGTAGAGGGTCAGGAAGGGAGAGAAATTAATCAGAAACTGACATGAGAATGTAAACTGTGCTGATATTCTGCTTATACTGGTCTTGTTTTACTAAGTGATAGTTCAACATTACACGCATCATAAATCTGGTAGTTCCTCGAGTCATCATAAGTGTTGCACACCAAGAACAGCCGCATATTGATGATAAAAGTCTGTAATGTCCAGCAGCTGAAATTTCACAACGTACACCGCTGCCTGGTTTCGCGTCATGTGTTGAGTTAAGTTAAGCCTTGAGAGATTCATAGTTATTCGGGTTGGCGGTGTTATCTGTGGCAGACATGATTTCTGGACGAAATGGCGAATGTTTTGATTGTGGGTCACATGACGTGAAAAATGCAAACTGTAAACTTGTAATATACTCTTGTTTTGCGAAATTATTACTACTGGTGTGAGTCACGTGTGAGTCTATGGGCTGGATTTGTGGAATACCGCCACCTCCTGGATGGAGTGTGAAACAGAAAGGGGTATGACACTTGACATGTAAACAATTAGCAACACAAGTCAAAACATGTCATGTCAAAATATAATTGTTTAAGACAAATCAAACAATATACATTAGCACTATTGAACTGAAATAAATTGAAAATTGCGACGTCCAAATATAGAATTGAGTCAACAGGCTTGCTCCAATACACCAGAGAGAAAAGCTGCCACAGGTTTATCTAAATTAAGACAGACACTAGAAAAGTGCTGAAACATTTTAAATCAAACTGCAGTGTCCTCTACTGTAATATACACAATAATGTTAAACATTTAAACAGACACCCGCAAGCTCTTTAAATCTTATGTTGGTAAGTTTAAAGGCTACTTGAGTGTTGTTAAAAAAGCAGAAACATGTAAGTAATAGGAAAAGTTGTTCGTGTTAGTAGTAATAATCGTTACCGGTATTGACTAGTTTGTAACACGGTGATGCCGTTTGATGCACGGTGTGATTGTTGGGCCGTTCATATAGTTTAAAGCAAGTCTCAAACCTCAACGTGATAATGAGTGTGCAAGTTAAGTGGCTGCGAGCATGCGGGTGCATACGACTAATTAGCGCTCGCAGTATTTTGGAGTCAGTCTGTCATTACATGAACCGTAACACAAAAGTATCACGATTTATAACTGAATTAATTTTTTCCACACCATCTGTAATTCTTAAAGTCTATTCAGGTGCTTGTTCCCTTCTGAGCCTCCAAACACCATAAGACGTTCAGGACGAGTTAAGGACGTTACTGTTTCCACTCATAATTTTTTGAGTCACCAGTTAAAGACTTGCGCTTTCCTAATGGCTCAGATCATAGTCGCTAACGATGCCCAGGCTTCACCGGAATGGCCGACAGCAGTTTTAGAAGGCAAAATAAATGTGTATTTATTTCCATATAAACGACACCGATGTCCTTCTTCTTTAAGCCTTGGATACACAGATGTAGATCCGAAAGATCTTTCGTGTCTGCGGTTTTCTCTTTTCCAATTATACTGTCAAAACAGCATGTTTATTTTCCTCCTCCCTGCTTATAGATGAAACCTTATTGTGAGCAGAATATTTTTTGTTTGTTTCGTATGCTGCATTATGATTTAATACGGATCAGACTTGCCAAGGCAGCACTGCATAATTGATTCCACAGATGTTTTAAACTAGTTTATTTTATTTATTTTTTTATAGGCAGAATTAAACATAATGAAATGGATTTGTGATGTTTAAAATATTATCATAACGATCCATTCCGAATGATACAGCGGAATTAAGTTTTTAAAAAATCATGTTTTTTTTGTGTTTTGTTCCTTTACATCTCAGCTTAATTCTTTTTGTTCAGTTTTTTTCAGCAGACTGAGCTCTGCTACCCTTTATGCATCGATGTAGAATCTGAGAACTGTAATACATTTAAACACTGCTTATTTTTTCATCCTTGTGTTTGTTAGTGTCCTGAATTGTTTAACCTCACACATGTACACGCACACATGTCCTGTTTACAGTGAATAGTAAACAGGACATGTTTTTTGGGGGGGTTAATGCACATTATGGCTGCAGCAAATGATTTTTTGTGCCCTTAGTATTTCCACAGAGCACACACATTGTAGCCTGCTTCACTTTGCATTTCATCATCAGTCGTGAAATACATCTACGTCGCTTGTAGTATCACACTGCATCGCATATGAGATTTGCAAGCTTGGAATTTTATTGTTTTTCAAATTAACTATCGCTGATGCAGTCATGTGACCGTCAGAGAGAGAGTTATATATTTTTAATGTTGAAGAGCGTATCCATTTTTATATTCAATATAAAGTGACATTTCTTGTTTGTTTTTCAGCACAGTCTAGGCAACATGAATTAGAATGTATTTATTTTAACCTAATATACAAACATGACAAGAAAATGGGTGACATGAGCAAAGAAATAGAAATAGTTTTAGTTTTATGGTTGTTTTTGGCTGTTTCTATAACTAAAAATTAATTTTAAAATGTGTGTTTAGTGAGTTCAACTTTTTCGTGATGTCGTTTTCCATATTCCGTAACAATTTAATATTTAATCGATATGATCAGGTCTCTTTATCTGCATCAGTATCTGCAAATAGTACACATTAGATTGTCCTAATTGACGTATTTGATTATGTTGACTAACTAGTTGTTGCAGCTATACAACACACAGGTTCATGACATGATATGCAATATAAACACTATAACTAGTTCACTAACAAAGTTTTCAAATATGCATATATATCTATATATTTTTTCCTTTTCCCTTCACAGCTGATTATTTTCTTAGAGTGCTATTAGTAAGGTAACATTATGCATGTGCCATCATATTGCTTTTGCTTTTGTAATGCGTTCACACACAGCTTATTATGTTTATTATTTTGTATGCTATATGATTTAATGTATGTAGCTCTGTGGTCAGGCAGAAAAAACAAAACAGTGTGATGTATTGATTTAGGTTGGAAGCTTTGGCTTATCTTTTTGTTAATATTAATTTCATTTAAAAGAAAAAAAAAACTGTAGGGTGTATCCAGTTGAGAGCCGACATATTAGTGGAGAGACAGCACAGTGTTGTAGTGTTCTCTGTGGGGGGCGTGTTTGGGGTAAATTCTTTTAGACCATGTTCTGTTGAGACCAGGCTCTCAAGTGGATGCACTTTACCATCTGTTTTAACATCATTGCTTTTTGCTTTGCTATAACCTTCTAATTGTTTGCTTCTCCCACTGTCTGTTCCAATAGGTCTGATTTCAGGTCAATATACTTCAAAATTTCTTGACCTTCTCTCCCTCCTTACCCTCACGTTTACCCCCACTTCCACCTTCATGCCCTGGGAAGCTGAGTACCCTCATCTCTTCTTTTTTTTTTTTTTTAATGAAATTTTAAACCTGATTTTTTGCAGGCTTCATTCCTAAAGGTTGCTTTGCAACAGTAAATACATTTTTTTATTATTATTATTATTGTTATTATTAATATATATTTTTTTTACTATTACCAGGACACCAGTGCAAAATGGTGGATCTTTCTATTTTTATTTTTTAAGTTAATTATAAGATATATTTACAATCAATTATCTTTAGTAACACTGACGTTTTTGTTTCACTGATTCATATGTCCACTGCATGCCCTAAAGTCATACTGTTAATGAAATATTTTTAGTAGATTGGTATTTTGTGCATGAACTAAAAAAAATTACTTTAAAGTAGAAATTATAATTAATAATTAATAATACAATAATTTAAAGACATCTCTGCAGATCTCCTTCACCACTATGCCTTAAGGGTGACGAGTGGAAATGTCATTTCTCTCCAACATGCAGTCATGATCTAGCACATCTGTCTGGTCTGCTGGCCTCCTGTGACCTCGATATCGTATTTTACGTTTTTTTTCCTTGTAGTGAAAACCCCTTGCCGACAGTAGAGATCGCCATTCGGAACACAGGTGACGCCGATCAGTGGTGCCCTCTGCTGGAAACGCTGACAGACGCAGAAATGGAAAAGAAGATCAGAGATCAGGACAGAAACACAAGGTGAGAGAGAGAGGGGGGGCGGGGGGTGCGATGTGTGGTAATTATTCACTAAAATGATTTTATTAAGCTTTTGTTGACATCTTTAGCTATATATGGTGATGAGCATGATGTTTATCATACTTTTTGAGTTTTTTCCTGAAACCTCACTTAATCAGTTTTGTATTTGTGTTCCCAGGCGCATGCGGCGACTCGCCAACACGGCCCCTGCATGGTAGAGAGAGAAAGGGAGAGAAAAGTTATGATAAGCTGAAGGTATCAGAGCCGCTGGATCTGCCTCGCATCACTGGGACATTTCTGACTTTGTGCTAAGGCGTACTGTGTATTTGACTCGCGTTTTTTTTTTTTTTTTTAAATAAAGTAAACTATTAATAATAATAAGCTGATTCTTACTTTTTTGTGTTTATTTATACAGGGATTTTTGTCAAGGATGTTTATACATAAAGAAAATATTCACACTACACTGGCAGGTGTCATAAGATTTTCAGACTTTATTATTTTTTTTCCTTTGAAAATTTTCTCCAAAACTCAAATTTTGGTGTGTAGATGATGCCTGCACAGTATTGTTATTTTAAATCTGCAGATCGCATATGATTGGTCAGAAAGTGTTTTCTTAAATCAACACCAAGACAGTTTGCAAATTTATACATATTGCGTTCATTTTATTATGATATCGTTTCTGTAATAGCGGCTTTAGCTGAGATAATGAAAGTGACGGAGTTCTGTAACATCAAGAGCAATGGAAAAAAGAGATGCTGGTGAGGGAATGACTGTTTACAGCTGTTATAAGCGACAACAGGAACTTGTTTCACAGATGTTCTATAACATTAAGTATAAAGGTAATTGGCTAAAATGTACCATGTGTACACTTGTATTAAAGTCACCTAACTGTAAGAAGAGTCATCAAAGACTTCCAGTTAACTCGATTCATTCTTCATCAACATGCGGATCAATTTGATTTCCATTAGGGTATTTGTTCAACAACACCAACAATACAAAGAACTCCAGGCTCTCTCTTTAGGCATTCAGGATTTCAAAGGCCCCAATAAACAAGTATATTTTATATCAGAGACTTTTATGTGAATGGAAACTGGAAATGGTTCAAGACGCAGAAAACCCCACATTCATCAATGGATATGAGAGATTAAATATGCTCGTTATGCTTTAGTGGTGTAACAAGTGATGATGGGTGTGCCAGACTTTGTAAGAATTTCTTGTCTGGATTTGTTTCAGCGTATGATCTTGGACAATGCTGTACTCACGTACAGGAAATGGACTCAAAAACTTATTGGAATCGTATGCCACCATGCTTAGATTACTTTTAAAGATTGAATCTTTAACTTATTGTAGTATTATCTAACCTATTTATATCCAAGACCTTTTTCCAGTCCTGGGTTGTTTGTTTTTATTTCAATTCCACTAGGTGGCGTAGTGAGAAGCACTGTGGTCTCACACCTCCAGCGTGAAGTGTTTGATTCCCGCCACTAGTCTTCTCGTGCTTGCTGGGCTTCTTCCGGGTACTCTTGTTTCCTCCCAGAGCCCAAAGACATGCAGGTTGGGCTAATTAGCGTTTCCAAAATTGCCTGTAGTGAGTATAAGTGAAACTTTGTGTGCTTGCACCTTATCTAGCATGTACCCCACCGACTCCCCTAGGCCAGGATCAAGCGGTATACAGAATGAGTGAGTAGTTTGTCCCTAATGAGCAAGCTGGAGGCGACAATGGCAAGGAGAAAACATGAAGAAAGCCTCAGAGGAACCCATCCACATTTCGATGATTCTGGATAGTGCGACCATAAATAAAAAACGCCTCTGTGCTTTTGTTCTATAAGGTCAAAAGCACAGGAAATGTGCTTCTTTTAAAATACTATCCATTTTGTTGAACTGTTAACTGATGGAGACTTGGGTACAAAAATGTTCAAGCGACTGCAGTCATAAGATGTAACAGGAAAACTGTGCATCTTCACTGGTATTGGGTTTAGTGGAACCGTCCTGAGCTATCACTTCTTTTATCTTTAAGCAGACCACACGGGTCCATCCTCAGCAGCAGTGAGTGGTCTCCATGGTCTCTGTGAGCCTTCAGCCTGCTTTAGCATCTTCTCCTGTTCAATCTAATCTGCCCAAAAGTTCATTCTGAGAAGTCCATTCTGAGATGCTTTTCTGAACACCATGGTTGACATAAAAGAGCGGTGTTTGTATGTTACTGTAGATCCCTCTCAGCTTGAACCAATCTGGCCATTCGGCTTTGACCCCAAAAGATTTTCACTTTTTTTTCCTCTCTATCTCTAAACTAGACTGTTGTTTAGAGATGTTGATGAACATTCCATGAGATCAGCGGTTTCTGAAATCCTCAGACCAACCCATCTGGCACCAACGATCGTGCCACCGATTGTTTCACATTTTTCCCCATGATGATGATTGATGTGAACAATTGCCTGACGTGTGTCTTCATGATTTTCTGTATTTCTCTGCTACCACATGATTGGCCGACTGGATAGCTGTGCAGGAGTACAGGTATTACAGAAAAACAATGTCAGCATTACGACCTACACACACTACTTGATACAGTATTAGAATTCTAATATTGAATAATCCATTGTGGGACTGAAGTAAAGTGAAAAGACCCTTTGATGATGCTGAGCTCATGACTAATTTAATCAGCATGGGCATGTCGGTTTGCTTTCATGAGACGTAACATAGAATCTAAACGTGAGCTATAAAAGAATTTTATGGGACAATTTTGATTTCTTTTCTGCTTTAGAGACATCTGGTGCTGGCTTTCTAAATTCGAAACCCCTGCAACAACTAGGCCATGATTAACGCTGACCTCAGCAGAAAGCTACAAAGCGTTACCACAAGGCAGATGTGACAGGAACATCTGGATGAGCAGCTGGATTGTACATACATGCGATGCGTAATGTGCCGGTCGCGCTGGTGTGTAGTGGAACAAAGGTTCTATTAAAACACAGAGTTAAGTAATCTGCAGCGAAGGAGATGATCTGTGTGAAATCCCCCCATGAGCGGGAAAAATGATCTCTTTTGTGTGCTTAGGCTGATTTAAGCTGTAGGTGAGGCCACGGAGACAGAGGTGTCACCAAGATTCTGTGCCACAGCGGTGATTAAAAGCAAAAAACAAAACAGACAGTTAATGGTATATTTCGGTTGAACTAGATGTGCGTACTTAATTCTGCTTGACTTTGACCTGCTTTTAGTATTGCTGTTGGAGGTGCTTGAGAAATACTGTACGTGTCAGTGGTTGAGGTGTAAAATGCAAGGGTTGATAGGGTCAAGTGTGAGTATGCGCTTGTGTTTTGGACCAGTGTGGGCTTGCTCTAGCCCGCAGACAGGCCCGTGTTCCTTAGGCACAAATATCATTTACACCATGCAGTTTATCTGGAAAGGACAGTGGGTGTAGCTAGGGAAGGAAATGTAATTTATTACAGTTTCAAAAGCTTTTCTCTGCATGGTTAACATAACACACATGCAGTGCAAGAGATTATATACAGTATGTGTCAAATCATACCGTTGTCACAATGTCATTGTTATTATTTTATGTTTAATCATTTAAAACATTAACTGAACTTGTCCCTTAGAAATATGCATTTTCTGTTTGTAAGTTACCCGAAATAAATTAGTTCATTTCTGTCAAATAAACAAGAAAGGTAGATTTTATAAAAATTAAAAAAAAAAAAAATACACACGTGGACAAAATTGTTGGTACCCTTCAGTCAATGAAAGAAAAACTCACAATAGTCACAGAAATAACTTTAATCTGACAAAAGTAATAATAAATAAGAATTCTATGAATGTTAACCAATGAAAGTCAGACATTGCTTTTCAACCATGCTTCAACTAATGGAACAGGCCTGGACAAAAATGATGGTACCCCTAACTTAATAGTTTGTTGCACAACCTTTTGAGGCAATCACTGCAATCAAACGATTCCTGTAACTGTCAATGAGACTTCTGCACCTCTCTGCAGGTATTTTGGCCCACTCCTCATGAGCAAGCTGCTCCAGTTGTTTCCGGTTTGAAGGGTGCATTTTCCACACAGCATGTTTCAGCTTCTTCCAAAGATGCTCAATAGGATTGAGGTCAGGGCTCATAGAAGGCCACTTTAGAATAGTCCAATGTTTTCCTCTTAGCCATTCTTGGGTGTTTTTAGCTGTGTGTTTTGGGTCATTGTCCTGTTGCAAGACCCATGACCTGCGACTGAGACCCAGCTTTCTGACACTGGCCAGCACATTTCTCTCTAGAATCCCTTGATAGTCTTGAGATTTCATTGTACCCTGCACAGATTCAAGACACCCTGTGCCAGATGCAGCAAAGCAGACCCAGAACATAACAGAGCCTCCTCCATGTTTCACAGTAGGGACAGTGTTCTTTTCTTGATATGCTTAATTTTTCCATCTGTGAACATCTGCTGATGTGCCTTGGCAAAAAGTTCCATTTTTGTCTCATCTGTCCATAGGACATTCTCCCAGAAGCTTTGTGGTTTGTCAACATGTAGTTTAGCATATTCCAGTCTGGCTTTTTTATGATTTGTTTTCAATAATGGTGTCCTCCTTGGTCGTCTCCCATGTAGTCCACTTTGGCTCAAACAACGACGGATGGTGCGATCTGACACTGATGTTCCTTGACCATGAAGTTCACCTTGGATCTCTTTAGAAGTCTTTCTGGGCTCTTATGTTACCATTCGGATTATTCGTCTCTTTGATTTGTCATCAATTTTCCTCCTGCAGCCACGTCCAGGGAGGTTGGCTACAGACCCATGGATCATAAATTTCTGAATAATATGTGCAACTGTAGTCACAGGAACATCTAGCTGCTTGGAAATGGTCTTATAGCCTTTACCTTTAACATGCTTGTCTATAATTTTCTTTCGAATCTCCTGAGACAACTCTTTCCTTCGCTTCCTCTGGTCCATGTTGAGTGTCGTACATACCATGTCACCAAACAACACAGTGACTACCTGGAGCCCTATATATAGGCCCACTGACTTGATAGTAGACACATGTGATGCTAATTAGTGGACACACCTTGAATTAACATGTCCCTTTGGTCGCATTATTTTCAGTATTTTCTAGGGGTACCATCATTTTTGTCCAGGCCTGTTGGCGTGTTGGCTGTTTTTGTTTTTTAATAATTCCGTTGAAGCATGGTTGAAAAGCAATGTCTGACTTTCATTGGTTAACATTCATAGAATTTTTTTTAATTATTACTTTTGTCAGATTACAGTTATTTCTGTGACCATTGTCACAGAGTTTTTCTTTCGTTGACCGAAGGGTACCAACAATTTTGTCCACGTGTGTAAATCATATATTTAAAAAAAAATTTCAAAATTCAGACAATGTTAACAATGACATAGAGTCAACATTGCCCCATGATACTGACTCCTTGCATGTCCAGCTGTGAATATTCCAACAAATTCTCAGTTATAACCCTGGAACCCCAAATTCTCAAATGACGCCACATCAAATTAGTCTGTCTTGGCTCTCCAGACATAGGGTGATCAGCAGTGGAACCAGTTAATCATAATTTGTTCAGTAGTCTGGAAATGGTATTTCTGGCAACCCTAAACCGCCAGGTGACGTCTGCTTGCGTTGCACCAAGTTGTAGCATTCCAATGATCCAATGTTGAAACAAGGCATGGCAGTGTGAAGACAAAATGCACAATTAGCATGTTTTCCTTACCTTTGACACCAAGACATGGCAAATTTCGTACAACGCTACCCTTAAGAAGATGTGTTAGGTTATCCACAAAAAAAAAACGCTCTACTGGGCATGAGTGTAATTTTACCTTCTCTGTAAACCCTGTATGCAGGATAATGCGTTATAGACGTCGATGAGTGAGTGAGTAAGAACTTACACACTCGACGTCTATAACGCTTTATCCTGTATACAGGATCGTGCGGGGCCTGGAGCCTATTACAGGGGAAGCAGTGCACGAGGCAGGATACATCCTGGATGGGGTACCAATGCAACCAACAGCACACAGAGCACACACACAAATACACACACTCACATTCTCCCTCACACACTAAAGGCAATTTGGGAACGTCAATTAGCTTAATCTACATGTTTTTGGACTGTGGGAGGAAATCGGAGTCTCCGGAGAACTGCATGTACCCGAGGCATGAATTGAACCTGGACCCTGGAGGCGCAAGGCGACAGCGCTAACTTCTATGCCACCGTGCCACCTTCTGTGTTCTTAACACAACAAAGCAAACATACTTATGAACTAAATTTCAGGTTTTCCTAACGGTACAAATTTCTGTATACTTGCAGCGTTAGCGCAGCGTTTCTTTTGTCCATTACCTGATGCTTACTCACTGCAAACATCATAAGCATGCATATTTTTGTTAACATGAAGAGATGACTGTCCCTTTATTAAGTATGGCTTACATTAGTCAGTCCAGTCAGTCCATCCATCCACTTGGAACCTCTGTGCTCTGGAAGCCAATGATGATTACCATTGTATTTATTCACACGCGCATTCACACATAACAGGCCATTTGAGAACGCCAATTAACCTAATGTGCATGACTGTGTACTGTAGGAAGAAACCGGAGTTCCCGGAGGAAACCCACTAAGCACAGGGAGAACATGCAAACTCCATACACACAGACTGCAAGGCGACAGTGCTAACTACTACGCCAAATTAGTCAGTAAACCGCACAAATAAGCACAACAAGTGCTAAATGGTGACGATGTTGTCTTTGAGTGAATAGTTAAAAATAAAATCTTGAAATGTTTACACACTAGTGTGGTGTTTGCTGCTCTAGTTTGTTTTGTCTGGGATTAAATGGCCATCATCTAACCTTCCTTCTAGCTAACACCCTTCTACTGAATACTAACAAGGGTATGTGAGAGGATATTGTTCTTCCTTATCAAAAGAAGGTAAAAAATTATGGTTACAGTTAAAGATGTTACATTTTATTATTGTAGAGTCTTAATTTGAGTAATTATTATTATTATTTTTTTTTTTACTTCTCCTATCATTGGCTAATTTTGTCATTAAAAACTGAAGGTTATCAATACCTATGTTGGAGTTACATTTATATTTGTAGGCATTTGGAAGACGCTTATCCAAAGGTTTCTGCTTTGAGTTAGCATTGAAGTTAGCGTTACCTGTGTTGGAGTTAGAAGTACCTATCTTGTAGTTAGCGTTGCCTGTGTTGGAGTTAACTTTGCATATGTTAGCTAGCTGTGCCTGGTAAGCTAGCTGACATCTCTCATAGGTAAATACAGCATAGATTTTAGTAGCTGAGTCATGGTTTATTATGTTCTCTATGAACAATTTCTGCTGATAAGATAATTTTGTCAAAAAATATTCCATTACAACTTTGTTCATAATTAGCATTTCTGGTGCTGTATTAGCTCACATTTTCAGCTTAATTTGTCATTTGCGTATTGGTTTAAAGCCATTTAAGTTGTTTTTGTGAGTAAACCTTCTCAAATCTTTTTCTATAAACATTCTGCAGAAAGTGCGGCACAGTGGCTTAGTGATTAGCACCGTCACCTCGTACCTCCAAGGTGTGGGTTTGATTCCTGTTCTCCCCATGCTTCATAGGTTTCCTCCCACAGTTTAAAGACATCCAGATTAGTCTAACTGGTGTTCCCAAAATTGCCTGTAGAGTGTTAAATGACTGTGTGTGTGTGTACACCCTGCACCCTGTTCAGGGTGTACCCCACCTCGTGCCCTAAGTCTCCTGGGATTGGCACCCAGGCTTCCCGCAATGCTGTGTACAGGATAAAGCGGTATAGACAATGAGAAACTCTACAGAAAGACTTTTTTTTTTTTTTTTTAAAGAATGCAAAGTGAACTGATATCTGAGAAGAATTAACTCTTTAGGTTTTTCTGTAGTAATTTCCATGTCATTTCACTCCTGAGGGAGTTTTTGTACAGCATGGGTGGGAGAGAAACTTATTGCACTATGAATCTTTGTGCTTTCTAGACAGATCAGAGCCATCACAGAGAGAAGACTGGTTCATATAACGTGCACAGATTTTTATTATGCTTTTTTTTTTTTTTTTTTAATGGCCCAAACTAGGTGCTGTTACTGTAACTAACAGGAAACAGAGCCAGGCTCTGAGCCAGAGAAATGACATCAGCCTTCTCTGAGGATACTTTCATCCGTCGCTTACCTGTTAGGAGATTTTTAAATAGGATTTACTTTAAGCCCTTGGAGCAGAAAGTCCTGAAGTGGTTTTAATGGAAAGTATAAAGAGCTGTGGAATTGAGCTGATCCCTTTCTAGCAAGCACATGATGCCTTCAATCCATGAGATAAACCAAAGCTTTGGACACCTTCAGTATAAAGACTTTGATCTCTTTCTCTCACTCTTTTTTTCTATTAGGATTATTTATTTATTTATTTATTTTTACTAAAGCTGGGGTTTGGGGGCATTTTTTGCATTCAAGGACTGCTTTAACTGTAGGATAAAATCCATAAACTGCTTTTATGGCACCAAACCCCAGCTTTGGTAAAAAAAAAAAAAAAAACTAATTTATAATAATAATACTACGGATTTATTTCATGCTTTATTGAAGCTTTTCATTCCTCAGCTTCCAAATTCAAAGAACAGGTTTTTACTGAATTGATATTAGAAATGAAATAAAGTTTGGAGGTTTATTCTGAACCCATTCAATTCAACAGATGGAAAAAACATGTATATATATTAATACATTTTTAATTAAGGTTATGTGAAGTAGAAGTAATACTATTCAGGGTGTTATAAAAGCAAAACTTGCTTTTTTTTTTTGGATAAAATGCAGATTGTGTATATATATATTGTTTTCAATTGACTCATACAATACGAATATCTAGCTTGTTCACAAATTCACTATACTTAGACGGCACATCTTATGCAAAATCTTTAGTTATTTTTGGACATTCAGGTTCATCTACAGTGGTTGTCCAGACCAGTGCCTGTGTTAACTTAAAATATTGTAAAATATGGGACCCTTAAATATCCTAAAACCCTAAAAATAAATAATGATGGCAAAGATAAAAAAGGAATACATGAATAAAGCGAGTTGTTTGTTATTGATACAGATGTGCTTCATTAACCAAGTTCCGTCAACTCAGTATAAAAGCTGAACAAAACAAACCTGAGCATCACACGGAAACAGCTGGAATACATTCACACAATGTGACCTTTTGCTTGAATATATTAGAACCAGACCATCAAGTGAACAAAAAAAGAAACTACACTCGTCCCTATTCAGAAAATAAAGACTTCAGAGGTTTTAGGCGGCTGAAAAAAGCAGGGGAAAAAAAAAACCATTACGGATAAACAGGTACATTCGGGTTTCAATTACAACGTGTTTGTGTATTTCTGCTGAAATAATGATGAAACAAGATAAAATAATTCAAGGAACGTTTATTGGAAATATATAATACAATTCTTTTTACATAACTATTTACATAGTACACAGACATGCGAGATGGTCATTATTTGATTCCTTCTTTTCAGATCAGAACAGAACCATGAACGAGAATTCCTAAAACTGTTTGGATTTGTAAAAACAGGCCGGATTGCACATCAGCGGAGTCACGACCTGCTCGACCTGGGCCTTGTGAAAGACATCTTTATGCTGTTAAAGACATCTTTATTGCACATAGTAGCTACATACTGTAACTCAACAAAGTATTAATAACATTGTACAAGCTAGGTTAAATCTTACGAGCTCAAAAATTTAACAACTCTTTTGTGCATACATTTCATCATGAAGCTCCGGGTGTCAACTTCTTGCATGTCTGTGTGCATGGGTTTATGATGGAAAATGAAAACACAGATTACACGAGAGATTATATTCAACAGGTGATACAGTGCTTTTGCTTCTGGGTTAGAGCACAGTTCACTTCCTGAGCTGTGTAAAGTAAATAAAAGAAGTCGCATAGTCTTAAAAAAAAAACATTGACCGACACGGCAGCATCAGTGGCCCGCACTGCACCATGCTCCGATACAGAAATCAGGACAGAACAAGAAATATGGCATCCCATACCATGTCCATGGAAAAATATTTGATGCTGATTGGCTGGCGTTAATTAATTTCACAGTTGTTGTTTCTATAGTATAGCCAGAGATATTTCATAAGGACATTTCACATTATGAAATATTTATCATAAACAGATGATTAAACCGTTGGTATAACTCTACTGTAAGGAATTGATTTTGTTTCATTAATGGAAGGAGTCTCCAGTGTCAGTGCTTTGTAACAGTCAATAGGGAGCACATCAGAAACTGTGTTGCTCAGTTTCTGGGTAAAATGACAATAAAATGGTTACAGAAAATCTAACTACTGTGTAAATAAATAAAATGGTATTCCTTAGTTAATAAAAATGTACTCAAGGCAAATTGCTGGGGTATAAGTGAAATAAAACACTTTGGAGAGTGCTGTTACTGGAGTTACTGTTGTGGCAGCTAGCTAAATAAACCTGCTACTTACATATCATTCATTTGTCTTTAAGCAATAATCAATGCGGTCATTGTGAAAATGAGTTCATGCCTGTTGAGGTGAAAAGAAAATAGCGAACTTGTTCACAGAAATGTAATCCCACTTAGTCTTGTGATAGATCCCTTACTCAGTAACAGTCTTTCCAAATTTGCAAATTATGATGAAGAATTATATGTCAAGTTTATCTTCGACCGCCTTCGCTTCCTCCTAACTCAGCACTTAATGACATACCTGAGCTATGGTATATCTTTGGTTTTAAAAAATGTGATGACTGAGATACAGGAAGCTTCTTTGCGTCTTATTTTAGCACCTTTATGTAAAAAAATATTAAAATAGTTAATAAGTTGAAAATGAAAGTTCTGTGAAGGCACGTCACAAAGAAATTAGACGTCGAGTCTAATTAGAAGTGAGTACAATACTGAAGACGATGGCAAAATATACAGATAATAAATAATCAAATTCTGCTTAAGACAGAAGGAATTTTTTTAAAAAAAAAAGGAAAGGCAGGGTGTTTGTGCTTTTCCTGAGAAGTGTTGGACATTTTCCAGCAATTCATGAATCATCTGCTGGTTTGATCCAGCCTGACTGCAGGTATCAAGGTCACTCTAAATAATAATAAAAAAGTCAAGACTTGGTCTTGGTTGAAACTGAAAGAAGTCCTAAAACACCTTCAAGTTTGTAACAATGTCACTTGATTATGCTCTGTTTGTGGTGGACGTTCATTGATACTTGTAGGAGGGGCAATTGAAGAAGTCCATGCCGATGTAGCGGGGGTATCCCTCGAGGGCCCTGACTCCCACCGAGTCAAACTTCCAGTACTGTTTGCCTTTTAGGAAGTGAGCAAACCCTGAAAAAGCAAAAGAGGGTATGCTTAGAACACTTTGAGGGAATGCATCATACACATTTTTGTTTGTTGTGAAAGTTGAACTCAATCTGTAATTAATAAAGGGTGTGAGTGTTTATAGCTGCTATAACATAAGCGATAGCAGGAATATAACATGTATCATTCGATAGCTTGTTTCATGGACTTTCTGCAACATTAAAAATGACTAATACATACTAACTATTTTTAGAGTTGGGAAACGTCTGGGTTATTAGAGGAATCAACACATTATTATATGCAGTTATTGGAAAACAATCAACTTCGGGTTGGTAAAAGTAACTTCCACAATAAGTCAGGTGACATACCATCCCATCATTGATTTTTTTTCTCTAACAAAATGCTTTATTTTTATTTGATTCAAATTTCTTGTTAATGAAGGTGAACTGCTGATTCACATTTACAGAGGACTTCAAGCACAGTATAGTGACGATCCTCTCAAATGTTTTAAAGAAGTGAATGACGATCCCGGCTGTGGTGGCTTGAAGCCCGCTACAGTCGTTCCTGTGAATATTCAGTGAGTGAAACGCCTGATCATTCAAAATCGATGAATGACTTGTCGCCAACGTGCGGAAGAGACCCATCTGCCTGTGGGAACACAATCATTCACCAACACCACCTGGCAAATTCTCCCTGGGAGTTAATGCCACATCCCCCAGTCCTGACCTCGCTCCAAAGGATTTCCACAGGTTTGGCCCATTAAAGGAGTTTCTGGGAGGCAGGCAGTCAGATCATTACTGCAGGGTATTAAGGAAACTTTCTACCTTGTACCTTGGTGGTACCCGAGCTCTAGTGAAATGCTGTGAAATGCTGGGATAAGTGCATTAGTGTAGCAGAGAATTATATAGAGAAATAAAGGGAGTTTTTACTCTTATAACTGTATTCTGTTATTCTGCACATTCAAAAGTCCCAGTTTGACTTATACACCCCTCTCCTTGTAGTCACTAATGCTTTATAGAAATGCTACATAGTGTTTTCCAATTGATTTTTACTCTTGTTGACCCAAGAATTTGGAGTTACACATGGACCCGGTTCGTCTCATACCTGTAGAAACAATCCCACCATGTAGCATGAAGAGGAAGAAATTCCCTCACTGGAGTTCCCCAGGGGTCAGTTATTAGTCCACTATTATTCTACTATTATGCTATATCCCTTGAGTCAGTGACCAGATATCATGCCTTCTCCATTCACCTTTCAAGTCTCCCAAATGGATAGCAAGTATGGATAAGTAAGCTGAATTAACATGGAAGTTATGTTAAATTCCTCACCATATCGGTCCTGGAAAGCAGCATCAATGTCATTCGGGATTCCCCTCCAGTCCACCATGTTACGAGCATAGCTCATGTCCACCCAGTTCTCCTGCAGGTTAAAACGCCAGTAGTTTTCCCCTTTAAAGAAGTACACTTTCTGGGTCTTGTCTTCACCCCACATCAAGGCCGCCTGGATGTCATTAACTGGAAGTCCCAGTCCCTGCAAAGTGTCCGGCCCGCTGATCTGCTTTTCAGCATCGTACACCCAGTAATTCTGACCTGCAGCACCAGGAGAAAGGAAAGTGATGGTCATCTCAGTGTCATGTCTGAACTACTGAACTAAAATTAACTTTGGTTCTGATTAGATCAGATCTGGCCAACTAATGATGCAAATCAGTTTGAGTTTTAAGAAGGAGAATGAGGAAAGTGCCTCATTCATAGTGGTGCAAGAATCTGGACACACTTGTGAGGTTTAAATGGATAAACCAGCTCATAAACCCAGCAAAGATGGAATTCTTGGAAATAAATTTTTTTGAGACATTTAATGGACATAATACTATATCAAAGAAAAAACTTTGGTAAATTATTGACATGGTATTGGTATTTGGAAACTGTAAAGTGGTACGACTCAAACAAATCCAGGAAATCCATATCTTAATTTTTTTTCAAGAATTCTCCATTAGCGATTTAATTTCCAAAGCCAGCTAGAAAAAATTATTAGCCTTCTGGCCCTTATTCACCTTTAAAAAACCAGATATTTCCAGATGTGTCCTCGTATGCTGCGTCTATATTATAAGGAATACCACCCCAGTGTCTGGAGGCTAAAGCAGGATACCCGTCCTGCAGTCTCCCGTCACGGATGCGCCACACGTAGCCCGATTTGAAGAAGAACAGCTCACCACGGATCATCGACACGGCATCGAAGTCTGTGTTACAGGCATCGGGCTGAAAGCACAAGAGACACTCAGAACTCTGTCAAGTCAATGACAAGTTTTTAAATAACCACAGAAGGAAGAAACCTGTCTGGCTCACTATTATCACAATTTCATTGGTGTCTATCTCTGACGGCCTCGGTTGCATGACTTTGAGTCCATACAGGGCCTGGATACGCTTCTCATCGTCCTTGCTGAGTTGTGGGGGGTAGGAGAAGCTGTAGAAGGGAGACATGACCGAGCCAGGAGCACTGGAGTGCTGTAGGCCGAGAGTGTGACCGATCTCGTGAACAGCCACTTGCAGTAAGTCTGTGCCTGAAGGAGATGTAGATGCACATGGGTTTTGTTTCATTAACAAATCTTGACCTTAATAACGTCACCAAGAACCCGGAAAAGTGCTAGAACGTTGTAGAAAATTTGCAACACTTACCCATGCCGTTGCCCAAAGTCCAAATCTCATCGTAGTCAAAGTGGATTTCTCCTTGCCGATGGGTTCGAGGGAAGAAGGCATGCGCCAAGATTCCTCCTAGACCGTCGAAAGGCAGCTTGTCCCCATGTTCATATCTGAACACCAAGACAAGACAGTGTGAAGTCTGGCTTATCATATGCCTTGATTTCCTATCAAACACTTCTTGAGTTAATTGTGTAAAAAACACAAATCCATCTGTTACAGCAAAACGGAGACTGTATATGGTCTTGTTCAAGTTTTCATTCTTTGAGCACCTCCTGCAGCTCGTTATTTAATCTTCCCCTTAATCTTAGCGCTTTAGGGAATGTGGGTTAAGGTCCTGGATGCCATCCAGGCTGTAGAAAGAAAAAGCTGACTTGCAAATTTAGCCATGCGTGTTCACATCCACAACACTATGGCAAATCTGGACAGATGCCCAGTCTCTTTTTATCATAGTGGCGATGTTTGATTGATTCAACATTACAGGCTCGGGCATGAGAACGTTTCGGGGCAGTCCGTAACTTCAACAGCCAGTTTTGAACATCAGCACTTTTTTCTGTTTATTGACAATGAGAAAGCAAGTTAGTCAAAACAGTCTGTGTGCACGTGTTCCAGGTGGAAGTTTTATATCGGGAACACAGAGATAATATTAAACCAGTAAAAGCCGTTGGGGGGGAACCGCACAGTTTTTCGGATGCACTAATTAAAGCAAAGTTTTATTTTCCTCCAGACGAAAACCAAATATCTGGCGAAGAATGAGCTAAAAATATTTATACAGCGCTGGTGTATATCAGGGGATTGTAAACCAAGCCCTTTGTAAAATGAGAAACATGTCGAAGGAGCACATATTTGGAGAGAGAGAGAGAGAGACAGAAAAACAAGAAGACAGCTTGAAGGCACACGGCGCTAATAAACTGCAGAGAAAACAAGTCCTGGTTTGCAATATTTGCATCAGCGTTTCAAAAAGGATAAAAGGGAGTGAGGGAGGGATTAGTCCTCCATGGGGTCTCAGTGCAGGGCATAACACAAAGGTCTGAAGAAAACACCTGACAGGTGTGTAAAGGTGTGACCTTCCCGTTCAGCCTTTCTCTTTTTACCAGCCCAGCTGCAGACGCGGTATTTATGTATGCGTGCATGCTAGAGATGGAGAGTCAATTATCCGTACATGATCTCATGCTACCTTTCTATGATTTGGAGTGAACGGAGCTCCTGTGTTTGTGCAGCGGTGTGGAAAACATTTTTTTTTCTTGATGCTTTCCACCGTGAAGTCGGTATAAAAATTGCAAAGAAGCCAGTCTTACTTGCTTTATTTGCTTATTGTTTGCTAGGAAGGCTTGTAAATGTTGAAATATGGTGTGCTAATATCTCTGACTGGCTGATGGCACGATATTCTAATTTGTAGTGCTATATGTAATACTTGCATGACTATTACATAACATCTTGACAAAGTCAAGACGTAGTAAAACCTTGACAAAGTAAAACCTTGACAAAGTCAAGGTTTTACTACGTTCCATCCCAAAAGCAAAGTTAAGTTAAATCATCCAAACAAAATCACAAACTTATCACTAGTCAGCTCTTGGGCTAGATTCCTTGTTTAGTGCAAAATATTAAGCTGCATGACTAAAATCAACAATTTATTCTAGCATATGATAAATAGTGGTGATATAAAATTTTGTCAGAACCTCTCCATCGTTGTTCACAACCGTTCCAAACCGACAGAAAGTTATTACACAAGCAATAATAAAAGATGCAGAAATGGATGCAAAAAAAAGATAACCAAAAAATCTCTTTCAGTGTAAATGAACACTGAATCAAGCTGATGAATCATATCGCAAAAATGATATCAGCCCTTATTTAGACCAAAGCATTTGGGGAAACCCCTAAACCACAGATCCAACCTCAAGATGACTTGAAATTCCTAACATCTGTAATCTCCCGGTGTGGCGCATAAAGTGCTGAAGTCTTACCTAACAAAGTCGATGGTGATGTCAGCATGGCCTCCATGGACCTCGGTGAAGGTGAGAGGCGTGACATGGCTCCAGACCTCGACAGCGTCCCTAAACACCTCTCGCACTTTCTCCAAAGTCATCTGCCAAGGCTTCCTTAGAATCCTGACACAAAAACAACAACAACACACAAATAAACAAAAGGCATGTCCGCTTTAGACCACCCACACAAGTATGAACTGGTTTCATACAGTAGATGCCAGCCATAATCCTCTGTAGCGAGGTGTCTGGTACCATGGAAGAGTGTGACTTATGAACCACAGAGCACTGCTTTCAGCTAATCTGTCTGCTGAGAAAACTGAGCCGCTGGAGGACTGATGGGGTGTTTGTTCAGCCTGCATCAGACACAGACAGGCCGTGAAGGATTTGATACATGAGTGAGCGTGTGCAAGGCATAGTAACAATATAGGGGTTAGTGAGTGTTTGGGTTTTATCTTCATGCCACTGAACGGCAATATCAGCCAAAATTCATTGCTACAGACCATTATAATATTTTATAAATGCCTGACAGAAAGAACCATCAGACCATGAGCTATTACATTTCAGTATTATTTTTAAAAATGATGCAAAGGTAAGCTTTGGAAGGTTCCAGCGTATTGAACCTTAATCTTAATTTTCGTATATATGTGTGGCAGCCTGGAAAAACCCTCCATATGGTGAAAAGTTCTAACTCTCTTGGAGTGCCTCCAAGTTCTAATTATGAGGTGGAAACCTTGGATAAAGTTTGTTACCCCCTTTTATTTTAGTATTCACTAATTGGACCATAAACACTGACTTTCTTTTCAAGCTAAAGATAATGTCTTCAAATACACGGACACTGACATCAACTAGATCAGACAGAACTAGATTTCCGGTTATAGCTTTGCAAGGGTTCAGTAAGTAAATTTTAACAAGTAAACACTTGATGGATGCTGGGGCACGTTTAAATATTGGGTCAAACATTTTGATCCCGCCACTCAATTGGCACTTAATTAGAACCACATGATAGGGCATAGCTTTTCCCCCACTCCAAGCAAAAGCTATAATAATAACCTGCGGTTACATTTGGGATGTTTTCTGGATCAGATATCCCATAAACCAAAGCATTACCTGGATGCCATATGGGCAACTCAGCAGTCGATGCTTCCCTGGGATAAAATAAAGAGTGCTCTTCTTACTTTACCAGCTTACACCCTGAAGGGTAGATTTATGCTGGTATCCCATATTCCACTGCAACTGTACTTTCTTATACACAGATCAGCCATAATGTTAACACATGTAAATTCAGTAACATTGATTATCAATTATATACCAGTAAACTGGTGCCAGAATCATGGCCACTCAAAGCTCACCTCTGCTTATGTGTACCAAAGGCCAGCCCATCTGGTCCAAACTCACAGAAAAGCCAAAGTAGAACAACTTGCTGAAAAAATGAATGCTGCCTATGATAGAAACATATTAAACCATTGCATCAGACCCTGATCTGTAGCAGGAATAGAGTTCAAGGTTGTTGATGAATCTCAATCAATGGGACGTGCTGGACAAACAAGTCTGCTCCAAGGAGGCCTCACCTTGCAACTTAAAGGTTCCTCTGCTAACGTCCTGGTGCCAGACACCACAGCACACCCCCAGAGGTCTTGTGGAGTCATGCTCAGAGGAGCCAGAACTGCCAAGGTGGCACAAGGGGAACTCATGGCTAGACGATGTCTGAAATAGTAGCTTGGTGTTCTGTATCTGTATTGTTTTTGATGACTTTTGTTCCATTCAACCTTGATCCTCAAAACGCAAGTAGCTGTCTGGGCCAGCGTTCTTGTTATAGCCACAATTTGTTTCTGCAGGTCTAGACAAGATTTGAAGAACCCACTGTCTCCGGCTTTGCACCTCTATGAATTCTGGTCAAAGGTCAGGTTCAACCTCTTCCAGGATGAGGCCCTTCCCCAGCCAGAGGGCACAAGTGTTTGCTGTTTAGATAAGCATGTAAATTATAATATTCTCTAGCCGACCCCGTCATGATATCTTAACACAGTTGAATGTTTTTGGAGATTTTGACAAGATGTTTTAGACAGCCTTCAGGAACTATCATTATCAAAACACCAACTAAGGTTACTATTCTCTTTTGAAAGAATGGTACCCGGTGCTGTTTCAGGGCCTAACGTGCATTGAAGCTGCACTGGTGACCAATCACCTTACAAAGACACCTAATATAATTTTTCCCCCTTTAAATAGGTTGGCCACCTGGTATCATTCTCATGGTCTCAACTGTCAACAAAATCTCAGACCTCTTGAGTCCATCTAAAAATGAAAGAGCTCTTGGCTGGGTTTCATAAAACACAGGAGTCTAGTCCTGTCTTGGGTTTGTGACTAAGATCGCGCCACTCTGGCGAGGAATCTTATCCTACATCAGCGTTTCTGGACTGGAGAGTCCATCATTAGGTCGGGGCTGAGTGGGGTTCTATAAACGACTCCAAAAAAACAACCTCCTCGAGAAGTTAGTCATTAGGGAAAAGTGACATATTGCAGAAACATTGCTTAGGGTGGAGTTAAGGACAGATGTCTTCACTCTCCGTCATTCTCTACTTTGCTTCTGTCTCTCTTTACATGTCTATGTTTTTGTTTCTATCTCTAAGAATGCGATGAGGCAGCAAAGCCCTTGTCTCTCTGGCTTCAGTATTTATGGAAGAGGCAGGACAGGCCAGTCTAGCCAAAAGTATCGAGTTCTTCAAGTGAATGGTTGGTAATGAGAGATTTATGGGTCATGATTCCAGCAAGTGGGCCATAAACCTGGGGGAGTTTTAATCAACGGCGGCTCCAACATGCAGACAGCTTCTCTTGAATTTAATGCCTAGCTTGGCCTCTTGTCTCCTGCTGAGTGGCAGAGGTGAAACTGGAATCATATGAGTTCCACAAGCGTTAAACGAATGAGCACGTGACAGATATATTGTTTGTACCTCAAGGTCCTGACCTTACAGCTTTCAAATTACAGGGGACGGCAAATTTCCGGTGGAGACCTCCAGTGACCGAAATGGTAGGCGCAAGTCAGCTTCGAGCAGAGGTCAGAATGTTAATCACAAAGCTTCATGAAACGTAATGAAATTGAAGACAGCTTAAAGCTTTAAGTCTCATAAAACACCCAAGACAAGGTAATGGCACCCACGCAGAGTGACATGCAGGCTTGATTACCAGGCAGTAAAAATACATTTGCTTTTTAACTTTTAATTACGATAATATGACAGGAAGAACTGCACTATGGACGCAACTGGAATGTTACATCTGACCATCTGAGACCTTGGACCATGTACATCCAATACAAAACACATAAAACACCTTGATCCTGGGTGGCCTGGGAAAAGGCGGATGTTTCTGATATGAAAGAAAAGGAAGTACAGCAAAAGAGTCTACGGTCTCTTTCCCACACGGCACTCTTGATATCACCGAGCCTTTCATAAACACTTTACTAAAGGTTGCGAGAAGACAAGGTGTCTGTCTCAAGGAGGATTCGTCAGGTATATAAAAAGAACGTATAGCTGGAGGCAACTGATCTGTGTGGGGCCAAGAATTATTAGAGGGTGTCTGCAATGCATCAAAAGTTACTTTACCACTAATATGTAGTATAGGTAAATTATGCTTTTCATGCTTTTCACCTCGAGGAATTCACTTGCAACATTTACTTATAGTGTCATAGACATTTATTAAAAGAAAAAAAAAGTAATAACACCTTACCTGTAAGTGAAGCTGGTCTTGTTCCACCCCTTGACTGCAGCAAAACGCTTGCCTCGGTAACGTCCGCCATGCAGGCTCCGTCTGTGGACTGGGTTATAGGCGTTTTCTTGCTTTGAAGGGAAGTCTGGGACTCCACACCGTGGCCTGTTCCAGGCGTCGCTGCCATTCTTGCTGAAGATGGGTTGATGTTGCCATCTCTGCATCTTGAAGTCTTCTTTATGCGTGTTTTGAGAATGCGTCATTCCTCTATTTTTCAGTGCATGATGAGGAATCGTCTCAGGCCAGGCCTTTAAGCACAGACATAAGAAGTGTCAGTTATTTTTATTTCATGTCATACATACAGAAAAAATAGATATACACGCCCCCTCCCAACTAAGTGGTTGTGGTAGCCTTAATGTGGGAGCCCCCTAGTGACAGGGAGGAATTGGATACGACTAAATTAGGAAGAAAAATGGGGAAAAAAATTTAAAATAGATATACACTGAATTATAAAGTGATAGAACACGGCGTGAGAAAATGAGCTGGGGTGGAGGAATGAACTTGGAAAACTGGGTTCCGTCTTGGGTTAGGAGGCCAAACGTTCTAGCTGAAGCAAACTGAAGCAGATTTTAGGAGATTAATGAGGGGGAATTTGTGGTGGAGTGTTTATTATTGCCAAAGACAGTAGTTTAACTGGTATCTTTCCTAAACATCCCAAACATCTTTTATTACATAACTCCCTTAACGCTGGCATTTTGATTGTTTCCATTTAAGGGATAGTTTTTTTTTTTTTTTTTTTTATCACAGTGATGATTATTACTGCCAACTTCCCGTTGCAGGGTTCACCGGACATGGCTATGTTAATTGGCTGGAAGCAAAAAATTACTGTCTCTAAATATGCTTTAATGCAGTTTGCAGATCTGTCTCCTTTCCCTCGTTCTTTTCATGTATTTTTAAATCCTTACTTGATCTCTAGCTTTCTTTAGACTTACTCGAAATACACAGGGGTCTAAGGTTGAACTAATCTTTTCTATACTTAAAAAAAAACACTTTCACCTCTCTCGTCCTCGGTGAGGCTTTTAACGACCTTGTGTCCATTAACAACACGCTGTGTTCGCCCAAGAGACCGGAGATACAGACGAAATCCGAGTAAAAGGTAACAAGATCGTGTATAACAACAATGATGGCGTAACGACAACAGAACAGCGAGGGCGACCTGTTAGAAAAAAACAACAACGAATGGCATGTCAAGACCGGCATGACCAAGTTGATATTGTTCCTTTAAAAAAAAAAAAACATGACCCCGGGGCAATTAACAGCCATGTGAATTCCACAACATAACAATCATCAAGGGTTTATTTCCATCCGAGCTGTTCTGCTGACTTCGCAAGCACTCTGTATCATTATTAACTGGACTATGTTTGGAGAACACAAGTATAATCAGCGAGATATCCAAATAGCTAGTTTCTTACTCTACTTGACTCTCTAAAGCCGGGCTTTTTTTTATGATTGTAGGACACTCATGGGCAATGTCGAAACAGAATGACCTCAGGCGCCACTTAGTGAGTGACGGAGATGGAAGAAAAACACAAGGGTGTCTCCAGTTCAATGGGAGTCAAAGAGTAGAGGTCAATGGGTAAATCAACAAGACAGCACCACTGATTCAGAGCAAACATGAACTCCCATTAGGGACAAAAAAAAAAAAGCTAGCCAGAGGACCGGATGAGAAAGATAACAGCTAGCCTCACGTAATACATAACACCTTTCAGACGTACTATTAATATCTATCAGCTTCGCACTTATCGCCAGGGTTAGTCTAGGAATCACGATTTCCACTAAACGTACCATGATTTAATAAATGATTGTTTTTGCATGATCTATAGTATATATGTGCTTTTGCATGTTTCTTAAGAGCCTGCTATTTAAGATCAGTGCCTGGACTTTAAAACAATAAGCTGTTTGAGGACGTGTTTGAGTCAGCAGATTACCTGCTGTAACGACAGAAACACAAATACCAGGGTCAGAAATAAGTGCGTGTGGAGGAGCTGCGTAAGAACAGAGCTGTAAACAAGGCCTTTAGTGTGCGATAGCAAACACACTCATTATGATCAGTTTTTATAACCGAGTGCAAAAGTTTGTGCACCCATAAACTGGAAACAATCAAACCAACACACAATACAAGTGCATATGCTAAGAAAATTATAGCACAACAGCAATATTTGCTAGGTAAAGGTAAACCTTTCCTTTTTTTAATGTTCACAAATCCAAAAATAACCAGACCACCTTCTGGGTTCAATCCCAAGCTTGTGGAACTGTCCTTATGGGGTTCCTCGCATCTTATTAAAACATACTTGAAGACAGATTGAATACACGACTCCTAGGGGTAAATATACAACTTATGTTCAAGTCAAACCAGGACTTCCGTATGTCAGTGAATGACGATACTGGCAGAGGTGGATCGGAGCCCACTTCAATGGTTTCTGTGAACATTCAGTGAGTGGAAAGCCTGATCCCTGAAAATCTATGGATAACTTACAGAAGAGACACATCTGACTCGGGGAAACTGTACTCACAATCGTTCACCAGCACCACTTGCACATTACAGGAAGTTATTGCTACATCCCCAGGTATAGTCCTGACCTCACTCCAAGCCATTTTCACATGTCTGGGACATTAAAGGAGTTCCTGGGAGGCTGGCGTTTCAGATGTGAAGCAGGTAGTCCGATCATGGCTCCGGTGTACTGAGAAAACGTTCTACCTTGATGGTGTCCTAGCACCATCATCACCGGATTATAGAGAAAAACAAAGAGTTTTTTAATTCCTCATAACTGTGTTCTGTTATTCTGGACCTCCTGAACCAGGATGCACTTATCAAGGATAGAACAGAATATGGATTTTTTCATATTCATTATTTTTTTCTTCTACTTATTGGGTGTGTCTTTGTGTTCACCTTTCTAGCATTCCTAAAACATGAAATACAGTTTTGTAGATTAAGTATAAAATGTAGGTAGAAGATAGAACTTTTTCTCAAATGCACTTAATTATAGGTTGGTAAGGGGACTGTCCATATATAGCAAACCAATAGCTCAAGAAGTGATTTTTACTGTTTAAGAAAGTGAAATGGGGGAATTTGAACTCTTCCCCCAAATTTTACAGGACCCACCTGCATGCAGCGATGCCTGCATGCCTTCCTCTTAGTTCACCGTGACGCCACCATGCATTTATTTCTTTAAAAAACGTTTCTTTTTTTTTTTTTGCACTTCTTGATAACGGTGTGTCTCGATCAGTGCTGCGTGAGGGATAAGTTTATCATCTACCAGTTGAGAAGCTGCAGGAGTTCAGAAACATAATGAAGTCTTTGTATGCACGTGATATTGGATGACGTGTTCATTCTTTACAATGTAACACAGTATAAGTTGGCTGAACAGATGCAGATGGTGCATTTAAAGAACACATGGCTCAAGCGGTATCTGGAAGCGATCAGCGTATAAGCTAATATCCAGCTTATTACAAAATGACTTCTGATGAATTCTTCATTCCGGTTGGTTAATTGAGTAATATTTTAACAGTGGGTCTGACAGTGCTTTCGGCTGCACCCGTCGTAATACGTTATCACTTCTATAGAAACATGTTGGGCTTGTATGGTGGTGCGGGCTGCTCAAAAACATCTTTATATACAGAATGAGCAATAAAAAAAACACTGTTGTCGCGTTTAGTTTGCGGCATTCTGTTGTTATGTTTTCATTTCTGTTCCTGGAATAAAGATAGACATCATTTATAGGGGCGTATTGTTTGACTCGCCATTGGATTACATAACAGCGATATATTCCACAGATCATAAACAGATCTGTAAATCACATACTCGGTGAATTGAAAAAGATCTCATCTCCGAATGCCATTCCGTTGCGATTTATTCGTCAGATTTCACCAATCAGGGATCAGCAATATGGTACGAATATGAGAGAAGATACTCGACAGGGATGGTTCGCTTGTTCGAAGCTCTAAAAAGGGTCATCGTTTTTGGGTCGCACTCCTCCAGTTAGTGTTCATATGAGTGCACAGGTAAAACAGCTGACATGTCACGACAAGAACGGAAGGGCCGGCTCCTTTCCCTGTGGTTTTCTATTGAAACTGGGGTTAAAGCTGAAACCTAAAGAACTGTATACAGTATACTGTATGTGTGTGTGTGTGTGTGTGTGTGTGTGTGTTTTAGCACTGTTGGCCTAATTCCCATTCTCCGGGGCTCATGAGGATAATTGTCTCCCTGTTGGCAACCAATCATCCGATGAACATTCTGGGGGTGATATCATCTGTTCCTCATTCCTCCGCAAAATACAAGCAAGAAATTAACGACCCTTGATTGACATCAAGATGGATTAAGTCTGCGTGAAACAGCTTACTGTGTGCAGTAGGGGGCGTAAACCAAGAAGGAGGTAATCAGAATACGCAGATGCAAATACAGATGCAAATAAACGCTATACTATTGTTTTGGTTTTTGGTTTTAGAAAGTCCGGCAGAAAGTTTCACAGGGCGTCTGAACGAAACTGGATGAAAAAGGTTAGTGGTATGAAGAAAGACGACATTTATTAATTTCACAGCGTTCATTCATTAAGCCTTTAGTTAAATTAGACTATTATTTTTTTGGTTTCTAGTTTAGAAACCAACTCGATGTGTAAAAAGAATAAAATTGCCACGCTGATCTCTGTCAAAACAGTTTATGAACTTTATTGATGCAGCTGAGGTCAAGCTAGAGTGCATACAGCATGCTAACTGTGCAAAAAAAATAAAAATTGGCCACACCCACAGGTTGGAATTGGAATACAGATACAGATATGCATTGCGTCATTGCGTTACCCTACACAGCATCCCATTCTTCCTAACACGCCATTGTCTTGTGAACATGTGGTCGCTAAAAGACGAGCGATAAAACTCCCATCCGCAGCAGCTAAAGCATCCTGTAGCAGATAAAATTAGGCTCTACATTCGAGATAAAAAAATGAGCGATCCTGAGGAATTTAGACTTGAGTAAATATTTACCCCTTAAAAACAAAAAAAAAACTTCCAGAGAACCTCACAGCCTCGAAGGTTGTATACACACGCAAAGTGATTACGGCACCAAGGGAGAATGTTTTCGTAGGAACAGGAAAAGGATTAAAGCTGATGGGAGATGATAGATATAAAATGCCGTTAGTCAATAGGAAACGAGCGGTATCGGGGTCACGGAGCTGTGGATGGGTTCAGGAAAATGCAGTCCAATGATGGAGCTTAGGAATGCAGTGGAAACGTCAGTTCTGCAAAAGTGTTAAACGTCTTCACATGAACTTCCTCCAAACCAATCCGTCGTCTCTGTTGTTACGGTGATAGCTGAGATGCAGAGAGAGAGAGAGTGAGACAAAGCTGAACCTGTGATGCTGAGTACTGAAGCAGCAGCACCATTATCTTCTGCATTTACATATTTATGTAAACTGAGTGTACAAATTTACAAATCGATGATCTTAAAGGTTGATGATAAAGGTGCAGTTACTTTAAAATGGTTAGGGTTTTAATTTTTTTTAAAGATATTTTTTAAATACATGTTAAATGTACTCATTTTTTAAAACAAAGTTTAAGTTTACTTCTTAAAGCAGTTTTTAATTGTAAGTTTTAGCTACATTTGTTCTTTTAAACAACTATTTAAATTTTTAGGTTTGTTTTAGGTTCTCACTCACTCACTCATCATCTATACCGCTTAATCCTGTATTCAGGGTCACGGGGGGCCTGGAGCCTATCCCAGGAGACTTAGGGCACATGGTAGGGTACACCCTGGATAGGGTGCCAATCCATCGCAAGGCACAGACACACACACACACACTCACCCATTCACACACTACAGGCAATTTGGGAATGCTAATTAGCCTAACCTACATGTCTTTAGACTGTGGGAGGAAACCTACCAAGCACGGGGAGAACATGCAAACTCCATGCACACAGAGACGGGAATCGAACCTGGACCCTGGTGGTGCAAGGCGACAGTGCTAACCACTACACCACCGTGCCGCCTTGTTTTAGGTTCCTTTGTAAAAATAAGTTTACTTTAAAAACAAATTTTGTTAAAAAAAATGTTTACTTGTTTAACTACAATTTGTTAGGGTTTCTTTTTAATATTAAGTTTACATTTAAAAATGTCTTTTATTTATTTTTATTTTTTTAAACAAAGTTTAAGTTGACACTTTTTTAAGTTTGTTTTTTAAATCATGTGAGTTTGTTTTTAAACTTCTTTTAAGTCTACTTTTTAAGTTTATTTATTTTTAACAAGGTATTCTTCTTTGAAACAACATTTAGTTTAGGTTTTTGAACTAAAACACAAAACAAAACACTTTTAAGTAAAGTAGGTTTCCTTCAAACAAAAATATTATTAAACAAGTATTTTTACTGTACTTGTTTAACTGTGTATTTTATAAATGTAAAAGTTTAGTTTGAGTACTTATTTTAACCTGATTTTTTTTTTTTGCTAAGTTTAACATTTAAACAAAATGTGTTTCTGAAACTTTTATTCTAATATTTTGATCACTTTGATCTCTTGGTGTCTTTTTTTGTGTTTTTGTTGTGCCACAAACTTTAATGGACAAAAAACCTGTTTCTCAAATGTTTTTTACAAGGTTAATAGTTCTGTACTCTTAGAAAGAGACGGTTCCTTAAGGGTTCTTCGGGTGGTTCGTTTGATGGGTAGTTGTTCTACATACTTAGAAAATGGGTTCCTTATGGATATTCTTCGTACAGTTAATATTTTTACTTGGTTTAAAAATGATCCATTGGTCTTTGGAGGATTAACGGTCCTGTGGTCTCAGAAAAATGGATGGTTATTTGGATGATTAATGGTCCTTATAGGAAAATGTGGTTTCAGTGGAGTTTTCCATGTGCTTCCATTTTTTGCTAAATGGTTTACTGGGATTCAAGACAATAATGGTTAAAAGTGTTTTATGTGGAGCATTTTGGGTGCTACAGAACCAGTCCTACACTCTTTAGTTCTTTAAGGATTCAACCTGCTCAATTAACCACAATCCAATACCCCGGTCTTATTCTGCCTAAATCTGTACACCATCACTAGGACTATAGAGTAACTAAAACACCCCAGATGATTTCACTTTGATTTCAACACCTCAAGCCTTCTGTCTGCCAAGCTGGTGAAGCAGAATTTGAATTAGGCATCAAGCCTATCCCTCTTTGAAAAATGATAGCAGGAGAATGTAGACTTTCTCTGTCACATTAAAGCTGCAATTACCCAAACAGGTGAGCGCATGTTTGCAGATTGCACACAAGTTTCTGTTATTCTCGGAACATTTCCCACACATGTACCACTATATCTATAAAAGATCAGCGATGACTATTACAGACCTCTAGGCTTTACTTTTGTATTATATTCAATACCTCTACAGACAGAAGATCTTTCTGTTACAAAGAAATCTAAATACTATATAGGATGCACAGGATTTGTGAGGGTGTACAGTGTTTAAAATCTTCATCAAGAGCTTGAGAATACAAAGGGAATACTTCTATTGAATTATTACATCACTAAGCAGTTTGCACAGAACATTTAATATGGTATGTTAAACTTCTTGGACTGACTTACTGTACCATGCAGGGATGAATTAGAGTGAAGCGAGTATCACGCGAGTTTAAAAACAGAATTGTGTGAAAAGATATTCAGACGTAACTCTGGAATGAACCGCGGTTCGGTTTCAGTCATATCAGAGTTACATGTACAGGTGGGGTCTGTCAAAAACAGAGGCATGTCTCAGTTATGCACGGTGCTTGACCTTGACCTTAAGATCGTTTTCTTGCACGTGTCTCGTTAAGCTCTCGTGTTAGCATTAAACAGTGAAATGCATCACATATCAAAAATGTCCTGGATCAACTGTTGTTTATTTGTTTTTATTTTATAAGCTGCTAAAATCTGAGAGTTTTTATTGATTAATCTGAAAATTAAAGCTCCTACATTTCAGAACAAGTTCTCTGTTTAAAGGTGATTACCAGAACTTGTGAGCAACCTGCAGAACTTTCCCAGCATACAGTACCTACTGACATCTTGCTTTTAACCCAAGTCGCCAACTTTAAGGCATTTCTGCATCCATGTATATTTTTCCTGTCTATCAGGGTGTACTTAGAGTACCCTAAAGGCCAGCACTCGGTTCTTAACAGGGTCAGCGAACGCAGCTGCGGCAGCTATCTAGCTCTTTCCATTTTTCCCTGTGTCAGCAAACTGAGGGTTTGTTATTCTGCACCACATGCCGAATGGCTTGCCCCTGCCTGCATAATCTCCACTCTGCAGCTTTGTCAACAGTCAGGAACAAATTGAGTGCACATGCATGTGAGGCATCGCAGCACTCCACTCCAGTCCGTCCACGACAAGGCTAATTCTTCCACACAGGAGGTCTGGGCCTGATCCGAATTTCCTTCGGAGATGCATTAGTTTCAGCCGCCGGAGAAAGTACAGCATGACAGATTTTCCGAATTAAGCCAAAGTGTTTATAGGCGGCCGTGTTTCCGTGTCACTCTGGTGCAATATTTAATTTATAATAATCGGATGTGTCTGCGATTCCTCAGCACACCAGAGGAGCGTACACAAAGAGCTTTTCATTCTTCAAGGCTTATTATTCTTGGCTTCATTTTTTTATACTAACATTTCCTTCGGGAAATCTTGAAAATGGTATTGGATGCCGTCCAACTGGGTTAAAACAGCCATCTGCGGCTCGTCTTTGTCTGCCTTTTTTTAAGCATGAGCAGGGGACAAAAAAACTTTCCACAGATCTACAATCCATCTTACAAAACAGCAGATCAGCAGTGAGATCAGAATGACTCTCCTGTGCAGTGAGATGCATCACTGCATGTTGTGGAGCTTGAAAGGATTATAAAAGAAGGCAACATGCAGAGCTCATAAAAGGAAAAAAAAAAAAAAACTGATACGGTTAGCGTGCGCATTACGCCAGAGGGATTTCCGATGTTATGTTATGAATCGTTCTACTACTGTTTCACAGTTCAGCCCGAAGCAGGAATAACAGATGTAGCGATGGAGGAGAGTCATACTGACCTACTGACCTACGTCTCTGATTTCCAAACGCACTATTTAGTGAAAGGACGTGAGGTGTTTGATCCTTTGTGCTTTGTTTAAAACAAATGAATGTGCTTTGAAATCTAACACAAATGGCTTGCAATTAGGGTTCAACATGTCACACATGTATTCAGTAAAGTGTGCTCACAACTTCTAATGACTGGTCAGATTTCTCAAGGTGAGTCGATGAAGTGTACTGTAGGTAAAGGAAAAACCATCAACCACTATAAAAACAGATTTCTGTGAGTGGAAAATTCAGAATGCATGATATGCATGCAACTAATAGATTCTCATAATGGTGCATATTTGGATCATATAATAAATCAATCATGAGCTCATCAGAATCAGAATTAGAATCAGATTTTATTCACCGATTGTATTGACACGCAAGGAATTTGATTCCGGCTGTTTGTGGCTCTCAAAGTACAAAAAAAAAAGTAAAAAGTTAGTGGACATGTACAAAAGGTACCAAAGTTATGCGAAAGTTCTAACATTAAGGCTGCATCTGGAAAAGGGCATTAGACACTGGTGGGTCTTAACGTTTAAGAAATGATGCATACTGTACATAGAAAGCTTGCATCATGCAATTGGTAGCTTTCTTAACGAAGAGGCAGAATAGTGCACAACCTCAGGGACAAGTATACTGTCTCTTGTCATTGCTCCGGGACTCTCATGCATTTGACATTATGACGCTTTTATCGTTATAAAAAATAATTTTCAAATAAGATTGTATAACACAATACTTAAGGCTTCTTATCTCCCGATACATACTTTGGTTTTTTCTTTGTAAATATGTGAACACATTTATATTTTGCCTGCATTTTTATGTAGTGTCTGTAACGTTTTTGAATTTATATCTTTCAATGATGTTAAATGCCATTCAGATGAAACTTGGCCAATTTAGATTTCACATTAAAAGACATAAACCTGAAAAGTGTATTATTCTAAAAAGACAAAGATATTGAAGCGTGGATTTGACATGGTTACGGACACTACAGAGAAGACTACACAAATTTTACTATCAATGCTCATAAGGTAAGATGGATAACTTGCGTTTTATGATTATTGTTTAGGCGAGACAGTGTAAAGATGAAAAATTGCCATTTTGGGAGCAACTTGAAATCTTTAGGGAAGCAAGTTTGGTCGCTTAAGTGTTGCATAAACTTCAGAAGTAGCTTGTTTGGCACACACACATTCTGTATTATATGCATAACATAAAAAAACAGCACCAATACTGCACTGTTTTATCCTTTCATCCACCAGCAAACACATTTTTGGTCGTTGAAAACCAGGCTTTTGGAAAAGTGAAAGCTTGTTGTAACGTCACCTTGTGTGCCGGTGTTCTAACAGTGTTGTTCTATCGGTTTTTCCTACTTGTCAGAATTTCCTACCGGTAGAAAAAAGAGATAGTTATACCGGTCTGTCCAACATTATCCAAATGGACATAAGACTGCAAAAAAAATGCAATACTCAGTTTTAACATGGGCAGCAGATTCTGACACCATGACGGTACTTCATCAGAATGTAATTCCTATAGCTTTAACATGGGTAAAAACGATTTAAAAAATGATCACTCCTACCCTTCTATTCACAGGTCAACTGTTAAACATTCGCATGTGAATCAAATCAAATGTCACTTAAAAGCACAAAACTATGAAATACCTCAGGTTTTTTTTTACTGCGCATGCGCAGAAAGGCTGGGTAGGCCATAATGAGGAGTAGGATTAATTGATAGAACACCCGGTGACGTCATGGTCTGGTCTGTGTGCTGGTCTCCTTAGTTTTGACGTCAGCATTGTTTATGAGGATATTTTGGGCAGTAGTGGATTTACTACAGTAAACTAGTGACTGTGTTAACGTTGCTTACTGGACTTTTTACATGCGTTTTCATGCACGTGCAGTTACTCACACATTACGTTAACGTAACGTGACGGAGGTGGCACGAGACCCATCGGACTTCTCCAAAGCGCAACCGGTGATGAGGTTTCTGGCTTCTGATTGGCCCCCTGTTGATTAGGGACGCTCCTAACAGCACTTAACAGGGCGTTTTGAAGTTTTCATGTGTTTTCAAAAAAAAGTAGAAAATTTTCAAATACCCGGCTACGTGTGGACAGACTCGACCTTACATTTTTATCTCGTTATACATCTGAGCAGTTTAGGGGTTAAGGGCTTTGGGTTTGAACCTGGGACCTTCTGATCAGGAGTCCAACACCTGAACCACTAAGCTACCCCTGTAGCATATAGAAAAGTAAAAAAAAAAAAAAAACATCCTGAAGTGGTCACTCACCGTCTGGTCTTTGTACCTGCGGCTGCTCCTGGCGTCCCCCAGCGGAAAAGAGTGGACACACAGCGTGCAGGACAGCAGTTGCAGCAGCAGCGTGGTCATCCTGTCTTGTTTTTTTTTTTTTTTTAATTATTATTATAGACTATTAAATGTTTTTTTTTTTTAAAGAAAATCTCGCGCGCAACTCGAACCCGAACAGCACCTGCTGCGCACTCGCTCGCACCTTACTCGAACACGAGCAGCAGCTGCGGGCGCGCGCGCTTCGATCCGACTCGGACCACAACTCGCACGCGCTGCTTGACTTACTGGAGGAGCGAGACTGAGAGTGATAGAGTGAGGAAGAGCTTTAAAAAAAAAAGGAGCGAGTGTGAGAGAAAGAAGGAGGAGGAGGAAACGAGTCGCGCGTGCTCCCCAGCCGGTGCAGTGCGGGAGGTTCGAGATCCTGCAGAGGTTTTATACCCTCCGCTTTCTTTGTCTTCAAATTGCATCCCTGTAACCCCCCCCCCCCGCGCGCCGCTCCCTCCCTTCCTTCATGCCGGAGGGACAAGTTCATGAGCGCTCACGTGACGTAGATTTGGTCCGTCCTGCGCGTGCACGTTCTTTTGAGTGCATGTGTGAAACAAATAAATGCATTGTTTTTTTTTTGTTTTTTTTTCAACTTAATCCAACAATACTTTGTGTGAGAGAAGTGTGTTGGTTGGAGATGCAAGTCTGATCTTGAGTGTTAGTGATAATTAGACTGCAGCTGTGGCCAGGGGGAGACAACAACAAGCCCAGGGTTAATTGAGCTCTCAGAGTTGAATTAAATCTGAGATCATTCGCTTAACTCTTTGCGTGCACTTTGATGTGAAAAGAAAGGATCAGCGGCACTTTTTTAATGTGCCAGCTCTTGTCATTGTGGTGCTCCAAACAGTATTGTGCAGAAGTCGTTGTCCATGTGCTTTTTGGTACAAACTTTGTTATACTATGTTTATTTTATGAATTCACTAGTGTAAGCACCCATCATTGACAGGAAAAGAGTTTTTAGAAATACATTAGTTAAAAGGTTAAAGCTGATCAGCTTTAATGTAATCAGTGATATCATGTGTAATCATGTGTAGTATGCTGTAAACATTTGCTGTTCATAATCTGGCACAAAACTGCTCATAACTTAATAATAATAGCTATTCATGTATTTGTCACATTCACATGTACCTTACAACCCAGTGAAATTATTTTTTTTGCCCATCCCAGTTATGAAGCTGGGGTCTGCCAGGATAAAGTACCCCTGGATCAGATAAGCTTAACTTGCCGGTGCTGAGGCTTGAACCCCTCGACCTTCCAATCAGTAACCTAGTAACCCACAGCCTTAACCGATTGACCCACCACTGCTCTAACTTCAGTCATTAAAGTCAGGAGAAAAAAGAGTGCAAGCGACCTGTGTATGGCAGATCAGACCCGCATTTGAACTTTAAAACCTTCAGACCGGCCCAAGTGCTAAAATAACCCTCACTTAATAACCTTCACTCAATAAAATATTGCTTGTGGTAACAGGTTAGCTGGATATCAGTAATTAATAATAAAAAACAAGAGGGTGTCATGCACCCTCTAGGGCACTTCACACACTATGACGACATAGGGCTGATGTCATAGTGCTTGGGCCCTAATCATGATGTTATTATATTATTATCATATAGTCATTGTGCTTCATGTATAAGGTATTTGGTGGCCTGGGCCTAGAGTGCGCAGTTTCCCTGTGGTTTCAATAAAGCACATTTCATAGAAGAGCTGGATTCTAGATACAAATTCAAAATGTCTGACACAAATTCCTTTCAGGTTTTGCTTTGATCTTTGTAGGTCTGGATGATTTTTAAAAAAATTAGCTTGAAAACCTAGGTAAACTATTCACTACCAGTATGATTCCATATCCTAATATGGCCAACGACTTCCATACGAGGGGCGTACAAAATCAGCTGGAGGAAAGCACAACTGACAGAAGAAGTTGTTTGATTTGCTTCTGAGATTAGATCGCTTGTCTAAGGTTTCATATTTTATCACTTAAATAAATCTATAAGGTGATGCTGTTTATGCAGGTCATGCACAACTTCATTCTAAACTGGCGATGTTTCATTCATATTGTGCCAACACACAAAAACTGAGATTTGTTCGATATTTTATGAGAAGTAGTCATGTTTTTGTGTAAAAATGTCTTTGCTTGAGGCTAAGAATGAGAAGTCTTGAGGTGACTCAAACAAGTCTGAGAAAAAAAATCTAAATAAATAAAACTATAAATCTATAACATGTAATATATAGTGGTCACAGACATGGCCTTTGCCTCAGTAATCAGTGACATGCAGGAAGACCTTGGCATAATAAGTGAATGATGTTTGGAACACTAGGGTTTTTATCAACTGAAAGAAAATGTTAATGCTTAGATGAATTTTTTTTTTCAACTAACCATTTTTTTTTGCATATTTTGAATGTAATAATTATTGCATCAAATGCAGGGAATTGTGTATAGGCCTGTGCAATCCTCCAGCTCCAGCTATTCTCACCTTTGGCATTTGAAACGCTTCACTAGTGGCCAGCATTTAACTAATCCAAACTTGGATCTTTGGGATCTTGCACATGATTGGATGATTGATTAATTGCATGAATTTGGAAATAGGTTATAAAAACTGCATTGCATTCTAAAAACATAATAGACCAGTTTAAAACCCAGTTTAGCATTGACGATTTTGCTGTGCTTTTGTGTTGATAAAATGCTAAATCCTGTATTAAGTCTCTTCATATCACATGAGGAACTGTTTCCTCCCAGCTAATCCACTGGAAAAATCCATCAGAAAGCCCTCAGGTAAGAACATTTCAGGTAAGGCTTTCAACTTAAAAAAAATTTTTTCAGAGTTTTTGAGCCAAGCCGGAGTGGCGCATGCTTGAATTGTCCACCCCGACCTCAAAACACCGGACAATGAGAAGACACATTTCTCAAATGCCTCTGGTTACAGGGCTTGAACGGTGTCATTACCGCAGAGGTTCATTGCTGAGGAAATTGTCTGTTTTGGAATGCATCTGTAAATTAAAGGGCCTTCGCTGATCTCTTTTGAACAGAATCGGTGCAGGCTGTCATCACGACATTTCCTCTCCGAGGAGATTGAACGGTCTGTCCGATTTACAACGTGGACGGACACTAAAAGTCAGCGGGTTTGAACGGACCAGAGCCAAGGTAGGTTCGTTTACACTGTGCTTGAGAGACTGGACAGGGACACACAGGAGGTTATTGTACAACATATACTGTATTGTTTAATGCTGATATTGAGTCTGTTAAAATATTTTACTGTAAACTAATATATGCCTTGAGTTGAGCTCGTGCATCAGGCTGTATTAGAAACCACTTAAAGTGCAGGTTATTTATGTAAGAATAATCAATGATCAAAAACCAAATTTCTCTTACCACCCTAAAGTTGATTATTTACTTATACTTTACTTACAGTATATACAGTATATATGGATTATTATATATTTACTTATAACACCACATAATGTACACCATTGCAACATTCATTCATTTATTGTAAATTGTCAACAATGAGTTTTTTCAAAGTATATTTTGGATTTTTTTTTCTTTTTAATCGCTTTGCAAGTTGTAAACTTCCTGCAAAACAAAGCTAATTCCTGTCATCATCAGAAACTAGAGATTAGTTCTGACACTGGAGACTCCTTCCATCAACATGTCACCAATCTTACTTCTTCCTTTATTATTTCCTGCTAGTAAAACTTAACAAACAGTCTTTGTATTTTCTCCCGGCGATCACGGATTGCGTATCACAGCGTTCCAACAACCACCAGTTATCCCCCCTTTCTTTCTTTCTTTCTTTCTTTCTTTCTTTCCTTTCTTCGTCTTCCCGTAACAGAAAGCCCTGTTTTCTGTCAGATCTGAAACAAAAAGCTTCCTTATGGTGCATTGTTTTATGTCAGATGATGGTTTAGACTACCGTGAGCCAAGATATACAACTTTCATAACTGCGCTCATGTTGCTCTTGGCAGATCGAGACGTAAGCCATGGCATTAATTAGAGTTATCCTCGATGTTGATGCAAACGAATGCTAATTAAGACGAATGAGCCTTGAAACGATACACTGTTTTAGGGTTTCGACAAGGACTGGTTTTTACCCTAAAGGTTTATCTGATAAGGACAGGAAAGCAAGAACATAAGGACAGAAATTTGGCAGGTTATCAATGGATAAGAGGTAAAAAGCCAAATGTTCCAAAATAGATTGAATCAAAGAACAAAGTTATTCACCCTCTTCCCCTTCCAATTTGAAACCAAATTGCTGAACGATTTTCTTTTGTTCCTTCTAGAATCTGGAATTCCCTCTAGAATTTCTTTCATGAAGCGGTGCTGGAGGATTTATCTTTAAGGCTCATTTTAAAATGACAATTTTTCCAACTCAGTGTTCATTATGGATAAACGCTTTGTCGTTTTTTGACCATATCTTGATGTAGCGCAGCACATTCACAAAGCTCTACAAAGTATATGCAGGTCATCTCCTCTTTTCTAAAATATCTACATCATACAGGAGCATGGAAGTAGAATTTCCTAGATTGAAGAATGCTTAAAAAATGCATTATAAAGCGCAATTCCTATACAGCATCGCTTAGTTAATGAGTCTGTACTGTATGTGAGCTGAATAAATGATTTTCATGGCCTAAAGTAAAACTCTAATCAAATTCGAATTTACATCACTGTATGCACTTGTTATTTAACAAATGAATAAATGAAGCCAAATTGTCAGCTAAACAAAGAGGAATTGATTGCGCAGCATACTGCATATTGTGTTAAAGCTTAATAAATGCATCAATGAATGTTCAGTGAATAAGTCTGAGGATTCTTCTTATAATATATCATCAAATATTTTTAATCTACAAATAATACAGCACTGCTTTATAAAACATTTCGGAAACTTTGAATTTCAGTAGCTAACAATCCTGTTATTTGATTCACAAGCCAGAGCTTTTCAGCTTCTAATACATTGAAGCTCCATGATGATTTTGGTTATAAAACTCTAAAAGTAACATGTTTACAGGTATAACATCAGCTTCTTTATTCTAATGAATAGAAGATTATAATAACAAGGTTTTGGCTTCAGTGCTTATGAATGTATTATAAAGGTGCAGTACTATTATGGGTACCTATACTATTATTAATACAGTAACCACTTCTGTCAAAAAGGATATGGCCATAATTGCAGTATAAATGTGGGGAAACCACCACATCATGATGGCTCATGAAAACACAAGACTCTAACTAGGTCTTGGTTTTTCTTCCCCTTAACTCCTGTTTTAAATTATAATAAAGTGCCCCATTTGCCACTTCAGCCGTAACACCACCCAGTGGAAGAACACGTATGCACCGTTAAATCTTCACGGTACACAGCTAACCTTTCTACAGCTTTACAGGTCAATGTTGGGGAAAGTCTTTCCTGCCTGGTAATCAGTGGGTACTGATTTTGGTTTGATCAGCTGCCCGGGTTCAGCATGGCACTGATCTGGTGTGGCATTGAACAGCACCAGAAGGACCGGCCACAACAAAGCCTAACAAGCCAGTAAGTGAGTGATGACTTTCCCAAATGGGTTCACTTATAACCACTAAACGGCTGCTGGAGCACGCGGGCAGGCTGTCGGCTTTAATTACTGACAGATTTGCCTTTGAAGTAAAGCGTTACGCCGTCGCTGCTTGCTCCATTGGAAGAGGAACTACAGTTAGTCTGAGGTTGATGCAGTAGGTAGCTGCAGGTCTGTAGGTCTGTTTTAAGTGTTTTTAACTTGTGCAATGTTTCCTGAAAACCTTAAACAATTGATAGAAAAGTTGCAACTTTTTAATAGCTTAGATGAGGTTTTGTCACAAAGAAAAAATATCAACTAAGCACATTCTCCATGATTGGACAATATGCTTAGTTGATATTTTTTCTTTGTTTAGCATTCGAGACACTTTTTTGAAAAAAGAATAAGAGTATATAATCTATTGTAAATAAATGTTTCAAATCTAAAAAGCGTGCGAAATCAACTGATGAAGCTGTCACTGATAAGATGCAGAAATCTACAGTCTAGGCAAGAACAAATTCAGACAAAACTCTGACTTCTTTTTTTATTCCCATCTTTTTCCATATGACCATTGGTGGTGCTGTTGCATTCAGTTCCACACACACAAAGAAAAAACACATTTTTGTTAAGAGAAAATAATTTTAAAAGGATGCCAAAAATAAAATAAAATACTGCTGTCTATTTATCTTTGTAACATGTACAGTACGTGTAACATGTACTTCATCTCAGGGACCCAGAAGTGAATACAGCCCTTTTATGTGCATCGGAAGCTTGAGTTTATTTAAGAGTGATAAACCTAAGAAGCATAAACTACCCTCCTCCATGCACACACACACACACACACACACACACACACAAAGTCCAACACCTTTGTGCAATTTCACTTGCAAATGAAGTTTGCTTTGCTTTAAGGTTTTATTATAGCTGGGAATTAAAGTGTGTAAACAGAATAAAACTCACAGATACAACAAATCAGATCTCTCGCTTTAAAGTAATCAACGACTTGAGGGCTACTGTTACCAACCTGATGTTTAATATTTACAGACAAACTGGAGTGTTTTATTACTCTTAGACTAGAGGAACTAGATTAAAATGATTACAAATTAAAATGATTAATGAATGTAATTATGTATATAGAAAGATATATAGAAAATCATGATTAGTTATATTTAATTTTATTAGTTATATTTAATGATGTAGAAAAAAAATAGTTTACACTGCAGTCTCCTTCTTGTTAAGTTAAAAAAAAAAAAGATACTTATTTCAAAATTAGACTTTTTTGTGATCATGTAAATGGCACTTTTTAAAATCTATTTATTATTAAATTATATGGAAAGCTATACACATACCCATGAATGAACTGCTACTATATAACACTTTCTAACCAATCAGATTAGAGAATCCAGCACTGGTATAAAAGCTGATAAAATGGCCATCATTCATTGCATGTATAGCATTGTTAAATACTTTTCATAAATCAACAAAGAAGTTGTACCAGATTGAAACACTTTTTTTAGATTGAGTTAAATTTGCATTATGCCGTTTTTGCAGAAACGATCTACAACTATAGCAGCACAGTGGTTTGGGGTCAGCATCGTTGCCTCGCACCTGGTTTGGGGTCGAATCTTGCTTCTCTTCTCCATGTGCTTGGAGTGTTTCCTCCAGTTTCCTCCTACAGTCTAAAGACATAGTGTGTAGGCTGATTGGTGTTTCCAAATTTCCCATAGTGAACGATTGGACGAGTGAGTGTATGTGCTTGTGCCCTGCAATGGGTTGACTCCCTGTGAGTGTGTACCCTGCCTTGTGCCCTGATGTCCCTGGGACACACACCCTCTTCTCTCTCCCCGACTGCACACAGGATAATACATGGATAGATTGGTAGTAATAGTCAGTTTGGATGACAGTGTTCGATTAGCTCAGCAGTCAAGGATGTTGATGGAAATGTCCTGAAGCTAGCTGTTTTGAAACCCAAACTCCAAACAAATACAGCCTCCCCTCCCTTCAGCATTAATGCCTTCAGCAAGTTAGTCAAACCTTTTTGTTTGATCCTACCGTAGGCTACATAGTCTGGAAGCAAATTTTGGCGAAATATAACAACAACAACAAAACAAAAAATCACTCACGATTTAAGGATCTGCATATGCATGTGGAAGGTGATGAGTTCAAATCCCAAGCCATTGTTTTGGCTGTTAAAAAAAAATCTGTGTATTTAAAGGTCCCGTATTTTGCTATTTCTTTAACTAGTTAAAACAAGTCTCTCAGCTCCCCCAAAGTGCGCATGTGTGTTAATACTGCTACTGAAATACCTCCCAGTTAATGCATTATTTATACCTCAAACTCCCTCCTCTATAATGCAGCACTTCATTGACTATGTGCTGAGCCACGCCCAGAGCTTCTTATATGATGTCACAATAGGGGAAAAATAATTGGCTAAACGTCTCTGATTCTTCTGCTCAAGAACAATCTGTCAACCCTGGCGCTCTTAACTATATGCAGATGATTTACACACTCAGTCTAATTTTATACACTTTGCCCATCATATTTGTATTCTTTAATAAAATACAAAACTCCAGTATTTTTCATGGCTAGGTTTCTGATTGGTCTGTTACAAACACAGGCATGCTGAAGCATCTAAAGGAAAGTGTTTGTTCAGCTTGGCATTTTAATGGAATGAAATCACGCTGTAAGCCGGTCAATATGCAATCTGCAACCCACGTAATCCAAAGATGAGCTGGCAGATACACCGCCTTATCGTGTTACAGGAATTGTGCACGCCACAGCAGGAGTAGATTAGATTTTTTCAATGCTCATATTTAATGCACTCTCAGAAATAGCCTACATTCAGGAGAGCGTCGAAAATATGATAGTGGTTATGCTGAATACATTACTTGACGCCAGGAAGCATTTCCTGTTTACAGAAATGGACTTGGAGATATTCTACTTGGAATTAAAAGGAAAAGGCGTAGAAGGGGTAGGAAGTCGACTGATGGGATTTCCTTATAACTTTATCCATCTGTTAGAATGTAAAAAAAAAAAACGTGTTTAATTTTTTTTTTTACATTTCACACGAAGCATTTATCCTTCTGCAGTTTTACTGTGTGAAGATAAAATGCCATCATCATGAAGGCAGTTGGAGATAAGACACGCTATCCTGACTTTTTTTGCAGATGCAAACTTGCTATATGTAGGAGCAAAAGGCTTGTCGGTGTGTGTGTGTGCAGTGAAGGTTAACATGCCTGGTCTGATTCCACAAAAGAGCTACAATTGTACCCAAGCTGGCCCCTGACCATCTCCAACAATGTCTGCAATGGACACGTGTGCATCACCATGGAGTAAGAGATGGCACCAGGATGCACTATGGGTAAAACCTTCATGATGCCATCCATGTGGATCTTATAAACTGTTGCGGACCAAGTACACGCCTTTATGGCACGGAAATTCCCTAATGTCAGCAGGATAATGCACCCGCTCATGCTGCAATAATGGCTTAACAGTGATTTGAGGAGCATGACAAAGAGTTCAAGGTGTTGACTCGGCCTACAAATTCCCCAGACCTCTATCTGATGAAGCAAGCGTTTGTGGGCTGTGCTGCAAAAACTATTCCGACCCATGGAGGCACCACCTTGCAACTTACAGTATACGACTTAAAAAATTCTGCTACTGACAGTTTAGTGCCAGATACAGTACCACAGCACACCATAAGAGGTCTTGTGGAGGAGTTTTGCGCAAAAAAGGGATGTATACTGTACTGTAAGACGTTAGGACTGTTATGGGTAATCAGTGGTCCAGTAATTTCAAGTCTCCTTCAAACCTTTTGTTGTTTTCTTTGCTTTGATGAAGCCCAATATGGCCAGAAAAACAAATCATGAATGGAGATCACTTAAACATCTTGGTGACGGTGCATGGAAAAACCAGAGCTATTTTTAATAGTAAAAGTAAGAGCATTTCCATACACACTCAATATGGCGGAACTAAACAGCTGTGTGTCCACATGAAAAGCACTTGTTAGTGACTGAAGGCTTCAGTTTGTTAGGGAGCATAAAGATTAGACTTTGGAGCAACACAAACAGGTCATGTGATCTGATGAGTCCAGATTGAGTCTATTCCAGAGTGATGGGCGTGTCAGGGTAAGAAGGAAAGCGCATGAAGCGATGCGCCCATCATGCATAGTGTCCACTGTACAGGCCTCTGGAGACAGTGTTATGATCTGGGGTTGCTTCAGTCGCTCAGGTCGAGACTCAGCAATGTTATGTGGCGATAAAATGAAGTCAGCTGACCACCTGAATGCACTGAATCACCAGTACATCACATCTATGGAGTTTTTCTTCCACGATGGCACGCGCCATATTCCAGGACTAGGAATCATTTCCACACATGACCTGGACACCACATTGTGTTCTGTAATCAATGATGAAGGTGATTGAAATCTTAGTGTGTACTGCTGTACAGCAAAGATGCCTTAAAAAAGAGTTTCTGCATTAAAGAAGTTATAATGAGTAGTAAACAAAAATGAATGAAACAAAGTCAATAGTTAGTGTGACGAGCCTTTGCTTAAAATATCATCTCAGGTACAGTGTGTGCAGTTTAATAAGGAAACGAGCTGCTTAGTTTTACCAGAACCAGACACGGTCCTTCTGAGGACTTTGTAGCACCTGCTGCTTTTCTCATACATGAAAAAACACAGACACTTTTTTTTTATTCTCTATTTTTGTGGTCTGAAAAACTCTCTTTTATTTCATGTCCTGCTTTATTTTCTGGCCTTTATATTTTCCTGTAATATTCTTTCTTTTTTCTGCAATATTAATGTTTGGAAATGAGAAATGGTTTTTGTACTGGCTTAATAATGAAGTCATAAAATGAACATGTATAACAAAGTTTGTACAAAAAAAACACAGGGTGCATTAGACTTTATCACAGGGTGTGTGTGTGTGTGTGTGTGTGTGTGTGTGTGTGTGTGTGTGTGTGTGTGTGTGTGTGTGTGTGTGTGTGTGTGTGTTCATGCCCAAATGGATCCACTGTAGTGATTGTGTACAACTCTCATTAGTGCATGCCAGAACACTCTTCTGTCACATATCTTTATACAAATCATGAAGATATACTGTATTGTAATCATGTGCGTGCAAACCTCTGTGTTTTCCTCAGTGTGTGCAGGAATGCTGATTACAGATAGTGGATTTAAGATTCTTTTTTTAGGATTTGTTTTGTGCATGAAATGCATCCTTGCTAAAAATTTGTGCTTCTGTCAGCCTTTTTTTTAAAGGGGTTGAGGGGGTTTGAGGTTCCTTCATCTGATAAAAATGCAAGACAGACTCCTCCAGCAGTATCACCACTACCAATGAGATTCGGGTAAACATACTCAAGCTGTAACATGAAAGAGCCCTGGGGTGATGAGTCACTCATTTACCCCTTTCTCTCTCTCTCTCTCTCTCTCTCTCTCTCTCGCTCTCTTTCGGTTGTCCCCCTCTCATAAACCACTGACCACAAGAAAGGTAAGACGGTCATTCTAGGACAGAGTTAAAATACTAAAAAAAAAAAAAAAAAGATGACCTAGGAATTAGCTGATAGTGTGGTGTTTTTATTTCATGCTTATTCTGGCATGAAAGAACGAGGAAATAATCATTACTTTGTCTTTGTCCGATTTGGTCCGGTTCATATCTAGTTCTTAAACGAAAGCTTAACAGGTTGACGAAGGAAGGTCGTTCGTTTTCAACCTGACAGCACGTCCATCACACTGTCCACAGAGCAGTAATTAAGAGCATGAGAGCAGCTGTGAGTCAGGGCAGGTGACCTCCAGCTGCATTGAGTTCATGTAAATGCTTCCTGCACACGTTCGAGGAGTTATTACTGTATGTGCTGGAATTTATCACAGGTCAAGAATCATGGAAATGTTTCTTCCATGGATGTGATGGATATTTAATAAGTAGCAAGGGAGAAATCGTAAGAGAATACAGGTTGTACATGAAAACTGCTTGTTTTTACAAATCTCTGGAAAAAAAAACAACCTTAAAATGTGGTCATGAAGAAAGGAATCATAAATTTGAACAAATGCGCTGATAGAGATCTAATGATCTGGTGATCTAAAGGATTTAATTAAAACAAATCTAATCATACTCATGGGCCTTTCTTGCCAAAGATAGTTATTTCTAAGTTTACAGTAAGCATTATTTTGTGTTTTTCCTCAAATGACGTGATGACAAACTTTCCACTTAAGCAAGCCTGTCTTAGTCAAATCACATTTTACTAAATAACTTTTTACAAAATGGTCTGTCTCCTAACATTACCACAATTGAGCTTGATTTTTAAAGATCCCTAAGCTTTCACAATAACACGCCTGACAAAAAAAAAAAAAAAAAAAAAAAACAGGCCACATTATTAAAACACGACAGAGCAATTTATCCGGTCTAAAGGAAGCAGACCCAAGCGCGGTGCGAAGTGTGCTCTGAATCACCAGGAAAAGAGTGTGTGAATCACGGCAATTTGAGCTCATTTCAAGACCCCCGCTTGTTGTTTTGCCACACACTGAGCGGATGCAGTCAGGACCCTGGAAACCGCAGAAGCTTTTTGGGGAATATAGACAGTTTTGTGAGATAATTTTGTTTCAGTCTATGGGACTTCCCTGAGTGTATAGACTGTTCGTAATTTGTGCTTTCAAGATGTATAGAAATCCACATCATGATGTCTACAATAAGAGAGCGCCTATGATGAGATAAGGATTGTAAAGATACTGTAGATGTACAGCTTTCCCGAGGCTGTAACAAAACACTGACACTGGAGACTCCTTCCATAAATGATATCATCTCCTCATGGAAAATTTTATACCAATAGGTAATGATGGCAACCATTCAGTACATGCTGTACAAGGTACAAAGGATCAACGGTTGCTGTAGAAACGATGAGATCTTACAAGGTCTTTATGCTGGATCGATAGAGAACATTCCTCCACACCATGCTGACTCAGGAAGGCAGAATCGATAATGCAGTATTAAACTAATTATACATCATTTTCTTGTTTGTTTTATCTGTTTATTAAAAAAATGTTTATACTCATGTTTACATACAGACATTTAGCACATCCAGGGCAGAGGGTTCGAGTCCCACCATTGGGTCTGTGTGCATGTTCTTGGTTCTCTCCCCATGTTTGGTGAGTTTCCTTCCACAGTCCAAAGCCATGCTGATTAAGCTGACTGGTGTTTCTAAATTGCTTGTAGCGTGTGAGTGAGCCCGGCAGTGGTTCGGCATCCCTTCGAGGGTGTACCCCGGTGACCCTGTACAGGATAAGCGATATAAAGAATGTGGTGGTAAGTGAGTGATTAAAGGAATTACATCAAACACAAGGATGTAAACACCTTATCATATTTTTTTTTAAATTTCATAACTTAAAAATCTTAAAAGAAAGTGTTAACCACTGTTAATGCAAACTGCCATTGAGCTTGTCAACAGGCTTTTGCATAATCTAAGATTTTAATACAATGTGGCATTAGCTTTAGAAGTACTGAACAAAGTATGTTACCATGAATGATGTGAAGTACAAAGAACACTTCAGTAGATCTGAATGTTTCTTTGTAAATTGTATCATTCATAGTTTGACTCAAAGCTCTAAATGCTCTGTGATCAATGCTTCCATCACACTGAAGTACCGCCGCTTCATTCTCCTCACACCTTTCACCACCAAAACTCAACGATTTTTTTCCCGACTCCAACCACTTCTAACAATACCACAAACAATCATCGTCTATATTTTAATGAGGGTAATTATGCTTTATCCAGACCAAAACATCACTGATGTAATGCAGCGCACACACACGCACACACACACACACACACATGTACACACACATGCACACACACCATACCCATCACACAACAGGACTTTTCATCACACTCATACAGTATTTAGCCTTATAATTCTATAAAAACAACAAAAATGATTTTAAAACATATACGAACAAGACAGACTTTACAGAGTGAAGTGGATGTTCATGCAGGAGAGAGGGTGTGGAAATGACAGATGCGAGAGCGCCATCTTGTGATGTAAAGAGTAAAAGAGTTTTTTTTTTAAATACGAAGAAGGCATAAAATAGAGATGGATGGATGAATACCGTATACAGAGTTTACACTAATAACTGACAGCCTTCAATCCCAGAATTATTGGCACCCTTCAGAAAAAGTGTAAAAAAGACTGACATAACAAGTAAAGAAAACAATTGTTGACATACCTGTAAAGCAACTCTTTTAGCCTTAGCCTAAGATTTCTTAAATTGTATCACCTTCTGTGAAAACAAACAAACATTTCACAATAATAATTAAGAGTGTATTTAAAAAAATTTATTTGTATATACAGCACAATAAATGTATATCTTTGTTTTTTAACCCTCCTGTTATCTTCAAATTTACTAACATCTTTTATACATAATCATAATTATCATATCATATTTAAAATTGTTACCCAAGTTTATGTATAAAAGTAACTGAATATGACTTATTGAATATCACTGAATATCATTTATTTTGAGACTTTAAAAATTGAATGGAGCCAAAATGCCCCAAAGATAATAGGAGGGTTAATAGCTCTTTATTGTTTTCTTTACCAGATGAATACACGCAATAACACACATCAAATTCACAAACAAAAATGATGGTTGTTGACTTGGACAGCTGATAATAAATAAACTATATACTGTGTATACATATTGTTCTTTCTACACTGTAAAACAATACTGAAGGCGTTTATCCAAAATATACAATAATCTCCTTTGAACAGTTGATATTGAGATGTATCTGCTACTTCTGCTCTGTAAATCTTTCAAAATCTGAGGTGCTGGTTGTTAATTGGTGATTTCTGAGGCTGGTAACTCTAAATGAACTTCTCCTCTGCAGCTTTTGGTCTTGCTTTCCTGGGAACCAGTTTCATCATGGTGCTTGATGGGTTTTGCAAGGACTGATCCAGAACAGCTGACCTTTGTGTGTTAAAATAACAACTGACTGTTGTTGTTGTTGTTGTTAATTCATTACCTAATACCATGTGTGTCATTTCATAGTTTTGAAATCTCCAGTATTGTTATTGAATGTAGAAAAACAAAAAGCATCAAATTAGAAGGTGTGTTCAACCTTTTGATACTACTGTGTGTGTATATATATATATACAGTGACTTAGATTTAGGTTTGATCCCCACCTTGGCCAAAGACATGCATTTATGATTAATCATGCATGCATGATTACTGGCATTCATAAGTCGCCCGTAATGTGTGAATGTTCACAAAATAGGAATAAACACAATCAAAATCATGGTTTCTAGTTGGACTACAGAGATATGTTATATATAAATGTGTATATTTTCATTTTCAGTATGCTCATTATCCTGGTCAGGAACATACTCCTGAATATAATGCATTTGATTACTTTCATTAACCCACGTTCACACACTTATTCACTCCTTGGGGCAAATCTAGCAGAACCTGTCCACCTACCACTTTGAGACAAAACAAGAGGGGCAACCAGAGAACACAGAGAAAAGAAAACCTTTGATGACTCTAGGAGAAAATGAGAATCCAGACAGACAATAAGAGACCCTGGATGTTCCCCAGTTTCAGTCTTAGTCTGCAGAACCTACTTTTGCTATTAGATCATTGATTCTTTGGGGCTATTTCACAGCTGATTAACAGCATTATGAATTTTTAAGGCATCAGAACATTTTAGGCCCAAGACATCTGCCAGGAGGTTAATAAGAATCTTCTGACAGACGAACCCAACATACAAACACATTACAAATTAAACGAGACAAAATTAAAGCTTTATTATGAATACTCTTATGGGGACGTGTTTATATTTTACTGGCAAAGATTTCACTCTTACTTACGGAGAAAGCTCATTGCAAATGAAGTCAACTTTCTCCTCACCTCTATCCTATGACATTTCTATCTGGGATAGCCCCACCCCTCTTCTCAGGGCGTGAGAGATCACTGAATGGCTTGATTAGGATGCAAATGATGTAAATCAGATGCTATGGACCTCGCACTCCTGACATTTCAACCCAAACGGACACCTCTGGTAACTTTGGGAGTGTCGTGTTAAAAGTTTAAGGCAGAAGAGAGTAAGACACACCTGTGTAGAGCATATGCAAATATTCCTAAAATGAGTCATCTTAGTCAGATTTTAACATTACAAGTATTCTTCTTTATTTTAAATAAATAAATAAATAAATAAATAAAAGATTAATATATTTTATCCCTATTTAGATGTGTATGTGATAGTTTGGATTGTTTAATGGCGTTTAATTTAATATCTATCATTACTCAATAATCTGATTGCATTACATTATGTTGTGCCACACGAGTTGCCAGATTCTACGGGATTCCTCTCTTTTACACTTTAATCTACATGGCTTTAAGATATTGACATGGATACTATTAAATGATATAACAACAATTGATATAAGGGGTGGCACAGTGGCATAGTGGTAGCACTGTTGCCCCCATCTTCAGGGTTTGGGGTTCAAATTTCACCTCCGGTCTGTGTGAATGGAGTTTGTATGTACTTGATGGGTTTCCTCCGCGTCATCGGGTTTAATCCAACAGTCAATTAAATTTTATTTGTATAGTGCTTTTAACAATTGTTATTGTCGGCAAAGCAGCTTTACACAATCAATTATGGAAGTTTGTATGAAATGTGAATGTGTATGAATCAAAATGTTCAGATTGTCCCTGATGAGCCGTGGGTGACGATGGGAAGGAAAAACTCCCTGAGATGGCAGTAGGAAGAAACCTCGAGAGAAACCGGACTCAACAGGGAACCCATCCTCATTTGGGTGATAAAGGATAGCAGGGATTGATCTGCAGTCATACTGTGTGTTAGGAGACTGGAAGTTCAAAATAACAGTTGATGTCTTTAAGTTAAAATGGAGTCCAGTTTGTTATTGGAGGCTCAGGAAATTCCAGTCCTAAATTATTGAGCGACTGCAGTCACAAGTCCTCAGAGAACAGCTGTCTGCATTAGCCGAGGCCAGGACCATATTTGTGGAGACAGAACCATCCCCAGTCACCACATGCATCCAACCAGCAGTGGGGCACCAGGACGAGTCAGACACGTTCAGAGGGCAGAAGGGGGTCTGGATCACAGGGGTCTGAGCTCGACAGAGAGACAGGGAGAGGGAAAGAAAGAGAGAGAGACAGAGAGAAGAAGAGAGAGAAGAAGAAATACCAGTCAAATATATGGAATGTATGCTGATTGGTGATTCCAAAGTGCCCGTATAAAAAGACTGGATATGTGTGTGAGTGTGTGTCTGGGCCAGGCGATGAATTGGCAGGCCATTCCGGGTGTTTTGTGTTTTGTGACCTGACCTCCCTGGGATAGGCTCTAGCTAAACTCCAACCCCACAAAGGATACTGTAAGTGGCATGACAGACAAATATATATGTTTGTATAAAAGGAGTCTCCAGTTTGGGCATTGGTGGCTCAGTGGAAAGTTTCTCACCTGCCATATGGAAGGCTCAGGTTCAATTCCCATCCAATGCCCAAACTCCAGCCACTGGATGCAGTACCGGTCCCAAGCCAGGATAAAATGAGAGGGTTGCATCAGGAAGGGCATCTGCCACACTGTAAACCCTAATGCTCAAAGTAATGAAACACACTGAGTACTGTTAGCTTAAATAATTGCAATTAGGTCAAATTAATAGGCCTTTTTGAGTATTCAGAACTTTTTGAGAGTTTGTAGAAATGACACTTTTCAAGTTAGCTGAACAAATTTGATATTTTATGTAAACGTAATTACTTAAGTAACAATAACTTAAGTAAAACTTCCACCAATGTAAAATCTATAGAGCACTTGTGGTGCAGTGGTAAGTGTTTTGTCTGCCATACAGAAGGCCCGGGTTCGATTCCCGGGCCGGATGGTCTGCAAAAATTTCAACAAACTCAAAAGTTGATAGTTCTGTTTACTTAAAATTGGAAACATCATTACTTAAAAAATTTGATTTAACTGATTACCTCAAATATTTTGACTTTTGCCAACTTAATCAACTTGGGGTTTGAACTGTAGTCCAATGCCTTAACCACAGAGCTAATCTTGCTGTGAAATGGGTAAATTTTGTACAATTTTCTAATATTTAGTCACCAATCCAGTGCAAACCAATACCACATAAAGTTGTCACAAAAACACAATTTTGTGAAAATCTCTCTCTCTCTCTCTCTCTCTCTCTATATATATATATATGTTATTATTATTATGGGGTTCATCTTTGATAATACCATAATATCACTTATTACATTAATTCAGATCGGCTTATTTTTAGTTTTAAACTTTGAACTATTTGTCACTCACCATCATCATTACCGCTTAATCCTGTATTCAGGGTCACGGGGGCCTGGAGCCTATCCCTGGAGACTTAGGGCACGAGGCAGGATACACCCTGGACAGGGTGCCAACCCATGGCAGGGCACACACACAAACACACACTCATTCACACACTACGGGCAATTTGGGAGGAAACCAGAGTACCCGGAGGAAACCCACCAAGCACAGGGAGAACATGCAAACTCCATCCACACAGAGACGGGAATCGAGCCCGGACCCTGGAGGTGCAAGGCGACAGTGCTAACCACTACTTGGGCAAAAAAAAAATAGAACCCGATTCTAATTCTAAACGTGGTATTTAGAGGCTGTGAAAGAAACAGCTCTGGCAACCTTGTCGGGTGTTTACCTGCCCACCTGTACGATCACGTGACCGTATTCATTTTACTGCGTTTTTTTTTTTTTGAGGAGCTTTCGTGAGGTGACGTGTTGCGTCTCAAGAAGCAGGAACTACATTACCAAAGATGTAAAATGCCGGAATTGTAGCCTGCCTCTTTCAAACAAAAAGAAAGGAAAACACGCCTGGTCCAACCAGTTTTTCCAGTTTTGAAACCGAGCCTCCAATCAGCCAGGCTAGAGAGAGTGAGACAGAGAGAGACAGAGACACGGAGAGAGGAGTCGCTTTGTACAGGACGGACGCGGTGGACAGCATGAAACATTGAACTCGCCGTTTTTTGGGTCTACGGACGTTAAAAAGTTTCATTAGAGAAAAGGTAAGCTTTGATAACGCGCTACTTATTCGAAACAGTCTGGCGGTTTTTGCTGTGATCATGCGCGCGAGCTCGGGAATGCGTCCAGCGCAGCGCCTTTCAGGTGTGTCTGTTTGTCAGGTAACTTCGGCTAACTCAGGTAGCATCTCCTCTCCCTCTCCCTCAGCCTCACGAATTTACAGTTTCCATTCAGAATTTCTCTAGCCTGAAATTCCAACAATTTATTTGTGACTTTTAACAAGTTGTTTTCAGTTTATGAAATCAGTAGAAACGAGTTTGTACCTCACTGTGAGGGAGGAATCTTTCTAGAATTTCTGAAAGAAATATAAATAATAATGTAAACATTTCATTTCAGACAGTTTGATAAAATTTTATTTCGCAGAATTGTTTTCTGTACACCAGTTGTAGGAATGAACAGCCAGGCATAACTTTATGCTTGTGTATATATTAAATTTTAGATAATTACATATATATTTGGAGCTAATTAATAGGTGTGATCATTATATAATTTACTGTACCTCTGTTGCATGTCTCAGTAATGAAGTTTTTTTTTCTTCTAAAGCTTAAAAAAAGGTTGAACTTTGGAAATTTTTTTTAGACTATTTGTCACTAATGAAGTAATTCTGCAGCTAATTAATAGGCGTGATAATTATATAACTTACTGTACCTCTATTGCATGTCTCAATAATGTGGTTTCTTTTTAATGCGTAAAGTTTCGGCTTTGCAAAATAAATTCGGACGTTTTGGCACTAGTGAAATATGTTTTGTGCAACATAATGCATTCATTTCACCAACATGCACGCAAACACACCCGTGCAGCTTCTACCTCATTTGCATTTGCGTGTCTTTTTGTCCACCTCATGTGACATGCCAGGAATCATGCCCAGTAAATGTAAGGAATATAAACGAGAAAAAGACATGAGTGTGGACTCACTTGCGTTTGTATTTTGTGTTTTGACCCTGTTTTTTAAAATCAACTTTGTCCGTTTACCTTTGTGTTGGCATAACAAAACTGGTTTCCGGTTACTTGCCTTAGATTAAAACTCAGCAGGTTGGTGGTCAGTGTTTTAGTTTCCTTGTCACCGCACACATTGAACATCTTTATTTTCTCTCAGGATGTCATGTGGAATTCGTGTTATTTTTGTCTCTCACCTATGTTCACACACTAATGAAAGAAGCTAGTTAAAGCTGACATATAGGTGGACCGGGTCATTGCCAGGCCCATTTTGTTTAAATATACATACCAAATAAAAACTTTGGTTTTGCAAGTCAATTGAAAGTCCAGTTTCGAACAAGAGGGAAAAATCGTGTTTCCCAACACTTTTCTTTCCAGTAGTAAAATATATATAATAAAATATATTTTTTTTGTTCAGGCAAATTTTATTTCCATTCAGTTTGATCTGAAAGAAGATAATACTCACCTTCACACGCGCACACACACACACACACACACACACACACACACACACACACACACACACACACACACACACATACAAAACAACAGAAAAATGAAAAGAGGTCTTCACAGTATGATGCGCTCGGGATTTTCAGAGCATTCTAAGTGAAAATTGGAAAGAAACAAACCAAAAAAAAAAAAATCTGAGCCATTTGACCCCTTTTGTATACTGTTTTTAGATGTTTAATAGCTTGAGTAGTAAGCCTGGTTGGCGGCCATCTACAGTATGAGCCCCACCCTCGTCTCCAGTTTCAGCCCTGCCCGGGCTCTTTTAATCTTTAATGGTGGATGGTGAAAGCAGGAAGAAACACAAACACGTGGGCGGCCGTCAAGAAACTGTTCATAGTTGCTTCTTGAAAGTCCACATGCTCTGCGAATATTTTAAAGCAAAGCTTCAGTTGTGTTCATCTATTTTCAAAACACATATTGGCTTCTGTTTTGTGTGTGTTGGGGCAGGAGGGTAATGGGGGGTGGTATACATTCAAGGCTAGGCTTGTTAGAACTTGTAAAAGGGTTTTCCCAGGCTTCTTCAGATAGCACATACACATCCGACATGCTGACCGTGATATGTTTTCGGACACCCTCTATAACCTTTACAGTAGCGGTGAGTGAAACAGGTCTAGTATGTGTATAAACCCAAAACAGGCCAGTGTAGGGTTTCACAGTTTCACCTGTATAATAAGACCTGGTCAGTGGTTCATAAGGACAGCAGGTCATCTCTAATTGAATGTCGGGCTGGGCGATTTGATTAAAAAAAAACAATTATTGAAAAAAAAAAAGTTAATTATTTAGACAGATTGCTATTTCAAACTGTAATGTGTATGTATGTTTGTGTGTGTATATTAAATTACAGTATTGACATATCCTACATAAATTCCAGTCTATACTTGTATTACTTGTAGTAAATTGCAGCCTTTTGTGATTGGATGGTTCATATCGCGATTCTGATTTTTAAACTTAAGGCATTTAAAGGGAAGTGCTGGCGCAGGTGACTAAGGCTCTATCTAGGTTGTTGATTTGGGAATCTGAGGTTCCGGGTTCAAGCCCTGCCATCGGTGGTTGCCACACCCCACACTACCCAGCCAGTGCATGCAATGCCAGTCCCAAGCCTGGTTATAAAAATGGGAGGGTTGCATCCGGCATGAAACCTGGGTATTATGCTGGCTGAATCAATCGCACAGTTCAGTTAGAATGTGGGTAAAGTCTAACCCGTCGTCCTAAAAGGACAATAAACACAAATAATGAAAAAAATTAGTTTTTTTGTACATTGAAATTCCTGTTTACTTGATTAGTTTTTTTATATCTACAGCTGCTGTTGTAGTTGTGAAAGGAGTCTCCAGTGTCGGTGCCTTTTTTTTTTCTTCTTTTTTTTTTTACAATTAGGAATAAAACTATTCCTTCTGTAAAGGCTTCAAGAGAAAGAAAAAGAGAATTTGGTTCAGGAAGGATGTTTATAGCAGCTATAATGTATGCAAGCAGTTGTGTTATGGACATATCTGACCTTTAGAGGTAACTGTAAATGAATAAAAAGTGTGATTTCTATTTAATTATTAAAAATGGGTAGCTTTGACGAAAAAAGAAAAATTGTCCAAGGAACTTCACATCAATTAGTGTCAAGTTGTATCCCTTACTTTTGTATTTGTATCTAAAATTATGTAGTGATGGAGGCGTTTTTGTATTATTTTCTAAGGACCATTATTCTTAGTATATAGTAGTAACATAAAATTTTCACTTGGCATTATTAAAAAATGTATTTAGCATTGTATCAAATCAAAATGAAAAATTCTATTAAATTGAAAAAAAAAACTAGAATTCTATTTAAAAAACTATTAAAGAAACAGAGCTCTTAAAATGATGTTCAGTTCTAAATGTAAGGACGGTTACATTTATATTGTTACATTTAGTTTAAGTATGCTAAATGCAAGTACATATGTTTGTATTTCTGTATACCTGTAATATAATAAATAGTGTAATGTTTTTTGAAAAAATATTTTTTGCAGCCCCAGTAGACCAGCTTCCTGGAGAAAAGTCGTTTAAATCCGAGTGACGTGGTTCTTCAGGTGTTGTGACTCAGGTTGCGTTTGCTTTGCTCAACACCGCCTCGCTGTTGACGTGTTTCTGCTCGACAGGAGATCATTTGGTTGCTAAATCAGATTCACCTCCCAGAAAATATGGCACATATTTCCTTGTTTGTTTTCATTGCTTTCATGTCGGGTCATGTTAATTAATAAAAACATGTACATATATGAGCAAATTTGCATAGTAGCTCATAGTAGTGCAATCCTAATATATTTCCGTGACAGTTATGGAAATCAGAAGTGAAGCGATTGGACGAGAGCATAATGATTGTTAAACAAATGTTTTTTTCTGTTTGTTTTTTATACATGAGCTTGATGGATAGATAATTAACTTTGGTGCACGGTGTAGCTACAGTACGCTGCATCATACAGGTGTGTGTTTGCTCATGGGTTGCGTAACCGTGGTTCTTTTGTGGCTATTGTGAGTTCCTGGATGCTTTTTAATGGATTGAGGGATTTCTTTTATTCACTTGGTTTTGTGAGCTGCAGGAAGCAGAAACTTGCTCATTTGCGTCACTGAGATTTCACATTATGGTTGCTGATGTATGAAGGCATTCTTTTTATTATTATTGTCATGAGAATAGAACTTAGCTGCGGCACAGAGGCACGATTCGGCTCCATCAGGGAGGAAGATGAGACAGGACGGTTAGTGTGTCTGGTCTTCATGCTCTCATCACACTAATCACACTACTGGCACTACGCACCTGAGCGCTGTGTGTATCATCAATCATTAGTATTCTCTTTGAGGATATTTACATTTAAATTTGATGTTAATGTAGATTAATATTATTATTATTATTATTGTTTTATTCTTCTTAGTATTGGTATTTTAATCTAGAGTGTGTATTTGTTTGTCTGTTTTTTCACTTTATATTTAATTTCATTTGTATAATTTTCTTTCATTATTTCTTAGCTTCTTGCTTTTTTTGTCTTCTTTTGATTTTTGTTTTTAACATTCCCTTCTTCCTTTATTCCCTTGTCTTTCTTTCTTTTATTTTTTGCTTGCTTGCATTTTTGCCTTCTTCGGGGGGACGGGACGGTGTTGTTACATTGTGCTACTTAACGCACTGACCTGCGTGTCTTTTTTGCTTAGTAAAATTTTTTCTTTTCTTTTTTTTTTCTCGTTGAGGCCATCACATCCAAATAGATTCAAGTCATCAGGTCAGGATATCACAATTTGAATTTGTTGACTTGTGAAGCAAATGTGTGCAGTTTTGCATCAATCCAGTGAATAGCAAAGAGCGTCCAGGGGTTCTTACACAAGAGCTGGTTAAGGTCTGTGATGGAAGAGGGAATCTCTGGAAAAATCTATTCCTGTGAATAGATATTATTTGAAAGGAAAATTTCAGTTCTCTTTCATCTATTTGTACATTTTCAGCATCAATTTTCCTGAACAACACAATTTAAATAATTAAAAATTTCCTTATATGCAATAATGTATTACTTTTTTAAATATCTAACAGTAAACCAAAAACTAGGAATATTTTTTTTACTGCAATAATGTTAAATAAAAAATATATATTTAAATAGTAATATCATAAAACTTTTTATATACAGTAGACTCCACAGGTAAGGGTTTAATTCTTTGTTTTTGTTTTTTTTGAATAAATGAATTATTTATTTTAATTTATATAATTGTATTAAAAAAAATTTTTTTGTTTGTTATATATATATATTTTTTTTCAGTGCCCAGACCAAGTGAAAGGAGTTCAGAACTTTGGCTGTGATTGTTAGTACTATTGTTAGCTTGAAGGTTTGATTAATATATTGTAAAGTTAAAGTTTTCCTAAATGAGCTTCCCTAAATCCCTTAACTTACAGTAAGTAAATTGAATTAAAGCTGGAACCCCTGTCAGAACTGCAGTTATATTATCTGCTGCTGCTGCTTTTAATATTAACAACAATAACAACAATAATAACAATAATACTAATAATGTTGGTGTGATTGCTAATACTTTTCCTTTTCAACACTGGGCATGAAGCAGAACCAGTTAAACCTGTCTGTGCTTGATGAAGCATTGAGATGGCACATCAGAATGGAGCTTTATACCCGTTTACCCCCTTGTGGGTTTCAGTTTCAGCGTAGGAGCCTTGTTTCATTCTCTCCCTTCCCCCTGTGTCTGTCTCTCCCTCTTTCTCTCTCTCTCTCTCTCTCTCACTCTCTCTTTTTCTCTCTGCCTCCCCAGCCCATTTTCAAACCACTATTTGAACTGGATTGGCTCACCCCAATGAGTCTCAATTATGGGTTATGGTCAGTCGGTCAGTCTTGACAACCTGTTTTTTTTCTTTTCTTTTTTCTTTCCCCCCAGATCAGGAGGAATTGTGGGGTGATGGTGTATCATTGTGATGGATTTATAACAGTACAGTCAGACTTATTATTTAAATAATTAGTTTATGTGGAACTTATAGCATGGAGAAGCAAAATAACTTCTCTTCCTTTTCACGTTGAAGTAAAGGCCAATATCTACTTACTGGCATGATAACTGAAATGGCAGCTCCTAATTAGTTTTATTTCGTATACAGTTCGGCTGCATGATTGGATATAAAAAAACAAAAACAAAAAAAACTGTCGCATTGTGATTATTTTGACACGTATAGTGATTTTGATTTGAGATGTAATATTTAACTATTAGAAGTAAAATTTTGTTTTCAGACTTAGTTATCCAGGGGACGACCAAATAAGGGCACAGATCTCTTTAGGAGGGTATTTGCCAATATTAATTTAGTACCTGAAGAAAAAAAACAAAAAAACAAAAATACTTTACATAACTACATAAATTCCCAGCTATGCGTATAACAACATATTATATAACATATTTTAACTGTACATACTGTATATTAACTCATATCTGTAATAAATTGTGACTTTTTAAAAATGAAATAATTGTACAGATCCATGTTGCAATTTACATTTTTGCACGATTAACTGTGCTGCTCCAATATACAGTACATAATATATCTTAAAGGGACATCATCTTAAATCCTGACAATGTGAATATTAAGTTTGGATATTAACATTGGGATCTTAAACTGACTTCTAGATTGATTTTTTCTTTTCTTTCTTTCTTTCTTTTTTTTTTTTTTAATTCTTCCATTACTATGATGATCTATATTCACTTTTATTAAACGTTGCTTATAATGCCATTATCCTAATCCTGGTACACTGGGATTAAGTCTTTATGTGATGCAGCAGCGCTTTAGTCTCTTCAGCTCTCTCACCTCTTCATCTGCTCAAACATCCAAGCCATCAATTTCCATGCTACTCTCAAACTTAAAAGTTGTGCAGAAAAATGTTTAAACATTAGCAGCATAGCTGGTGTACAGTGTAAGTGGATAAAAATGATAATCTCTGGGTGTGTTGTATGTCGGACGGAATCTGAAACACGCTACTGTTATTGCTAGCCATTTTCATCTAGACTATTATTGCTTACACACACACAAAGTTGAAGAATGTTAAGCACACAGCTTGGCACATGGCCTTAAATAAGAATGTGTTTCTGACTTGCGTTGGATGCTTCTTGAAGTGTTGCAAGGTTTTGAAATGTACCCCATCAAGCAGAACGAGTCGGGCAGAGCGAGGGGAAGGAGAAGGTCATCCGTGATCACTTTAACATCATGAGGTTGTTCAACAAAAACATATTGCGCTTGAACGAACATCTCGCTGATCACAAAGAAGTTGATGTATATAAATAGGACACACTTGGGAAACTTTGTGTCTGTACATTTGGGTTCCAAAGTGCCATAGACAAGATCAGCGTGTACGGATCTTTCGACTGCTTGGAAGCCGAATTCTAACATTGTAAGCACAAAAAAATAGCTCCAGTGTTTTATCTTCATAAGCATTGTTAGCTTGCTTATGAAGATACATTTCTCTAAAAGTGGATCATCCAGACTGTTACTGTTCCAGGTTGTCTGAGTGATTAAAACTTATCTCTTCTGTATATCTATTATAGTTTGTAAAGCCTGATCACTCAAACAGATCAGAGATTTATGCATATTGTGTTGATCTGGTTCCAGTCATTGTTTGGTCATCTCCAGACATACTGTACGTTTGTGGTTAGATGAAAGAAAACTTATTTATTTATTTCTTTATTTTTAATAAAGTTTATGGAGACTGAAAAGTGAAGGTTTTCAGTCTTGTGCGAACCAGTATTTAATGTTGTATTTTTATCTGTGATATGAAAACAGTTCTCAGTATTCAGTATTCCATGTGGTGTGCTGTTTCTCATTTCTTTCATTTTTTTAAAAACGTTGCGATTTTATTCAGTAATGCAGTTTTATTTTATTTTATTTTTTCTTTTGGTTGATTTGGTTCATTAAACTGAAGCTCAGTTTTTGATTCAGAATCGATTCTTACTTTTAAAATCATTTACCTAAACTTGCACGTACCATATTAAAAGGTTTGTAATCTGTGAAATCATTCAGAACTTTTACAGAAAATGCAGCTTCTGTAAACTACTTGCAAAATACTCCCTTCTGCATGATTATATCTCTGCTTCTTATTTTGAGTTTATGAATGATTGGTGCATTACAGACACCTAATAGACTGGAGTGTTGAGGAGGAAATCGGCATGAAAAATGAATTCTGCATTGAAGCCTCAGGTTGCGCAGCATATCAATGTTCTTTAAACACTTTCAGTAGTTTTTAATGCATCAGAACATGCTTGAGACAAATTGGACCGTAATAAACATTAGTGCTTTGAGTGCATAGTCTTCCTGCGGTTCACAGCTCTGTTAGATATAGTCTGAATTTGCATAAAAGTGAAGTAACCTGCAGATCATATCACATTCACTGAGGCCTGTGTCATGTCTCAGAAAACAGACATTTGTGCATAGTTATTTTTAGGACTTAACAGCTTAACCTGTTTTGTGTGTGCGCGTGTGTGTTCGCGTTTCCTGGTTTGGGTGTGGTGCCGCTGCTGTTAATTATCACTGCTGCCAATTCAGGTACACCACAATATAAGCTTACATAAACAAACAAAAATAAAAAAGAATTATTAAAATCATTATTAAAAGAAATTGATGTTGATGATGATGACTAACTAGAAAATTTCCTAAGTGTCTTCTTAAGTATGTAATAATTTACTTTATAAATTAATGCACTTTATATATTAAACTGTGTTCTATGTTTAAAAAATAAATAAATAAATAAATAAATAAATAAAGTCAAGACTTTTTTTTGAAAAGTCAAAATATGGTAAGTTTAATTGATGTATAGCTATTTAACTGACAGAAGTGAGCCTTAATTAACATGAAATAATTAATAAATTAATAAATAAATAAAAACACTACATGGACGAAAGGCCTAGGATCTGAAACACCTTTTTGTTGGAAACCCCAAAACAGTATTCAACGGCGACTTTTGAGCTTCGGCATGTAAGAGTTTAGAATTTCGCCCTCCCTGTGTGGGAGTAAAACATTTTAGCAGACTTCCAAGAAGACGTTTCGTAATTCGTAATGTCATTTTCAGTCCCTCCACATTCCAGGCCCACTAATTCAAGTTAACTAAAATAAGTAAAGTTGCGAGTAAAGCTATCAGTGCTGAAAATCTACAGCGTGTGTATTTGTATCTGTACACTTTGTGTGGTTTATTGCCTAATCTGGCTTTTTCTACAGGCTATCAAACTCATTAAACACAAACCACACAGTGTTAGCACATGTCCAAGATAAATCGACCGACAATTGTTCGCTAAATTAGGAAACGAGTACTGTACTTGTTCAGGAACAAAAAAAGGCCGTCATTCTTCAAAGTCTCGTCATATCTGTTTTTATCCAGATTCTCGGGAAACATTATGCCATGGGGTGTTTTTAATATTTTTTTAAAATCCCCCTGTCTCCTAAATCTTAAAGCTCACAAACAGCATTTTATTCATGGGGTTAGAAAGCTGTTTAGAGATGATGTATTACTATAACCTACAGTACAGTATATATTCATAAGAAGAGCCGTTAAGATGACACTTAAAATATTTAAACACTTTATTTACGTAAAGACGAGTATACAGTATACCAGATGTGTTTCTATATTAATACAGAGTGTTGATTCTGTGTTGTGTTCTTTATGGGTGTGCATGTGTTTGGCAGTGGATTCATTTCACCCAAGCTGATCTTTCAGGATAAGGATCTGAATATTCAGGAGGATGTACTCATGTGGATTTAAATTGAGATATTCAACAGTATATCTTTTATTTTTATATATATATATATATATATATATATATATATATATATATATATACACACACGTGGACAAAATTGTTGGTACCCTTAGGTCGATGAAAGAAAAACTCACAACCCTAACCCATAAATAACTTGGATCTGACAAAAGTAATAATTTAAAAAAATTCTATGAATGTTAACCAATGAAAGTCAGACATTGCTTTTCAACCATGCTTCAACAGAATTATAAAAAATAAAATAAACTCATAGAACAGGCCTGGACAAAAATGATGGTACCCCTAGAAAATACTGAAAATAATGTGACCAAAGGGACATGTTAATTCAAGGTGTCCACTAATTAGCATCACAGGTGTCTACAATCTTGTAATCAGTCAGTGGGCCTATATATAGGGCTCCAGGTAGTCACTGTGTTGTTTGGTGACATGGGATGTATCACACTCAACATGGACCAGAGGAAGCGAAGGAAAGAGTTGTCTCAGGAGATTCGAAAGAAAATTATAGACAAGCATGTTAAAGGTAAAGGCTATAAGACCATTTCCAAGCAGCTAGATGTTCCTGTGACTACAGTTGCACATATTATTCAGAAATTTAAGATCCATGGGACTGTAGCCAACCTCCCTGGACGTGGCCGCAGGAGGAAAACTGATGACAAATCAAAGAGACGGATAATCCGAATGGTAACAAAAGAGCCCAGAAAGACTTCTAAAGAGATCCAAGGTGAACTTCATGCTCAAGGAACATCAGTGTCAGATCGCACCATCCGTCGTTGTTTGAGCCAAAGTGGACTACATGGGAGACGACCAAGGAGGACACCATTGTTGAAAACAAATCATAAAAAAGCCAGACTGGAATATGCCAAACTACATGTTGACAAGCCACAAAGCTTCTGGGAGAATGTCCTATGGACAGATGAGACAAAAATGGAACTTTTTGCCAAGGCAAATTTTGCTAATTATACTTGAAGCATATCAAGAAAAGAACACTGTCCCTACTGTGAAACATGGAGGAGGCTCTGTTATGTTCTGGGACTGCTTTGCTGCATCTGGCACAGGGTGTCTTGAATCTGTGCAGGGTACAAGGAAATCTCAAGGGACTATCGAGGGATTCTAGAGAGAAATGTGCTGGCCAGTGTCAGAAAGCCGGGTCTCAGTCGCAGGTCATGGGTCTTGCAACAGGACAATGATCCAAAACACACAGCTAAAAACACCCAAGAATGGGTAAGAGGAAAACATTGGACTATTCTAAAGTGGCCTTCTATGAGCCCTGACCTCAATCCTATTGAGCATCTTTGGAAGGAGCTGAAACATGCTGTCTGGAAAAGGCACCCTTCAAACCGGAAACAACTGGAGCAGCTTGCTCATGAGGAGTGGGCCAAAATACCTGCAGAGAGGTGCAGAAGTCTCATTGACAGTTACACGAATCGTTTGATTGCAGTGGTGCATCAAAAGGTTGTGCAACAAACTATTAAGTTAGGGGTATCATAATTTTTGCCCAGGCCTGTTCCATGAGGAAATGTACTGTATGTGATCTATATGGATTTTATATGGATACTCCAGAGAATATACAGTGTCTGAGCAGAACATTTAATCTCCAAAAGGTTATAAGGATAAAATACGAAATATTCTCTTTAACATTTTAAGCAGGATTAGTGTATTCGTTTTAGTGCGACAGAAATTTGAGCTCTTGGATAAGATTTTTAACCTTTTTTCGAATTTTTGCACACTGACTTATTCGCCATCGTTATTCTGAAAAGTAAGTTGATATAAATTTCAACGCTTTATAAATCTCACAGGCTCTTCTAAGCTTAGCATTCAGGAAATTGAAATCATTCATCCCCACAAAGCAGGACGCCATTTCTTCAATTCATCATGTGACTTTATAAATGACATTTAACAGGAACAGTGGAGGTCAATTTGAGGTCCCGAAGATCAAGAAACCATTGAGAGGAAGAAGCTTATTTGACTGCAGTAGACCTTGAGGAATATTTAGGAGATTGTGCAGTGGTGATGCGCTGTTCTGTGTTGTGCAGTGACATCTACACAAATACGACCTTCATGGAAGAGAAGGTCAAGGAAATATTTCCTTGAAGTTTGCAAATGAACATCTAAACAAGCCTGATGCACTTTCGAAACAAGAGTGGACTAAATAATGTTACAATGGAGCTTTTTGACTACAATGAGAGATGAAAAGAGCGTGATCTCCAGCTGGTATTGGCTTTGTGTTGGAGAACATTTCATTGAAATACCAGAAAATCCTATCACAAGCAAACACCACACAGTCACTAAGAAAGATGTGAAGGTGATGGCTTCTGTAAAAGGATAATGATCTGAAAATGATGTCAGAGTTTATAATGTTTATATGTTTATAACATCATCGAATATCTTTGGATAGACTGACGTCTTTTGTAAAGAATTAGCAAAAATCCCTCAAATATCAACTGAAACTCCGTCTTTTTCATCTACTGACCTAATTATTAACAGTAATTCTAGCCAGGGACTCCCCCAACCTTTTGCACGCCACTTTATATAGATATTCTGGAGCGTCTACGATGTATAAAGATCCTCTGGAGAATACTGTACTTAGGGGACTCTCTAGTGTGTATATAGTTTTTTTTGCCACAATGTCCTGCCAAATGTTTTTCAGCTTTACATCGCTTCAGTTCCAGTCCTTGGCATTTTTTTTCTCTGCGTACACTTTGGAAACCTATTTTGACTGAACTTTGCTGTAGTTTGAATGAGCAAATGAGGTGCTTATAATAAAATTAACACACCCCACATGCTTTTTGCTTTCTTTTTTGGGGGGGGGAATTTTTGTAAAAATGCATACGTCTAAATCTTAATACAGTGAATGAAGAGTGAGGGTGAGTTTTTAAAAAGATTAGAATAGGGAACCGTGGAGAAATGAAGGATCCAAAAAAGGCTTTTGTTTGCTGTAAAAACTTGCATCACAGACAGACAGGCGAGGTGAAGGTGGAGCGAAGAGTTCTGCATTCCACACGTGCTTATGATGCCGTAGTGCCTGATCGTGGTTCAGCTTTGGTTCTCCGGTTTAATTTTCTGATAATCATCCAGAAAATCTAGACGCGAGTGTTTTTGCACTTGTCTTGTGTTGCGTAAACGTTGCAGATGACTCATTGCTTTGGATCTGTTTTTGTCCTGCGTGGCTGAGCGCAACTAAATAAGTGAAATATTTTATGTTCTAGAGCTTGAAGCTGCTGTTGGTATAGTAAGGCTTTATAATTTACTGTGGCTGGATGGTGGGACGCCGTTACTGTTAAAACCTTAGAAGGATGTGTAAACCATCCAGCTGAGGAAGGCAGCCCACCATGGGTGTGTAATACGAGAGCGGGGGAGTTAGCATTTCCCACGGCAGAGCTGACATTCTCCACAATGACTGGCTCTGTTTTCAGACTGAATATTATGTGACATCAGCTAATAATAAATACTACACTACTAAACCTGATGAAATGGACACGAGGGTCGGGTAAAATGTGAAGCGCAGCAGGTTGGTTCCACTTCTGTACTCAAAATATGTACATCATACAGAAGTGCTACTTTAAGCCCAAACGAGAGCTCAGAAAGCATCAGCTCATTGCGTCAGCTTTTTCCATATATGCAGAACCTGACCTGGTCAGTTGTGCATCATTTGCATTGTGTTTCTCAACACTGAAATAGCTTTTAGAAGAACGTCGTCATGGGTTAAGCCTATGGCCGCGTCCGGGAGCCTTACTAAACAAGCTGACTCACTCTGCTGAAGTCTTGTTTCCTTCTGCCGTGTGGTTCTGGTTGAGAGATTACACGGCACTGAAGATAAAGTTTGATCATCAGGACATTTTCAATGTTGCGTCATTTAAAAGTAAGCATATTACGATTGGCTAATTATCCTGAAGAGTGAGTGTGTAAGACATTGTTTTTTTTTTTTTGGAACAATAATAAATTCAGATTTTATGTTAAAAGTTTTGTTTTTGAAATGTTCGATCTTTTCAGCCTTCATTTATTTTTTAACACACTATTTAAATACAACGATTTCTAAAATTTTTAAGATTTCGTCTTCTTTACAACATTAATGTATTTTGTAGATGTTCAATTAAAAAAGAAAAAAACTAATGAAATGTTAAATGTCTAGCAGGAAACTTCTGATTAAAATTTTAAGCATGTACTTTATTTAAAAAAACAACAAGTCTTTATCTTTAAAAAATATAACGTTATACAGAATTTCTTTTCCCATTTTTCTTAATTATTTGGGTAATTTCCCTGAGATTAAATACAAATGGTTTTTATAATTTTTGCCAGTTGTTTATAACTGGATACAGCTGGTATGATGTGAACATTTTGTACTGAATATTTATATTTTTGCCACAATATTATTGTACAGTTTGTTGTTTTATTTTGCCTCTTTTTTTGGATATGATAAATTAAAAATCACAAAACTATAAACTTGTTAAAAATAAGGAATTCTAATTCTTTAAAAAAAATTAAAAAATATATTTTTTAGTTATTTTAAAGTTTTGACAATTTTCCTTGTTAAAACAAATCAATGTTACTCTGAATTCACTTTTCATATGAACGAAACACTGCAGTACCTTCGATTGCAAACAGCTGACTAGCAAAAATGTCAAATATAACACCTACTATCATTTGTTTTCAAGTGATTGAGTTTTGTAGACATTAAATAAAAGCATCACCAACATATGGTTGTTTTATTGTTTTGTTAGTGGTACTGTTGGTTGTGCATGTTGTATGTTATAATGTAATGATGGTTTTACACATAGTCTCCCTTCCCCATTATATAACTTTATTTAAGATTTTTTTTTCTCTCTCTTTAGCGCGCAACCGTTCAAGATGAGTCGCCCACGTGTGGACTCGGAGGAGTCTCTGACGCCCGATGATGAGGTGATGCCATACAGTGATGACGAGACTGATGATGAGTTGGAGCCTGAGGATGAAGTGGTGCAGCCAGCCGCTTCAGCACCAGAACCCGGTTATTGATTTTTTTACATTTTTTTCTTTAGCTGCAGTGTCTGTGATTTTTCTAAAAATGACTTGAAACCAATATATAATAATCATCACTGAGAATTCAGTGTTGTTGATTTTATTCATTCTAACATGTTTATGTTCTTCTCTTGGTTGTAGAAGCAGGATGGAGGGTCAAAGCAAACGACAGAGATTTCTGCAACCTTCCCGAATTCAAAAAGAAGACGTTTTTATGCTTCAAGAAAAGCAAGTACTCTGTAAGTGCACCTTTTTTCTAAAAGCTTTTACATTGAAACTTAAAGCTGGTTGGAGGCAAAAGAACAGTATTTCTGTGCGTTAGCTTCTTGTTTTCAGTGGAATGTTTTAGCACTTCCTTGATCAGTTACAGCCCTAATTAACCAGCATTGTCACTCTGACACAGCAGTTTCAGGAGCAGCTCAGGAGAGGACGTTCACATGTCCGTAAACTTAAACAGTTCAATTTAGTTTTGTTCAGAAATTTTGGCTGCAAATTCTTCAAAGGTCTCATATTTTACTATTGCTTTCATTTTACATTGATGCAGGTCTCTGCCTTGCCCTAAACGTGTGTGTTAAAGCTCCAGCAGAAATACCCCTAAGATAATGCATTTCACTCTTCTTTCAAATTCATACTATATATGTAAATGAGCTCCTGCTGGGCCACACCCCGATACAGAACAGCAGAGCTGAGCAACAAGCCTGGGGAGGGGCTCGGCTTACTGTATATGCCAACATAAAAAAGAAAAAAGCAGGGATTTTTTTTTTCCTTTTTGTGTACATGTACACTGGAGACACATCTGAGTGTATAAAAAGTGAATTTTTCATAACATGTTACCTTTAATGCTCTAATTCAAGCTTAGGTTGATCAAAGAAAGAAGTCTACTCATATAGTAATTCTTCGTGTTTGTGATATTTGTGTTATTTATTTTTCAGGGAAATGCAATCAGGACCTATAAGTACAATGTCTTCACCTTCCTGCCTCTGAATCTTCTCGAGCAGTTTAAAAGAGCAGCCAACTTCTACTTTCTCGTCTTGCTGATCCTGCAGGTATGTGGCGCCTCCGCACTATTTTTGCACAGAAAAATTTACCTTTTTGCAATAAGAAAGTGCTTAAAAGTAAATGATGTATAAAATAACATTAGAAGTTGATTTCTTCCTCTTGCAAAATCCTTGTTAAGATTTTGTCAAAATCGTGGCATACATGTTTTTTTTTCTTTCCTTTTTCTCTCCTTTTTTATGTCTTTTGTTTATATGAATAGGATGAAATTGCGTTGTCCTACTTGTTTGGAATTTGTACAATTTTTTGATGAAAGCGTTTGAATTTTATTGAAAGCAAGACTTCAAAACTTTAAATCTAGTTGTGACTGTTTTTGCGTGATTATGTTCATGCCTGAATTTAGCAAAGGCAAAAATAAAACCCAATTGTAATCTTGAAGAGTTTTAGAAAACATGTAACTGTGAAGATCAAAAGTTTGAAAGTTTTTTGTAAAATGTACTGTAATAGATAAAAAGAAGACAAACCAGCAGCCTGGATGCACAGCGTATTTGTGTATTTGTTTTTCTTTTTTGATTATTATTTGTAACTACATGTGATACTAAGCTAGAAGAATGTACAGTATGTGATTCTGAATATGATGAAAAAATGTGTTACCTGGTCATGTTCTTGCTAGATACCGAACATTAGACATCACCTTTTAGCAATGGAATAAGGTTAAAACCTTTGCTTCCCTGGTGGACTAGCTAAAGAATTTTAGATTTTCTTGTGTAAAATTGTCATTTTTACTTAATTATATTATATTACTTTATACTCCAAAGTCTGAAATAAGGAAGAATTTACTTGCTATTTGCTGTAATTATAATAATGAAGCATCTTCTGTCTCTTCTTTTTTTATGCAGCAGGTTTCAAGTCTTTGATGTTTTACATGAGAAATACTGTAAGTCGTAGAAGACTAACATCCTTCCTGCATTGCCCCCCCCCCCCCCCCCCCCCCTTCTTTTAAACAGATCATCCCACAAATCTCCACTCTGCCCTGGTACACCACATTGGTGCCCCTGGTGTTGGTGCTTGGCATCACCGCCATCAAAGATCTATTGGATGATCTGGTAAGTTCCTGCATCTGGCTTTTATATTCAAACTCCGAAGTGTTAAAACGTGACACTTTGGTTGGTGTGGATTGAAGTTTGATGTTTTTGATTTTGCTCGCAGGCTCGCCACAGGTTGGACAAAGAGATCAACAACAGAAAGTGTGAGGTACTCCTCAATGGCAGGTTGGTCACTGAGAGCTGATGAATTCTAACTAAAATATATGAGACAGATCTAATTATTAATAAACTTATTGTTTAAAAAAAAGCGTCAAAATTATTGGCACCCAATGTCTTTTCAACTTGAAAAACTGAATGTTTAAAAAAAAATCTTTTAAAGACATACAGAGGGAAGGATTTAAGAGAGTTCTTCCGCTCTAAAGTTCACTCTTGGGGACTCGGCTTGGCTTTTCTGGGGGGAAAAAAACACGCCCACATTGTATAACCACACATTTCTAACATGCTCTTTTTCTTTTGGACTGTAGAACCTGCTTTTTCAGTAGCATTAAACAAACTCGAAATGCTGAATTTTTGTAGTTATGTTCATTTCATGGTTTTCTTCTGGCGCACCTTCTCAGTAGTTTGTGTTATTACAGCTTTGGAAATTTGGTGACCTCAGAATGCTGGCAATTATTTTCTCAAACCGTATGTGATGGTTCTGCCTCTCTAGCTGTCCTCCTTTTTGTTTTATACTTTTCAAGTAACTATGGCCATTTTGAATGATTTAAGAATGGTGCAGTGATTTTTGCCCTCACATTCATACTCCAGTGAATCTGGAAATTGTGGATGATTTTTTAAAAAGTTCCAACAGACTCGGGTGTAAATACAAATGGAAACGTTCTTCACTTATGTGTTGCTCGTAATTACGAAAGTCTAGGGGTGCCAATATTTGTTTATTTGATTCAGTTGAATTGGATTGTTTCAAGCACATCTGATTCTGTATGCTGTAAACTATAGTGAAATATTTGTTTATTTAATTGGACTAATTGCCTGCTGGTGAATAATTATAAAGTGTGAGTATGAATTTTGACTAAAAATGTTTTTGATGTGACCTTAAAATTGTCCATACTTTTATTTTCATTTATTAAATTTTTTTTCTTCTCTGTAAAAATAAATGATTAGATTTGTCGTTGTGAGACATGTCATTAGGCTCATTAATGATGAGTCATTGTCATTATTCATGACTCTTCTATTTCACCCAGCAAAAAAACAAAAAACAATCTAGAACTGCCAGTAATAGCTTTTCTGTCCAATTGGTAAACGAACTGTATTATTTCACTTCAGATTCCAGGAGGCCAAGTGGTTGGATATTCAAGTTGGTGATGTTGTGCGATTGAAGAAGAACGACTTCATTCCCGTAAGACTCTTCATCCACTAAGAATAAACCAGTTGTAGGATCTACTGCAGATTTTTGCAGAGCTGTGTGATTAACTCCAATGCTGCCAATTTTCTTTAAAAAAAATTTTTTTAAGTTGACATATTTATTTGTTCTACACCTGCTTGCTTTTTGTTTATCCGTGTTTTCGTTTTGATTTCATTTCACATACCTCATCTAGGCCGACATTTTGTTATTGTCCACCTCTGAGCCAAACAGCCTGTGCTATGTAGAGACAGCAGAACTGGACGGGTAAGAATCTCCTGCTTACGTTCATTTCTGTTAGCAAATCCATCTTTTTTTTTTCCCCTTTGTTTGCAAATTGGGTTTACAGTATTTGTTTATCCCAAAAGTACACACTGTGTAAAAGGTCATCTGTAGGTTCCGTCACCAAGCCCAGTGTCAATACTGTATATGCAAGGTTTGATGGTCTTTGACAAATTTTCATTTTTGGTCATATGGAATCTGTTAAAAAAGATCTCTATTAAGAACCCTGTCTCGATTAAGGATGACTTTGACCTCGTTAAGATTGACTCTATTATAAAGGACAACCATGTTGAGAATTTTGAGGAAATTATTTGTAGCATTATTCTGTAGAGAACGGTATATTACATGATGTGTTTTACAAATTTATTCCTCGTGTTGCTTAATGTAATTTATTTATTACATATACGATCTTAAATCTGGTTCTTGAAGCCAGTATATGAATGAACAATATAATGGAATGAAAGAGTACATTAGATGATTATATCGTATTATTCCACGTATTTATGCATCCTGCCGCTTAATCGTTGTATTCACATGTATTCTGACGTTGATCTTGGCCAAATGGACAGCTGTTTGATTTGTGAGTGTTTTAAAAGAAAGAAAATTCACAAAGGGGAATGTACATAACTCACATGTTGCCTGCCTTTTAAAAGTGCAATGTTTTTAGTATAGTATTTCAGTTTTCCTTTCAACTGCATGTGATAACAGAACAGTCAATATTGGCTTTTCTTGTATAGTCCGCATTCGGTTTCATTGATGATCCGAAAACTCAATTCAGTATTCATAACCTTTGGTTGACCGAAAGGACAGCAGCGTTTCAGAGACGTCATGCATCAGAAGACAGAAGTTCTCAGAAATGAACAAAGACGATTTTTCCACGCAATGTGTATAATGTTTAAAGGACATTGGCTGACCTTTTTTTTTTTTTTTTTTAAAGAAAAGAACTAGAAATACAGTTTCAGGAAAACTGATTTTTCTTTTTTTCCCCCCTCACAGAGAGACGAATCTAAAGTTTAAGATGGGTTTGAAGGTGACTCATGAGAAGCTACAGGAGGAGAGTCAGCTGGCGAGTTTTGATGGTAAACACAATTTCAGATGACAGTTTGTTTAATGTGACAGGGAATATATGATGGGTTGGGCCACTAGGTTTGTATCCTTCTTCGAACCAGATCTGTGAGATTTAATTGTTATTGTGTTCTGGTGTTGTATCAGATTTAGCTCCAGAATCGATTCACAATTTTTAAGTTAAATGTAGAATCATTAAATGGTCCAAAATGTACTTGTTCCATAAAATTATACACACGGTTTCTTGCAGAAAATAATAACCGCTCCCATCTTTTGCAAATGCTCGCGTTTTGTGAGATTATCGCTTTTTCTTCTTTTGACTTTATGGGCAATTGGTGCATTATCGCCACCTACTGGATCAAATGTGGAGCAGAATGTTGTTTAGTATCGGACATGATATTTAAACAACCAGCAACACAAGTTATGGAAAATTTTAATGTTTATTAAAGACTTTTAGGTAGTTTGTAATGGTGGTTTTTAATACAGGTTTAAAACCCTTTAAGAAATGTAGCTGCTTGAGACAAAGCCCATCTAACTGGATCGAACGACAGTCTAGCTATGATTGACAGCTCTATTCAGCACACATCTCTATTTTAAAGTGTCTCCTAGGGCTCATAATCTCACTTCCCTCCTTTGCATCTTTCCCTGCAGCCATGATTATTTGCGAAGAACCAAATAACCGCTTGGATAAGTTTACTGGCACTATGAACTGGCAGAAGGACACGTACCCGCTAGAACTGGATAACATGCTGCTTAGAGGCTGCAAGATTCGAAACACAGAGGAGTGCCGCGGAATCGTTATATTCGCAGGTTTGCATCACTCGCACTTCCGTAGAAAGATGTGCAGACTCCGAAAAGTGTGCTGAGCTGCTTTAATGCTACTTAACAAGTGTCACATAAATCAAACTTTGTTTCTAATTCCTTCTGCAGGAGCGGACACTAAGATCATGAGGAACGGTGGAAAGACCAGGTTCAAACGCACCAAAATCGATTACCTTATGAATTACATGGTGTACACGGTAAGACCTGGCAACAAACAGGATATTCTCTCAATCTGGATTTGTCTAGGGTTGTTTTCGTTATTTGATGTTCAGATAAATTCCGTTAAAACAAGATTCACATAAAACAATATTAGAAATAAAGCCTGGTGCAGGGTTGGGGGTCAAGTCCTTATTAATGCTTAGAGTTTTAAGCAGAGTTTTAAAGTGAAGATGTGTGAAAGTGATGTAATGCTACTTTTTAAAAAATAAAAAAAAGCAGATAATTTTTCAGTTTGCTTCATAAAGCAAGTTTTTTCAGGGTAATTAAAATTTTAGACTCAAGGCTATTTACATGTTTATATTAAAGCACAAATTGCAACATAATGATTTTACTAAAGAACGTCTGGTTAGGCTGAGAACCCTTGATGTCTCTGTATGTGTATCTCATGTTGTTAATAATAATAAAAGAGTGAACTGACTGTCGACTTGGGTCTATTTAGATCTTTGTTATGCTGATCCTGATCTGTGCCGGCCTGGCGATCGGGCACACTTTCTGGTACGAGAGCATCGGCAATAAGGCCTGGTATCTGTCCGATGGGCAGAACCAGACGTCGTCCTACAGAGGCTTCCTCACCTTCTGGGGCTACATCATCGTCCTCAACACTATGGTGCCCATCTCACTCTACGTTAGGTAGATATATTTGGATTGTTATTTCACATGTGAAGAGGAAATATTGATGTAAATATTTTCTTTTGTAAAGGCTATAATTTTTTAAGTTGATTTAATCCTTTCAACTCCTGTATTTTTATGACGATAAATTGAATGAATACCCATATTTTCAGTTTAATAACCTCAATGCTTAGAGAAGGAGGTACAGTGGTACCTTGGGATAAGAACGCATCATGAATTTTGCCTTAAGTACAGAAAAGTTTTTTTGGCATATGTGATTCTATGATCATGTGATTCTATGACATATGATTCTGATTTTACTCTATTTACATGTCTTTTCTAAATGTTTTAATTGCAAAAACAAAATTGCAAAAACTAAAATGTTTTTATATGCAAAACATGTGCTTATACTGTTGGAAATCGGTAACATTGATAATATTTTTGGGTGGCATATCTGCATTTACATTATTTCCTATGGTGAAATAATGCATTTTGCTAATTTTTTTTGCCTTAACAACTCGTCTCCGGAACGGATTAAATTTGTATGCCAAGGAACCATCGTATTGCGTATTAAACTGATTGATTTTCTGCCTGATTTTATCTTTTATTTATTTCTGATGTTCTATATTTAACTTTTTATGTGGATAAATTCCAAACAATGATTTTCTTTGTGATTTTTGAAAAAGTACAAACGTTTAATAATCGTGGTGCTTGGAGAAGAAGGTACTGTTTATGGATAGTAACATGACCCGGAGCTAGCACAACATGAAACCCATCTATAAAGGCTTTAAAAAGTGTGATTCTGTTGTTCACAACTAAATAGTTCAGTTTGCTTGTTTGGCAAGTAGACGCAGTGTCTCGTCTTCAGCCAACTGGTTGATTATTGAGTATTTTCCCATAACATCCTATAACACTTAAAAAGAAGCGTTTCATTACTTGAAGAGCTTTATGAACTCTGAAGTTCTCGTTGTCTTTTTCCCTGTACTTTATTTCTCCTGCGCTCAGTGTGGAGGTGATTCGTCTGGGTCAGAGTAAGTTCATAAACTGGGATCTGCAGATGTATTATGCGGAGAAGGACACTCCAGCCAAGGCTCGAACCACCACCCTGAACGAGCAGCTCGGCCAGATCGAGTACATCTTCTCGGACAAGACAGGCACTCTCACGCAGAACATCATGGCTTTCAAGAAGTGTAACATTGGCGGGCGGACATTCGGTAAGACCACTGCGGCGTAACCGAGGGATTGAATGGTTAAACATGTGGTGTATAGAAACACTGTTGGTCAAGCAGCGGAGTAATAATTTCTCTCAAGGAACGTCTTGTTTATTTCGTGTCAAGAGTCAAGCAGGAGAGTTTTATTTGCCAATTAATAGTAATTAAAAGGAACAAACTTCCTGTTTGGTGATGCAGTAACAGGGGCAATGTGTACACTGTCGCTCATCCTCAGCCTGATCAAACCCGAACAGTGTTTACAATAAATGAAGTAAGTTTGCAAAGCTTGACTCGGGTTTAAGACTAATAAGACACTTAATCCCCGAATCTCATATCGCGTGTGGTTGTTTGGACCCTGGAAAATTTGTCACAATATCTTTAGCAGGATGGAAATTTGAGATGTTATTACACACTAGTAATTTTGTCCGTGTGTGTGTGTGTGTGTGTGTGTCTTTTGTATTTTGCACAACAGTTTCTGGTTTAAATTTCAGACTAATTCAATTACCAGAGATTGAGCCACATTGTCACAAGAGGTCGAATGGTCACATTGAGTCCTCGATATTCTGATTAGTCATTAAATATTCATTTGTTTTGTAGACCATCATGTTTGAAGTGGGGAAAAAAAGTAAAATAAAAAGCTCTAGTTTTAATATACAGTACAGACCAAAAGTTTGGACACACCTTCTCATTCAAAGAGGTTGAATTTGTATTATGGCAAGAAAAAAGCAGCTAAGTAAAGAAAAACAAGTGGCCATCATTACTTTAAGAAATGAAGGTCAGTCAGTCCGAAAAATTGGGAAAACTTTGAAAGTGTCCCCAAGTGCACCATCACAAAAACCATCAAGCGCTACAAAGAAACTGGCTCACATGCGGACCGCCCCAGGAAAGGAAGACCAAGAGTCACCTCTGCTGCGGAGGATAAGTTCATCCGAGTCACCAGCCTCAGAAATCGCAGGTTAACAGCAGCTCAGATCAGAGAGCAGGTCAATGCCACACAGAGTTCTAGCAGCAGACACATCTCTAGAACAACTGTTAAGAGGAGACTGTGTGAATCAGGCCTTCATGGTAGAATATCTGCTAGGAAACCACTGCTAAGGACAGGCAACAAGCAGAAGAGACTTGTTTGGGCTAAAGAACACAATAAAGAACACAATAAAGAAAACTCTATGAATGAGAAGGTGTGTCCAAACTTTTGGTCTGTACTGTACGTAGAAATGTTTTAGACAGGAAACTCGACACACAGTAAGAATAGTTAGCTTTACTGTATGTGCGGGAATGTGTAGCTAACATTTTTTTTTTTGTCAACATTTTGTGTTATAAGAGGAACAAAATGCTTCAGCATTTGCTGAAATTATTTGAGATGGTAACAAACATCACATTATCACTGATTTGCTATAATGTACAGTAGTCTTGGCAAGTACAGAGCTTTTATTTATTTATTTGGTTAGTTATTTTTATTGCACGATCACAGCAGTACTTGAGACAGAAATACAACAACATGTTTTTCTTAAATTTTTCTCATTGTTCATAACTAATTAATTCAGTTTGGCACATTGTTGGTGTGTAAGAGGTATAAAACAAACAAACCTCAGAGTAGACACAGTGTTTACTTGTGTTTGTTTGTTTTGTTTATTTATTTATTTAATATACACTGCCTGGCCAAAAACAAACAAACAAACAAACAAACACAAAAAACCACTGATATTTTGTTCAACCAACTTTAGCTTTGATTGCAACACACGATGTACAGTAAGTGTCCATGTGTGAAAATAATTCCTCGTGCTCCCAGAGTCACTCTTTCACAATCCTGGTCAAAGTCCTGGAATATGGCACGTACCAGCAGGGAGGAGACTTCCATAGATGTGATAACCTGGTGATTCAGTACATTCAGGTGGTCAGCTGACTTCATTTTATCGCCACATAACGTTGCTGAGTCTAAACCTGAGCGACTGAAGCAACCCCAGATCATAACACTGTCTCCAGAGGCTTGTACAGTGGACACTATGCATGATCGCTGCGACACGCCCATTGCTCTGGCATAGGCTCAATCTGGACTCATCAGGTCACGTGACCTTTTTTCTGCTCTTTAGCAAACTGAAGCTTTTTTTTTTCTGATTAATCTGACTAAGAAATGGGTTCCTTATGGACGCGCAGCTGTTTAGTCTCTCTCTCAATATTTTTTCTTTTGTAAAAGGTTCAGCTCTATCCTTCTAGTATTAATAATATGTTGGACATAATAATATGGTTCTGACAACTGACATTTCTATCCATTACATCTTTCTTAATACAGGCCCTTCTGAAATGGTGACTTTTTTTTGGCCAGGCAGTGTCCCACTGATATTATTAATGTTTTTTTTTTTTTTTTTTTTTACGCAGGTTTACGCAGTAACATGTCTCTCTCTGTTTTTCTGATCTGTAGGAAATCCGACAAATAAGGACGGGATGACCCTGGACCGTGCAAGTGTAATGAGCATTTAATTACTTACTAATTACTCCTATATTTCACTACACTTGAGATTAAAAGTCTATGTTAGTGACTTTGATTGTAAAGGCGATTTTGCATGCTCTTGATTTATTGAAATTTTTTTAATCCTCTCTCTGCAGCCTGTTGACTTCAGCTGGAACAAGTACACTGACAGAAAGTTTCAGTTCTTCGACAGTCACCTGGTTTCCCTCATCCGGTCCAAAAGCGACCCGGACATGCTGGAGTTCTTCAAGCTGCTCTCACTCTGCCATACTGTTATGGTGGAGCAGAAGGATGGTGAGAAAATCTTAACGGCATGCTTTTTACATTGAACAAATGTTGAGGCGAGTGTGTAACGACGGTGGTGTTGTTTCTCAGGTGAACTCGTGTACCAGGCTGCGTCTCCAGACGAAGGTGCTTTGGTCACGGCGGCTCGCTGTTTCGGCTTTGTGTTCCTGTCGCGCACGCAGGACACCATCACCATCAGCGAGATGGGACAGGAGACCACGTACGAGACGCTCGCCCTGCTCGACTTCAACAGCGACCGAAAACGCATGTCTGTCATCTGTAAGTGTGCTACGTCTTACACGATCCTCCTACTTTCCTCTCTCTTTCTTCACTCTATACAGTACGTTACTGCGTCTTCCCCTCTTTATCTACTCCCTTTCTTACTCATTTGCTTTGTCGTCATGAGCTCCCATGAATTTCCTTCTGAAAATAGTTGTTTCTGCGGCTGCTTGTGTTATCTCTGACATGTTTAAACTTGAACACGTCGGTCCTTCAGGTGCTTTGGTGAATGTTGGGATTTCTCAGCCAGTGTTGGCTCTGCTCTCTACAATCTTTTGCATACTGGCCTGCCGATGTGATCTGACTTGCCGGGCTTATTTGTTTCGAAGCCAACGTATTTTCACAGCACTTTCACTGTTGGCCTTTTATCAACCCAGAACAGCCGCAAAACGCTGAGAGTCTGCTGTATCCGTACTGTATGTCACAGGGGGAAAAAAAACATCACTGTACTCCTGATGTAATGGATTTTCTGTAGCTTTAAATAAAAACTAAGGGGAGCTGGAGATCTCATGGCAAAATTTGATTTAGGCAAATATTATTAATTCTGATGAATCACCATGTGCGTGTTGCTATAACAGCAGAATCGTTCTGGTTTTACATTAATGGACTTGTATTAACATGACATGGTTTCTACAGTACGCAGCACACGAAAGGGATTTTATTGATGGACACTCCGCATGAACGAACAAACAACCAAAAAATTTGTGCATTTTTTTGGTACTGAGGTGCAACGGATCATAAAACTTTTCGTAGCGCGGTTTTTAAGACATGGGTTGTAAAAAAAAAAAAAAAGAAAGAAAAGAACAACAAAAGAAAAAAAGGAGACAAATGTAATTTATTTATTGTAAAGAACTTGCAGAACGTTTAAAGTAAAGAACTTTTGCTCATGGTCTTGAATGAAAGAAACATTCAAGTCCATTGTTTAAATAAAAGTTTAAAATAAATTATGCTTAATTGTTACTTAATTGTTTAATTATAGTTCTAGTTTATAGTTTTATTATATTATTATAAGCTCAATATGAATATATTTTTTCTAGATTCATCACATATGTTGATGCGTTAACATTGACAGACCTAATCAAAGTTGCAAACGACTATTTTGCTCCCGAGGCTCAAATATCACATAGATCAAAATAAGCAACCCCTTCTGAGCAACTAAAAATAACAAGAAGGTGTTAACATTTTGCGTGAGTTAAATATAATTAGTTTCAGAATTGGACACACATATATAATACCATAAAGCAGCTGTAAATATTATTTCACACCATGATGTTTGCCACTTTATGTGCTGTAGGAGATCCACATGAGTTCAGAGCTGTGCTTTATTACACCCCTAATTTGGTACGATGCTTTTGTGAGAAGATGCTCATTTGGACAGTCTGGACACACTTTGTATCACTCTGACATAAAGCGATTAGATTTCCACCGTGGGAACATCTTCAACTCCTGTGGGGGTTTTTGGTCACATGACAAGCTGCAATTTCTTTTTTTTTTTGTCGCGGTTAATTAAAGAGCGAGAGAATAAAACAGGCTTGTGAAGCAATGATCAGTTATAGTTGCTATAATGCAAGTTAGAACAGGAGGTAACAGCGCTAAGTGTAACTATAAATGGAGTAAAAGTGCAGCATGTGATAGTTTAGTAAATTAAAAATTTTAACCCTTCAGGATATGTAGAGCTATACCTGACATTACAGTCATTTACCAGGATGCAAATCTGTCGTTATTACTCTGGTTTATCAGGGAAGGCAGGGAGTTTCCTGGAAACAGTTGGTAGTTTGTTTTTGTTTTGCTGTTTACATATTCATTAATCTGGATTTTTATTAGAATTTTTTTTTTCATGCTAAAACTCACCTTTTTTTTTCATAGAGAGTCGATGTATAATCGAATGTTCAGTAAAATTTTGCCAATGTTGTGATTAAACATGTTAATACTATGTTTTTTTCCCCCTCCCGTCTCTACAGTGAGGTGTCCAGATGGGCGTATCAGGCTGTACTGTAAGGGAGCGGACACGGTGATCTACCAGCGTCTCAGTCCCGACTCCCTGCACAAAGAAACCACACAGGAAGCCCTGGATGTACGTGGCATCTCATATTCATCTTGTTTTCATTATATATAATATTTAAAATAACATGTAGTTGACATACCAGAGATGATGATGACGGTAGCAAATCTGTAATATGTAGTAGAGCTATGTGTGATTTAATCAATTATGCTGATTAATCAGCCAATTTATTGGCCGATTCAATTAATTAAGTCACATTCATTTATTAATTCATCCTTTTTAAATGATTAAGGTAAATGTACAAATATAAATTTTCAAAGGTCTAAAATTGCCTTTTTTAAATGAATGTTTTACTGTGCAACAGTTTTTGCATAAAATATAAACCGGTTGCATATTGCATCTATTGTTTATTATAATAATAAACAAAAGACACATTGTAGATAAGCAAAACAAATAACAAAAAGACAAAAAACAAAAACAAAGAACCGAGACAAAAAAAAAACAAAATGAAGACAAAAAAAAAACCCAAAACGAAGAACAAAAACTAAACAAAAAAGACAAAAAAACAAAACGAAGGCAAAAAAACAAAACGAAACGAAGACAAAAAAAATGAAGACACAAATTTTTTAAAATGAAGACAAAAAAAAAAACCTAAGACAAACGACGAAAAGACAAGATTTATGTGTGACCCATATACAGTGTGTGTTTGCTTGTGAAAGTGCATCGGGGTAATGGGTAGAGACTTTGCCCTTGGAAAAGAGAGAGCAGGGAGCAAAGGAAGGGGAAAAAAGGGAAGGAAAAACAGTAAGAAAGAAAAGAAAACAGGAGAAATAAATAAAATAAATAATAAAAATGAACGAATAAATAAATAAAACAGAGAAAAAAACAACATAAATATATATTTCAAAATAGGATGCTCTCACCTTGTTGTAATAATAAAGTTGGTGGTTGAATGCGGCTAACCGACATTTCTACTGTTCTGAGTCGCTTCTTGTATTTGTAATCGGGGTCCAGTGCTTCCACCTACTGGATTGGAGTGTGGAGTAGAACACATCGGTGCTGTTGAATCAAATTGAATTGAAAATCCCAAGGCCTAATTGGGAGGGGGGGGCAAGCAAAATTAAAATTAAACTTTTAATACTCGCTTGTAAATAGCCATTTATCAGGTGATTAAGCATTATTACTACAAGTATGAAATGACTCACATCGCATCCAGTCAGCAGCTCCGCTTACCATAAGAAGTGCTGGAAGACTCGTTGAGAATGGTCCAATCACAAGAGCCCAAATATTTAAAAACAATATTCATTCGCTAAGAACAAAAGTGGGAGGGTTCAGGGCGCACAGTGCTGCGCCCGAAGGATGATATGACAAAATCCAATCAGAGCTCAGCCTCAAGTCACATGCTTTTCAAACATTTACGTGCTACATAGACACTCATTTGTCCGGCGCCCCGCGTACACGAACACAAATGAACGTAATACAGTTTAGATTTTTTTTAATTGCAAATAAATTATATTAAGAAATACAGCGGAATATTGTGACTAAATTACTTTATTTCATTATTAAAATGAGTAATTATTATGCTAAATAATTACATGTTAAAGGAGCATTCTTCTCTGCTTAACTTTAAGGGGGGGGCGGCGCCCCTGCGCCCCGTATTGACCGGCCGCCACTGCTAGTTAGAATACCTTCACAACTCTAATGTCTAGAATATGATCATCACCCTAAAGAGTGATTAGTGTTGAATACTGCCACACTTTTGAGCCACTAATTTAAAAAATATGAAGGAATTATGTTGTACGCATGTCAGTTTTGAAACACAACCTGTGGAATCTGATTTGGATTCGTATATTTTTTTTTTCTAGATTTTTGCCAATGAGACTCTGCGCACGTTGTGTCTGTGTTACAAAGACATCACTGACGAAGAGTTTTCATTGTGGGCCAGTAAACACAAGGAGGCCAGCGTGGCGTTGACCAACCGGGAAGAGGCTCTGGATGCCGTGTCTGAGCTCATCGAGAAAGACCTGATGGTAAACAACAAACTGCTTTGAATTTCTGGATTTTTGTTAATTCTCAAGTCATATTCAACACATTTTGTTACTGATTGTGATTGTGTTCTTTATAATGAGTTCATTTCCTCCGCTGTGGAAAAGCTTATTTTCTTCAATGAAAAGTAATGCTGCTTTTTTAATTTTTTTTTGTTTCTGTAGATGATTGGAGCGACAGCCATTGAAGACAAACTTCAAGACGGAGTTCCAGAGACCATCGCCAACCTGGCCAGGGCTGAGATCAAGATTTGGGTTCTGACTGGGGACAAGAAAGGTTGGTGAAATGTTGTGTCAAGAGAAACGTTGTGGAACGTTTTTTTGTTCGGCATGAGGAATTTATGTGTTCCTTGGTTTAACAGAGACCGCTGAGAACATCGGGTACTCCTGTGAGCTGCTGACGGACGACATGACTATTCACTACGGCGAGGACGTCAAGTAAGACTTCCTAGTGGTCCAGGCACATCTTTCGTTGCTGGAAGAAGAGGTCGAAAAAGTAACACCTTGTTTACGTTTTTTTCCACCGTGTAGTCAGAAGCTGTCAGACAGACAGACACAGCGGAGAAACGAAGGTGGAGCAGCGAGCAAGAACAAGACGAACGAGCCATTTTTCCCAGAAGCTGGCAAGAACGCTCTTGTCATTACAGGAGGCTGGCTGGTAAGAGGAGGAATTTCATTCAGCATGTCACAATGAATCTCCAGCTATAAACATTGACCATCATTTTCTCAAAACAGTTTAGAAAGAATTGGTCAAATCTCATCATGCTTTTCAACCATGCAGCCAATGCACTGGAAGTCTCTGCACAAATGAAGCTAGAGAAGAAAAGTTAACACATGTCTCAGAGCTCCTCCAAAGTGTATGTGTGTTAATGTTCCAGCTGATACATGCCTCAGATATTAAATTTGTCAGGGTTTGGAATCACTAGGTACTTGATATGATGTATACAGTATTATCACAATATCTATGTTCCGGTTTTGATTTGTATTGCGATTCTGAGTATCACGATTTTATAACTATTCTGAGTCGATATTACTTTTTTTGGGAAGGGGGGAGATTTTCTCCCTTATTTAGTCGTGTCCAATTCCTCGCCGTCACTAGGGGCTCCCACATTAAAGCTTCTACTACCACTCAGTTGGGAGAGCTGTAGACTATCACGCGTTTCCTCCGAACCACGTGATGCCAGCCGACCGCATCTTTTCGAACTGCTCGCTCTCACACCGTTGGGGGCGGAGTCACACACTCTGAGGACAGCGCTATCCGCTCCTTCCGCTTGTGTGAGCTCACAGATGCCCCTGATTGGCTGTAGAGCCGTGATTAATGTGGAAGCACTAAGTACCTCTCATCCGTCTAGACCTCCGGCTGCGAGAGGTTACAGAATCCCCTGGGAATCGAACTCACGATTTCCGGATGATAGGGCGAGCACTTTACATTACTTTTTTCTCTTTAAATTTTGTTACAATTCTAAACAAACTTAGAAAATAATTTGTTCCATCACTCGGGATGGTTTTCTGTCTGCCAATGTGTGAATATTGCGGGATTTTAAAGGAACCACAACATATTACTACATCAAATGGAAACAGGTTGGGGGTCTTACGGCTGTTCCCATCGAGGGGTCGCCACGGCAGACCATCTGATCCATGAAACAATTAGTTACAGGTTTGGAGTCAGTGTGGTGAAAAAAAAAAAAAAATCTGAAAAGAATAAAAGATTAAAAAAAAAAGGAGTGATGACAAAGCGGAGAGATGAAGATGAAGCAGGAAAAGAAAGACAAACAGAGAAACAGTGAAAAAAAAAGACTGTTATGGAGAGACAGATGTACAGACAGTAAGAGATGGAAAAAGAGAGGGACCAGGCAGAGAGTGGGAAAACAAAAGAGACGAGAAGACAACCACACATGGAGATGAAGAGCAGGATACAAAGAGGCACACAGGAGAGAAAATGATGGAGAAAAATAGAAAGACAGATGTAGACAGAGTATAGATCCACCACTGACTGCGTCCCCCTCCCCCGAAGGCGTAGTTATGTAATCGTTCAACCTTCCTTTAAAGTGTGTTGAAAATTGATTGTTAAAAAAGTTTGCATTTTACTTTGAGGCAAAACGAGCAGCGATATCACCACTCAGTGTCTCGTTTTTTTGGGGGTGTTTTTTGCCCTTCATCTGCAGAACGAGATTCTACACGAGAAGAAGAAGAAGCGCCGTCGTCTGCGTCTGCGTCGCCTCGGGAAACGCCCTGCTACCAACTCTCAGGACGGCCAACCCCTGAACGACAAAGAGAAGGAGGTCAGACAGCGCGACTTTGTGGACATGGCCTGCGAGTGCAGCGCGGTCATCTGCTGCCGTGTCACCCCCAAGCAGAAGGCCAACGTGGTGAGCCTGGTGAAGCGCTACAAGAACGCCGTCACTCTGTCCATCGGCGACGGCGCCAACGATGTCAACATGATTAAGAGTGAGTAGGTGTAAACGGAGGACGATGGAAATGTTAATGCCGGGTCAGATCGGTATTAGAAGCTTAACATCACTTTTCCTTTGTTGCTGTTGTTCCTCTGTGCAGCTGCAGATATTGGCGTGGGCATCAGCGGGCAGGAAGGCATGCAGGCAGTGATGTCCAGCGACTACGCTCTCGCTCAGTTCCGCTACCTCCAGCGCCTCCTGCTGGTGCACGGCCGCTGGTCCTACATCCGCATGTGCAAGTTCTTACGCTTCTTCTTTTATAAGAACTTCGCCTTCACCCTGGCTCACTTCTGGTACTCGTTCTTCAGTGGATTCTCCGCCCAGGTGAGGGACAAAATAATGAAACATTCAACATCAGCAGACGGCTTCCTCGGATTTTAAAATCACGGCTGGGATTTTTAGTTTCGGTCCTAGAGGTTAAAGATTAAAGAATACATCCTAGTAATTTCTCCACATTCAGTCTTTCTCGTTTTATCGTACTGACTTTTGCACTGTGTATTGTATGACTCCGTAAATGATCCGTCATTTTGTATTTTGTTAGATCGCCTATGAAGATTGGTTCATCACCCTGTACAACGTGCTGTATACCAGTTTACCCGTCCTCCTCGTCGGCCTCCTGGATCAGGTGACGTTTTACCGCTTATTCCACTTTATTCCATAAGCGAACATCTGCATTCCAACTCGACTGTTTATGTATTTATTTATTTTTTTTGTCTCTCGAATGTAGGACGTGAACGACAAGTTGAGTTTGCGATTTCCGAGATTGTATCTTCCGGGTCAGCAAGGGTCACTGTTTAACTACACCAACTTCTTCATCAGTCTGTTTCACGGCATTTTCACCTCCCTCATCATCTTCTTCATCCCGTACGGAGCTTTTCTGCAGACAATGGGTCAGGACGGAGAGGCGCCGTCGGATTACCAGTCCTTCGCCGTGGTCACTGCGTCCTCGCTCATCATGACAGTCAGCCTGCAGGTATCTTCATCCTGAACTGAAGATTTTTGTGCATTGCAGTACAAAAGATTTTAAAGATTCCACAGTTTACTTAAATTTTTTTTTTTTTATAAAGTTATCGCATGTCTTATAGTTATTCCTCGAGCTGAAAAACACCTCAGATATTGGATTTTTATTAGGGATGGGAATCACTAGGTACTCGATACGAGATGCCGATTCAATTTTTACTGCGATTCTGAGCATCACGAGTCGATATAACTTTTTTTCTTTAGATATTGTTAAAATTCTAAACAAACTTGGCAAATAATTTGCTCCTTTAGGATGCTGCTCTGCCTGCCTATGTGTGCGTAGTTTAGCGCGCACAACCTGCAGGATTATAAGGGAACTGCAACATATTATTACGTACATCAAATGGAAACATGTTGGTGGTCTTTTGAGTGCTCACATCTGATCTGTGCAACAACTTGGCACAGGTTTTTCGCCGGATGCCCTTCCTGAAACAACCCTCACTTTTTATCCGGGCTCGGGACCGGTACTTCATCCAGTGGCTGGGATTTGGCATTGGGTGGTAATTGGACCCAGGCCTTCGGCATGCCACGCGAAGAACCTACCACTGAGCCACCAATGACCATTCAAATGCAAAACATGTATAAATAAATAAATAATTTAGAAAGCATAGAGAAATCACAGGACATAACTGGATTGATTTTTCTTTTCATCTTTTCAAATTTTTTAGCCATCAGACTTTCACTCCGCTGCCAAATTCACCATTAAAATTTCTATATAAATTAGATACTTCTGAGCCGTGCCACACCAGAGAACAAGACCTTATATGAGGTCACATCAGGGGAAAATCCATTTTTTATTTTCTTTTTTTTTTCTAGTTTCTTTTTTTTTCCATGCACAGTAGAGACCATCTCATTGTCTGAATGTGACTACAAATCTGTTTTGCACAACCGCTCCCCCTTTAATGGTGGTATCGGTTTGTTGTTTGTTCATAACCCGATGTCATTTCCTGTCTTCAACCAGATCTCCTTGGACACCTCGTACTGGACGTTTGTGAACTGCTTCGCCGTGCTGGGCAGTATAGCCATTTACTTCGGCGTCATGTTCGACATACAGAGTGCTGGAATACACGTCATCTTCCCATCGTTCTTCAAATTCACCGGTGTGCAACACTTCCTGCTGTAATTATAAATGTGTGGTTGTAGGATGAATATAGAATCTCATCAAAAGTTAGAGATAAAACAATACGTGATGTATTTGGAAACTAACCAACAATGCAGTGTAATAGAATAACACCTGAACTAATGTCAGAGCTGCGGTTCAACTCCTCTAGTTTAAGTGGTGTGGATATGAGAAAGAACCGAGGACTCTATTATTAACTACACAGTTTGAAATGAATATAATATAGTTTATATTAGACCATATTATAAACAGTGCTTTTTTTCACCCCTTTTTCCTGCACAGGTGTCGCTGCTAATGCGCTTCGGCAGCCGTACCTGTGGCTCACCATCATTCTAACGGTGGGAATGAGCCTCCTGCCAGCCATCTGTATCCAGTTCCTCTGTAAAACCATCTGGCCCACTGTCGGAGACAAGGTACGGGAGTGACCTGTTCAAGGCCACAGCTTTAGATTACTGAGTGGAGGAGATCATACAGTGGGAGGAAATCCTGTTCTATAGGTCCTTCAGGATTTTTAATCCTCCATAGTTAAAGGAACACTTTAGCTTGTTTTCAGTGTAACCCTTATCCGCTACATCTCGAACACAAACATTTCGACACGTATCGCTGTAATGACGCATTAATAGAAAACAGGTTCACAAAGAAAAAAGAAATCTGTTGATGATAAAATCACTTGTTGGAGGAGACAGACAGCATGAAAGAATTCGAGATACTTCCTGCCGGTTTTATGGGTGAATAAAAAAAAACCTGTAGCCTTTTAAAACTCCAAAAATACATTTTTGTTTTGCTGTTTATAGGGCTCAGGAACTAAATTTTATTTTATTTCAACCAAATATACGAACATGACTAAGCAAAAAAAAAAAAAAAAGGTCACACGGGCAAAGAAATAGCACATACACATTTTTCTGGTTGTTTTTGGTAGTTTCTATGAACAAAACATAATAATGCTGATAATAATAATAACAATAATAATAATATGCTCATTTTGAAAGCTCTACATTTTTGCAACATCATATTCCAGTAGTGATAAAATTTACACGTTATAAAAGTAATGATAACTTTCGTTCTCCCTGAATTACCTGAAAACCCAAACACACATTTTGATGTTCGATGACAACAAGCAAGCCTTCCATTTATTTATTTATGATTTTTTTTCAGTCGTCATTGTTTGATCTGTGCCGCTTAGGTTTTAAGGGTTTTAACTGTTGACTTGACAAGTTTTCATTGACGAGATGGTTTTTCAGTATGGATAAGGGAACTTTCCCCTGCGTTTCTGAACTTTTTTGTACTGGGTCTTAATTTTAATTTTCAACCAATGTTTACTTCCAGAGTCCTTACGACGCGTCACGGTTTGCTATGAATTGTCAAACTATCTAGAACTGTTATTTTTTTTTGTCTCAAACTTCTTGCAATTTGTCAACAATTTTTTTTTTTCAAAGCATTTTCAGAGATTCATCCGTGTCCTGTCGGCTCTCACCTGTTAACAACGGCCCATTTTCAGATTCCTTCTTTATGAACACCCTTTATAGTTACATTTGAATTCAGTCTGTGTCTAGGGAAAAATAAGAACTGAATGAACAGCCTAGAGCCGTTCTTAAACACACTGCGCTGTTTGTGTACATTTAGCATTCTACTGCCCTGCGTAGTGCACTACAGACTAGGGTGGAAAAACATTATTGCTGTATTGTTAAAGATTCATGCTCTACATGACCTTGTAAGCAATCATTAGATTACATTAAACTGCTTATATAATATTGTGTATCAGTTCATCATTGATATCACACTGTATCTGCTTTTTCGACTTGTAGGTTCTGAGAAACAGGAAGAAGTACGAGCAGGAGGAAGAGGAGAAGAGAGTGAAAACGATCCGACGTGGAGCTCCCTCACGGCGCTCTGCGTATGCCTTCTCTCACTCCCAAGGTTACGCCGACCTCATCTCTTCGGGTCGGAGTATCCGCCAGAAGCCACGCAAGCGCACGGATATTAGGGAAAGCATCAGAGAAGAACCCATACCGGAAAACCCCTGAGACCTTTGACCTCGAGATGTTTAGACAGGGAGGAACAACTAAAGATTTCCCGCTATTTTACACGCACGGCCTGATTATAGGATCTAAACATTTAACACTCATTACATTCGGTTTTATAATTTATTATTCAAATAAAAAAATTTAAAAAAACAAGTGTGTGTGACGCACGACACATTTGGTCAGCCGCCGTCTGAAGAGATTCCAGGTCAGGCCGGTTCTTAACCCGCCGGTCCCGAGACCACTTGATCTGCTCCCTTCTTTCCATTGAAAAGGAAACCGAGCCCAGGGATAAGGGAGCAGGGAAGGTCATTGAGGGATTCGAGGAGCTCAAAACAGCGTGATTTGAGTAAGTTATAAAAGAGCAGAATGAGCCAATGATAAAGTTTACACAAAGGGAAGTGAGAGAGAGACTTTTCTCCCACTTGCGCATTAAAAAAAAAACACTGCTTTTAACAAGAATACACTGTGCATGGCGAACTAGATATCTCAGGATTTTATCTTTTCTATTTTTTTTTTTAGAAGGTGCATTATATAGAAAGTTAATTCAGTAAAGTAATAAAGATGATTGTAAAAAAAAAAAATCAGTTCCTTTATAAATTTTAATAGCATGGAAGAAAAACAAACTGCTCATTTTGTTATTACAAAAAATGTATTTAATTTGAATTCATATACATTTGTGCCAGAATTGTACATTGGTGTAACCATCATGGAAATAGCGATTACACTCATTCTACCTAAAAAGTGATTATACTGTATATCGTTTAAAAAAAACAAATACTAACCCAAATACAGACATGAATAAACGTTCCTACATAATGCACCTTTAAATGCTTATTTATCGCTCTAAATCTTGTACAAGGTCGTACTCTGTTTCTTTCTCAGTCGTAACAAAGACCTGCAGCTTTGTCGGGGCAGAGAAGGAGCTCATCACGTCATGTGTCTTTAATTTATAAACTTTTGTGAATATTATTCATCTGTCACTGTGAGGCTTGAATCTTTACCACTTTACTATGGGTTATAGATCATGCTCAAGTACACACTTTTTTTTTTTTTTTTTTCTTCTTGCATTAAGGGATGACTGGGTGTATGTGGGATGCCTTCCAGGTGGAGAACTTCTAAATAATGTTTACACTAATGTTACTACTTTTGCACTTCCGTCTCCTCTAGTTGAGAAGATCAGCTATCCGAACGGTGTCATTTTCTTTGCACACTACGTGACTAGTGTTTATCGTCTTTTTCTTTTTTTTTTCTTTTTTTTTCTTTACCTCATGTTTTGTTTTCGTGTTAAACATTTCCCATACTTTAGAGCCCCGACTTTTCCAAAAGGTTATTTCTGTTCAGTTAGGACTGTCTGTGCATTTGGTAATATGGATTTTGTCCTGTTAGTTGAGAAAAAGTGTCTATTTTTAACAAAATAATATACAAACTGTTACATATGAATATTTAATCTTTAATCCGCCATAATGGATGATTTATTTGTTGTCTTTTTAACATTGCTGAACAGGTGCCTGAGTGCCTGAAACGTCCGTGCCGTATCCCTAGAAAGAAAGAAAAGAAAACATTTTACCGAATGTTCTTTTTAATGTATTGTAATATACTTTGTACAAATAAATATAAATAATAAAGGTGTACAAATATCTGTACATGTGTTTGAGGTTTGTGTTGCATTTTAGAATGAGAACAAAAAAAGTTACCAAACTGGAGTTTTCCATGTTTTTTGAAGTTTCATCAAAGGGTTTACTGTATCTTGTGTACAGCTGAGCCCTCTGCATCTGGCTATGTGAATAATACATTTAAAAACTAATGCATAGTTTTAAAATGTTAAAATAATCAAAGGCACTTATTTGGGCCTTAAAGACAACTTATTTACTGTTATTCTGAAAGTTAAATTAAAGGACTGCTTTCCATGCACCTTCCCAGGTAAAAAAACAAAAAACAAAACCTAAAGTCACATGTTTAAAAGGAAACTTGCATCATTCGAATATCCTAAAGGTTGTTTTTTCCATCTTAATATTCATTGAGATTGTGATCGATGATGTCTCTAGACTATGTACACATTCTCATATTATTTGCTAATTCTATGTTTTAGAAATGCACATATGGTACACATTTTAAAGCAAAATGTAGCCAGTTATAACAAAGTTTTTTTGTTCTTGAGATGGATAATCATTTTCTTTTTCTTTTATTCTTTTATTTTTTTTTTAAGTTTTCTTAGATTTAATGTTGAAAAATTATTTAAAATTCAAATTGTATCTCCCACTTGCACAGTATGATATGCTTATGAGACTGTTCATGACCTAAAATTTTTTCTATACAGCAGTAGGAAAAATATTAAATTAAAAAATTTGTGATGAAGGTACAAATGTACAATTGACAGATTTGCAAAGTTAAATAAAAAATATTTAACTATAAAAATACACCGATCAGGCATACAGTAACATTATGACCACCTTAATATTGAGTAGGACCCCCCTTTGCAACCACTAATAGTAATGACCTGTTTGTCCTGACCTTTCTGTTGGAACCAGCGTGAACCTTTTCAGCAATTTGACCTACACTAGTGTTTCTACAGCCTTCACTCCCCATGTGCATTAGTGAGCCTTGGGCCACCATGACACTGTTACTGGTTTTCCTTTCTTGGATCACTTTTGGTACAGTATGTCCTGACCACTGCAGCCTGGGAACATCCCATAAGAGCTGTCATCACAATATGGCCCTTCTCACAGTAGCTAAAGTTACTGTATCTTATTACAATGGTAGCTGGGAGCAGGTGGGATATATTAAGCAGCAAGTGAACGTTGTGTCCCTGATGTGTTGGGAACAGAAAAAATCACAATGATTTGAGTGACTTTGAGAGATGAGGGTGTGATTGTGATGTACTGTATATGTGAGATGTTCCTGGTCTGCAGTGGTCAGGACATACCAAAAGTGGTCCAAGGCATGGAAGGACAACTGGTGTACTGATGACAGTGTCATTGGTGCACATGCAATAGAAGCGTTATTGTAGCTCTAATTGATGAAGACACAAAGTGAATCACTCTTTTACTGTCAAAAGTGCGACCTACTCAATATTTTGCAGCTCATAATGATATGGCTGATCAGTGTATAATTAAAATAGAAATATATAAAAAGTCATTTAAATTTTGATATTGGTTCAACTATGTGTAGTTTTTAATTGTTTATCTTTTTTTCCACAAAATTTGGAAAGGTTTGAACTGATACTTTTAAAATTAATACCTAAGTGCAGTTTTCAGGCCGACCAGAGAGGGCAGTGTTCTGATCTGTCAAATTTGACGTATAACCCCTACGCATGCGCAAAAAGAGCGTGTAGTATCACGTGACAACTACGCAGTGCCTTCTTCCTGATTCGTCCGCGTCTATAAAGTCCCGCCTGCACTTCTAGGATTGGCTTTTATTTCACGTTCTCACTTCTGATTGGATAACGCCTTATTCCTAGCCAATCACAATTTGCGACGACGGAGTAGGCGGAATAAAAATAATAACGCTTGACGTCCAAGTGTACGGTCGCTGGGCGACGTGGACGGCACGTCAAACTGTTAGCTGGGAAATGAGAGCTAGCAAGCTAAGCTACGCAAAGCTGCCCAGTGCGCGCTCATGAATACGAATACGCCTTCGTGGTTTATTTGATTTTTGTATTTCGACACGAAGACCTACAGAAAGGAATATTTCTAACCAGAGCCGTCATTTTGTAGGTGAGTTAACTCCTCTAAAAACTCAGTTAGCCGGCTTGCTAGGTCGCGAGGCTAACTTTGAATCTGCGTTGACTAGCTCGTGCTAGGTGTCTGCGACAACACAGTAACGTTGATTTAAAATACGCAAAGAAAGAATAACGTGATTAATGTTGGTTTAAAAAGTTAACTAGCTTAACGGCAACTAACGTTAACAAGCTGTCACGGAGTGTCAGTAAGTTTTCAAACTAAAACGACTTCCTGGTCTCACTTTGTTTTTATTCAAGCGCACGCGCGTACAGTATATGTGTTTGTATCATTTGACTTAAATATTATACGTGAAATATCTAATTAAAATCATCAGCTGGTGTTGAATAGCGCACCATAATGACATGTCAGTTATTATTTAGTTATGACGTCATAACCAGGGGTTCTCGCGTCGCATTGGTGATTCGTTAAGTATGAAAAGTTCTGCTCTGGTAGGAGGATTCTAGACATCAGTCTGATGGAGAGCTTTGATATTTAGGGACAGGTTGCTGACACAATCGACAGCCTTGTACCCTGTCTTTATCAACCGCGGTGAAGTTGGTTTGATATTCAGACATTCGACAGACATTCGGAAGCGGTGTTTTAGGGACCGTCGACAAATTTCTGTCCAGATGAAAAGTGAAAGTACTTGTTACTTACCTGGCTACGTGCCCCAGTTATTCTAATTTCTTATTAAACATACATATGCCATGCGACATTGCATACCGCTTTCGTTTATTATTAATTGTTGAATTAATAGATAATATTCGTTGAGTATTGTGAAGTAATATGCAAATATTATATATATTTTATTAAATCACTATTTCTTCAATAGCTTTTTGGTCGTGTGACCTGGTGACCCCAAACTGGTCCCAAAATAATTTAATCTGAGACCCCCAAAAGGTACACCTGATGTTATCCCAAGATATGTCTTCTTTAATTTTTATTACATTTTTTATTTAAAAAAAAAAAAACAACAACACTATTTCTTCAATAGGTTCTAGGTCATGTGACCTGGTGACCCCAAACTGGTACCAAAATAATCAGATCTGACACCCCCAAAAGGTACACCTCTTTGTAGTCCACGAAATGTCTTCAATTATTTTATTTATTTTTTTATTTTAAAAAAACTATTTCTTCAATAGCTTCTAGGTCATGTGACCTGGTGACCTCAAACTGGTACCAAAATAATCTCATTGAAGCCCCACACAAGGTACACCTGATCTTATCCCAAGATATGTCTTTATTCATTTTTATTTAAATTAAATTTTTATAAAATCACTATTTTTTCAATAGCTTCTAAGTCATGTGATGCAGTGAACCCAAACTAGTAGCAAAATAATCTCATTGGAGCCCCACACAAGGTACACCTGATCTTATCCCAAGATATGTCTTCATTCATTTTTATTTAATAAAAAAAAAAAAAAGCTATTTCTTTAATAGCTTCTAGGTCATGTGACCTGGTGACCTCAAACTGGTACCAAAATAATCTCATTGAAGCTCCACAAAAGGTACACCTGATCTTATCCCAAGATATGTCTTCATTCTTTTTTATAAAAAAAAAAAAAAAAACTTTTTCTTCAATAGCTTCTAGGTCATGTGACCTGGTGACCCCAAACTAGTACCAAAATAATCCCGTTGGAGCCCCACACAAGGTACACAAGGTACACCTTATTTTATCCCAAGATATGTCTTCATTCATTTTTATTTAATAATAATAATAATAATAATAATAATTAAAAAAAAAGACAATTTCTTCAATAGCTTCTAGGTCATGTGACCCAGTGACCCCAAAGTAGTACCACAGTAATTGACTCTGAGACCTCCACAAGGTACACCTCATTTTATTCCAAGGTATGTCTTCAATAATGTTTTTTTATTTTACCCTTTTTTAAATAAACACAATTTTTTCAATATTTTACTACTTTGGGGTCACTGGGTCACATGACCTAGAAGATCAGGTGTACCTTGTGTGGGGCTTCAATGAGATTATTTTGGTACCAGTTTGAGGTCACCAGGTCACATGACCTACAAGCTATTGAAAGAAATAGTGATTTTATTAAAATTTTATTTAAATAAAAAAAGAATGAAGACATATCTTGGGATAAAATCAGGTGTACCTTTTGTGGGGCTTCAATGAGATTATTTTGGTACCAGTTTGAGGTCACCAGGTCACATGACCTAGAAGCTATTGAAGAAATAGCTTTTTTTAAATAAAAAATTAAATAAAAATTAATGAAGACATATCTTGGGATAAAATCCAGGTGTACCTTTTGGGGGTGTCAGATCTGATTATTTAGTACCAGTTTGGGGTCACCAGGTCACATGACCTACAAGCTATTGAAGAAATAGTGACATACATGGCAAATTAATTCACGATACTCAATTAATATTATCTATTAATTCAACAATTATTAATAAATAAACAAAAGGAGCAATGACCCATGGCATATTTATATTTAATAAAAAAAGTAGAATAACTGGGGAACGTAGCCAGGTAAGTAACAAGAACTTTCAGTTTTCATCTGGACTGAAATTTGTCGACGGCCCCTAAAACACCGCTTCCGAATGTCTGTCGAAAGTCTGAATATCAAACCAACTTCACCGCGGTTCTTTATCATTCAGATCCTGTGTTTATCTGCTGCCTACGGCGATACAGGGTTCAGGTTCGATTCCCACCTCTGTGTGCATGGAGTTTGCATGTTTACCCCGTGCTTGCTTGGTTTCCTCTGCGTACTCCGGTTTTCTCCCATGCTCCAAAGACATGCAGATGAGGCTATTTGGCCTAGAGTGAGCCCGTAGGGTGTATTTGTGTGTATGTGTATAAACAGAGTGTGTATGTGCCGCCCCCCCCAATATAGGATTAACCGGTACAAATGATAATGAGTGAGCGAGAGGGCTATTCTTTTTATTTCATATTTTAGTTAATTCGCATATTTTTTCTAAATGTTTTGATTTTATGTTTTTGATATGATAATAGTGATGATATAATTAGGGCTGAAACGATTCCTTGAGTAAATTGTAATACAAAAAATGATCGAGGCAAAATCTTCTGCCTCAAAGCTACGTTTAATTAATTTTAAAAGCTTGCGTCATGTTTTTGCGCAATTATTTGTTGACAGCACGCTTTTAACACAGCGCGCTTCCGGATGCAAGCCGACAGTAAACACCAACGAAGAAGAAGCGCTCACGTCACCCACAAAGCGGAAGGAGATGCAAACATTTAGCTGTGTATTGATTTGAGGGAGTGTTCTGTTGCGGGATGCAAAATGGAAGGGAGCGATAAAAATATCAGCGAGCCAAGAGAAGAAGAAAGCAGCAAGAGAAAACGACAGAAATTGTCAGTAAATCCTTGTTATGCCTGGGATGTAGATTTTTAAATTTTTAGTTCTGAAAGTTTAGTTGCACAACTTAGTGTTTTTGTGTAATTATTTATTTTAATGTGTGCCTTAGTTTTTTTTAATCCTTAAAGTCATTTGAAATACCTTTTTTTTTTGCATCCGAGAAAAGGCTTTAAAATAAGAATGTATGGTGCTGTAATGCACTTAATTAATCTCAATCAACTTTAATACCCCTATCTCACATACGCGGTTTTCGCGCGGTGATTCACCGCAAGTTTTGGCGCTGTGATTACGTTTCCATCTTTCTGTGCGAAAAGTTAAATATGTTTAAGCCGCCTTAAAAACATGTTTAATTTTTTTTTGCATAACTTTGCGGAACATCTGCGGGCAGTCGCGGCGGCTCACAGTGCCTAACACCGCATCTCACTCCGAGTCAAACCGCATAGGGGGGGATAGGGGTATACGGTATTCCTTGTATTGTGAATAATGACAATGTTTATTTTTGATAAAATGCTGTATGCATTTAAAAAATAAAAGTAGATAACCAAAAAAGAACATCAATTAATCTTTGTTTCTCTTATATATTTTACATTGCTGTTTAATTAAGCAAAAGTGCATTTTATCCGATTACTCGATTAATCAATTACATTTTTGGTAGAATACTCGATTACTAAAATATTCGATAGCTACAGCCCTAGATATAATAGTGTTGGAAATAAGTAATATTTAATACTTATGGGTGGCCGGAATTATCTTCATTTACATTATTTCCTATGGGAAAATGCATTTCGCAATACGAAATTTCACCATAAGAACTCGTCTCCTCTGTGCAGAGGCACCTCTGTACGTGTAAAAAGTACTCTGATTGTATGTGAAACTACGTGACCAACACCTAGTCGCGCTAAAAAAATGGATGATCCCAGTCTTACCAAAACAGACTTTAATCTTCAGTGATAAACTCGGCAGGAAACTCAGCCTCAAGGCTCACAAAAGCAGCAGTTAAAAAAAAAAAAAAATCAAGGGACAAATAATATATTTATTTTTTTGTAAATTTATTTTTTTTTGATGAATATCATTATTAAACACCATCTATTATCTACAGGTTATGATGGGGGTTTCTATGTTTAATCAGTTATTTTTGCACCACAGACACACATACTTCCACAACTGGCGGAACTAACTGACTGACTGACTATTGCAGCAAGTGTAATTAACAGGGATTCAAGTAGTTTTAAATTCTTATCTGTATTATGTAGCCAAAAGGTGAGGAGAATAAACCATGGAGGTGTTGGACAGTCCTGAGAAATTCATTAGATTTATTTTGTGTTTCCACTTATTCCACTTGAGAACATCAGCTCCGTAATCCTCCGGGTTTGAATTCCAAATAGCGTTAAAAAAAAAAAAGCTGGTGCTTATTGTGTACAATCCCTTGTTCCACACACCAAGTAGTGCCCTTGATCAGAGGGATTCAGCCTTGTGTTAGGAGCTAGTTAGCTTTATTAGCCTTAAATAAAACAAGACAGACGGTTCAGATACGTTTCAGAATGACTAGGAAGTATTTAGTAAGTAAACAGTGTGTTGTTTAAGATGATGTAACGTTATCCGAACGTTTTGTTTAGTTTTTTTCCTATGACTGGTTGTGAATGGGTGTAGTGGTTAGCACTGTCGCCTTGCACTACCAGGGTCCGAGTTCGGTCCCCGGCCAGGCTCGATTCCCGTCTCTGTGTGTATGGAGTTTGCATGTTCTCCCCGTGCTTGGTGGGTTTCCTCCAGGTACTCCGGTTTCCTCCCACAGTCCAAAGACATGTAGGTTAGGCTAATTGGTGGTCCTAAATTACCCGTAGTGTGTGAATGAGTGAGTGTAAGTGTGTGTGTGTCTGTGCCCTGCGATGGATTGGCACCCTGTCCAGGGTGTACCCTGCCATGTGCCCTTAGTCTCCTGGGATAGGCTCCAGGCCCCCCGCGACCCTGAATACAGGATTAAGCGGTATAAATGATGAATGAGTGAGTGAGTGGTTCTGAATGTGGGTTTTGGCAGGCAGCTGCTCTCTCCTCAGTACTGCTGTTATTGTCTATTATCACCACTCGTGGAACGGCTTTCGTCCAATCTGATGGCTCAGTTAGAACTAGCCGTTGTATAATTTTTATCATATACACTTCCTCTTACCTGTGGTGTATGAGTTTCTTTTATTTGTTATTTATTTATTTCCATCCATTGTGTTATATGAACTTGCTAAGAATAAGATTTGCCTTTAAAAACATATGTTCAACCATTTAAAAGTACAGTTTTGATTAAGATTAAATTTAGGCTTGACTTGGAAGTTTGAAATTACCTCTTTTCTTCTTCTTTTTTTTGTGTATTCAAGCTACAGAGTGCAGAAAGACATGAAGACCTCAGAGTTTTCCCTGCGTTAGCTAGCCTCGTACAATGCGAGCTCGTCAGTTTAATATGTTTAATCAGACCAGGATGCAAGGTGTGGAGCAAGGTGCTGAACAAACACTCACTCCTGTTATGTCCTTTTTTTTTCTTTCTCTTACAAAAAGATAGTTTAGGAGTGTGTGTGTGTGTGTGTGTGTGTGTGTGTGTGTGTGTGTGTGTGTGTGTGTGTGTGTGTGTGTGTGTGTGTGTGTTTAATGGGCGTGTGCAAAGATGCCATAGTTCTGTCTCAGTTAATGTTAAAGAATAACTCCCAGGATGTAAGTGTTTAGGTGTAAAGGAGAGCCGGTCTGTGGTGTGATGTGTAAGTGCACTGTTTGTTTGTAATGACTGTGTTATACGATCTGGACGGAATGATGGTTTAGTTCTGGCTTTTACAACATGATTATGTGTGCAGTGCTTTGAGCAGGACGTCACATGGTAGGAGCCTGAAAACATGCAAGAAATCATGTAACGAGCCCTTTTTGTTGCAGCCTCAAATAAACTTTAGTGCTTAATATTGGAGCTCTGATCACTGTTCTGTTGGCCGCGCTAACTGTCTGTTGTTCAGGCTGTTGTTTGGTGGCCGGTCTGGTAATCTTTTGGGTGGTTGCTGTTGTAGTTGGTCTTTCTTCCAGTTTGCTGGACTGTTTGCTAGGCCTGTCTGTCGCTCCATTGTTTTGTTTTTTTCTATGGCAGGGGTAGCTTAGTGTTTAAGACATTGGACTGCTGATTGGAAGGTTCTGTGTTCAAACCCCAGCACCACCAAACTGTTCGTGTTGGGCCCTTTACCAAGGCCCTCATCCATCACCTGCTCTTAAGTTTAATGAGATAAATGTAAATCGATCTGAATGAGATCTTCTGATGAATATTTGTCTGCCTGTCTGTCTGTCTCTCTAAAGTTAGGCCAGAGCACTGTTGAGTTCCTCAGCTCTGATTGGACAGTGCTGAAGCATTTGATTAATTTTCCAGCAGCTTCGAAACGGCTCTGGGCGAGTTTCAGTAAAGTGACATAATGTTCCAGTACAAGCACCGCATCAGCTGATTTTCAACACCGCTAACAATGTTTAAGTAATGAAGCTCAAAAACAAGTGGCTTTAAAACACGAGTAAGCGTGCCACTCTTGTTACAGCCTGCGATCCTTATAAAGCGTGAGATGCAGGATGCTTACACGTGGGGATTTTACCGGCACGACTCCCGGCTTTGTGGATCGCTGTGTGTTTGCTTATGAGGTCAAACCAAACAGTCAAATGTCTTTTGTGAGACACACCTGTCTTAAAGCTACTGATATGAACTGACTGCCTGTGTGTGTGCGCGCGTCTTTTAAGCAGCTGTTAATACCTTTCTAAGTTTTATAAACACAATAATGGCGCAACCTGTTTTTCCTGTCACGTGCATGTTGGTTTTTGTATCAAATCAGAAAGCTCTCATGAGTCGCTGGCGCTTCTAAGGATGTTTACTTTTTTCTTTCTATCCATCCTGAGATGAAGCGTTAATTGCGGTGGGCGACTAAGGTGTCATCAAAAGCGCCAGACGATTCTCATTGTCGTCAGTTTTTATCATGGAAAGACTTACACGCTTATAGAGGAACATAAGAACAGTAGGACAGACTATAGAGCCACACAGACGTCTAGAGGCGTGTCCTCATGTTCTCCTGCACAGGTATTAATGTTTGAATTAAGTTTGAAAAATGTTAGACAGTACATAATGCAAAATGATTTGCATTGTATCGGTTAGAAATATTAAATGTTAGTAAAGTGCTCTCTCTCTCTCTCTCTCTTTTGGTTTCCATCAGATGTTAATTAAAGGGGCGTGGCCTGAGTTAAGTGAACCTTCTTGCACAATATTGACTCGCACTGAAACTGCCCCGACTCGTCCTGACTCATCTTCGTTACAGCAGCTATATATTTTGCTCGTTCATCATCTTAAAAAGGAAACATACCCAGAATTATCAAGTGTTGTTAATCTGTTCAGTAAACAGGATCAGACAATAAACCCCAGTTCATAAGGTTCTAATACTTCGATAAAGTGAAGCACGATGTGTCAAAGTTTTGAGAATTAGACAAATATTAATTTTCACAAAGTCTGCTGCTTCAGTGTTTTTAGATCTTTGTGTCAGATGTTACTCTGGTAGAAAATTATTTGTATTGTATCAGTTAGAAATATTAAATGTTAGTTTAAGTTTAAGTTTGAAAAATGTTAGACAGTACATAATGCAAAATGATTTGCATTGTATCGGTTAGAAATATTAAATGTTAGTAAAGTGCACTCTCTCGCTCTCTCTCTCTCTCTCTCTCTCTCTCTCTCTTTCGGTTTCCATCAGATGTTAACTAAAGGGGTGTGGCCTGAGTTAAGTGAACCTTCTTGTAGTATAATTACCAGCTTTTTGTATGAGTCAAAGGCTTTTATTGGCAATTACATTAAGAGTCAATATTTGTTGATCCGTTTTTTGCAAATGCTGTCAATCAAATTCTGTGCCACACCCTGACTGATGGCAGCCCATTCTTACATAATCAATGATACATGCATTTTTTTTGTCAGGCCAAGAACCTTCATGAGTGGGGTTGTTTCTCAGCCTAAGAACTGCACTCAGGACAGACATTTTATTTTTGTGTGTGTGTGTGTGTGTGTGTGTGTGTGTGTGTGTGTGTGTGTGTGTGTGTGTGTGTGTGTAATAAAGTCAATTTGGTGAAAGTAAAGAAGATTAAACTTCTTGTTTTCCTACAGCAACCAGGGTATCTGAGCTAAGATGTTTGCTTTCTAAATTGTTTCTGCAGGATTTGAAGCGTGAGGTGATGAGGACCTGAGGAAGAGCGCGAGTGTGTGTGTGAGTGTGGCTGTGTTTGAGGGCGATGGGTGCCAACACCAGCCAGGTGAGCGACCTGGCGGAGAGTCAGAGCATCCGCACCCTGATCGGTCCAGAGTCCATTTCAGAGAATGAGCCCTTCTGGAACCAGCTCATCTCTTTCACCTTCACCAGCCCCTCCTGCAGGTAAGCAACACACACACGCACGCACTGTCAGATAGGCAGACGCAGAGACAGACAGACGCACACATGGACAGACAGACACACACAGCCGTCAGACTGACAGATGGACACACATGGACGGACAGCAGACGCAAACAGATGGATAGATGCAAACAGACAGACGCACAAAGTGCAGGCAGGCGGACAAGCAGATGATGCGCTCACATGCAAGCAGATGTGCAGGCAGGCAGATGCACCCACATGCGTACAGACAGGCAGACGAACACG